>OX244274.1:8195000-9395000 GCA_945867215.1 Epinotia demarniana
TACCACCTTGTTTATTATTTTACCGCGATAACCAAGAGTAAATAATAGTCCCTAAATACAGAATGGGTACTGTGTAACAAAACCGACGTTTGACTGTTAAAAAACTCGAATCATAGCATAGCACGTGCCCTTTCGTACAATAGGGGTAGTCACGTTTGCATGCCGTCGCCGTAGCACAATGCCTTGCGAGTCTTGCGACGATGAGTGCCAGCTCGGAGCCGAGTTGAGCGAGGAAAGTCGGATAGGTCTAGTCAGTGCAGGTTTTAGCACTAGGTACCAGCGCCCTGAACGAGATTTCTAGGGTGCCCTCAGACTCAATGAGCGAGAGGACATAGAGGGGCGCCGTTGCCCCTTTTTGTCCGGCGCCCTGGGCGGTCGCCCCATTGCGCCCTACCCTAACGCTAACGCCGCTACTGGGTCTGGTGATAGATTTCAGAACGGAGGTGATTGTTTTGCCATTTAATCATATATAAAAAATATAGCATATGGTTTGCACATCATTATTTATTGGTACACCTTGCGTTCCTTTATAACTGCACTTTAGTAAACTTTGGCACTTATTTTACTGTAAATTTTTTATGGACCTGACACCTCACTAAAGGTAAGGTTGGTTGTTTCAGTCTTGTTGGTTAGAGCAGGACGCCTGTACTTTTGCGGGAAATTATTGTAAAACGTTGCTTTTGTAGGAAGTTTTTGACATTGACATTCTTTATAATTTACTGGTTTATATTACTGTCAAAATACTTACATCCTAGCTGCTTCCTTGACCAGTTCCTTTACTGTCAAATCTGCCAACTTGAGCTTTTCAATTTCAGTTTTCGCAGCCTGCTTTGCTTTCCCCACTGCACACCCAAAGTATGACTGGAATGAGGAGAGATATCAAGAGTAAGTATTGATATGGCATGGAACAGTGGAACCGTGCAGGGTCAGTTCAGAATAAGTCTACAGTCTCCAGGCAGGAAAAATCGACCAATGGGAAGCGGATGGGCGACCGCGGCTAGCCGCTTCATTGGCCGCTTTTTTCCCCGCTCACGGACTCGCACAGCTATGGTGGGTACTCACCCTAAAACGTGACTAAAATGAGCCATCAGGGTCACCACTGCTTCGTGGCCTGGAGTACTTGGCTGTATACCTAACAGAAGGCTGTAATGATGTCGCTCACTGGGGCAAGGGGCGTCGCAGCAAGGGCTCTAGTGTTCAAGATTGTAGTCTTCTGAATGACTTAGTGCAGATGGTGGCAGACAAATAGCATAAAGCTCTGTTTGCAAGTGTTTACCACGGAAATAAAAGTCACAGGGAAATTTCAACTCAAATTTAGCATGGTTGTCAGCTGTTGTGAGGAAAAGAGACTTACATTTTCACAACACTATCCTCATACTAGTCCTAGCGTGCCCATAGACAACATTGATCTACGAAAACTGTTACTTATTCTATGATATTACCTACTTTTAATAGTTATAAAATACTTACAAAAGACACTCCACTAGGGTCCAGCATGTACATCTCTGGACCACCATGTTCAGACCATGTTCCCATCACAATGGAGCATCCATACGGACGGACAGCACTGTACAGAGTGTATGCATGCATGTACATAGACACTCTCTCGTTCAAATACTTGAGGGGCACTGGGATCCCATACTGACTTCTGTAGCTGGAGGCTTCAGTGCGAGCAGTCTCAACAATTTGTCTGGCGTCAGAGATGAGACCTGCCACTGCCTGAAAAAGTATGTTGATGCAAATAAATAATACTGTATTGCAAACTAGGTGTATGTGGCCTAAATCCTTCATTAACCTGTGGAACACCCTATTGATTATACTTATAGAGTTAACTTTTGAATGGTCTTTTGACTTCGACGGGTGTTAGACGAGTTAAGGTACAATTTTATTAAGTTTTATTAATATTATTCTTTCTTTAATTTAGAATTTAATGAGGTATTTAAGTTAAAATACAATAGTGATGGAGATAATGAAAGGTGTGAACCATAAAGTTTAACCTTTTCACCGCCAAACACGTGAAATCACGTCATCGACGATTCGTGACACCAACGCCAAAGACGGCATTTGCCGACATTTTTTTTATTTTTTTTTATTTATGAAAACCTACTCTAAAAGTGCCCAATTTCATGTTGGCATTATATCTTTAACCCATATTTTTTTACCCTTGTGGCGTGAGGTGGCACGGCAAAATGCTTTACCATCTGGCGGTGAAAAGGTTAAATCAATTGGAAAATATGTTATTCTGAATAACTTAGCTTGTTGTTTGGCACTTTTGAGACAACAAGAAATAATGCTCAGGAGCATCAAGGTATGTCCACACTAGTGCGCTTTCACGTTCACCATAATATGTGTAATATTGCTGTCACACAAAAGTCAAAATAAAAGTATAAAGTTGCAAAAACCACAAATGTATTTCAGTTTGACATAAGCCGGCCTGAGTTGGTCATCACTTCATCACTTATTATTAACACATTCTGATGAGGATGCAAGTACGAGAGTGATGGATGTCTCTTATCCACAACAATAAGCGATAAAATGGCAACAATGATAGACCCGGAGCAGTGAAAAATTACCTATCTGAATCAAAGAAGCAAGTATGTCTGGGCAGGCAACCGAAATATCATTTACCAAATTTGGTATGAAATACATATTTTGGAATAAGAAAGATTATATTTTTGTGTCAAGTGATAATTATCAAGATGGTGAAATATTTCGGATGTAGGAAGGAATTGTGCTTTATATTATATATTTCTGTTGTAGAGTCATTTCGCCGGTTTGCAACCACATAATTTCATGTGCTGGTTGGCAACTTAGCTGAGTTGGTTAACCGAAAGGATATTTTCTCGGATTTTTAGTAGATTTCTATTCTAAACCAACAAAAAAATGCATGTACAACTAATTGTCTCAATAGGGTCTGTAGAATTGATATTATCTCCTGTAGAAAAAACCTTCTCCTTCAGGTGGTTGCTAACCGAAGGTGGTCGCGTAACCAGCGTAATGACCCTATACAATATTCTTGAATCTTGCTATTCCAATAAAGCTGTTACTGTTACTGAGCCACAAGCACAATGCTCGGGCAATGAAATTACAATGCAACCCCTTTGACACTCATTAAAAGCATTATAGTAAACATTACTTACAATTCCAACATGTTGGTCAGCATGGAAAATCCTCTTGTTAGCTCCCGGTTCATACAACTTTGAAGTCACCAGCTTCTCAACAGCAAACACTACTCCATCTTTCCCTCTGAGAGCTATCACTGTGCCAGAATTTTCCACAGCTTTCGCTGCGTATTCTACTTGGAATACTCGGCCGTCGGGCGAGAATTGTGAAGCGGACAGATCATACTAAAATTGTATTATGGTTAAGGTTTTAGTCGACAGGACACAACAACATGAGTATGCACAATTTATACAACTATAAGACTTGATATTTACACCAAGTATAAAACAACGTGAATAAATACGAAAACAATTTTAAATTAAGGGCTTTTCAAAATGATTGCTCTTTTTAAGTAAGTTAATAAGAAACTTTACGCTATATTATAACCTAGATACTGTCAAACTTACTCCAGTTCCGATTGAACTCATTGTTGATCAAGTTCTGACGGCGTGTTGAAGAGGATAAATGTGAATAATCCTTATTGAAATATTGACTACTTGTAAATTAAAACACTGCAAATGATTACAAATTATTTTCGGCTTCGGCGGCGATGACAAGCAACTCCTGCTGTCACGCTGTCAGTCAAAACTCAATAGTCAGTTTATTTTCATTGTTCGCGTCATTGCGCTGCGTTCAGTGTTAAGTATCTTTCTGGTGACCGAACTGACTTGAAAAATGGTAATATTTTCATAATAACTTATTTGTAACGCTAATTTCGTAAAGTAACAAAATGTATTCACATATTACTTGCTAATTTAGCTTCTGAAACTTGTAATAGAAAACCCTCCCACGTTCTGACTGACTTATTACAAAGTTCCACTGTATATCGCTAGATGGCAGTCAATACCCGGGGTCGTAAGTCGTAATGAGGTTAATATTTACTTTTGCATATTTAAGAACTCATATACTCCAAATACAGGCTTGTGGTCATCAAATTACCATAATTGATGAATCATGGATTATTTTAAAATACTTAAAGGATATATTTTTTTACAATTTATCAAACCGGAAGCGGCCCCTTTTAACAATGAAGCTGCAGTAGGTACTGTTTAGTAGTCACAGTAGGAGTAGTTACAGATAAAAGGTTTTAATGAACTTCGATAGATGGCACTTGATTCAATTATTACAAGCTTTGTATTTTAATTACGGGCAATCTCGATCTCGTGAGATCTCGAATTCACACGATGCCATCAAATTTTAGAGATTCAATCTCGGTGGCAGGAAATCTCGACTATATAATCAAGATCTCAAACGAGATTTCAGTACGTAAGTAGGTAGCAAGCATGTTAATAATTAGTGTCATACATGGTCATACTTACAGTCTTTGGCATGAGCTAAATGATTTAAATATTAATTATGCGTGTGTGCACTCGTGTAATTCAGTGGCGGATCGCCCATGTAGGTAAGATGATTCCCTCCGGCTCGCCTAAAATTTCTCTTGAGGCAAGCCTATATAGCTAACAATATCTTCTAAACTCGTGTACACCTATACATATTTTTGTAACATTGGCCGTATCGATCTCTTAGTAATCGTCTGTAAACTACAAAAATCGCCTACACATAAATTTGTTCCATCTTTGTAGAGGGCAAAAATGACGCGCACACTACTTTCCTACAAACTACGTCATACAAAAACCGGCAATGTAAAACGCCGCTACACCCGTGGACAACAACCAGCCTAACAGATTACCATGTCAAAAGAATTTACGGCCGAAACGCTGTTTACACATTTATGCCGCCGCCACCACCATAAACGCCGAAAAACCTATGAGAACTTTTATTATCGCGAAATCCATGCCCATGACACAAGCGATAATAATACAGACGTTCTACTAACTTAGAAACTTCTTGTCCCACTCGAGGCACAGAATAAATGTGGTTTAGGCATGGATGCCTAAAGGGTCCTTGTGGCCGTTTGCCATACGTACAGAAGGTTCTATGTTCACAAATCCCCTGTTTAGGTATGCCGAAACAGCCTAAATGTGGCCATCCCTTTCTATCGCGTGCAACGCACTGCGATAGAACGCGTGCGTGCCATGTACATACGTACTTGTCGCGACGCGACGAAATCAAGGAATGAGCCGCCCCTGCGGCGCTACTACAAATAAACCGGTCAAGTGCGAGTCTGACTGGCGCACCGAGGGTTCCGTACAAACTAAAAATTAACTCAAGGTAAAGTAAATAGTAAATGTCCCAATATTTGTTAAATTACTTATTTTAACCCACGACAGAATTCAATTTTAAACAACGAATAACTTTTACTTTACACCAAGATCATCGAACTACCAAGACAATTGAATCGCGATCTTTTTTTGACCTGCTATTGAAACATACCCATCCTAACTCCTAACCCCATTAGTTCTAGAAAAATCTTAACACAGCGAAGTAGGAATGGGGTAACCGCCAGCGTGTCGACGTCACCCCGCTACGCGAGCTGCCTATTTCCGCTCCAAGAGACACAAGCTAACCCTAACCTAACCTACAAATAATATCAATGTTACGATTGTTTGTTGTTTTTTTATTCGGGGGCTTCGCCCCCGAACCCCCATTGCGAGTATGTTCGTCTCCCCATCCCCACTTCCATCCTTGTTACTGATATAAGAACACGTTGAATAACAGTCTGACTATGCAATGCTGTCTTGTTCTTTTTAGTAAAAATTGTTTGTCCAACTGAAAGATTTGCAAAATGATAGGTATGCCAAATTTTTTAATTCATTACACTAAAACTAGACTTAAAAATTAATTCTACCAAATGAAAAGTTGTCATACAAAAATTTGCCATTAGTTAGTTGTCAAGGTGAAAGGATAACTTCGGAGATAAGGGGGGGGGGATGGTATTTTTTTACATTTTCCTGCATAGATCGAACTTTTACCGATGTAGAAAAAAAAAGACAAACTGTTTCAAAAAGTGCAACTCAAGCCTTTTCATATGATACCCCACTTGACCTAATAGTAAATTTTTTTTTTGCCCGTTCTTCATATTCGCAATTTTTTCATAAAAAATTAAAATGCATAGTTAAATTTTTCATTCTCCATGCACGTGGATAATTCTCATTTATAACCATTCCAAATTTCAAATTGATAGCTTAAGTAGTTCGTGACATATTTCACTTTGTGACAGACAGACAGACGGACGGATTCGCACCATAAGTGTTCCTTTTTTACCTTTTTTGGTACGGAACCCTAAAAACTAAACTAGAGATGGATATACCCGAACTTCGGAGTTCGCGGTTGAGTATAGCTCTGCTCGAAGCCAAGCAACGCTACAGCTCGTCTATCATGAAACGGCCGCGACATACTCTCGATTTTTCTCGCACTATCCATGCGAGAAAAATCGAGAGAGCTCGCGCGCCGTCGCGTGATAGTCGTGCAGGGGGGCTAACACAACTGACGCCGCGCCGCGACGCGAGTCGACAACGATCTACCCTCCTCTTTGACGGCAAGTCGTGCTAGACGTATTTTCCACTTAATGGCGGAAATCGCTTTTTGAAGCATGACTCATAATTATGCAAGTGGACGCCTTGTGGGTATCGGTTATCATAGTAGATACCAAGATTTATTGGTTATTGTATACATCAAAGTTACCTGCCAGGTGGACATTTTAGGGCAGGTACAGTATAACACAAAACATTCCTCTAAAATAGCGTTTCGTGATTAATTATCTACAATTGATTAACACCTATCTGCCTCCTTCTAGCTAGCATCATTGCGTTTATGTTTATAAAACATTCGTCCTTTTGCTAAGTAGGATGTATGAGCGAGAGGGATGAACGCTTTATGCCCGACAAATTCGACCTTGGCTGAACTATGCAGGAATGAGAGATCTACTAATAAACCATGCTTGAAATTATCAAGTTTCAATGAAGTCATGCCTCTGTGCTTTTATATTTCCTGTGCTCAGTGAACGGCTTGAGATCTCAGTCTGGCATGGAAATTTTAGGGTGGTTTCGCCACTATAAAGGTTTTATGAAAGCTAAAGCGGCAGCTGGCTGCCGGTTCTGTAGGTAATTATTTAAGTAAGTTTCAGTCTGGTAGGTACCTAGTACCTAGGAGAGGCACTCCAGCGGAGTCTTTCGAAATTGATTGCCCGCTGTTCAGGGCTGTTATTCTATGCGCCTATGCCCCTCACTCCACCCGTCACGCCTAACGAAACTAGACTATAAAGAAGTCATTGAATTATACAGTTTAGAGCAGACCTCCCCTAGCATAAGTTTGCGCATGTAACATACTCTAGTGAAGGTAGGTAGACTACCTACGCTTAGTTACTAAACCACGAATGAAGAGGTGAGCTTAAAACAAGTTACAGAATAGTGGAGCTGACGACTACAAAGAAATCGATATGGCCAAAGTTCCAAAAATATGTCTACACTACTTTATTACCTACCTCTTTGTAGTTGACTGTACCATCAACAAAAATCTAGGTATTTATGATGGATGACTGCGTCGGTGTCAGTAAATAAACACCACATCTTAAAACGGCTGTGTTTTAATTGTATTGTAATATAGTATGAATTTAACAGTAGCATTTTTGTCTGGTATTTTCTATATAAAACTAACTTGCTTCTATGCAGTTTGCCCGTTTTTTTATTCTGTAATTCTGTAATACGTTAAACGTCAAATCAGACGTCAAATCAAAACTGTCTTGGGCAAAGGCTCACGAGGCTGCCACTTCATTAAAACGGCTGTAACATCAAAATAATATTAATAACGAACTACAAGTACATTTTGTAAATTAATAATAGACTGTGAAATTATCGTCGGATACCATGAAGATTGTCAATTTATCCGTCGAGAACTCTGGTGTACAGAGCAGTGAGTCAGCTTTATCTTTTCCTCCTCAATTCCTTTCACACCTAATTCGGCAGTCGACTAAATAGCCTGCAGATACCTATGCCACACCTAAGTAGTAAGCAACTCGAATATTTATAAACATGGTAGGTACTTAACAGTAGACTGTCTAAAATAAACCATAACCGCGACATGGTTATTTACCCGAACGAAGTGTTTACTTTTCACTCCGACTGCGAGAAAATAGTAGGGTAGACCGGGGTCAATAGTACCACGGGTCAAAAGTACCATCGCTTATAACTCTGCAACCACATCTAAATATGCTGATGACTCGCTGCCGTGCGAAAAGCATGGGCTATACGACGATTTGCATTTTTGACTGGCCAAAGTACGTATTTACGATTTACGTTTTGTACTAGTGTTTATAATTTAATAGTCGTAGTGTGAAAGTTGTACTGAATTGTGATTCTCTAGTATTAACGTTTTTATTGTGTCACAGTGTGGGAGTCAGTTAGATATAGAAATCGAGATTTGTGAAGGTTAGTGAGTGCGAGTAAAAAAGGATAATTATACTACAATAGTCGGGGTTAATTGTAAATTGACCCCGTGCTACAATTGACCCAAAGTTTTTACACGACTGCTAAAATAAGACAATTGACACTAAGCCTTTTTGTAACAATTTACATCTCAGGTAGATGTTTTATGTTATACCTATGATTCATCCCGATGATTCATACGATACTTCGGGATGTATATACATTATAATACATGCAATGCCATCCGTTTCAGTGGTATTATTTAAAAAAAAATTGTGGTGAAGGATGGGGTTAATTGTACCAGGAGTCAATTGTAACTGTATGGGATTATTGTTAAGTAGTTCGTTATTTTGTTGCATTGAGGTGTTGTTATTGCTTGAAAGGTGTGTGCTGTGAGCACCCCTAAGTTTTTTGTATAGTAAGTCGTAATATGTTTCAAAAACATGGAAAATATCATATTACGTTTAGTTCAACTGCAATGCTACCTTTGTACAAATACAAATACAAATAGTTTATTTGTTCAACATAGGTAAAGTCGTACATAGGCACAGATCTTAAATACGTGTAGGTGTTACTGGTATCACTATGTCGGGCCGCAAGGCATACAAATTTTAGCTATGGACTGTCACTATGAGGGTGTACAGTTACCATTAGTTGTAGTCTGACAAAAATTCGTTAACAGTATAATATGCTTTGTTCCTTAAAAATTTAAACAATTTGATTTTGAAATTATTTATGTCCTCTATATTTCTTATGGGGTTCGGAACTTTATTATAAATTCT
The DNA here is from genome assembly GCA_945867215.1 of Epinotia demarniana. Taxonomy (NCBI): domain Eukaryota; kingdom Metazoa; phylum Arthropoda; class Insecta; order Lepidoptera; family Tortricidae; genus Epinotia; species Epinotia demarniana. Next base: position 8,204,269 of record OX244274.1, read on the forward strand.
AGGAGCCATCCCAAGTACACTTTTCCTGAAAAACGCTGTTTTGGATGGCATGAAACTTATTTGATTTCTAAGGCGTGTACTTCTAAAACTTTGAAATAAATGCAGATTACCTTTTACAAAAATTACAATTTCAAAAATATATAAACACGGAAGAGTTAGTATGCCTAATTTTTTAAAGTATGGTTTACATGAATCCATTCGCTTAAGACCACATAATGATCTGATGCACCTTTTTTGCGCTTTAATTGCAACTTCTCTGTCAACTGAGTTTGCCCAAAATATGATGCCGTATCTAAGCGTTGATGTAACAAAGGCTTGATAGGCCGTTAAAACTACCGGTTCATTAACAATCTTTCTTAAATTATATAGGAAATATGAAAATTGATTCAGTTTCTTACATATAATGTCAATTTGATTCCTCCATGTTAACTTATGATCTACGCTTATTCCTAAAAACTTTGTCACATCTGTTTCTTCAATTTGTTGTCCCTTATATGATATACTTAAGTTATATTTATATGTCTCATTTCGTCTATTTTTAAATGTCATGATCTTAGTTTTGTCCAAATTAATTTTTAAATTATTGCTAGTTAACCAATGAATTACTGTTTCTAATGTATTGCATATATCATTTTCATAAGTTTGAGGGTCTTTACAAGCGAAAAGTATGGTGCTGTCGTCAGCAAAGAGAACCATGGGGTACTCGATTGCTTGTGGCAAATCATGTATATAAATAATAAATAATAATGGTCCCAAAACACTCCCCTGAGGCACGCCGTAATGAATAGGTCTGACTTTCGAAGAATAAGTGACTTCGGTTTTTGTTTTAAGGTGTAGTCTATTTATTTGTGTTACTTGTTTGCGATTATTTAAGTAAGATTTAATTAAACAATGCACATTACCTCTAACTCCATATTTATATAACTTATCTAACAAAATTCTATGATCCACAAAATCGAAGGCCTTCGACATATCCATGTAAAGTGCTGATATCGGAACTCGCTTGTCAATATTTGATATAATTACACGCATTAAGTCAAAAATAGCCATACTTATGGACTTACCTTTACGAAATCCCTTCTGTTCTTGTGAGAATAAGTTATTCCTTTCAAAGTAGCCATAAATAAAATTATAAATGACCTTTTCTATTACTTTGGAAAAAATTGGGAGTAGCGCCACTGGTCTATAGCTAGCCAAGTCTTCCCTGTTACCTTTTTTAAAAAGCGGCTTTATGATGCCTATTTTTAGTCGTTTTGGAAATTCCCCTTTTTCTATACATAAATTAGTAATGTGGCTAATCAATGGAGAAATGTTTCTGGATACTGATTTTACCACTTTTGTACTAATGCCATCATACCCTGTACTGCGGCTGTTTTTTAAGGAGTTAATTATTATTTCAATGTCGTTTGAAGTAGTGGGCTTCATAAATACAGAATTAGGAAAATTGCATGTCATGGTATTCAAATAATTATGCTTATTATTATTATTATTATGTGAAACATTTGAATTCTTATGTGTTTGCTCAATAAAATACTGATTGAATGCCTGCGCAATTTTTTGAGGAGACTTTATAGGTTCGCCATTAGATATTATCTGTTGAATGTTTTCTATTAGTTGGCTAGATTTATTTTTATTTATGACGTTCCACGATGCTTTCGTTTTATTACTAGATTTTTTAATATAGTAATTGTTTTGTACTTTCTGAGTGAGCTTAATAATTTTTTTCAGTCGCTTTGAATAATTTTGAAAGTTAATTTTATCACTACTTTTATTGTCTTTCGAAAACCTATACTTCCAAAGTAAATGGCGTTTTCGCTTGCAACAGTTCTTTATGCCTTTCGTAATCCATTTCGGTTTTGAGGATGATGTCATTTTTACCTTTTGCATAGGAAAGCACAAATTATGAAGTAATTCAAATTGGTCGGCAAAGCAATTGTACGCTTCGTTAGGATTATTTGTCGTATAAACTTCATTGAATTTTAATTCCAATAGGCGATCTCTAAACTTATTGATATTGTCTTGACTAAAGTCCCTTTGTTTCTTATACCAATGAGCAAGCATGCATGTTTTTTTAACCTGAAATTTCAACAGTTGAGCTGTATGATCTGAGAGGGCAAATTCGATCACCTCAGCTGCGCTGCCTCGCCCATTGTGGATAATGTTGTCAATGCAGGTGTTGCTAGACAGTCTAGTCGGCTCCGATATTGCTAATCTCAAATTATAAGACGACACTAAGTTTGTTAATGTTATGGATTGTGGTGTTCTTTTGAGCATATCAATATTAAAATCACCACAAATTACTATTTTCTTACCATTAAGACACATTTTATGTAATAAGTAATTCATTTTATCGAAAAATATGTCGAAAGTGCTACTATTGTTTTTAGGTACCCTATATATACAAATGATAGTTAATTTGTGATCAATTAATTCCAACCCAGCACACTCCATTACATTTGCTATAGAAATACCACTAACTTCATGTAGCATGTGATATTTGTGAATTTTTCTAACTAAAATACAAGATCCACCATTTCTGTTAGTTCTACAGTAGATAGCTGCTAGTTTAAAATTAGGAATGATCAAATTAATTTCATCACCTTGCTGCATATTGTGCTCTGTGACACAGATAACATCAACCTGAGTTTTATTGTCCATTAGCTCCTGTAAGTGCACACTTAACAATTCAGACTTGTTTATTAAACCATTGATATTTTGGTGCAATATATTGATATGTTTATATATAATATGTTCATTATTTAGCAGATTTATCGGGTTATGAATTGGTGCTTGGAATCTAGTGTTGTCTAGTGTAAATACGAGTCTCTATAATTGAGACTGATGTAACGTAACATACTAATTCGTCTTAAGAAATTAACAATAATTACTGATTGATTGAAACATTATTTTGGGTTTTATTTATTTCTGATTATCTGGTACAATTGACCCGTACTAGGAGTCAATTGTAACACAAGGACTTCATGAACAAAAACTCAATTTACACCATTCTGGTGCGATTAAATGAAAATATTTTTCTAGATTCTGATAGCCAATGAGACGAGAATGTTATACCCTAAGCGATGTTTAGGTCGTAGCTTTAGACTCTGAGTTATAGGTCATTATTTCGAAAGTGGTACCATTGCCCCCGGTCTCCCCTAAATACAAAGATTATCCATCCACAGTCAATAATAAATTCCACGGCGAAAATGTTTGATCAATTAAGCGGCATGTTTTTTTTAATAAACTGCTGTGGCAGAACAGATACAAATATAGGCAACACGAATAAACGCCATCGAACTGATCGAACATTTCCATCGACCATCTCTATAGACGTGTCTAAGGGAACAAAAACACCTAATGTTTGCAATGAATTCTGTTTCCTGATTTTGTCAATTTTAATTTTAGTTGAAAGAGAATACAAATGTTTTTAAAGAGTTGTGATTGGTGGATTTAATACGGTGATGAGTTTTGTCATATTAAACAATGTTTGTAAATCGTAAATATTTTCCTAGGGGCTAAATGTATTACCTACTTTAGTCCCGCTTGATAAACCTAATACGACACACTTTTCGAGCATGAGAAGTGAAAATATAAAAGTCGTCGAGACATATCAGTAATACCCTAAACTTATTTTATTATATATATGTAGTGACTGTTGGAAACTAGAATAACTCACCTAAGACAGGTCTTTCCCGAAACCACTGAACTAAATCCACAAAATCTCTTCTAGGGACATTTTCATTCAAAGTAGCTACTTAAATTCGCGAGGTTTTCAGTAAAGTGCGGCTATTTCAGGACAAACAATCGTTATCATTATTTCGAAGTGGTTTAAAGGCTAGCAATAAGCCTTTCGTTCAAGATCATTTCCCTTTTATTCGTACTTTGTTTCAACCACAATAATTGCCCATGTTCAACGTCTTTACCCACTATCTGGCGAAAGTAGGTAAACAGTAAGCCCTCGAAAGGGTTCGGGCGTTCCCTTAGAGTGGTGGAATAAAACAAAATGAGCTTTGCTATTGATCCAAGCGAAGTGTGCAGTTTATGTTAGGTGAACGCGCGAATATGAATAAGGTGCCCGTGTTGCCGTTCAATCCAATAGAGTCACGAGTTCTAAGGGCACTCTTAGGGTCATGTTACTTTTTAGATTGAGTAAGTGTGGTAGGGTTGACGGTTTTGTTACAACGCGATAGTAAACAGATCGGAGAATAGTTTCATTTTTGGCCCCGCAATTATTGATAAGTGCCTATAGATTCATTCATTAGGTACAATAACTTATTTGCCGTGAATCATTTTGGTCTCTTTATAATTTATGAGGTGTATAGTTGTGCAATCAACGAAGTTGTAGTTTTCTGCGCGCTTTCGGTGTGGAGGCCTATCTGCCGTGACGCTACTACCTATTGGTTCGATATCATCATTTCATGCACTCATTGTAAAGGGGGTGTGGTCGAACGCGTGCGACAAACATCAATTTGGTTAATAGGTCTATACTTATACGTCTAGTCAGATCGCCACCAAAGATGACAAATGCCTAAGAATCGGGACTAAGATGGTTGCCATTTTATCACTTATCGGTGTGGATAAGACATCCGACACTCTCGCATACTTATCAGAACGTGACGAATGTCTTATTGACAGCGTAAGTGATAAAATGTCAACCATGGTACGCTCGCTGGGCTTTTATTCTTTACGCACTCATCCGTCTCACCTCGTCCGTCACGCCTCTGCCTACGCTTAGTTACTACGAATGGCGGCGTCCAGATATATTTGTGGGTGAGCGCTGCGGTGAGCTTAAAACAACTTACAGAACAGCGAGGCTGAATGGCGGCTTGACCCATACCTTGCCTGACCATGCCTTGACCCCTCGTAGGAAGCCAGTCCTGCCACGCTGCTGGTAATATGGATCGACATACATTCAGATGTACTATTATCGCAAGGACAATACATACAAGTTTGATATCGATCTGAATGTATGTATCGAATAAAGTCAAACATGAACGTCGCTTGCAAAAACAAAATTGTTACAGTTATACATTGGTTTATGTTACTATAGAGGTTTCACTTAATAATACAACAAGATCCCGTATGTTGTGGGTTTGCGTTAAGAGAGGCCGAACACTGACAACCTATCTCCAGGGAGTACCCTCCACGCACTCACCAATAAAATCGTTTAATTTATTTGCACCTCAAATAAACCCGCTTAGTTAGCTGGCTCCCAAATACATACTGCGTTGGGTCCCTTAGCACACACTTTTTAATTACGCTAAATGTCCTAGTCCTAATTGAGGAATGATAGGACAAAATTGCAACCTGAATTTCTAGTTGCATAAATTCTGAATTCAATTCCAAATTATACATTCCATTATTTATAAACACACGCGAAACATTTCTACGTGTATGCAGCAAAATATTATAATTTATGAGTTACTGTAACGTGTAAAAACGAAATTCACATTGTTAGTTCCATTAGAAAGTTTTAATAAGTATGCGAATGTTGCCAAATTAAAATGCTGTCAAGCCTCGCGTAGGCATTGCGGGCCAACATTAAGTAAATATTCCTGTAATTGCGTTGTCTAAAAATGCGGAGATAAATTTTTGGCCGCAAGCCGAGGCCCGCATACGAAATGAGCCACACTGGGATTATTATTTGCTCAGCTGACATCCTAATTAACGTGACTTTTTTCATTTTTCTTTGTCCGCCGCGAAATTATCCTCGTACAGATAATGGACTAACAGGGAGGGGTTACTTAAATAAATAACAAAAGCGAAGCGCTCCAGCAAATTAGGTACCTGCCTACAAAACTATTTTCATATTTCAAACCTCTAGGACGTGTCTCGAGATTTACATTCAACTTCTTTTTACAATTGGAAGTTTCATGGACTTTCGAGCGAAGAAGTGGAAAAGATATTTTTTTGAAAGAAACTCATAGCTTGGGAACAATTAAACCGCTTGAATGTCAAATGGAAAGCAGGACAAAGTTTGAGAGCAAAAGTCTTAGAATTTAAAGACGGACACCGACTGGCTCGGTTCATTATTATGTTCAGTTGAACTTTGTGGACGGGATCAGCGAGTAACGAACCATTACCGGCTTGGATGTGCGTTAAAAATAACATAACAATTATTAAAAAAACCTAAAAGTATCGTTACAATATATATATGCAAGTACTAAGTGTGATAGGTATTTAATATCATGTAGTTTTATATTAGCAGGTACATTTATTTTTAACTGCCCATAAAACGTAGTTTGTAAGGTAGGTACTCTTAAAGAGTCTATCGTTTATCAAACCATCAAAGTGCATGTTGCATGTTCTGTATGTACCAGTAGTAAAAGTACCTAGACTGTAATAATAACAAGCTCAATAAAGCCCGGACGTCATCACGGTGCCATATTCATAAAGGTGCCTTTTTTTAATGACAGCAGGTGACATTTGGCCTCTGTTGTGAAAAGTGGCCATGGAGACCGATATGTCAGGCTCAAACTGGCATCAAAGCGTAGCGAATACGACCCAGGAGGGTATACAAATTACCTTCTTCTAAACTTATCGTTATTCCGGTTGCAAAGACGGAACTGATGCCAATAAGAGGGCTGCAAAATGCAGTCTACCGAGGAACCGAACTGGGTAGCTAATAGCATGCGGTCACTATCCTAAATATACTGAGAATAAGAAAAATGACGGAACTGAAACGGAACTCGGAGTCCGCTTCATACCTTGTCTCAAGATTGGCATCAATTACTCAGTAACCACTCAAAGCGGTCATGTTGCTTGGAGCGATCGTACAATGTGTATCCGAAAAACTATTTGAATCAAGCCCATTTTGAAATGAGTTTATTACGAACGGTATTTTTTATCGAACGAACAAGCGAAGCGAACGAAGTTCTATGCTTCAGCTTGGGCCTAAAATCGTTTTTCCGTTGTCCGGTGTCCCGCTGTCCGACTATTCTCCTCTGAAATTGTGTGAGCAGGGTCGTTATTATAATTATAGTTTTTTGTAGTCACTTTTTGGTAGGTATAACGTATCCATTCTTCAAGTAAATAATAAATACTTTAGCACATCGGGGATCGTTACTGATTCCGAAAGTGCAGACGTTTCCAATCAAACCTCTCGGATACCTCCAAACTTGTCGGCTTTGACTAGAGAGAGATTTGCATAATTACTTATTATTTATATTCTTAATTAAGATTCCCACGAAGCTAGGAACTTGACAAATGAGTTTCGTCTGTACTCTCGGTTCTATGGATAATCTAAGACCTAAGGTAGGTAGTAAGATTTACGAGAAAATTTGGACCAATAATCCAGGAATGTAAGTAATATGTCTACAGAACTGATTTTTGCAACAATTACATTTCTTCATAGAGTGAAGAAACAGTTATTTGTCGTAGTGATGAGGTCTGACGGCTGATGCGCATCAGATGAATGTGAATATAACCGTCATCATTACCATCATGTCAGCCGAAAGACGTCCATTGCTGGACATTGGCTTCCCCCAAATAGTGCCAAAATGACAGGATCCTGCGCCACCCGCATCCAGCGTACTCCCGCGACCTTTACCAGGTCATCAATCCACCTTGTTGGGGGTCTACGCACGCATCGCCTTATAATATAACCGTAATGAATGAATTACATCATTTTTGGTCGTCATCGACCCACATAAAGAGGTTACATTATAAATTAATTATTAAGTTACTTCACAATACAATGCTCACATATAATTTTACACGCAAACTTGTAAAAAAAAGGATATCGTTAAGTCGCATCATGCTCTCAGACGAGTGTAAATCCGGCATTACTTTTCATAACTTGACACTTATAAACGCCCTAACGTGGTACCTATACATAATACGAGTATGCAAAACACCCCGATATAAAATTGGAATGCTAAACTAAATTTTGTGATCGATTTCGAGGGCAAATATTTACTATGTGATGAGTGCTGATGTGCATGAATATTTCTTTTTGAGCCCTGGATCGTTTCTATGTTAATAAGTATTATAATTATCTATCACATTATAGGTGTCGTCAGTAGTATCTAACATAAGCCTCTTGGAGCATATTGCCAGTGTATCGATTTGTGTAAGATAGTCCCTATAATTTATTTATTTTTTATTTTCTAAGGTACTAGTATACTGTAAACTCCCTCGAGTACAAAATGTATCAAAATCCCGTTGTCTATAACATATAAGGTATATTGTTATATAATATTAGAGCATGGACCCGCAATATTTTGCCGATGTCCCGACGTATATTAACGACCTCGTGTAGCGTCCCGCCGCGCAAACAGATTGATAATGTATCAGGCAATTTCCAACAAGAAACATCGTAACTAAGTATCGATTATCGATATTGTAATTAAATTACGAAAATACGGTACCTATTATGGTGCGTGGTATTATATCAGCCAAAATGCTGTCATACAAAATACGTATGATCATCGTCCTCCAAGCGTGATTTTATTCCCGGTTGTGGTCTAGGGGAGCCCGTAATACAAGTTACCTATAGATATACCAATAAAGTATATAAATTAACAACAATTAGGCCCTGATTCCTTCAAACATCAACAGAAGGAGACGTTACCAGGCAATCGCTTTTGTTTCATGTTCTTGCCATTGAGATTTTTAAAGACGGGAAGGGATTTTACTATGAAATGCCGATGTTGGTTATTCGTTTCCTATAGGAGTGAATTGAAAAAATAAAACTACCCAGTATTTTAACGGAGTTAACAATGAGTATAAAGACATAAAATATTCCAGTGTTCCAGTGTAAGGTAATAAAGTGAATCTAGAACACAAAGTGCACCAATAAATTATCAATCAGGTGAGCTACAATAGCGGACCCGCAAATCCGGGCCAAACTTGGCAAAGTCTGAGCCAAGTTGCTCCACTATGAAATATTCTGTTGATTCCATTCATTTGCACTTATGTAAAGTGCACTTACTCACACAAATTTAAGCCAGGGAAACCATTATCTTGACACGCGAGCGATTTTACTTCGCTCAGCCAGAAAACTGTTATGAAATTTAACGGCTTGATAGGTGGAAACTGGATTTGATTTTATTTTAACTTTATATTTTATTGGTATTCTCGAACCTTTCCTTGCTACGGTATTTTTACAATTGCACACTGTGAAATTACTCACTTATAAATTGATTGTATTTTTAGAACTTCTTCCGAACGAACGAATGAATACTTGACGATAATGAACAAAGTTAGTAAAATTATAGTAGAGATTTTCTATGGATCAGTCGTAAAACGCGGTATTAAATTGAAATTGGACCATAACTGAAATGAGTGGAGATAAAAGTTTACGAGAACTCCTCATACATTGTGGACAAAAGAGAACATTAGAGGTTATCTATGTGTCGTGAACACCCAAGTTTTCTTTTCATTGTCCTCTCGTGAAGGAGGCAATTTAAAGTTACAACGAATTTTAAAGAGTATTTTCTCCGGAATAACTTTCACATGCTAGTTTTAATTTTTAAATAATCCAAGCAATTGTAATATAACTTTAGATAATATCTAGTAGATGCTGACTAGATATCAAAGACTAATAAAAGTCAAAGACTAAAAAAATGGGAAAATGACAATCCACGACCTTATTTAATACACTTAATTCATCTGATTAGAATAGCGTTAACAGTTTTTTTGTCATCACAAGGCCAATGACAATTATAACATTACCACCCAATAATTGTAAAACGGACACATGGATGTACTTATATGACTAGCTAGACCTCAAACACCTCATTGAGCGTTTGAAGACTACTGAACTCAATTTTATGCATCATGTCATGACATTCCGAGTCATGACAAAGCTATGAAAATGTTTTTTATACGAGATTCTGAAAGTGGGTATGTGAATCACCAGTATAACCTGTATAAGTGTGAAGAGCTCCTGGGTGGCCATTTCATCCATCTTAATTGACAGGAGGTGACATCCCTAAAAGTCTTTTTTGCATGGACGTACACTAATCTGGACTGAGTACTGCGATTAAAAAAGCGTAGCCGACAGAAAAGTCATACTAGAGAATTGCATCTCGTTCTAATTAGGGTGACCAAGTCCCTATGCGGATATTAGGAATTATAAAAATTCTTGTTTAGAGAGTGATGAACTGGTAAACGTGCCGGGAATCCTCTGGATGCGCGTGGTGCAGAACCGTTCCCTTTGGCAAGTAATACAGTCCAAATAAATTATTCTTGTATTACAAATAAATAAAACTCACGAATAAACTCCTAATAAAAACATCATGTTCCTACATATATATTTTATTTAAACATAAATACATGTTTACTAATGTCCGTTTGACACTTAGCGGACTTCGGTCTCGTTTAGGGCACAACTGGGATTACCAAGAATAACGGTAGGGGAGGAGGACGATGATGATGATATTTTTACTAAATGTTTACTAACGTCTTATGACTCCATAAAATTCTGACGTCATTTAGGTTTTTGATGTTTCATTAAAAGTTTCTAATTAGATTTTATCAGTAGAATGCCGCAATACTTAATGAAATAACAACATATCTTGTAGAAATATTTATTAATTCGTCGCTTCGTTTTGCCATGAAAGACGGACAAACAAACAAACACACACACTTTCCCATTTATAACATTAGTATGAACACAGTATAGAAGAATATGAAAGTATGGATAGTACATTTATAAAATATTAAATGAAATAATTTAACATAATTGCTCTGCCGACTTATCTACGACATTGCACTCTCACACCGGCCCAAATCATAGTCACCCTAATAAGTTTGGCATATGGTTTTGTCGTTTTATCGTAAAATAAAGCAAAATGTTCCTTACCTATGAAATGATATTCCACAATTATTAAAGCTTTCGCTTTTACATCCCTTTATACAACATATTTTCACCATTTTTTACTAAAACAAGGCAACAAGAGTCCAATGACAATATTTGAAAAATAGATGTCAACGTTGGGGATACAAGTCGATATTTAAAATTACCACTTGATTACCTCAATATTTAATGCGTTACCATGTTTTAATAAGTAAATTAAAACTTAGGTATAAAGTAACATCTCCTATATAATGTCGGCTCGTAATTATGAGCAGGTATTTTTTTTCAGTATAATTTAATACCTGTTAATACCACTATATCATTATTATTTTTACATTGGCAACTCGTGCGAGTGGGACACCATCCTCGGGTTGGTTGCTCTCGCTCGGAACGCTTTCTCTAGTAGTCTTTTATCATACAATTGTGTACCTACCTTGGTCGGTAATATGGTTCAATTTTGATTGACTAATAAAACTTAGTACTCAGTCCAGATTAGTGTACGTCCATGCTTTTTTGTTTCATGTTTCAATCATTGTGATTTTGAAAGACAGAGACGGTACCATAATGACTTGACGAAGTCACTTTTGCTGCATTCTCGAATTAGGCGCCCCTGTAACTCAATAACATATTGAATGGGTTGAACCAATTCAAAAGGAAATCGACGATCGTTAACTTAAGTGATACCACCTACCACATTTACTCACATTTACATGTCAAAATCAACGTAAAAGCTCATCACGATATATGTTAAAAGAATTTTACGCGTTCATGCGTAATTTAACTTGAAATGCAATAAAATATCCATTAACTTTGAGATGGGCATTTTCCGACAGACTGAACAGCGAGGCGGGGACACCTTTTTGTATCACTTTTGGTGTTATTCAAATAACCCTTAAAAGATGGCTTTTTGTCAGCTTTTACTTTAGATTATCTCTATTTGAGTTTGTCTCATACTTGGCAGGTCCGCGTGATTGAGGCGTGATTGAATGCTACAATAATATTTAATTGATTTGGGTGTTTATGTTTGTAGCGCGCTCTCGTTTCTACACGCGCCGCGCCTAGTTCTAATGAGAACACTTAGAAAAAGATGGATAGTTTCTGTCGTCGTCCTGCATTAACCGTGCAACTTCACTAAGGCTTGCTTATGAATAAGCGTGGGGTTAGACGTGTAGGGAATAGAAGCGTTTACGATCGCGAGTGCGCGTTTTCATTCACCCTTCACGCCCACTGCGAATGACATTAGTCTAAGTTCATAGTAAAACGAAAAGACTTCTTGAAAAAATGTTCCTTACAAAGTATTGTATACCAACAGCAGTAACCTACGTCGAAATAATTATGTTTAGGGTCTTACATAAGCCTGAAGATTTATGAACGAAGAAGACTGACTTAGCGAAATTAATCTTACAAATGAAACCAGGAAACTTAGTGAGGAGTGTTGAGTATAGATAATAAATGAAATGCAGCGGGAAACACTCAAGAAAAGCACTTTTGCAGAAAACTAATATCAGTGTTTGCCAAGCAGTTCGCATTTGGAGAATTGGGGTGACGGGGTAGACTAATGAAATAATAGAACGGATGGTAGTGAGATTTGTGGGTGTGTCTTAGTTTAAATTTTATTAAGAGACGTCTTACCAAAAAACGTGTAACTATAAGTTCTTATCATCAAAATTACATAGTCTTCCAATCGTTTTTTTTAATAAGAACTAGTTGGTAAAGATAGTTTGATTTCTCTTTTAGAATATAAGCAATACGATTTTTTGATAATCGTTTTACTAATTTAGTAATGATTTTTCTCCATCGGCATCTTTCAGCAAAATCTCGTTGAAGACCTCGTTTAGGAACGAAAATTAGTCAATTAAATGAATTAGTATCCATAAATAAAGAATTCAGTTACATTACAAGTACCCTGAAGTCCAATTTAAGCAAGACACAATATTTTTTTATGCCTCATGTGCTGAGAAAACGAATCTGAAACGAATTACATTTTGCACCGAAAACTCTCAAAATCAAAACGCAATTTCTCAAAATCCCTGCATTATCTTAACGTTATTCTGATACAAAAATTATACCTAGTATTTGCTTGATTTAAAAAAATAATTTTGTAGGTTTAAATTACCACCGTTTATTTTTGACAAATTATTTAACAATACCTTTTTTGCTTTAAAACGGAGGCCACGGGCAGTCCACGCTCATACCCGCGCCAGCGCCCGTCGAGGACATAGGTCCTAACCTATGTTCGACGGCTCCACACACCTAGCAACGTCGCTATGCCTGACATTTATGCTGGTGTGCGTCGGACGGCGTGTAGGGGCATGAAGTATCGTTAGTGTGTGCGCGTATAGTACGACAGTCCAATATCGAATTGATGGTTGTTTGTAGGGAGTGTCTAAATCCATCTAACATTGGTGTTATATTTTTTATGTTTAACAGATTTGACTTAGGTTACTTGCTAGGGGTATTTGCGTCTCTCATTTTGCTTAAAGAGTGAGTGAGAAGCAATGCACATTGGACAAGGATCTCGGACAACTGGAATACCTACCACCCTTAATTGATTCATCATCATGTCCCAATACACCTACTACGTCTCAGGACAACAACTCTCTACGTCTCTTGCCAACTTTGGCACCGTTTGCCAAGTACTTCGGGCTATTTCAGGACTGACAGAGTTAGGTTTACTCATCATAATCATCATATCAGCTGTAAGACGTCCACTGCTAGACACAGGCCTCCCCAAAAGAGTGCCACAATGACCGGTTCTGTGCCACCCGCATCCAGCGGACGCCAGCGACCTTTACCAGGTCATCGGCCCACGTTGTGGGGGGCCTACCCACGCTCGCTGCGCCTTCCAGTTCGTGGTCGAAACTCGAAACCTTTCGGCCCCAAGGGCCATCGGTTCTACGTGCAATTTACTTAATTGATTGGTTTATATAAATTGGATCATTGTCATGGATGTCATGTTTATTACAAACACCTGTTAAAGTAGCTTTAAAAATGCCGCGCGCGAGCCGCAGAGCTAACGTGATTGGCCGGTTGCCTTCAGCGGGGCACACCGCTGCGGCGCTGCCACGAAAATCGAATCTCGAAGTTCGGATATCTCCGTCTCTAACGCACTTAATGTTTTATGGTACTCGAACGACAGAGGTAGAGATATACGAACTTCGTGATTCGATTTTCGCGGTAGCACTGCTGGCCGCCCGGTCGCCGCGTAGGTACTATAGGTACAACATAAGTACTAGGTAATAGGTACCGCCCGAATCGCAGCGATTCGCGACATGATCTAACGCGTCAAATATCTATTATTAGTTGTTGATAGCAGTTACATTTTAATATACTCGTTGTGAAACAAATTATGAAAATATTATTTTTATTTATTTATCAATGAGTGACACTGACAAGTGTGGGATGAAGATACCTATGCAATTTAACTTTCGCGGGCGTGTGGATTGTATTGTAATAGAGTAAAATTCGTTAAAATAGTACCTAAACTAGAGGGATTTATAGGTACCCTTACTTATTATTTGATTTTTATTATGCCCAATATTACATGTAAGATAATATACAGGGTGAAAAAATCTATGGGCCCTAAAGGGAAATCCTTAAGACAGCTCATTCTCTCGCTCTCATTTTCAGGAAAAAAGACATTATTTAAATTTACCTTACCTAGCCTTAGCCCTAACTAATTACATGATGAATGAGGTAACCTAATTGCAATCACTCAAATTTATTGACCGAATATCTTTTGTCCAAAGACTTTTCGTATTTTTATGAGTTCTCTGAATATAAAATTCATTACTTTTTAGGGTTCCGTAGCCAAATGGAAAAAAACGGAACCCTTATGGATTCGTCATGTCTGTTTGTCCGTCCGTCCGTATGTCACAGGCATTTTACTCGAAAACTATTAGATGTATTTGAATAAAATTTTGAGGATAAGTGTATATTGTTAGCCGCTGCATAGTTTTGTAATAAAATTACTCTAAAAAATCATATACATAGGGCTTATTTAATTCTTTCAGTAAAAATTGATTAGAACAAGAACGGTTCAAAGGTTTTCGAGATATTTAAAAAAAACTGCCTTCCTTAAAGAAAAGCACGTAAGTGCTTTAAGATTTCAGTAACGATACGACCTTTTTAATAGGCACGGAACCCTTCATTGTGCGTGGTCCGACACGCACTTGGCCGCTTTTTTCATTTACCATTTGATGTTATTCAATTGTTTCAGTTGTCCGAGTTTTACCGCTACAAGTCATTAGAGCTTTGGCTTAGTTACAACTTTTGTTTCCCAGGCAATATTTTACTTATCCAGCATTAATTTCCGCATTTCATTCGTCTAGGTTTAGTCAGACAAATGATCATTTTGAGTGAAATTCAACGTAGTTTTACGGAGAGAAGCAGGTCGGTGCAGGTACGACGACGAGCGAAGCGAGGAGGAGTGTTTCGTGAACTGCGACCCTACAGCGCGTGAGCCGAGAGAGCGAGCCTAGCGAGCGTGCCGCGGCAGCGGCCGGCGATGCGCCAGAACTACAGTTTAATTACATACAGTTGGGCAACGAATGTACTTGCGCAGAGCAACTGTGGGGGCTGTCGCGGGGAAGTGGGCGGCGCGGGCCGCCGCCACAAACGCACACAGTTTGTGTTGTATAACATTCAAGGCAGACGCGTGGCGCGTAGCTACATGTTTGAGTTGAGTGAGCGGTGGCGGCGAATGATGTTACGAGTATTAGGTACAATGGCGCGCACTGTTCCGTGTACGGATGTACCTCAACAACAACATTAAATAAGGATTTAAGATTTCATAGATTTCCCCGTGATGACAGGTAAGTTTGTATACCTCATTTCGTTAATTACGTAGGTACCTAACTGCAACCTATGTTGGGAATAATATAGTCTAGTACTAGTACCTACGTCGTTTCGAAAGTGAATTAATGAAATTGCGATGGCACAGCGTTGAATTGCTGTGGAAACCGTATTTAACCGTATAGATATAGTTTGGATCGCGCTCCGGGTACGGCCTTTTTGTTTTTTTTTATATAGGTATAACGTGGTTATATTCTCGTTGGGTATAGCTTCAGCCTATAGAGTTATTAATATTATAGCGAGTTATGTATCTGTTCACAATTTTTTTATCAATCAGTGGCTATGGAATGTTCATATGAAAGAGCATCTTAAGCGCGAACTTGGAACTTTAGTGTGGTTTGTTCATAACTATGGGCCTAAGTTCTAACCCTTGTTGCTATCGTTATTTTAATAGGCCGTCAATTTTATACATACATACATACATTTACGCCTTTATTCCCAAAAGGCGAAATCGCGTCCTCGGCATTACGATTACACATACATTGGACGCGAATTCGCGTCGTCGGCATTGAATGGGTTAATGCTTGACTTGGCTCTTCAAAATATTCTTTTTATTGTGGAAACTTGGGCTATTTAGGTATACGAGTTTACGGGTATTTACCAGGTGCATTGTAATTACCCACCCTTACCCATCTCTATGAGGTGTAGTGCGCAACATTGTATTAATAACCTTGAGTCATGCAGGTGTTTCACGCACGTGCACTAGCTTTTTCTAATGAATAACTATCCTATTGTTAGATCCTATTTCATAGGACCTCGAAACCTGATACTATGTCTAAATCCAATTAACAGTAATTCTTGATGCATTAAATCAGGCCTATATAAACCCATGTAATTCCCAATAAAGTGTTCATTCTTTATCCGAGACTCGTCGTATTATTTACTCATCTACGTACAACATCTCATGGCGACTTTGCCAGGCCTGGCAGGACATTTTCATTAGTGTTCCTGCCAGGGCAGGTCGCTCCGCCGCGACCTGCCTTGCGACTATAAAATAAAACCGCGCCGCGGTCCACACAACTTGCTGCTCGACGAGAACCTACCCTAGCCGTAGCCAAGGCTAGCCAACAAATCAACGCAGCACATCGACCAACTCTTCGTGGCACACAGCAGCAGCAACGGTCCAGTTAATCCACGAGCCACGCCGCGCAACAGAAAGAAAATACAAGAGGTGTCCAGGGTTATCCCGGCCCATGTTCGAGGGAGTCCAGGGTTTTCCCGGCCCGCATCAGTAACCAACGCAGCAGCCGTCCCGAAGGAGCACACTGCAACTACCAGCCAGCCAGCCAGCTTCGAGGACGAGATACAAGACGGCACAATGAAGACGTCAAAAGCGTATCGTATATTTTTTTTAAATCATTATATTATATTTATTTCTTTACTTAACATATTGTAGAAAAGTAGATAACTAAGAGAAATTAAATTCATGAATTTTAGATTAATAATGTGTAAATTTAGTGTCACTAAAATTTAATAAGCCCAAGTTAATTTAAATTCCGCAATATTACAGTATTTTTTTAGTATAAGCAATTATACATTAGCTAGTTATTGGACTGGCCACCTGATAACTTAGCGATGGTAAAATTGTTTATAACTTATATTTCACCTACTCTGCAAGCAAACAAAGATTAAAACATTCTGGTACGGTACAAAGGTATATTTTTATTTAAAGAGCACTAAAGTGCCTCAAAATACGGAAGGTGCTAACTATTATGCCATATTGAAAAGGGTGCGCAAAAGACGCATAGCCTTATTATTATTGGGAGCAAAAGACTCCGACGGCAGTTAATATACGCGACGACCTATTATTTAATGAGATATACAGTACCGAGACCATGATGCAATATGCACAATGAGTAGAAAGCAATGCGATAAAGTGTAAAGTAAAGATGGTTTCAAAAGGAATATATACAAGATAGTAAAATAAAATAATAAAGAAAAGAAATTAATATGTTAAATTAATTATATAATAATTCTAAATAAACGGAAAATATTTTGTTTTTATAAGTAATAAACAGTGACACTTTAGATTATATTTTATATAGACGAATAAGCTATTTCTTTAATAATATTCAATTCACTAAATTATTTTTATATATACAAATAAGCTACTATTATGATAATGTTCAATTTATAATTAGATAATATTTTAAATAGAAGAGTAAGCTAATATTTAACATTATATTCAATTTACTAGTATTAATTTAAAAGAAAAAAATATCCAAAATAATAAAATAACAAGATAAAATTTAAAATGAAGGAAAAACTATGAAAGTCATTATATTTCAGTTCACTAAATAACTTTAAAAAAAGAGAAAATAAACTACCAGGCAAAATTTAAATACCTACAAAAAATTCAATAAAATTATCGAATAAAAGAGCAAAAAACAAGCAAAGATAAAAAAAGAACAAAAATTTAGAACAAAATTGTATCACAAATATGCTTTTTGTCAGCATCAAGCGTCCGAGAGACTCCTCGTGCAGTCGCGTAAACGCATACGTGCGCCATGAACCATGGCACGACAAAAAGCTTATAGGTGATATAAGGGATGCGCCAGGTACAAGGCAGGGAGGAAATCTTTGGATGCTGATCATGATTCGATCGAGTTATCAATCGCGAGAGCCCCTTAGACACGTAGTGTTAAAAGAACTGCCTGTTTACACATACATTGATATGTGATGCGCGCTTAATAAATTAAATAATATATCTCGTACCTTTAAGCAAATTATTATATATGTAAGGTTGGCCAACCACGTAAATGCGTATCCCTACAAAACTACAAATTAAAAAACTATAAATCAAAAATCTACAAATCAAAAACTACAAATTAAAAAACTATAAATCAAAAAACTACAAATCAAAAACTACAAATTAAAAAACTATAAATCAAAAAACTACAAATCAAAAACTACAAATTAAAAAACTATAAATCAAAAAACTACAAATCAAAAACTACAAATTAAAAAACTATAGGTAAATCAATAAACTACAAATCAACAAACTACAAATCAAAAAACTATAAATCAATAAACTAGAAATAAACAACAAACTAAAACTACAAACAAATCGACAAACTATTAAAAAACAAATAACTAAAAAAAAACTAAAAGTGAGAAAGATCACTCCAACAAAAATAAAATAAAATAAAAATTAATTCAAATAAAACAAAATGATAAAAATAACGTAACCAAAGAAAAGTATTGACGAAAAAAATTAAATAAAGAAACATTAACCAAGAAAAATATAACATAAAAAGCCCTAAAATAATAATAAAGAAAAATAAAGTAGGTCAAAATAAAAGTATATAAAAATATCATACCGTAAAAAAGGATTAAAAAAAACTTACTATTATTTAGTAGCATTAAGAAATATATATTTTGTTTTATACATTTTTTTTACAACCTATAAGGAAATACTAATGTAATATTATAATCATGTAGAAGTAATCATATAATATAAAAAAAAATATAGATTTAAAAATAACTATTTACTGCAGCATAGGAGATTTCATATAAAAAAACGGAAAACAGAGGGAATCAAACTTCTTATACTCGAAACCATAAACCGAAACTCAAGATCAACTTTTAAAGTTCAAGTTTAAACACTAACACGGTAAAATTTATTACTGTATACAATCAGAACTAAACACTTTTGCTATTAACCATAAAACATAAATTGAAAACTTACCACTTGCAACAAACTGCAACAAATTATAATACACAACGTTATTGTCCAACTCTCATAGTTTCATGAATCATGAACACTGCCTACCCCTTCTGGGAATAAAGGCGTGAATCTTTTAACTAAATTACACAAAAGTTTAACACATAAAAACCGGAAACGCACACACGGCACTTAACCATATATAATTGTTTAACTCACTAAGAAAGTCCAAATTTGAATAAACAACTAGAATAAAACTCAAACATAGTTTAAACAGACTAACTCACAGTACAAAACTGATCTAAACATAACTTACACCGAGACGACCGAGTGACTTAAGTATTCCACAAACTGCAATAGGAAGACCACCCAATATACAGATCCAAGAACGCAACCCGAACCCACTGACATAAAATACATCCAAATCCGAATAAGGAACATTACCACCCGTACACTAAGAAATATCATATGTAAAAAACAATAAGACCTCGACCTAGATTAAGAAATATCATATTAAAACCCCAACAACTAAACAATGTATTCGCAACCTAAGCAAAAGACAACGAGCAAACATCCATATATGTATCACACAGTGAACAGTGTAAAACCAGTAGAATAATATAAGAACCATATTGTATCACGCATAGTAATGTATAGAAATAAGATAAGTTAAGTACTTATGTAAAACATTGTAACAGATAATTTTAAGCCAAAAATATGTTACCAAATTTTTGTCTCAAAAAAAAAGGAGAGGCGTGAGGTGTAGTGCGCAACATTGTATTAATAACCTTGAGTCATGCAGGTGTTTCACGCACGTGCACTAGCTTTTTCTAATGAATAACTATCCTATTGTTAGATCCTATTTCATAGGACCTCGAAACCTGATACTATGTCTAAATCCAATTAACAGTAATTCTTGATGCATTAAATCAGGCCTATATAAACCCATGTAATTCCCAATAAAGTGTTCATTCTTTATCCGAGACTCGTCGTATTATTTACTCCTACGAACCACATCTCATCTAGCCGTGCCTCTTTCTTTTGCTCGATTTGGCGGGGGCACTACCATACCCCCAGATAGACTGTCTAGTGGCCTGACAGATGAAGCAAATTTTAAATTTTGTAATGTATTCGTTGTGATTGTAACTAAATACACAATATCACAGATTTGAGTAGGGTAGGCATTGTCTTTCTGCCTTGATGTAGTGCACGCCACTGATGTTAAGGATTTACGGTGGTTTTCTTTCAGGGCCCATAGATTTTTCCACCCTGTATAGTTTAGTGTGAGCTTAGAAGTATTTTAGCGGAGTTTTCTTTCTTACCCATATCAAAACTAAAGTACCTAAGTAAATCATCGCGGTCTTGAGCAATGTCTGGCCAGTCTTTTAAAAAGGAGTCCAAGTTGTCACGCCATCGCCGACGAGGTCTACCGCGTCTCCGTTTTGTATTTTGCGGCTTCCTTTTGGTAAAATATGTTTATCTAATTAATCGCTTCCCGCTCACGCCATTATTACACCGTGAATAGTCGCATTTTCCTTCTAGCACATCTTCGAAGACGATATAGATATTACAAATAATCTGCGTAGGTAATGTAGGTACTTATCTATCTAACTCGCATCTTGGGGCACAGAAAGCGCGACCATGAATGCGAACTCGGCAAAGTACTCGTTGCGTGTTGCGTGCCGCCGCTGCGAGCGAATGTGATCGTTAACACAATGGGAAAGAGTTCAAGTTCAATTGTAGAATTAAACAGGACTATTCAAATGTGTATTATTCTTTACATAAACCTTTTTTCTGTAGGATTCATGTACTACTTTAATAATCTATATACTTAAATTAAATTTAGACACAATTTGGTTCTATAAATATTTTTACCGACAGTTAATTTGAGTAAATGTATTTATATGCAATTCTAAACAAAAATTAATACGATTTTTAGGAAAATAGGTTCATCAATTACTTTTATGAGAATCAAATCAAAGTACTACTTATTATTTATTTTTTCTAGGAACTTATGGCACCTGTCACCCAAGCCATGCATTTTATTAATTTATTGGTTTTACGTGTAAAAAAAATGTCGGATTTCATTGTTTACAGGTTAAAGACAATAATATTGGTATGTTGACGATTATAAACAACTGTTATTATTTTTATTTTAAAAAATCAGCGTTTATTTGACAGTATTTTTTTATACCTACTTCCGGGTCGAAAGTTTTTAAGATTCGTAAATAAAGTATCTTAAAATATGTATTTAATGACGGAGAAAAAAAACACAGGCTATTAAAAATTAATGTGGCGAAACGAAACCTTAAAATGACTGGAGTACAGCCAGCCACTTGGCTGCTTCTGGGAATGTGAAAAATCGTGGCAGTAGTACATACGAGTATAATTAATTTAAAAGGAAATCTATCACGGCTAAGTAGGCATAACTAGTTACTGAGTCATAGTCGACCAACAAAATAAATAAATTTGGCAAGCCGTATGGTTGTTTGCCACCATCGTAGTAAAACAAGTACATATTATACAAGTTGCCTCACAAAGTTACACCAAGCATCAATATGAAACGAAAATTCGGTGAAACCATGCATTCGGTGAAACGTTTGTCGGTGAAATAAGGGGACCACCCAAGTATATACCCGGGGCTACAACATTACATATGTGAATTCAAATGTAGTAAAGATTATGTGTGTTTTAAAAATTTAAAGCAGCAATCGCAATACACAAAAGATTTTGTCATAATAAAGGCAAAGGTCCACATTTAAACATATTCATCGTTCATATGTAAATATAAATATTTTATTGATTATCAATTAAACAGTTTGAAAAATTTCGTTTGTATTCTCATATTTTATAATTATAATACTGTAGTGCCGCGGATCAAGATCATTACGTCGCGACGTAGTGCAAGCGAGTGAGAACATGAGGCAGATCACTCGCGCTACGCTGCATCCGCGTAGCGCGAGCGACGTCGCAACGTCGCATTAAAATCTCAAAACTAGCTTAGCGCGAAATGTTATGGGGCTTTAACTATGTTTTAAGCCGCTAATAATAATAATCAATATTGATATATTTTATTGAAAAAGGATTAATAATGCAGTCAAATGAACAACAAAGCAGGAGGTTAAATAATCACAAAGTTACAATAGCAAGCCAGATCTATTAGCTATCACCTGTCTCTATCAAAGTCAAGAAAACGCAAATTGACTAGACACATAAATTAAGGCGACAATTCTCCCTAAACTCAGTCGAAGAGCTCTGAGTCGAAACTCAGAGCGAAGCAAACAAAGTTCAGCTTGCTACAGGACGCATTTCTCAACCGATTTTCGTGAAATTTTGTGTGCCGGTTCGTTAATTATATAGATTTTTTTGTCGACTCACTGTTCCGAAATTAAAAAATAAGACTAGTTCGCTCGTTCTAATACTCACATAGCCACTAGTGTTAGTTTTACTCAACAACTGCTCTAAAACGACCGTCTGGTTAGAAGCAACTCTTCATAAAGAAACAGAAGCGCTGTACGCCTCTAAGAGTTCCAAGTCTGTGCAGATACACACAATACTAGCGCTTATCGGGACGGCACCGACGTTATTAAATAAACAGGCTGCTCGCAAACGAACCCCGCACGACAACACCCTGTATAGTGAGACTGTACAGGATATTTGTATTAATGGGGTCTAGCCTGCAGTAAGTAGCATTTAGGATAAAACATTGGAAACGATTCTCATTTTCCTTTACAAACACTGTGTGTATGTCTGTACTATATGTAATTCAGTTCTGCGATTTGAAGATACGGTTGAGGAAACTGAAAAATGTTCCTTTGTATTGTTATAGATAATGGCGAAAAGTATAGTACTTCTAAGAGCGAAAACTTGACCAGAATTGTAGGCATACTTTTATTCAATCGGAAATTAAGTAGACCGGAACTATATGAAATTTCCCGGAAAGTCCTAGAATATATCTATTAAAATTTTACACATATTTTTTTATTATTTTCTATTGGCGTTAGCGCTTGTCGATTGTAAACTTGTCTACGGCCCCAGGAACATCAGGAGACCTCAGTGAGGTTAATAAATAAGTTAATTGTACGCGATTAAGTCCCGTTTTGTAAAATTTAAATCCTGGAATCTCCCAATTACCCAAAACATTGTGATTCGTCGATTCATTTCTATGAAGGTATTCCAATATTTATTGTACTGTGCCACATGTAAATCATAACACTTCACTTTAACCGTAAGCAATCAAGTATCTGTAGCTAGATCGTATTGTTAGCAGCCTGCAGACAGTAAATAGCGCTTATATAAAATATTGAAATCTGTGTCCGAGAAAGCGTCATTCTACGTTATTACACGTATTCTCCATGCATATGGAAGGGTGTGAGTGTGACTCGGAAAGCGTACTTTTAGCTTGAAAGACGTTCTATTGCAATTTGTAAGACGCTTGTCTCTAGCAATGTTGTAACGTGTTCTCTCATCTAGAACTTTAGAGAAAAATGTCATATTTTATATTGCATTTAATACTTGACTAAGACAGAAAGATAAAATGAATAGTTTTGGAATATTATAACTTCACTAGTGTGTCCAATACCTACATTACACATGGTCGTCATTGCACATTTCTTTATGCTGCAACAGGGCTAGTGCAATACCGCATGCGAGCTGGATTGCGTTATTTGCAATACACGGACGAAACCGCGCGGGCTGCTACGCAAATATATTCTTGACTACGTTTGCGGCAAATGGTCTTCATACAAAAGTTCAGTTCTCCACGCTAGAGCAGAATTAGCCTTGTTAGTGTTTGAGCAGCATATCTACAAACTTGTTACTCCAAAAAACACGGCGCAACCACGGAGCGGCCGCAGCGAGTTCGCCCCACATTAAAGGGCCCCAGCGTTAACACAAAGTCAAACTTGAAGCAGCAACACTAGAATTAAAACTAAAATTGAGTTTTTCAAAGCCGTGAATCCGGAACGATTCAATCTTTAGCTTCATTTAAACGGAAGCCGGCGCATTGAACTATGAGGAAATGCCTCAATAGTAGCAAATGAGGCACGCTCACCGCTTGCTGAGTTTTAAGAAAATTTCTTTAAAGAAGCTTTAATTCAGCGTCTTTAGAAAATGCAGCCGGATTTAGTTTTAATGAGTTTCGAGAGTGCAACTTGGGGTTTGCTTTGTAAATGAATGGTGAAGTTGGTCCTTGGGGGTTGCTTCTCAGTATCTTTATTATTATTTTTTCTCATCGATCACTTCGCCCGGGGATTGTTTAAAGGAAGATCCCGCTATTAATCAACGTCTTTATTAATCAAGACCGTTATTGTGTCTAAGTGAATGGCCTATAATTTTGTTTTAAATTGGGGAAAGTTCTCAGATACCGCCTCATTATAAAATTAATAAGTACTCATGGGGAAGGAAAAATATAGATTAGTACATATACAAGTACCTATAGTAGGTAATTTTAGTTTATTAAGATTTAAAACTTTAAAGACTTTTCACAACAAATAGGTTACTTAAGTATATTTTCTAATTTGTTTTCGATTTATAGAAAAAAAAGTTTCTACACTATTGAAAGTAAAGATTCAATCTACGCAGTGTATTCCCGGCGTTCGAATTAACAGCTTCCCAACCCTGTACTGCTTCGCGAATAGATGGCAAGCTTATCTTTAAACGAAATAAAATACTCTGGAACAATGGTAAATACGGGAACTGCGATGGGGTGACAGTAATCGCAAACTCAGATGTATTCTACTGCCAGCAAGACATTTACAGGGGACTGTTTTTAATGACAGCCTTTGTGTAACGGGATTTCAAGGTATTGCTTGATTGTTTATTGTATTAAAAAGTACAACTGAAACTTACAGCTAACCGCCAAAGCGTCACAGATCTTAAACTAAAACATATTATGAAATAAAATGGCCTGCATGAGTAGTTTTACTAACAGAATAATCGGATGACGATTGTTCAATAAAAACCTTGCAGTCCTGCAACAAGCAGGCTAATCTGGTTGTGAAAAGATCACAGTGCGGTGCCGCATCCAGCACGGAGTTGAGGACAGAGAGTACGCTCGGCACTTGATGTGCGTGGCCTTATCAAATGATCAATAAAATTGGAAGTTAAGTTCCGTCAACCGGATTTCTAAGTTGGACGATCGAAAAACCCAGCTTTTCTCAGCGGATTATCTATTACCCGAACGAAAAAGCATTATGGCTAGTAGAGTGTAATCGGCGCATTATTTTATTAGCACTCCCACACATTTCTTGGAGTGTATAAAAAAATATAAAACAGTAAATCAGAATAGCCCATTTTTCACCACTTTCATAAAAATACGTGTAACGGAAATTAAAGCGCAAAAATGGCATAGGCCTTATTGCCACAAATAACTAGTCAGCTTAGGTACCTAAGTTTTTAATAGGATTGATATATTTATGATCTAGCCAATGAAAATGAGTAGGTACTGGGCAGGTTGCATCGAACGCACCGACCGGTAAACGCCAAATATCATAGCCGATGACTCACATATATGAGTCCCTTCGTGGGATTTCCGCTACAGAGCGGAAAAATTATAATAATAATAATAATAAAACATTTATTTCAGGCAACTAAGGCCCATAGTTACATATACCTTACAGACTAACATACATACAATATAACATTAAGCACTAATTATTATTTAGGTGACGAAACAGTGTGGCTCCGTTGCGTCGTCAAGTCCGGTGTAGAGTTCGGTAGGTTGCCCCGGAACCGCCGAAACAAGACACCCTTCGGCCAGAAGCCAGCACACGCGATGGTCTCCTGCAGCGGCCGCGGCACGCGCACCACAAATGAGCTGAAGTGCACGTAGTGGCGCGAACGCAGCTGGAAAACCCTCAGCGAGTAGCCCGTCTTCTGGTGAATATACTGCACCACGTCATCAGCCGTGGCGGAGTAATGCAGGCGCGACACGTACAGCGCTTTACTCGGTGTGGCAACCCGCAGGCCCGAACCAACTGGCTCTGCTGTACCACACTGACTCTTTCGCGGCTTGCGCTTCCTAGACACCAATGTGAATCCCTCCTTATCCACATCGGTGCGAGGGGGCTTCTCTTTTGGAGGAACCCCGGCTTCACGCACTCTACGCTAAATTACGCTACAATTACGCTCAATTATGCTACGCGCTACGGCGTAGCACAGGTAGCGGTGCGTGGCCTCTAAATGAGATATGGCACGGGCACCCGTCATCTCATAGACAACTGTAAAACTCCCCATAGACTGTTCCAATGGCTTATGGTATAGCTAGTAGTTCGGCCACGGCAGGGGCAGCGGTGCGCCATACGTGGGAACGAGACACCGCACTCCGATCTCGCGCTCGCACGCATGTGAAGTCGTGACCCAGCCCTTAAAGTGTAAAGGGTTTCTGATCGAGTGAGGAATGGCTTTTATTCGAAACAATCCGTTGAAAAATGTATCTCAGTTTGCATAAGCTTCATAAAAATGTGTAAGTGGAAAACGTACGGGCCTGATATTGCATGTGGCTATTATGTATTAAAGTCTATTCACTTTGTGTGTAGTATAGGAATAAATTATAACGGTCAAATTCGATCACTTTCCTTCATTTATCTAGGACATCCGAAGGAAACATTCAGCTAAAAGTGCTTACGTTAAGTATATAAATACCCTGAAAAAGGAAGTTGTAGCCACATTTTCAGATTTTTATATGATTTTCGCTTCTGATGCACGAAAACTTCGTCTTTATGTACACGTAGCATAACATGTTTTTTTTCTGCTCTAGAGTATAAAGTAAAATGTGTCGCTGTAGCATTACGGTGCCCACGAGGCACACGAGGTCGTTTATATATGAGAGGTACCTAACATTTTGTGTTTATTGCACCTTTTTAACACAGGAATCTCATTCCTATTTAACGTCGTGCAACCGTAAATAAACTCAAAAACTTGGCAAAAGGGCGGCAGACGTAAACAGTTGACTCTGAACTCACTCTAAAGTAGGATCAAGTAGACAAGAGAGCCTTCAGCTTCGTCACCAAACTTTTCCTTACAGTGCATTTACACGAAAGTCGATTTAACTGGCACGTGATAAGGGTCACATTATGTGCACGAAGTGTGTGCGGTGTTAAACGACAATTTTAGGATTGACAGGAGCCTTCACGTTTGACGCGCTGGATGGGGGGGTCGTAGTATGCCATAAATCTTCTCAGGAGAAGGCTTACATGTGGCAATCCTGCGTTCTTTAGCGTGTTGGGGATAATTAATAATTTACGTGTCAAATGAAAAATGGTTCAACGGCGTAACAGTTACATGCTGTATGGAAATCCACAATCAAACTACTAGAGTCACTAAAATCAATGATCGGCTGTTTAAGAAAATTATTTACAAATAGTGTGCTCATACATAAACAGCATTAAGTAAAGAATAACATTGAATACTTTCACACATTCTTTGCCTGAATAGCTACGCGCTAGGCTCGAATCCGATCCCGTGGTTTTCCCGCTAAGTAGCGAAAAACGCACACCGCGTAGGCACCCGTTAGGCGGGTACCTGGCAGTGAATGTGTTAAAGCGTTTTAAGGTGAAGTTTCGCGACGAGTGCTACGTCGCAGCCCGTAGCACACTAGATTCGTATGTACTTCGTGAATACGTAGAGGCAATTGAAAAAAAAAAGATTTTATTTTGAGGCCGGTATGTAGTGTATGATTTTAGTCTAGTGACTTTTCCTACGAAGGTGACATTTTGTCCACAACCGAGTTAAGTACTCAAGTAGTGACCCCATATAACACGAGTCACCTTCATGGGGGGTTAAGTGTTGACGTCCACGTCAATTGAGCTGTGATGGATGGCATGGGTAGGGTTAATCTTTCCACGTATTTTTTTATTACTTGTAAAATGTAGGCTCTACAAGTATTTTAAACATACTTGTATACATAAATAAATACTTAAATACATAGAAAACATCCATGACTCAGGAACAGATATTCGTGGTCATCACACAAATAAATGCCCCGGATTCGAACCCGGGACCACTAGCGTCGTAGGCAGGGTCACTACCAATTAAGCTAAAGCGGTCGTCCACGCGGCGGGTTATGCACCTGCCTTAAACTTAAACCAGGCGTCGCAAAGAACACAACGTCAATTTTTCGTTGCATGTTTGAGAAAGCAGATTTTAACGGCATTATTTATACCTAAAAAACGTTTATTAACTTTTATGAATAGGCCCTAAGTGTACCTACGTAGTCGATCTTTTGCAGCAGCCTAAGATTGTCTCTAATCAGAATGCGTGACGTCATTAAGCTAGTTATCTGGTTACCTGTCACAATTCGCTAAGTACACACTGTGGTAATTGAGTTACTAAATTGTCCCTGCCTCGAACACACTGACGTAAGAACAAACATGGCTGTCTTAATGTACCACGTTGTTAAATCACAGTGTGAGTTAGAGTAGAGACTAGTGAGTCTGCACAATTCGGTACTTATGTAGTTGTGTGTCACGAAAGGTGGTGGTTTGCATAGAATGTACGAAACGAATGGAATGTTGATTAATGATTGTGATTACCATTATGCCGTATCCAGAAATGTCGTGCCATTATTGGATTACATAGATAGCTATAAACGAGTCTTTTGAAGCCGTCATAATACATATGTATATAGGGATGAAATTATAACTTAGTAATTGATAATGATATTAATGATTATGTAATATACATAATTTTAAGACACTCAGGTATAGATACATATTTTTTCAATCCATTCGCTCCAGCTTTGGTAAGCAAACATTTTCGAATATCTGTAAATTGTTTATAAATTTTACCAGCCCTTACACATCAATTGTATTTTAGTCAAAGCCGGGTTAGAGATGGAATAATGATTAGTTATTGGGATCGTCGCAACGGGCTCGGCCTTCCAAATTTGAATTTCTATTTATGCGGCCTGTTTCGAGTGTCTCACCCAATTCAAATGCTTATCCATTTTAGCAGATTATACTAAAACAAAAGACACTCACTTTCCCACCGTCCTCTTTTGTTTTCGTTTAAAAGCGTTGAATGACAAGGAGAGTTATTATATTTTTATCAAAGCCAACGAAATGCGAAAAAGTTTTTCGTATACATTAATTAATTCGCAATGTTTAACTTTTATGTGGCGTTCAATGTTCAGCTGGATAAGTATTGTGTAGTCAATAAATGTAACGGTTATTGAAAGGAAAAAAAAATGCCGATTGTATCTCAAGGGAGCAAAATTACTTTTTTCTAAATATCAGGATCAGATCAGAAAAGTACAACTTTGATCCCTCATTTCAGGGCAACAATGGCTCATTTCTGAATAGCAGATGTGAAAACAATATTTAATTATTATATCAGACGCCTGTTTTACCTCGCCAGATAAGCTAACATTAGTAGTTATTCTTATAACCAATGGACATCATTTTGTTGATTTAAGTATGTTTTATGTTTTCTTTATTTTTATATAGTACGGAACCAAAGTCATGAATATTATTTTAACCCTCGATATTGGGTGCTGAATTGTGCATCAGGTTACTATTACCGATGGTAGAAAATTGCTGCTTTTTGTACCCTCGGTAATAAAAGCTAATTTCGCGGTAATAGAATCACATCCCATCCATTACCACGGTAATAGAAGATTCTCCTTTCGTGGTTTCAATAATTATTTTATCAAATATAATAAACTAAAATTGGTTCAAAAAGTTATGACTCTGAAAGTTAAATAAACACTCTTCAATAAAAAAAATAATCTAGGACGTTAAGGAGCTTTCATACCCATCATTTTTTAGAATCATTTGAAAAGTACCTCGCGTACCACGGCAATAGGCGCCGTTACCTTACCTAACACTAATATTGTCCCTCATTTCCCATTTCCAGCTTTTGCCTAGAAAGTTTCCACGTAAGTATGTATCTACACGTTGCTTGGTATTCCAGCCGCTCGCCCAAACTGTTGTCGGGGGCTAATATCGACAGGGAGCCATGTTCGCTCCGAACGGCACGATGCACCATCGACAGCTCTGTCTACTGACTATACATAAACGCTATTGCAACGGAGTAAGGCCCAAAAGGTCCGTGTCTTCGATTGCAGGTATTGTTAGAAAAGGAATAATTGGGAAGCGCGTAGTTTTTCAGCGAGTAAAAACGTCTCATCAGATGATGACGTTCGCAAGGAGCTATTAGGAGAGCCGACCACATTAGGAGAATACACGTTGAAGAAGAAAAATATGCTTACATAGGATGGGATGAACCACGCATGATTTGAATGATAAAGTTTTTATTTCAAAGATTTAAAGATTTATTTTGCTCAGAATGCAGTTACATAGTTTTTAAAATCACAATATCATAGTCCAGTGCATTCAGCCTGCGTGCAGGCGTACAAAACATTTTTTGTGGAGCGTTATTATATATTCCATAATAATAATCATAAAAAATAGTATTAACAAGTCAAAAAATAGTATTAATAGTATTGCGAAGGAAACTATTTATGATTAAATCATTTAGAACACGGTATTGGTATAGGGTTTTGAATGAAGTGTAGTACATGGGACACCAGTTTTTATGACTTTTCTGGGACGTACCTACGCTCCTCTTTTGTAGAAATTTTCCAAGACCAAATTGCATGCAAGTTTCAGAATTTTGTTGATTATTCACGTCTTCAAATAACAATCCCATACAATAATCCAGTTCCAACAGTTAAATACCAGAATGAAGTGCAGTAAGTTTTTAGTGAACGATGTCAATGCTATTCAGAATGTTGACCAAAACAGCTCGTAAATACGGAATATATTTTCAAAGCCATTTTCGTAAACAAGAACACGTATTTAGTCCCCCACCTTATTGACTTCCCAAACTTGGAACCTAGAATGTAACTTTCCCAACACGGATGAGACTGACTGACAATTTCCAGCCAAAGAAACAAGTTTTTTCCCAACGTTTTCTAAGAAATAGTCTCCATTAGTAGCTACCCAACCATGTGCGTTTAGAGGAAAAAGTTGCTAATGTTAAAGTTCTGAAAACCTTCAAATAGAATCCCGGGGTGCTTAAGGCTAGGGTAGCCTGGCAGAGGATTACGTATCAAGATTCTCTGGAAATGGAAGATTAGTATACATTATTGGCCGTATTCATAAACATTCAACAAAACTATTTTAGCTAAAATGCTTCAACTTCATTTGTCTTTCTGTCGCTTTGACATCTCTGCTCGATACAAAGAGAAAAAATACATTTTATTGGCCAGAGGGATTGTAAGTTTTATTATATTTTAAAAGTTAAAATATGATAGTAATAATGGCATGATATGGCAATGATGATAATGGTATGACATTAAATTACACTTTATTCTAATTAAGGTAAGTGAGGATAGACGTGTTTTACATCGCGTCTCGGTCTCCCAGCTCCCAGACCCGTTTCACCTGAAAGTCCCTGGGAGACCGAGCTCTGCTCGGAGGAAAATAGAGAAGAGCTAGATCGATTTCTCGCGCCGGTAAACGCCCTATATTAAATTTCAAAAATCGGATTAAAAACATGTTCATTTAGTGTCACCGTACTTAAATATTTTTGTTACATAACATTTGGTGCCTAGTGTTATACCCAAATATCATTTTATTTATTTCTGCTAAATACTATACTTACTATAATTAAGACTGAGATGGCTGCCAGAAAAGTGCCTGAGATAATTGTTTGTATTTCATACGGTATACGTGTACGCAGACAACACCATATCATGTAATAACAGCGTGGTTTTTAAATTAGTGTTCCTTTTTCGTATCGATAGCAAGTTCAGTAGCGAACTGTAATTAAGATTGACTAAAAGTTTCTTCAAAGTAATTAGTTTCAATTCTTTTTGAGTTTTTTTTTTATTTAAATAAGAAATCATAATTGAATAAAACTTTACATACGCGAAAACATTGAATATACGCAACACTCACTTCAAAACAGACTCATTGTAGGTATTTGAATTAAAAAATATATGTAGGTGAATATTGTAATCGTAAAAAGCAAAGAGAATATACTTAGACATTTTTTTATTAATCTTGTACTTAAATCACATTCACTCATTCACTACTTTTTTGCCATGAGTATACTTATACGTAGCTGTGTGGGTATTTTCACGCCGAAAAAATAAAAGTTCCGAAAAAAAAATCGACATTTTGGTGGTCTACTACGTATTCAAAAGTTAATTAATTGAAGACTTCCCGTTCTACTTAAACCGTTTGAATCGGTTTAGAAGAAATCGGCCTTACCCATAGTTTAGAACGCAAAACTAATCCTGTGTTTCGTTAAATTCTTAAATAAACCCATACGCGATGAAGGTACGGGCGTTCAAATGTCAAGACAATATATGTCCACCTTGTAGAACGCGCTAAAAAAATGTTGTCTCTTGGCAACAATACAGTCTCTTTCTCGGTCGAAACTTGCTTAAAGTTGATTAAGTGAATTATTAACTGCTAAATTTTGAAATTTCGTTTTCCTAAATAAAATATTTAGTTCTTTCCACACTTGGCACGTTCAACTTGCGCGTATAAAGTTACCAAAGAGAGTTGTCCGAGCTGCTTGTCTTTAATTTCGTTGACCGCAGTTAGGTACATGATTGGGATTCGTCCAAAGTTGACTCTTCTTTGCCCGACGACAGTAAAATCGAAAGTATCATGTTTCAGTAGTCTATGTTTGTATTAAGTGTTTCACCGCAGTTTTTAAAACACTAAACCGATTTTAATAAATGAGGTGTCAATTGATTTCTTAGATTTGTATGCAAAAGAAAACAGTGTTCAGAGTGTTTTCCGTAGTTGGGTTCCAGTGTTTTGAACTTTATTTTATGCGTGTTTCATTCATTAACAGTTATTTTTACGAAATGTATTTTGACAACCAGTTTAGCCTAGTTTTACTACTTTAGGAAGTTTGATAATTTTTGTGTTAAATTTTGATTTCCTATATATTTCCATTTCTAATAAATAAGTTTGTATGTCACTGATACTTTTTCATTATATATTTATCCTCCAAGAATATGTTTGCTGCGTCTAGGATTACATTTAAGTAAACGGGCGTTAGTGAACATGGTATATTTTAATAACGCTAAAAAACAAAGTTTTTTAGCGTTATTTTTTTTAAAAGAAAAGTATGGTTTATTTGTTTAACAAATAAAAAAAAAGGTATTAATTCAAAACATTTAAAGTTAAGGGGGCGTTAATTGCCTGTAGGCCCTTATTTAGGTATTTATATCTATTAAATATGTCGTCTATTATTCATAACCTAAGCCTCTATATAATGAGATAGACCATCATTTTGCCGTACAAAATACGTACCCGAATTTATGCCAAAACACGGTGTTTATAATAGTCATTTCAGTGTCAATATTAGCGTCCTATTGACGTTATTTAAACAAGATGGGTCCCTAAAAATACACTCCAGACTCGAACAATTCCCAACGGAAAACGAATTCAGTAGGTATTTTCTTTAAGGCACTTGCAATACCGAAAATATATTACCGGCTTAATTTAAATACAGTTAAAGAAGCACAATCGCAACCCTTACACACGATTTATAGCCAAAATGTGTAAGGGTAGCAAAATTTAATACGAAGGTTTACCTAAATCGACGATGTTGAGTAAATCGAAATTGCTTCTGCCGGGTGTAATTGCTTTCCTTCTATATGGCAATCCAATTATTTTTCAAAATCCTGAAAAGATTTACCCAAGTAATACGTGGCCAAAGTTTCCGTTTAGATCGGAAAACGATATTGTACACATCGGGCGATAGCCGACTATATTGGCCGATTGAGTGGCCGGCCAAAATACAGAATTATTGGGTTTTTATGAGTGCTCGTTTGTAAACAGATTTAACGAAGCGTTCCACCAAAATCAGGCCCGTCCTTGACTTTTTGACAATAGGTATTTCCTTTAATTATTTGTAAGAAATACATAGCTAGTTAATGGAACGAGCGAGCGAAGCGACCGAAGTTCTATGCTTCAGCTTGGCACGAAAATCGTTCGTATGCCCGGATGTCACGCTGTCCCGATGTTTTCCTCTATAGGTTGTTATATAGGAGCAGGTTCGTTAATTACACAGTTTTTTGTAGATTCACTGCACAATAATTTTATAAAAAGATACGCTCGTGAATTCTACAGCTCACAGTGGCACTATAGTAACTATTATATCAATGTGTACAAGTTTAGTACGGTATGAACTTTATTTATTAAACTGCTCGTTTAATCCTTATTATGTAAAGCGCAACAAAAGTCGAAACATGGAGTAACGTAAATGAAACACTTCAGAGATCCCTTTGAAAAGTGGAGTGGAGTACGTGAAATTGAATCATAAACCCGATAAATTCTTCGAACCGGGAACCTAGGCTTATAAAAAAGCCAATATAAGGCTATGAGTTGTATTCGTTATGCTACAGTATGATCATTAGGACTGTCGCCAGCAGACTGGCCTACTTGTTACTGGCTTGTTAGAGCCAGAAAATAAATGAAAAAAATGAAATGGGGCCGATGAATAGTTATCCCTGTCAGCTTTGCGGGCTATATTTTTAATCAATGAAAACGTTTAACAATGGATAAATTTGCGTTGAAATATCTTTTCTACTTTGAAGACTTGTTAGTAATTTATAAAATTCTTCTACGATAACATACCGCAGCCCTAAAAGAAAACACATGCTGCACCATTTACGAGCAAATTTTGCTACATACCTATCGGAAGCATAATGCTATTTACTGGCCATAGTAGATAAGAACTTAGTGTTTTGTTATTTATTTATTTAATCTTTATTGCACAAAAACTTTTCGTACAAAAGGCGGACTTAGTGCCGAAAGCATTCTCTACCAGTCAACCTTTGGGCAAAACAGACAAATTGTGGGCGGTGCAACTGCAGATATAAGTAAACACACAGTGGATATACATACATAATAAATAACGACAATAGACAAATAAATAAAATACATACCAAATACATATAAATACCTATATGTATGTACGAAAATAGAGAACAGAAACACTAAGAATTTACGGCTCTGCTAGCAAACAACTTGCGTGAAGATCTTTTAAACGCGAATCTGGTCGGAGACTGACGGATTTTAACGGGGAGACCGTTCCAGAGGCGAGCGATTCGAAAGGTAAACGATTGTTATTCTGTGGAAGAGTTAAGAGAACTAAATTCTACAGAGTCTTGGTGTGCCCAGTTCAGCTTAAAGTAATTAATTTAATAGGTAGTACTTATATTTTTACACAATTTAATTATATATATTTTTAATTCAATTTGAAGTTTAGTAATGTAAATATAGCATGATATAAATACATAAGTATTCATATTCGTTTATTAATGCCATCACATACAAGTCATACAACAGTTAAAAAGCTTCCCGTTGTGATAAACGTCCGAAAAATTCAATAACTTTATATACTTTTTATTTCAATTGACGTGACCTAGGAGACAATGCATGAGGCAATGGCTTGAGGAATTATTTAAATTGACTATCTGTGAATGTATCCCAAAACTACCCGACCCAATTAGGCTCCGTAATCTAACAATGCATATTCAAATTACACTGCCTAATATATTCAGAAACTTCCACCAAATTACTAATTACTAATTTGAATACGATGGACGACGTCAAAGTTCAATCTGCCAATATTGATCCTGGGGGACTGAAGTTTTTCCGTCCTAACGAAGCGTAAAAACCGATGGGGGAGTAATCAAGCATGATCAAGCTGCCTAAAGACCGTAGTCGCATGGATTTATTATGAAACTTTAGCTACTTAATTTGAGACAAATTTGCTAACGAGTTCATTAAAAAAAGTGAAAGTAGACGTCTGCTTGATAGTGTTTAAAATTTGATCACATTGGAAAAATAATTTGTGGTTTACAGTGAGCATTGGTTCTTGTGTTGAACTAGAGAATCACATTAAAATATAAGCTAGCAACTTTTGGAAATTAGTACGTAAATACATACATACGTTTTAAATACATACCTATATTAGTAATACAGGTATGTATTTAAAACTAGGAAGATGCTGTCAGGAGGTCTATAAATACAAGAAGATCTGAAGACGTCAGGAGGAGGCGCCCCCGAGGCTTCGACTTCTCAGCCAGGCTAGTCGCATAATAATACCGCTTGTTAAGGCAAGTGAATAAACATGTTAAAACGTCCATACGTGTCGTTATTCTAACTCTGAGCACCTACAGACGCCTCGAATAATTTCACAAACAAGAACGTGAAAAACGAAAATAACCTTACTAACAATAAATTCACAACAAGTGTCGCTGTTAAAAGAAAATAGTGTTTCTGTTTGCGTAGAACTAAATGCAAGTACGTCAAGGAACGCTCCACAGACAAAGGTGGGCTTATTGCAAATTCCAGCGCTCACCTTTCGTCGCTATTAAACTTCCTTTGCGATACGTTGCTATATAATCTTTCTAGTGCTCCACTTATGACCTGCTTGGAATTTAGGAGGTATTTAAATTGCCATTTACTGTACAACGTTCGTGAGAACCTGGGGTTTTGAGTTGTTTTTATACGGTACTAGCTACTGCCCGCGACTCCGTCCGCGTGGAACTCGTTTATACATCGCAGCGCCATACAAACTTTTACCCCCCCATTTCACCCCCTTAGGGGATGATTTCGGGGATAAAAACTATCCTATGTCACTCTCCATCCCTTCAACTATCTCCACTTAAAAAATTACGTCAATTCGTCGTTCCGTTTTGCCGTGAAAGACGGTCAAACAAACAAACACACACTTTCCCATTTTATAATATTAGTATGGATTTGACTTCAGCAACTTTTTATGAAATGTCGTAAAGGCCCTAGTAGTATGAAATACAGACCAGCTACGCCACTATTTTCCATGGTCAAACAGTTTGCATTTGTCAATTGTTATAATCATCATGGTCATAATATTTATGTATTGAAATATTAAAAATGAAACTTCATGTTTTCCATGTATTTTCGTAAACTTTGTTTATTGGTAATGTAAGAATATTTTACTTGATAACGGGATGTAGGTACTTATCTATATGTTGACATTATACTCGTATATATAAGTTACTTATAAGAATAAAGAAGGGCTCAGAAGAGTTCATAAAAAGTGCATGTAAAAACATGAAATAATGAAGTGCAAGAGTGTGGCGGGATCGTGGCGCGTGGCGACAGGAAAAACACGGAGCTCGGCAACAACCGAGTTTATATGAGGAACGCTAAAAAATACGCACTGTCCGAGCCCTGACTGCCGACCCACGGACGCAGGAGCGAGCACTCGAAACACTAACAACCGCAGATTCCATAATTAGGGCTAGTCTCTGAGTAGTTACATCATCTGCTCGCAAACAGTTTGTGCACAGATTCAACTGTCTGACTTTCTCGATTCTAGATTCAATTGGCATTGTTTTGAATTAAATGCATCGTAAATTGAGTGATTATTTTTGCAGACAGGACAGTTGTATTTATACTGAGTTGAATTTGAGCATGGTTAACAATCAAAGACTTAGGACGATTGTAAGTGACATCGCTGTGTTTACGTGGTGTATTCAGTGTTTGTGCTTCCTCCATGGTTTCCAGCAAATCCGCGCGGTTTCTCAAGAAAGTCGTGAATTCCTTCAATGTCGGTATGCCTTTGATATCACTACGGTCGGTCTCCCAATCGCGGAGTGTAGCCGAAGCGAGTTTGCTAGTTACCAAGTGGATAATGAGGATGTCCCAGTGCTCTGTGGGTAAGTTAAGAGTGTTCAACGCCTTTAGATTCTTATTGACTGAATTTATTGTGTTTCGTAAGGCCTTTGAAGATTCTTTAAACACATGGTTTATGTTAAATAATGCATTTAAGTGGTTGTTTACTAGTATTCTATCGTTACTGTAACGTTCACAGAGTAAATCCCACGCGACATTTTATTTATCGTATGGTAAATCAGTATTTAGAACCGTGAGATCTTGGAAAAGACAGTACGGTTGCCAGGTTGTTGCACTTTTAGCACCACCCAGGGGTCACGTGTAGGGTAGCGGTGGGTAATTCCTACGCACGTGGTGCAACTTAGACCCCCCACGCGACATTATAGTTGTCGGACGAGAACTCTAGTGATTTGATTATGAGTGAAGCACCGTCTTTTAATGAATTTCGCAGATATTCTAACCAGTCCTGATAGCGCCCAGAAAAAAGAAGGTAAATGAATAGTAGGAAGCTTAATGTTTGGCCCACTTGTGAGTGCAGTGACGAGATTAGATGTCGCGTGGGATTTACATAACAAGCAACATTGCAGGCTGAGCCCATGCCGGCTCTGCACAAAAAGACACAAAAGCTTACTACACACTCACGTTAAGTAGCGCACGTAGATTTTAAGGCGGTTTGTGAAAGACCCTGTTTAGTAAACCTGGCCTCCTAAACGCTTTTGTAATTTTTACTGGGCTGTTCCCCGAAAAATCTAAAATTTAAGCACTCCGTTTGAAGAGTGCTCCTATTTATTGCATCAAAGTCCTGTCAAAGTTCGCATGATATGAAAAGCCATTTTGTGCTATAAAAATATTCATGCAGGCTATGGAAAAAATCAGCAATCAGTGAGAGCGGTCCCCTACGGCGTATTGCGGTACCGAGTTTTCATTAAACAGCGCTGGGTTTTTAGAGTTCCGTATAAAAAGCGGTAAACGAAAGGAAAAGCTGTTTTTACCAGCTGTTGGCACGCGAAATAACTTTTCTGTTTGATATTTACAGTCGGTTTCTGGCTGTGGTGTGATCGAAATTAAAGCCTACGTGTTAGATAGGAAAACACTCGCACGTTAGTATTTGTTTTTTATTTTATAATTCCTTTCGAGTATGTTGTTTTTGTGAGGTACGTAATTCCGTGTACGTATCAACCACTCACAGTTTTTACGTATATATAGTACAGAAATTCGTCTCACAATAGCCTAATTTTCCTGAAAACCTTCAACCCTACGAAAAATTTGGACGTAATATATAATTACATAAGTTACCTGATTGACGACCACGACGGAACCCGTACCTGATTATTGAAAGAATTGTATCCCGGTCCTTTGTCCAAAAATGCTTGCATAGCCCGCGGCGCCGCCCCGTATAAGGAATGTTGTGCTTGGAAAATTAGTTCTTGAAACAATTTTTCCATGTCAAAAAGAGACAAACGTAACTCTAACCAAGATTGGGTTTTAGATTGTTTGATGTTTTATTCATTGTTTAATCTTGCT
Source organism: Epinotia demarniana (assembly GCA_945867215.1). Classification (NCBI taxonomy): domain Eukaryota; kingdom Metazoa; phylum Arthropoda; class Insecta; order Lepidoptera; family Tortricidae; genus Epinotia; species Epinotia demarniana. The sequence goes on from OX244274.1 coordinate 8,243,747, forward strand.
TCTTTTAGCGAGTGAATTATGATCAGGCTGAGTTTAAATTTTGAGATGAATGAGCATCTGCCGCATTTTGATGAAATAACTCGCTCTAACTCAAATTATTTTGTTGTTATAGTTAATATACCGTAAATATACGTAATCTTCTTCTGAGTCGGACATTCATGTCACAGTTGTCGTGGTACTTGGAGTTGTAATGCATCAAATGTGACTATCGAGTGCTTTCTTGGCCTTGGAATTTGCTTCCATTTTCGCCGGATAGAGGCATTGCATTCGCACTGGACCAAGGAGGACTTGGTAAATTTTCTGATTACTGTACAGCGAGTCGTGGATCGGCTGCGTGGTCTAGAGCCTTCCAATCGGCCCTGGACCAGTCGCTCCATAGAGAATTCATTCCGGGAAATGTGCCCGAAGAACTTCAATACTTGCTAGTATTGCTACCTGTAATCTGGCAAAGCAGTTAAAATAAACATTTGAAACGTTCTCCGTACAAATAGTATTGCCAAACATTTTGGAACAACTTGTATCAGTGTACAGATTTAAGTGCCAATGCCAAACACCTTCGACAGCTACGCAAATTATTGAAGTGTCAAACAATTAATGTTATACCTCTGTATTTATGGTTATAATAAAACAAGTATGACAATGAAATGATATTGCTATAATTCACGACTGACATTATGAAAACAAATCCGTATTTAAAAAATAAAATGTATTTATAATATTAAATAAGATTCTTTGTAAAAGCCGCCCAGCGAAAACACAAAAATGATTTATTACCAATAACATTACCAATAAATCCTATCGTGAAATGCTGGCACGTTTTTATTATGTTTCAATAAAGAAGTGACATGCGGTATCAACGCGGCCGCACTAAGGACGGTATTACTACGGAATAACAGGGGACACTTACGAAAATTGCTTACACAGAAAACTAATATCGGTGTTTGCCAGCCGGCCCCGGTCAGATCTGTTGGCGTTAGGCGCAAGTGTGGGGCATGATTCATAAGCTTAAGTAGTTTACGGAGCCCTCCAATTATTCGGGAATTTTGTTAGACCGGTTCTCGGTAAAAAAATACAGTCAGTATTAATATCTTGGTATTTCTGTGTATTGTTTTTTTTATGTAATGTTCAGTTTAACTTACATCATTTGCTACATCTCATCTATTGTCTGAATATTTAGTCCCCGTTCTATACCTATAGCTTTTTGGTGAAGGAAAACATCGTGAGGAAAGCGGTCTAATCCCAATAAGGTCTAGTTACCTACGCCTCTGGTTGGAAAGTCAGATGGCAGTTGCTTTCGTAAAACTAGTGCCTTTGCCAAATCTTAGGATTAGTTGTCAAAGCAGATCCCGGGCTCCTTAAGGGCACAACCGGGAATAACGCTAGAAGGATGATGATGACTTAGATTCTGTTCTATGGACACATTTCGGATTCGCATTACACGGCTTAATTACGATCATACCAATGTTAGGACGTCCATAACACTTAATTCCTACCGGCGTAGCTATTTAAAAATATCAGTCACTTTAAAGTGCAGCTACTGAAGAAAATAAAGACAATATACTCGTAGTCTACGGACACATTTTATGATTCCTGTCAGGCGTGTGTGGTTTGATTAAGTTTAGAGTGACCTGCTTAATTCTGCGGAGGGTTGCCGGAACATTTCGCTAGCAAATGCACCCCAAGCTGTGTGCAGAATACAAAAAAAAAACGGAAATTGTTCAAAATGGTGGGACGTGAAAGATAATAAAATGCGTCGTGTTAGATTAAAATAATTCAATATATGTGTAAATATATCCTTACTTATTTTTTATGTTTGTACATATTATTACTGTATATATTATTCATTTCGTTTTTCCTTAGTTTAGTTTCTATTTAGTTGTATTATTGCATAAACCATATTATTTGTATATTTAGAAAAAATACATGGTATTATCCCATAAATGAAGATTATTGTATTTTTTTACGTTACGTACGTAATATTCGTTATAGTGCATTACGTAACTAGGGCGGTGAATTCATGAATGCCTCAGATCGCAGGTGTTGTGAGGGCCATAAATATGCGCTCTGGGGCTTTACGAATTACCGCCCGTGTTGAGTACAAAATTTTACGTCTTCGCCTGGCCACAATGCGAGTTTTCCCGTACGCGCAGCGTGCAGTAAAACTCGCATTATGGCCAGATGTGACGTTATGTAAAGTTTAAGGACTTTCACGATTCAACTATGGGTGCTATTTTTTACCGCCGTTTTTCTTGACTTGCGCCATGAACTCATACGAGTGGATCAGAACACTGCCAGATAGGCGTAGATTTACCCGCAGACTTATGATATTTTTGAAAATCACTTCCTTTTATTAGTTTCGTGTAGTCGAGAAAATATTTGACTTGTTACACTGAGCATGGTTTCTTTTTCTTCAATAACCTATTCATGTTTTTAATTTTCACATTAAAATGTGTTTCAAATACTAAATTTTCTAAACGCGTTATGGTCAATCGATAACGTTTGTATGAATTCAAGGAACGGATAGGTACTTTCTTTCTTCACATACTTCATTCGGAATTTTAATCACAACGGAATGGGAACGTAACCTAATTTCTAAGAACATGAATCATTTTGTAGTTCAAACAAAGAAAGTACGAGTAGGTTAGACCGCGATAAACGCAGAGCCAATGTTTTATAAATAATTATAAGAGATAATACAAAGCCTTGTCAAATACAAGCGTGCACCCAATTTTTTTAAAGTGAGATCAAAGTGGATTCTTCAAAGGGAATTATGAACAAAGTTGGTAACTTTGGCCCTGGATTGTCGGTAAACTTGCCAGGACTTGAGAATGTCCGTTGTTCGTGCTGTCGTAGCTTGCTTACTGTATTATGGGGACTTTAATTAAGTTCAGTTTAATTACTTGCTCGTACTTTGTTCCTATGTAGCGACATGCAAGCGAACTATTTGAAACCACCGGGCTTAGACCTTGTTTATTGCTGGCCGGCTTGCAGGCTTATAATAGGGTCGTAAAGTTTAAAGTTGTCTGTGTCGGGGGATTAATTCGTCTTTCATCGTGCTAATAATGCTCGGGGATTAATGTAATATTGTAATTCATGTTTACTGAATTATAGTATAATTACTCTCTGATAATATGGCTTATTTACAGAATGCCTCAGGTGGTTTCGACGAAATCAGTGTACAGAGAACATTAAGATAAGATTAGTTTATAGAGAACAAACTTTTTATAAGATGTCAATTATTGTTTTAGTTTTCCATGGAATATGGGTTAGAATCGAAGCAAATGAGTGGTGTGATAGCTTTAACCGATTTTTCGTGCAGTTTTTTTATTGAAAGTCTCCAAATTATTTTGAATTATATTTGCAGCAATTAAATACATCATTAAATACTACACTCATAAAGAAGACCGTTAAAACATTGTTGGTAAAAGGGTGGTTTGCATCGACTACACTTTTCAAACATGTAATCGTTAAAATATGGCACTGGCAGCTTTTATTTCAACAGATAACCGGCAATATCGGCAATAAACGACAAAGATCATGGATTTCTTTCATGACATTTTCTATACGTGTACGTCGGTTTATGGTACTTTTAATCTGGCCTTTCGATTTCCCCGAGTTGGTCGGAAACTGTAGCCGTATATATAACTGGTTCGCAGCAAAAAACAAAACACGAAAAAGTTAAGTACAACAAAATTACACGCAACTTACGAAATTTCCGGCGCGTATCTCCCCTGATTTAGATATCTACGTCATAGGCAGCCATTTTAACTACCTTTCTTTCAAAACAGGATGAGAAAAAGTTAAAAGTAATTCATTTTTTCCGGAACAAGAGGGCAAATAATAAAAATGTACAACATTCGTGAACTTTGACGGCACTTCCGTAACTTATATTAAAAAAATTATACAAGAAATTGTGATAGCTTTCCCTTCCCCTAGTCTCTTGAATAATCCGGACTATGAAGGGTTGTTTACTTCACTTTTAAAATTTTATTTTTACTTTAAAATACTTTACAGTCGAAAAAGTTTTTGTTATGAAATTTCTTATTTCTGCGTATACAAAAGGGTTCCGTATCAAAAAGGAACCCTTATGGTGCGACTCCGTCCGTCTGTATGTCACAACATTTTTTAATATCTCAGGTATCTCGGCTATGTAGGTTATTTTTTTTATGATCAATTATAATTTATAGACCAAGCTTGTAAATAATCACCTTTTATGAATTTGTTCATGAAATACGTAACTTTTCAGAATCTATTTATATGTTTTATTTTATTTGAAAAAGGTTCAAATATAAGATTAAAAATGGACGGATTCCAGAGGTTGTGGGTTCAAATCCCGCTCGTGGCGCGTATTTTTCAATTTTCCACTTTGATCGAAATTTTAAAATTCAAAATATTGAAATAGGTTTACGTGATAAATAATTATCGCTGAAAAACCAACAGTTCCTGGGTCGCCCAAATGCGCCGATATACTATGGCGCTGTACCCAGTAGCATCTACTATGCGTTGGTAAGTTTGTATGGAACCGTCGGTGCGGGAGTTAAACTCGCAGTGTCCCTTTTTTGTGTATTTTAAGATGTTAACATCTAACGTACGTACAATACTACGTGTCTAATAACATATTTATCAAAATTTGTGAGAAGTTTTTATTCAAATTTGCTTTTTTGAGACGAGGTGAGGTAAACTTGCAACATTTTTACATGATATAATCTATTAATTTTACACAGAGTATATCAAAAATAGAGTGTTTTTTCCAGAACACGATACCTGTTATGCTGTTGATCGGTTCACACCCCATTTTTGGTGAATCCTGTATAGTTAGATATTTGTATAGGTGACTGTACCTACTCAGTATACATACATGGAAACAAAAGCACCGTGCTTTATCGAACTATATTCTATGTTTTCTAATTTCATTAGCTTTATACAACCCGCAAACAAAAATAATCGGTTAAAGAAACGGTGCATGTCAGCCGTTGCGTCTTTGCGGGGAGCGTAAACTGCAAGATTTCAACAGGAGGTCAATCCAACTCGATATATCGCAAGCAATATGATATCAATGTGTTGCGCGCTGTCGTTTCCATGCGAACTAAGCTACCGTGTCAGAACGAATGCGCGAAACACATTAACTATTATTAGGGGTCAATCTCACCCCTAATAGGAACTTGCATGATAAGCTCCATAAGGCTTGACACCTTGTGTTATTGGTACTAGACGACGATGCTTAAAGTACAGGTAATGTTAATACTTAAATAACCATGGTTAATATGAAACGCTGAGAAAAAAATCATGTTCACCACACAAATAGATATTTAGAATAGAAGAATAGGATATAAAACACGATAGTAAAGGAAAAAAAAACAATTGAAACTAAACAGTCGATCTAGTTAGTTCAGATAGGTCCCAAAAAATAAATTTGCCATTACTGGGATTGGAACCCGGGCAGGCAGACTAACTAGGCTAAACACTGAAATAATAATAATTTATTGATAAAACATAATGTACATCAGTTTTTACTATAGACTAGGAGCTTACTATTAGAGGCAAATAACACGTGCATCATCATTCATCACAAACAACATTGGCATCATACTGGTAAGCGTTATGTCGAGCCTAATTGACCTCCAGCAGTAATGCGGCTGCAAGTATCGGCTCGCAAGTTTACTCCCGGTAAAATATTCAGGCGCCCTCACACCGCGTCTATTATATAAAACACCGAGGTGGTTTAATCCGGTAAAATGGAGATTTGTTGCTCCCGGCTCCGTTCTTACCTACTTCTTTCTTTATGTTAGTTACCTCTAGAAAATTTATTCAGCTCCCTAGTAATAATATTGGAGTGGGTTTTCGAACAAAAAATACTGAAGCCGAGTTTGGATGAGATTTCTGTTTAATTTTCATTTCGGTTGAAGGTTAAGTACACAAATGAGCCATTAACTAGCCCATTCGGTTTCATGGAAAAGTTTAATAACAGTGATTTGCATTTTTAATTAAAGAAGGCATTGAAATAAACCTAAATAAGCTGGCTCAAAAAGAGAGTTGATGTTAGGTCGTATTGAGATGTCAAAGAGGTTGCGTGGTGTTGGAGGGCCTACTTTGAGCTACACCGACAAGAGCTGAGCTCTTCAACAAGAAGAGAGAAGCTGGCTACTAATCATGGATTGTGTGGCTCATAATTAAACAGCCATTACATAAATCATATTGAAAATACGTGTAATTTGTGACAACGGCACACATTTTATGCCTCGTGGTGGAATATTCTCTATGCTCGCATCCCGGAATGCTTTATTATTTTAAACGATACACTGTTTTAAACATTTATTATATTGGTCGTAGTGCGTCACCGCGCGCGTTCTTTTTCACGACAATTCTCAGATCCGTGGCCATAGAGGTCTAAGGTCTAAGTGTCAAATCCATCAAACAAGAATAAGGTTTATTGCAAAATTAGGTGAGGAATCCTAAGTTTTTGTTTAAGTAAAAATATATTTTTTTAATAAAAGGAACAATTTAATACTCCGAGCTAGATTCAAACCGGCGACCACAGGCATTCATGGCCCATGGCTACTAACCAACTGAGCTATGGGAACAATCTGTCTCGGCCACTAAATCTTTCAATCAGTTCCTTCCTACAACGCCTTAGGGGGGCGTATAGCGACAATTACCATAAGACTTAGGCATCTTAACGGCAACGTCTCAAATGATATTGAGAAATCGTCAGTAACGATGGGCCGCCGAAATTATTATTATTTTTTATTAAAGGAAAAATAATGTCGGTTCGAATCCGGCTCGTGGTGTTAAATTTTTTCCTTTAATTAAAAAAATATATAATTTTGTTAGCAGCGTTACTGCTTAAGACAAAATTAATTTAGAAAAAATATTTCTGAAATGAGAGTTTACTTACTACGCTGGCTCACCGACCCGAAGTGGATCATGGCCTCCGACACTAGGAGTCTAGGACACGCCACTGCTCTGTCCTGGGTAGCCTGCTGCCAATCATGATCGCCAGTTTGAAACTGGCACAAGTCTTTCTGGACTTCGTCAATCCAGTTTGCAAGGCTAAATTCTATACAACGTATTTTTTTAACCGTCTTGGACCCGAAGCCCACTTAAAGCATCAAAAACGTACTAATAGTTTGTGAAAAAAACACGAATACAGTTTGGAAAATTCTGTATGGCGTGCGGTGCGATGTTCATTCAACCGGTTAGAGTTCGTACCTATCAACAAAAGACGGCGGCTAGCGGTCACTGCGGTCATTCAGCTGGATGATTAAAATAAAAAAAAAAAAACAATACAGATACCCAAAAAAAATTACTAAGCGTAAACATTAACTGGGCTTCGGCTCTAAGACGGTTAAAAAACACCTTGTATAATCTGTCACCCAACCGTAAATTTCCATCAAGTTTTCCCTCTAACGTAGGAAGTCAATTTCATAACACGCGTTCATTTCATTGTGCGTTGAGTGAATCTTAGGCTGCAGAAGTTTAATCTTGGACAGGGGGCAATAAAATAAGGGCGCGAATGGCGAGAATTGTGCGAGAAGTCGACTCCGAGCCTGCCAGTAGCAGACAGCTATTGATAGGGTTCCGAATATAAATGTATCGGCATAGAGTAGTTCTTACTTTTTTTTAATTGTAGTCCTAATCTCGGATTCATAATTAAGCAAATTAACTTGACAGTAATTGCACACAAATGTTGCCGCAATTTCGATTTAATATCGATATTAAAAAAATCAGTTCATACCAGAGGTTTAGGTTTTGTATTGTGTTTGAAATCAAACGAATGATTTTATTTAACAAAAAAAACGGTTGAAATTAAAAATGGGTACATCCAACATCATTTTAGGACATCAATAAGGACGTTTCAGCATTTGTTTTATTGACAGTTCCAACCATTATTAGCCAAGGCCATTCGACTTTCCGTCGTCGGTCTGCTCGGAGCTATCTCGTACAGTGATTGGGAATCTTTTCTAATGTCGTTGAGTTGTATTTAATAGTGTTGTTATCATTCTTGTTACTAATCGAATCAGATTTATAGTAAGTACAAGATTAAAATTCAAACTGAATCAGATTTATTATAGTAGTGCAAGGTTATATATAGACATAATAGACATATTTGTATCGGCATGAACCTATCACAAATTGCCATGCCCACATATTACTTAATTTACGGTTATGATTTTAATAGCATGAATTTAATACTGTTATTTTTTATTTGATTATTTTTTTATTAATTAAGTACAGTCACATCATATACTCTTAAGTATATTAGGAGGTATTTTTTTTCAATTGAAACTTTATATATTTAATTTATTATTACATTTGTCGCGTCTTATGTATAGGTGATATCCAACGTAAATGATTGAAGCTTAGTTTATTTAACCATTGATTTTGAAATAAACTAACAATAAATATACATACAGTACATGTATGCTAGAAACAAGTGTGAAAGTTAATGCCGAGTCATACTAAAACCTTAGCTAAGCTAATGACTTGTAACCGGGTCATGTTCTAATAATATGTTATGTCGTTGACCCAAGTTAGAGCAATTTTACCTAAAATAATAACCACAAGTTTTAGGTCCTTAAAACAAAACGGGGCGGTAATAACATCTCTTAGTGAAGCTGTAAACGTTTCTCTCTGTCATAAATTTGAATAGAATCGATCGCTGTCTGAGCCTCCGGGAAAGTTAGATTTCCCTCGGGATATCCACGACACCTGACCGGATGTAAAATATATTCTCATTTTTTAACCCTAAAAATGACAAAATAGTATAGGATTTTTATGCGCGCTGACGAGTTCATTTTAGTCTGGTTTTGGGATTGGATATCCGACTACGAGTATATTTCACTTTATCAAAAGAAATGCTTAGAAACCCACACGCGGACTTACAATGTTTTTTTTTAATTGCAGTTACGAGGATAAAGTGCACATCTAATATTTTTTTGTCACTTCATTAAAAAATACCCGTAAAAAAGATTTAAAAAAAAATACTTCATCGGACACTGGAAGCATATGAGTCATATGACATGAAGACGCCAGTTCAAATCATGCTCAAAATAACATGATGGTCTACAATAAGATGACGTCATAGATACTTTGTAAGTGTAACGTACGTCTGGTCTTATCCTTTCTCATGCCGAAGTCAACCACCAGTCTTATGCGAACATTTAGAAACCGTTTATCGCTAGTAGGTACATAAAATAAATCGTTATAATACCGGCTCAGATGCTCTCCGGAACGACCACGAGCACTACAAAGTGCTCTCACCTTTTGTTTCTGTAAACAATGAGGTAAAATATTAATAATGTTGCCAAAACAAAAATACTGCTTAGTATATTCTTGCGGGCGGACGTACGGAATCCCTAATAAGAGAGGCTTATGGCGAATAACATCTGGGCCCGGCGACGGCAAACACTTGTCAGTAAACACGGGGTTATAGTAAGAAAAATGTTTTGTTTTCCTCCTCTTACATTTCTGTCATACTTTTCCACGTTTAGCCGCGGGCGGTGCAGAAACAGAAGCTGGAAAATTTTAGTTCTTCACGTAATGAGATACTTTAATGAATATTTAAGTTGTTTCGTTCAGAGCAGTTAATTTGAAGAGTGGGATTTGTATATCTAAATAGAAAACACCCACACAAAGCTTTGAACTGTGTTAATAAGCAACCATCACATTACATTATGATGATGAAATAATAAATTACAAGTGGGACGTTTTTGTTGCTGAAATATTAGGGTAATGATAAATATTACCGGTTAAGCTTAGTGGGTAGTGGCACTGACTACGAAGCTGACGGTACTTCTTTTTAAATGGGGATAATGGGAAGGTATGATGAGGGGTATCACCCTCCAGCCCACTGTATTTAAACCAGGAGGCGGAGGGAGTGTACCGAATAAAACCACGCAGCGTTTCCATACCTGCCGTTAATGGGGGCGCAGTGGGTTCGCGAGTATTCCACCACGACGACCCCCGAAGCTGAGGGTCCTAGGCTTAAATCCCAGTACGGGCAAATATTTGTGTGATGAGCATGAATATTTGTGTCAGTGTGTCTTAGATATTTCCTATGAATTAAGTGTTTGTATCTATGGAATATATTGTCGTCTAATACCCATAAGCAGCTTGATTTGATTTTCCCCTAATATCATATATTTAATATAAACTTACAGTACTGCTTCTGTTTCGTAATTTAGGTTGATTTTATTAACGCCAAAATGTTACCGTCTGAATAACGAAATGCCTCGTAGATCACAAATCAATAGACGTCTAATATACAACGTTATCACAAAGGGGGTGCACCCGCTGCATCGCGAATTCCGAGCACGCCCCGCGCCGAGGGAGTCTAATTCTTCTCCTAATTTCGCACCTTATTGCCGGGAAGCGGTAAGAAAATAGGAATTTTTGATAAAAATTCAGGACCACGCGCGGGATGGCTGCGGATTCTTATACCGAGAGGTATATTAACCTTGAACAGGGAATAGGTGTTTGAACTTTTGAACGACGTGTCTGATTTAGCGAGAGGCCAAGCTTATAGCTTGACAGAAAATATTCTTCCTTTTTCCTCATCGGACATTTTTAATCTGGGTTGTCAAAAAATTCAGAATAAAATGTATTTAATATTAATAAATTTATTAATATAACACATAGTCATAACAACTAAAAAACTACTACATAAATAAAGTTATACCTAAAAATGATACATTTACAAATTGCCTACAAATTTACAATGTAGTCCCCCAGGTCGGCGCTCTGCGGCAGGGTGCCCATAAGGCTGGCTACATTTCATCGCTGAATGGCGATGCCAATTCTTTGGCCGAGGAACAAGCCAGCCCTATGGTCAGCCGTGTGCTCGAAAAGCCGTTTTTTCAGGTCCCGGTATAATTTCTGGGCGTTTGGAGACCCACGGCCCAAGCGTCTCTACTGCGAAAGCCGCAAACACATGGTTGCCTGCAAGGCCCGTGTATTTGCGGCGTTTGGCAGCCTCTGCTGATGCTGCCGCTGCACCCGAAGTGCGAAGTGGTGGGTAGGTGGGAGGGAGCCAATGTATCGACGCAGGTAAATAATAAACAGCTGAAAATTTTCAAAAAGCTAAATTGCTTTTGTATCTGAACTTGTGCCCCAAAAAAGTTGCTATAAAATACATACTAAGTAGAAATGAGGCCATGAAACGCCCATCTCTAGCCGGGGCCACACAATGAAGTTGGTAAAATATCTTAGACATTTGTCAGTCGATTACCTGGGAGGGAGCTTCCCTCGATAATATTCCAAAAATCATCCCCTGCAACGTCTTACTGTGCCTATGAATATAAATTTTCATTTCACGTCTCGCCCTTGCTGTTTTACTTATTTATAAAAATGGGAAAACATCTATAGCGACAGCTTAGTTTGCGGTCGAGGGGGGATTCAATGCAGAACGTTTTGTTGCAAGATTTATGTAATATAAGGGAAGTTCGCAAACTGCGGTGTATTCAATCCAATCTTAGGGAATAAATTTTAAATCAGTTTGGCGCGTTCTGATAATTCAATACTTCTGAAGTCCCGAAACTAATGATATTACAACATTAAAATGTAGGTACTAAAGTATTTTGTAATATTATAAAATAGAAAGTTGCGAAGTTCAGTGAAGAATTTTAATAGTAGAGGAATTGTTGGGATGCGGCGGTGGGTCAAAGCGTTCCAACGAGCGTGCTACGCGGCAAAGTTGGTACAGGCTTGTCTTTGCGACGTAACATCGAGAATGCATTTACATTTTTATAGGTAAATTTGCCAAATACGAAATGTTATGTTACCTCACTTAAGGGGATTGTTGTTAATTGAAAACATTTCAAAATACGGTAAACGGTAATTATTATATTTGAACGTAATAAAGTGGTGTTCCCATTTTTATTCTTACTCGTTTCGGAGAAAATCACTAAAATCTGTAAAACGCGGTATACCCCGTGCGTGACGTCATTCCTACGTCTGTTAGTGAAAGATGTGGACAGGCGCCATAGAAAAACATAATACTGACGCCATATTTTACTTACGACCTATATTGGAATTCACTACTTTTAATTTTGATATTTTTGAATGAAAAGAAACATTTAGGGAGAAATAAAAAATACGTATCATCATCACATCATCAGCCTATATACGTCCCACTGCTGGGCACAGGCCTCCTCTCATGTATGAGTGGGAAAAATACGTATAAGTACCTTAAAATTTACCTTAAAAATCATACCTATAATGGACCACTTCAAATAATGAAATGTTGTCAATTGGAAATTATCGCGTGCTTTGAAACGCCGTTCTGATTAGATTAAAAACAATAAGGTCTGATTTTCAGATATATGATTCTTGAATATATGATTGTCTATCTGATTTAATCAATGTAATACATGATTGCCTAAAATATAATTTATGAAAAAACATCCAAAGCTTTATTTTCGACAGAATCAAGTTAATACTATTTTATCTCATCTAAAATCTCACTAAGGGCCGATTTTTCAATTCCCAGATAGAACTATCTGTCAGATAAATGTTAGCTGTGTCCGTTTCTTTCATATGGCTTAAGAAAAAGATGGCGATAATTTTAACTGACGGATAACTCTATCTAGAAATTGAAAAATCGGCCCTTAATGAAATATAAATAAAACTTCATTAAGTTAGGTATTTATCGAAAACGCCATTCCCGAAGTGTGTTGCATCTCTTTTTCTCGTGCGCGGAAGGCATAAGCGTGTCTCTGTCAAGGGGGCGTGGTCGACTCGAATCAAGGCATCCCCTTAATGGCAATTACCCAAGAATAAGTTCTTATTCCAATTTGGACAAATTAGCCATAAGTAAGCATGGTTTGAAGTTTGGATGATGTTTAATTTTAGAAACTTACTCGCGACGCGGCTGTCAATAATAATTCACATATTTTTTAGGTAGAATCTGTTAAGAAAGATAACTTTACAACTTGAATATCGCATCTTTGCTCAAATTAAACATGAATACACCGACCAAGTGAATCTGCCAACAAGGAATACCTTCGTTTCTAAAGCCACTCATTTTTAATTAACAAATGAAGATCAATATCCGACTTCAAAATTCTCAGTCTCCAAGGGAATTAGTTCTAGGTTCGCTCTCTGTAAAAAAGGGTGTAAGAGATACAGTATTGGTATAAAGAAATACCCTTTCGCAAGTGAGTCACGTTTAGTTCTGTTGGTGGTTGTCACATCCGGCCACGACCACCGTAATATTCTAAAATTTCGTACAAAGGATGTGGGTTACCTACCAACAGAGGGGTGGCCTTTAATGCATGTCTTGTAACTAAGGATTATGTTTGGTAAGTTTTCCTTTAGTATTTAGATAACTATAACTGCCCTAGTTGAAATGTGTCATGTGATATCTGGTGGTGACTTACATAAATCCTAATACTACTATTATAATACTACTAATATTATAAATGGGAAAGTGTATGTGTGTGTTTGTTTGTTTGTCCGTCTTTCACGGCAAAAGGGAACGACGAATTGACGTGATTTTTTAAGTGGAGATAGTTGAAGGGATGGAGAGTGACATATAATCAACTATCCCCGAAATCATCCCCTAAGGGGGTGAAATGGGGGGGGGGGTAAAAGTTTGTATGGAGCTGCGATATAAACGAGTTCCACGCGGACGGAGTCGCGGGCAGAAGCTAGTACTATTTAAAGTAAAATATTTCAAATATTTGTTATGTGGGAAAGCAATTAGTAAATTACATTAGATATAAAATAATTATATTCTAAATAAAAGAAAAAATAATAAAACTAAAACTAAAGTTAAAAAATTTGCCCCAGGTCGCGCTGCCAGGCGGTAGTGTGCCCAGAGGGCTGGCAGCATTGTAATATTGTATTGTATCCTAAAAGCAAAATGCGGGATAAAATCCCAAATGCTCAGTAAACAAGTAAGCAATAACAACAGCTGCCTGCCGATCGTTCAGTCATTCAGGCACTAGCGGTCTACCATAATCACATTTATAAACGAAGAGGGATAAGTCGAAATATCTCCGAGTAATACCGATCAAACTTGTGATCCCGTAATAAAAGTCTTACGCCTCGCGCCTTCAGTCGTCGAATGTTTTACCAAATTGACGTCGAACATGGGCTCATGCGTTCTTTTGATATGGTAATCCGTCCCAACCCTCGGGCAATAATCGATTATTAAATAGGCAAAAATCGGCAAGATCACTGAGAACCCTTCGAAAATCCACTGTAAGCGGGTTTAAGAGGATTCTTTATGACTGAAAAGGCCGATTGTGGCTTGATCCGGACGTGAAAGATGTTTCGAGTGACCAAATATGCAGAATCAAACAGTTTTGGGGAAATGTTCACGTGTAAAGTCTCAAGGAATTAAGCTAGGGAAAAAGGATGTTGATCCGTCGTGTCAAGCGATTCGCGTGGGCTTATAAGGGCTAATTTCCTTCCGCTCCAACACAACATCAGTAAACAACTTTAAAGGTCTTAATTACGCAAGTTTCATTTCTAGTGGAGTTACAAAACTCAATTTCTTAAGAAGTGGAATAAGTTCCGTTGTTGGCATTAAGAAAGTTTTCGAGTGTTATTTGCTAATTACAATTGTGAAAGGTAATAAATATAGTTTCTGGTACTAGATCGTCTGAAAGCTCCACGTGTACATGGAATGGAATAGGTATTTTAATTGCCGAATTCCTATCCAATATTAATTTCTCTATAAAAAACTCAACGCCTAAATAAATTCCTCATCAAGAATTTTAATGTAAGAGATGCAAACAGAAAAACTGTTTAAATATCTTTTGACAGAGGGAATTTCTCATAAGCGCCCTTAAGAGATAAAACGAAGTCGGCTCAATAAGGCTTAAAATAAATACTTTAAGTGCTGAGTCGAGAAACAAACAGACCTTTAATTTCCTACGACAAATTGAAAAAATAAATGACGGGCGGAATTTTGTGCAGATCTCTGGGAATGAAGAAAGGAGATTAACTAATTTCATACAACACGTCAGCACTTGGTTCGACTGTCGCTGCTGTAACGTCGGATCAAGGTTAGATCAATTGATACGGCACGGGGACGCGATTTCATTGACCGAAGGAGACATCCCTTGTATAACGGTTTTGTTTCGTGTTTATTTTATTCAGATTTTAAAAGGCACAGACATGTTTTAAGGATATCGTTATGACACGCTGGGTTGAGTAAAATGCTGAATCTCGAATTGGGCCTCAGGTCAGTCACCTTTACAGACTTACCTGCGCGGCGGATATGACAACTCTACTTTTTACTAAACACCGAAAGACGTCTGAAGAGCCTCGCGTCGGGGCGAACGCCAAAAAATGCATAACGAGTGAAAAATCCTGAAAGACGATAATGACTGCAACGAGTTTCTGGAAAAACGAGCTGAAAGAACTCTGAGATCATGAAAAACAACGTGTTTAAAAGATATACTTACCACTCAATCTTGAATATAGGCATCCATTCAATGAATCACTTCTGCATTGGTTTCGGATTTCTGTACGTTTCGTTACTGTCTCGTCCTGACAAGTTAGCTCGAGAGCTAGTTTAGGTAAGGTACAGCGGAAGGTCGTTTCACTCATATTTGGAGCAGCCATAGTAACACCACTACTTGATTTGTGAGTCGGCAACGCATTTATGATTCTTCTGTTTATCCTCAGGTAGGCCGAAATTAGAGGAAAATATGGTCGACGCGCGAGTAAGTGAGCGCGCGAAACAAGTTGAATTGAGGCTGGGAGTGGAATCTAAAGACAAAAGTAGAGCTTGCCATGTTTTTGTAAATGCTAAAGTAGACCTTTGCATTTATAAAATTGCAATTTTCGATCTCGGGTCGAGTGCTAAAATAAACGCTGAAATTCGCTGCAACTTTTTCGTACGTGTAATATGAATGCGGAAATAAAGTAAACAAGCACCGACATCACTTCGAAAGAAGCTGATCGGGTATTCCGTTACTCGCAGACGGAATCGACGAGTGAGATGCTACAGTAGAAGAAACTGTCCGTACCTTGCTTTCGTACAACCCTCGACTCAAATACTGTACGGGTCGATACTGTTCGAGTAGCTCGAGGCAGTGCAGAAATGTGTCTAGTGGCGCTTCGAGTTGTAGTACACGCAAGCCTGTCTTTTTTTTTTCATTTTAATAATTCCCAAAAAATTACTGTTTAAAAAATATATAATTAAAATTACTTAAGGCGCCGTAGGTTCAGCGAAGTTAAGCGAACAGTGTTTTTGAAACAATATAATGCGTCTGTTTATAATAATGTGGTTTTAAATAATACGAATAGTAATCTTGAGGCTTTTCTGCAGGGAAATCAGTGTTTAGAAACATGATTAAGCATTTTTCGCTCTATAGAAAAAAATCACGAACATAGGTCTAAAAGGGTCTAAAATAAACTTAAAATATTTGTTACAAATTACGAACAAAAGCTAAAAATATTAAAATGGCTTCTAAAAATCGGCAATATCATGTTTGAGGGAAATCAGTGTTTACTTTTTTATTTATTTAAACGGCCAAAAAATTAAAATTAAAAAACATGATTGCCGCGCTTCCGAGCACGCACTTCCATCTCGCTCACGCTTATGCTCAGTGAGAGGGAGAGAAGACCATGAACCTACGGCGCCTTAATAAAAAAATCTATATAATTAATGAACATGCTCACAAAAATTCACGAGATTCGGTTGAGAAATGCGAGCTGTAGAGGAGAACAGATTCTCGGCCCAAAAGAAAAAAATACATCTCCACTTTAGGAGTCAGGGGGGGGGGGGGGAGAACGATCTATCAGTGTCATATTATTGGTTTACCAATTTTTTTAACTACCCAGCCGGTAAAATGGCTACTGCTGGGATTTTGAAAAAAAGTGTATAATGACTTTAATAGGAAAAATAGTCGACTAACTTAAAAATGTACTTAGAAAAGCCAACTTTCGTACTAATGCGGCCGAAGCAATCGCGCTCTTTAGTTGGCGCACGCGTATCGAAGTAACAAAGACAGACGGGCTACTATGGAACCTTACACTGCACTTGGACGAACTTGCCCTTGGTCGGCTTTTTTTCTTTCAGCTGCAAGGCTGTCACGCGACGGCGCGCGAGCTCTCTGATTTTTCTCGCACTATCCGTCTCTAACTTATTAGAACACTTAGAACAAGAGGTGTAGTGCGAGAAAAATCGAGATTATGTCGCGTGCTGCTTGTGATTTTCGGGACTAATTGTACTGGTTGTTTATATTGTGCAAATACTGTCGGGCCGTTTGAGCTCGGCCAAGAGTTTGTCGTGCTTCGACCAAACTGGATGTGATTGGATTCCAAACGGATTTAAAAGTTTGTGTTTAAAGCGTAGTTTGCATGTTTGTCGGAAGTATTCATGAACCTTGAGGTTACCTATCGTTACCAATCTTATTTCCCGACTGTATCGTTTGTCTGAATTTCCATTTCGGTAAAAAACCGTTTTTCTCTTACCTAACCCAATCGGTTCTTCACGATAAGTATTTAAAAAGATTGAAAATTTCACGGTCTTTTTGCAATACAGTTGGGAAATGATTATTATTGAATCGTATGGCGATCTGTACAATACGCGAATATCCATGTGATATTTTTATACCAGCGCCTATTTCACCGAAAGTGTTATCGCTCTTTTAGCACCATCCACTACACGTGCAGGGTTGGGAAATGGGAAAAAAAATATAGTGATTGCGATAGTATACTGAAACTTAAAGATAAATCCAATACACGGTTTCTGCATCTTCTATCTTAAGGTATCATCCACCAAGGGCACGTTTATAGACTAGCGATGCTTACAACAATGGGAGCGTTGCGTGTGGTGTGACACGATGAACCGCTTATCCGATTTCAAGAAAATCTTTCACCTACGTATAAAGTAGACTTTCCAGATGGACGTAAGCTATGTTTTATCGCAAGGGTTTGTCTGTGCTCATTGCAATGCGTGGGTAGCTTAGTATCTTATAAGGAGAAGTATTGGAAACATGAGTGGTTATGAGTTCGACGCAACTGTGTGGCTGTGTATCTGTGTGTCCGTGGCGTCGTTGCTCCTAAACCAATGTACCGATTTTAAAGCTATTTTTGTCCGAAAGCTGACGTGATCAAGATGGTTCTTAGCTACGCTACGTTTCAACAAAATCTGTTCCGCCAGTTTTGAGATAACCCGCTTTGAAATGAAAATCTCAGGGGCTTTTCTACTTTTCTAAGTTGTTAATTATTGAAAAACAACCCGCTCTTCCATAACTGTGCTCTATTTATTGCCAAATATGCGCATGCGGTTTCCTGTGTCGGCCTTGCACGTCACGGATTAAGTATCGATTTTTTATGAACCGTGGTTACATCAGGTTTTGAAAAATGTGCAACACAGAAAACCTGTATCTAAATTTAAGTTTCCACTCAAAATTCGTCGTTCCAGGATATATAATTGTATCTCTTTCGAGATTGCCCACATGCCGTCTTTATTCTACTTCTTCTTCATCATCACACTCTTCGCAGCATGGTTGTGGTTGGCACAAAATGGTGGCAAGCTTCACAATCCGTTGTTATTCCTCCCGTGTGTAGCTTGGAATAGTTGGAATGGACAATGGCCTTGCTCTATGTTATGTGAAATTTAAATACAAGAGAGAAAAGTGTTCCATCGCGTCGATTCAGCTTAAGAGTACACAGTACACCTAGCTAATCCCCGCTAACAAGCTGCAAGTATATTGTAAATGCTAGCCTTTTTAGCTCAAGATACTTAAAAAATGTAGCGTGCTCGTTACTCCACAGTAACGTGTTAATCTAACCGACTTATCGCGTAAAGGGGTTGTCGAAGAAAATTGCTCAATCACAGCACAGTCGCCCGAATGGTCCAAGTCTAATTTCGAGTGTCAAACACAGTCAAAAATAGATCCTGTACTACATTAATTGGGTTCAAAATCAAACGATCAAACGCCACCAGAAGAGGTCAAAATTAGTGCGGTGACTATACTTTTCCTGGGTCAAGCGTGACTTACCTCGTAAAACATGTAATAACAAGTCACTGCCCGCTTATACAGCTATTAGCTTTTCAGTAGTCCTGATAACAACTAAATTATGCGACGAAATATAGTGACTTATTTCGGATTTGCATGTTGAGATTGTTACTGAAAGGTCGATGTTTAAGGAAGACTTACATAACATTACAGTTTTACGTAATAAACTTAATTGAAATGTAAATAAAACCGATGCGATGAGACGAACTAAAATAGGCCTCCTAAGGAGAAGTTAGGTCAAAAAGGGTTCTCGTAGAGGCGTTAACCGAAAACAAAGAATCAAAACTAGTTACGAGGAGTTACCAAGCACTAAGTGTCGTTTCATTAACTACGTTCGTTACTACTTAGCCGAACCCGAAGTTGAGTAATAAGGGAACTCAGTTCTCCATAACAATTACGGGCTCTCCGAAGTAATAAAAGTTCTCTTTTCGACGTACGTGACGCAGGCAGGCATCTTATATACGTGTCCCGCATCGCGACGGGTTTTCCTTTTATTTTTTACCTACATACCAAAGCCCTGAAATTTGTGTAAGTGGAGGGTAAAGTTCGGGCACTTTGGCACGGGACCGTATTAAGTTTAACGAATTATTGTTCGCCTCGGAACTTGCGGAACGCTGACGTTTTTCAATGAAGTCTTGAAATGTTAGCGACGTATGTTGGTAGGAAGTTTTAATATTATGACCTATAAAATATGTAGAGCAAGTTTAGTAGAACGATTTTAAATCTTGTGACTTGTTTGTGTAAGGAGAGGGGCCGTGATTCGACTATACGCCTGGCAGGTTCAAAATCAGGTTGACAAAAATATCAAAGTAGGGATGTCCAAAACTGGCGCTGTGGTTTAAACGACATATGGACAGTATGTCCCTAGGACGTAGCTTTTCTTTATAGACGGTGTAATTCTATACTGAAAGGCGGATAACCGAAAGTGGGGTACCCGTAGGTATAACATACTGGAGACGTCATGTTTGAATCTCGAATCTCCTTATTCTGCCTACTACATACATAAAAAGTTTATTACGTGGCATGAAATTTTCATGTAAGTCATACAATACGTTCATTTTAGGTGTATATAAAATAAGCCGGAAATAAATTGGGTTTGTGGCACCATTCAAATATTTACGCACACAAAAAGGGATGGTTGAATCAAAAATGAAACGAACTGGAACATTTAAACTCTTATTTTTATTCACAGAATTCTAAATAAGCGCAAATCTGCCGAGTGCCCATCCCAACCGTTATAATATACGTCACACTTCATTTTAGCAGTAGTTAGTAGAACTATTTTTTTTGTATTCAATAACAAAAAGTAAAACTATACCATAATTAAGGAGATGTTTTTTTCTTCTTTAAGTAATTATATCACCGGTTTAATTTCCACCTATCAAGCTAAATTTTAAAGTCAAACAACATTTTTGAAGCTGAAATGCTTAATACGTGACACGGAATTAATCAAATCCATCATCCGAATGTACTGGCAAACTACAGAAAGCCTCAAAAGCACTAATTAACGCAAATTAATACACTCTGTTTCATTTGAAGTTGCAATAATAATTTCAACTTACAGCTGAATTTCCAAAACTGCCTACGATGGCCCCGGGGGTCGGCCCCTTACAGTTTTCCTTCCCCGTCGCACGTGCAAATCGGATTTGTCTAATTTATTGCCGTCTCGAAGCATTGTGAGATGCTACGGTTACTTAGCGCTCGACACCTTACTGTAAATAATAGGATCTCTAGGAAGGATTTAAATTGAATCCCCATGCTGCAAACTCACAATGTGCTTAAGTCTTTGCTGAAAATCACAATGGAAATGTTTTGCTATTGCGTTTGTGATTCTATTCTGTGCCATAGTGGCTTTTCAGGAACTTTATTAGCTAGAGGTTGATGTATGAATGTTTGTTTCTATGCTCCTGTGCAATGTTGCACTTGAATCGACTTGACTGCTAAGTGGATCAGTGCTTAAATTGGCTAAATGTATGGATAGTGAGATTCCAATTCCTTTAATGCTGATAAAGTCATGCCGTAGCAACATATCTCTTACGGATAAAGACGACTGGGCGATTCCATCAGCGCCTGTTCCGTATTGCCAGTTAATGTTCTGAAATTTATAAATACGGTATTTTACTGATTGTCAAATTAGTAACTTTGTAGCGAAATACATACTAGACTATTTCCAATTCTTTAAAATAGTACATGAGTTGAAAGTTGATGTTTTCCGACTTGTTTATCGACGCGAGTTATGCAACTTACATGCATCATCTTTAACAACATGTCTACTGCGTAGTTACCGCAAAAGCCAGACAGTCTTAACTCTGATCTATAATCAAATAATAATCCACATTTTTTCCATAATCTAGAGATCCGTATACTTATTTAACTAAGGCTGTGTCCAAAGGCTCACCCGTAACTGGACAGTGTAAGGAGGAGCTGTGCGAGAAGTTTCTCGGCGTGACCAGACGCAAGGTCCGATACGCCCGAATCGCTAAACTTAAGTGGCAGTGGATGGTGCATATCGCACGTAGACCCGATGGCCGTTGGGACGGAATGGTTCTTGTGTTGCGACCACGTACCGGAAGACGCAACGTGGATGGAGACAAGACAGGGCGGACTGATGACCTTGTAAAGGTCGCGGGAGTCCGCTAGATGCGGGTGGCACGGGATCGGTCATTGTGGCACTCTTTGGGGGAGGTTAATGTCCAGCAGTGGACGTCTTTCGGCTGATATGATGATGATGATGTTATGAGGTCACAGATGAGTATTAAAGGATTCGTGAATAGATATGCCTAGTAGTTCATGAAAGTAGAGGCTTGTGTTGCTAGCTAATTACTCTGTTTAATTAACACCAAAAAAGGTTTCAGCGAAAAAAAACAAATAAGTATCCGACCTACCCACTTTTGTGTAGCTACGCACTCATACCTACACTTTTCTCGCACGTAAGGGTCAGACTGAAGGCTCTAAACGATCGTTCAACGTTTATTTTAATTTCGAGACTTGGCCCTTTCGCACCCTTGTCTTCCCTTGATACATTGTTGAAGGGTAAATTAAATAATATATTATTTTGCATTTACTTCTTTTATTAAGGCGAAAGGCTACGTAAATAAGTTAGATGCTACTTGGAAAATAAATTGGCTGTAATATAACGGGTACAAAGAATGGTGTACACGTGTACCTGTCTGAGTAGTTTATTGACGGCACAGTCAATGATGCGTCACGTGACGCACAGGGCGTCAAAGATATGTTTACACTTGCTCCATATATTCCAGTGTAATACGGTGAAAAATGTATACATGTCTTTGACGTCTACTGTACCACTGTAAATAGACGGACTGCTGCATGAAACGATATAAATCAGAATCATTCTGGCTATCAACATTTTTTCGTTATTACTTTATATAGAAATAATGAATTTTATAATGAATCTAAATCAATGATTGGCTGTAAAGGGACATTATGTAACATAAAAACTTCCGTCTTTTTTGCAATTTACACAAAAAAATTACGTGTACTTACATGAAATAATAAAACACAACACATTTTTATTGCTCACAAAACATTATAAATCCTCCTTAACCTTTGCTCGGAACAGTCGGAACACCTGAAGCCCATAAGTCTATAAAAGTAATTTGGAAATTGTTAATGCAGGGGCTCCGTAAATAATACTGCAGGCGCTGTGTCCTGACGTTTTAATGTTTTATGCAGAGCTCTAGTACGTGTTAATGGCTCTGGATGAGCCATGGACATAAATTTGGACGCTTTTAGGCCATTTTTGTGCCGTTTTGCCTCGCAATTTGCTACAAACCGTGCGTAGTTACTAAAACATGATTGATTTCTTTTTTATATGCCGGGCTACGGGAACGAGCGTAATAAAAGTAGCAGTCTACTTCTACTATAATAATAATACGATATTAACTGTGGATTGAACGGATCGCGATTACATTTGTTTGTAATTCCCCATTAATTTGAAAGTGATGTCCTTAACCCTGCCAGGAACTTCCGCTACTTAGCGGGAAAACCATGGGATCCGCTGGAAACGGTGATGGGACATATTTCGATATCATGAAAATCCGGAACTTACGTAATTATGTTTTTTTTTTTTTTTTTACTATAACAAAACAATACAGAAGGAAACATTTGTACAGCGGACAAAGCCGTAAAGGTTTAACTGCCGCTGTTTATTTTGTACTTTCGGTATATTTTAATAAATTTTATATGTACTTTCGGATATTTATGTTGACGCCGCTGTCCAGGAAAACTCTTTGAAATTGATGATTGTAATTAAATGGATGGCATTATCGTCATTATATCAGCCTAAAGACTCCCACCGTTGGACATAGACTTCCCCCAAAGAATGCCAAAGATGCATGGATTGCATACAAGTAGTTTTAACACATTAGTAGGTACTTCTCAGAGTTCGTCTTCTCAGAAGTGAGGTAAGATGCTTCACTTTATTTTCTTAACTATCTTCATATCATTAAATGCATATCATGATAACCATCTTTCCTGCGACTTACAATTTATCGCTTTCATATTGATATAACGTATACATTTAAGCGTTCCAATAAGAACGTGATACGTTTTTCCGTCATGCATTACAGTCGAAGCTCTTCAAAAAAAAGTAATTTACAAACATTCGAACACTAATTACCAAGTGCTTCTTGAATTTCTCAAATAAATGCTAATTATATTAGAATTATATGTAAAAGCGCCCGCATCGGTAAATATCTATGGCCCATAACGTTGCGCGTTGTGTCAATTAATGCGGGTATACAAGAAGAATCCTGTTAACTGACAGTGTTCCGTCAAAAAAACGTGTTCAATAGAAGTAAAACTAAATCGATACCTCGCATAAAATATTCCGGCACTTTTTAACTAGGTTAACAGATAAGATAATCACCGTCATGAACTTCGTTAATTCGAGCCCGTGGCCGTATAAAATTTACAACATGTTTTGCCGAAACGACATGGAATGTTGTTTTTAGTGTCGATTTTACGATAAATAGCGCTGTTTGGTCTGTTTGTCTCCGGCCATTACGGCTACGACGCATAGAATGGGTACTTGAGGGCGTGCTGCGTTGCTTTTTAGTGCGATAAACTGCAATCTTTACCAGACCAGATTGTTGATACATTTGACTGGTGCCATTGGATGCTGTTTGTTATACGTTGTTGATACGGCTGGTATATTTTGTAATAACTTAAATTTTCTGTATTGACGAAATGTAAACACTAGGTACAAACAAACATACTCGTAATAAAGTTATTAATTATTTTTCCAGTTGATCTATTGATTTTATTGTTTTGTTTTTTATTTTTCGCCTGTCTCGGCAAGTTAACTTCGTTAATTATGAACAAGATATTAAGATATTTTTTATACTAGGCCAATATAAAATTACATTGTAAAATGCGGCCGCTTAAGAAATTACTGGGTTCCTTTTACCTTACACGATTTCATCCTCTTCTGTATATTAGGACTATGAATGGTATTGCTTAATATTAAATTTATCAGTTTTCATGAATTAAATTAGGGATCTAAAAGTGCCCTCTACATATTAGACAACCAACTTGAACTTCTCTTTTCTACTCAAGGAATGCGAAATTTATAGGTATAGTTATTAGGTATCTTAAACGCCGTTGCAGGTGACTCATATTTTATTGTAATTTACTGTGTGATACTCACTTGAGAAGCATTGTTTCACGATGGAGGGAGACAAACGAATGGTATAGGTACTCGTACAAACGTAGAACTATTTTTGCACTACGGTATGCACCACGAAGTTTTCTGCGGTTATGAATTGCAATTTTTCGCTTCAAGCCTAAAAACCCTGCAACCGATATTATTGTCGTGATGTCATGATTGCTTTTTTATTTACACTGAACTTATTCTACCAGGTCCATCACAGGGCCAAACAGGAACTCTCGAATAGGTGGGTGCAGGAGACAGATATTAACAAAAAACTTTAGATAAAACTTAGAAGTAATAACGATGATCTAGGTACTAGAGGCTCTGGGAGTCGGTTCGAAACGTAAAAAAATTATGTAATCGTAAAACCTGCTCACAAATTTTCACGAGAATCGGTAGAGAAATGCAACCTGTAGAGGACAGACGCTAGACGTACGAAAGATTTTTTGTCCAAGCTGAAACGGAGAACTTCGTTCGCTTCGCTCGCTCGTTTAATAAGTAACAAAGGAACTCTACTTGACTAATGTCAACGTAAATTATTTCATTAAGTAGTATGTATTTGCGGAAATCGCGAAACGTCTGGTTGACGTAACTATGGTGACCGAGGAGCTGGCGGCTTTCTCGCGCGACGCATCAGCATTGCAATTCAGCGAGGAAATGCCGCCACCATCCTCGGTACAATGCCGCGAGGGCCTTTTTTTTATTTAACTTAATTTTAATTCAATTTAGTTAATGTTTTTATTATCATCTTGTGTATACAATACAATCCATACTAATATTATAAATGGGGAAGAGTGTGTGTGTTTGTTTGTTTGTTTGTCCGTCTTTTACGGCAAAAGGGAGCGACGAATTGACGTGATTTTTTAAGTGGAGATAGTTGAAGGGATGGAGAGTGACATCATCATCATCAGCCTATGTACGTCCCACTGCTGGGCACAGGCCTCCTCTCACGTATGAGAGGGAATTTTTTTTTTTTTTTTTTTTTTTTTTTTTTTTTTTTTTTTTTTTTTTTTTTTTGAACCTGACTGTTGCTATAATAGGACGGGCCCAATATAGCGGTCGAACTGCGTGGTTGGAGGGTGGCCTGGGGAAAATCCAGGGGAAGCCTCCGGCACGACCACGCGGGGAAGTTTGTACACTGGAATACTCTAAGAGTTTGCGCTCCAGTGAGATTGGTTGAACGGTATCAACCGAATCTGGGGTGTGAGTGGTATCGAACTACTGGGAGTTTTATCGCTGGTTCGCTAAAACCTAGCCTAGCTGAGAAGAGTCCAGCAAGAAACTCAGCTAGGCCCGACTTGCGTCGGACTGACTCTACCCGGTATGCGGCGGTACCGGGACGAAAGCGGACTGTATGTGTCTGTGTTGTCTCGCGGTGGACGTCCCCGCCGGCGGGAACGCTGAAGTGTACGCGATGTGTTGGACGCCGAAAGCGCAGCGTTCCATCTTTCGATGGACGCTGTGATTTCGTCGTCCGGGTCCGTGAGTGTGTGCCTAGGACGCCGGACCGTGCGGCCCCTAATCAGTGAGCGCCGAGTAACGACAGAGGGGGGAGGGATGGGGACGTAGTCAGCAGCCTTCCTAACTAACGGATTCCTATGGTGGGGAGCGTTATCAAAATAACGTCTGGCAGCCTGCTTAAAGAAACCATACATGGTGCTAATCTCCATGTCGTGGTGCAGGCTGAGGTTCGATTGGTACCACGGGGCACCAGTCGCCCTTCGGAGAAAACGATTCTGAATGACCTGACGCGGCTTGAGCGATGACATAGGCACGTGAGCGAATGCTACACTTGCATATGTCATGATTGGACGAACACAAGTCTTGTAGAGTGTCAGCTTATTCCTAAGTGACATTTTACTAAACTTGTTGATCATCGGCCCTAGCCTTCCTAGCACGAACAACGCGCGGTTGCGTACCCTACGGATGTGGCTACGGAAAGTCAGTCTCCTGTCGTATGAGAGGGAAGTGACATACGTTAGTTTTAATCCCCGAAATCATCCCCTAAGGGGGTGAAATGGGGGGGGGGGGGGGGAAAGTGTGTACGGAGCTGCGATATAAACGAGTTCCACGCGGATGGAGTCGCGGGCAGTATTAGGGCTAGTTATTATTATATTATAATTAGTGTATGTTTAACTTCATGTAACATACAAATCATTAGTATAAAATATTCGTCAGTAATCAAATAGTACTTTCGCTCCAATGCAAACACGCTTGTCGTCTTCACATCTCATTTACAGATGGCTTCATCCCACAGTAAGACACGACTCGCTAAAAAATTAACGAGGTTTTTAACAAAAATAATGATAAATACTTACGCAGTAATATACTCAACTAAAGTAAGCCATTAGCCTTAATACATAGCGTGAGTCGCACCGAAATCGTCGTACAAAATTAGTACCAATTTATTCCCTGTCGCCTTTATCACGGTTTTCTGTGTTAATTGAGACATTTGCACAGAAATTACCCGCCGCTATAGTGTGAATGAAAGGTCACTAAAGGCCGATAAGACTCATTTAAACTGAAATTATGGCAGCCGCCTAACAGTCGCGATAAATCCATACTAAGTATGTGGTTTATGAGCCCTCTGTATAGTTAGGCGCATTAAAACCGTTGTTTGGAACAGCAAATGTATCGTAGTGGACTAGCGAGGTACAAATGAGTATCTGTACTCACAGTTATACAGGGTGGATGTATTCCATGAATCTTAAAGAAAATATGTTGCCATATAAGGGCAGTAGAGTCGAGTAATAATGATTACACAAATATTGCAAACAAAATAAAATAACACATTCTAATTATACCGCCAACCTTAATTCATCTTTGTAACTGTTAATGTTTACCATGACAGACTTGCTTCTCGATAATTTAACAATTTCACTGTTTCTTATTCAGGGTCCACGCTAAATTCGACTTTACGGTGATAGTTATTCCTGTCATCTCTTAAAATATTCTTTACCAGTGATGGCATTTACCTTCACCGGTCCGGTCATTGACCTTATTCTCCGTTAGCGTTTGAATATAGAGATTTTTGCAGAAAAGATTGATGAACTCTAACTTGGAAACGGTCAGAAATATTAACATTCTATATTTGGAAAATTTAAGCACTAAACGCCATAGTTTCGTTCCTCGCTGTATACATAATGCGATACTGACGTTTTCAACACGGCTATCACAAGACGGCGCGCGACCTCTCTCGATTTTTCTCGCACTATACATTTCTTTCTAAGTTTTCTAATAAGAGAGAGATACGGATAGTGCGAGAAAAATCGAGAGAGCTCGCGCGCTCTCTTGTGATTGCCGTGCAGCCCCCCTATAGGTTATAGGTGTACGCGGGCTGGGTTTCCGCAACTCGACGTCATATTAGCGCCTATATATTTTGCGTATAGGTTATTGGCACTACTGCTATTCGTGCCAACCCAGTTCTACCAGGAAGCCTAGCAGACCCTTTATGTTGCCGACGGCTTCCGGTAGTGACCCCGGTGTTCCGAGGTGTTTTGCCCGGTGTACTGCCACCCCAGGGCACGTCAGGATGACGTGGGCGGCTGTCTCTTCCTCTTCCATGCAAGCTCTGCAGAGAGGACTGTCTGTAATACCTAAGGTGAAAAGGTGTTTGTTTAATAGTGCATGACCAGTTATGGCAGCCCCCCTATTCTGTAACTTGTTTTAAGCTCACCTCAACGGTCACCCACAAATATATCTTTACACTGGAATGCGTAGTAACCAAGCGTAGATAGGTTTCGTGACGGGTTACTGGCGGGGTGAGCCGCATTGGCGCGTAGCGAATAACAGCCCAGGGTGCGTTATTCATGACATCATGACGCTTTACCTCACCTAAGGCGAACCAGCGTTAAGGCGCATTTTCATTGATGTTTTCATACACAGTATTTACAACAAAATTCGTCCTTCCTGTGGTCTACAGTTAAGAGCGTACACTGCATATAAATAATGTTTGGAACTCGTTTACATCGTAGCTCTATACAAATTTTAACCACCAATTTCACCACATTAGTTTAAGTACCGGGAACGGACATTAGGCTTTTATCCCGGAAATTATACGTAATTATAATTATATATATCTCCATATGAAATTTCATCTTAATCATTTTAGCGGTTTAAACGTGAAGGTAGTAGTGTAGTGTAGTGGGTGGTATGTAGGTGTAGGTAGGTAGAGAGGCAGACACTTTTGCCTTTATAATTTTAGTATGGATGGATTAAATGGATACATATTATTGGACCTGACTGTACCTATTTATCGTTGTAGACTTTTTTCTGGCTATAATACATATTGTAGTAGCTCAATATCAGTTCAAAAACTTGAAAATCTAGAAGATCTCATAAATTTGAATAGTGTAATCTGAACTTCAGTAGCACACGCCGGCCGTAAAATAAAATAATAAGTGCCAGTTTAGAGCGGGACTAAGTCGGGTGGTCTCCGGGACTATAAAGCTAGTTCCACGGCACTCCCTTGCCCAACTATAGTTGTTATTATAAGTTATAACGTTATTGGGATAACATAACCTGTGGTATGGTTATGGCATTTGATCAGTCAGATCGTCATCGTTATATTATTTTCGCAGTATCTACATTCAAATGAAATAAAGAAAAAATCATTTATTCACAGCACAAAATTTATAAGAAAATTTATAAAACACGAAAAATAAAAATATTTACGTGCCATGAAATGGTCCCGACTCAGCAGTCAGCATGGTGCTAATCTATTTTGTTACAGAATAAGGTCACGGCGTGCAATACAGTTTAAAAACAGACTAAAAAGTAAATAAAAAAATAAACTAAAGAACTAAAGATGAACGTTCAAAAATTAAATAAAATGTAGGTAAATACAATTATACTGAATAGATAATAATATGTACATACTTCTTGATACCCATTTAATTCCCGTGTTTATTATACGTACCTATAACCACATTATAACAGTAATGCAATTGCTAATGTAATTGCTACAATGATTGTCATTCGTGAAGCTCACAAAACTAAGCTAATTTTAACGTCAAGTGCATCTTGCCACAGACAACTAAGGGTTAGTTACAGGAATTATACCTTTTTAATTCAGACGATATGCAATGGTGTTATTTTGGTGCTTTGTCAGAATGAGCTGACAAAAAATCGCTGGCCACTTAGTTTACTACGAGTATATCTCAAGCACATAACTTCTGAATGTAATTGTGTACTCTATACCACTGTCTAGCATTAAACAGGAATAGATATAGGTAATAATATTTGAAACACCTACCTTATCTTATTAACATTACAGTATATGCATCATTATCTGTGTCAGATGCACACAGGTAATGATACAATGCCAATGTATCTCTACTTTTATTGCTCATATCCCGTTAAATTATCGAAGATCATCTTATCAAATGACTTACAAAATGTCATATCTTACTAAAAAATGTTTGGCAGATAGTTCCTTCTTTCGACAGGCAGAACAGTCAAACGGATATAAATGTGTATGGACGTTAACTCACACCTGGATAGGTCACGAACCAGCCTGGAGGTTCGGAGATCCATCGATATCGTAATTTTGCGGGACGTAGGTACCCTTACTTCTTTTATAAATGTTTTCAATATGTTTATTTTTATTTAATTTTAGGTATGGGGTTAGGTTTTATATAGATAGTGAAATCAAACTTTGAATACCAGCCGTGCATCAATGTGGACAAGCCTTAGGTCACACCTGGCGAGCGGGTCACGACCCTGCTCCGAGGATCGGGGATCTATCGATATCGCTTCGCTGTGGAGCGCACCTTTAGTTTTATTTTTAATCTTTATATTGGGGCTGTGGTGGTTTTAGTTTTTTAGGTGGCGAAAAAAACAGTTTTACGACGAGAAAAAATTAAAATCGAACTACAGTCTTAATACATAAATAAAATCGCCCCTAAAGGAAGTACATCCATATATATGAAAAGTACTTACATTCACATCAGCTATACGCATTTTTAACAATCTTCCTGTAGAAATTAAAAGCTCGGAAGAAAATAGCTTCAAAAAGGCGTTTAAAAATGTTTCTTATAAATAAGGTTTTCTACAATCTAAGCGAATATTATAGTTATGTAGTCATTTCTATAAATAAAATTGCATGCTCCAAAAGGGTGAAAACTCTTACCCATAACATTCATATACCTACACGGTTTTTACAAAAATAAACTATTAAGTATATTTCTATTCTATTGAGTATCGTTGACTCGTGTTGAGCTAAATTTGAGTGTGTTTTTAATTCATTATGAATATGATGTTTTTACTTGATCATGCCATTAGATATAAAATATAAATAAACCACAGATATATAAATGTAAAAAGTTATAATGAACTAAATACAATAAAACATGTTAACCAGCTAACGACTGCCAAGTAATATTTGAAATACGAAAACCATTTCAATCTGCCAAACCAGATACGAAAATGAAAAAAGTAATATTTCAAACCACAAGGTAGCCGGTATAAAAATTTTGAACGCGGGGTAGAAATTCACTAAACCGTCGATGGCAAATTGTATTTGAAATATTCCAAACGTGAGATGAAAGCGAGCTGCCCGAATCTAGATAATGCAAATATACGGTTGCATGGCCCGAGTTAAGGATGCTGTTTGTACCAGCTTTTATGGTACAGATTTACATGTACCAATATTTACGACAAGATTATATAAAACATTCAATTTTTTTGAAGTGGGCCAGCTAATCGAGTTTGTAGGGGTAGGGACATGTGTTTTTTGATTTCTCCCTAAATAATTGTAATTATCTTTTAGAAATATCAAATAATAAAGTAGTGAATTCCAGAAGGTCGTAAGTAAATTATGACGTCAATTCTACGGCCCTGTATTGCAGCTTGCACACTTTCCATGTGCCAGAAGTAGAATTGACGTCAAACACGGTTTAAAAACCGTTTATACAATTCCGCGATTTTCTTATAAAGGATAAAAAATAAGGGTGTGTAATGATGGGTATAAAAATAAATAATATAATTTCTTTCGCTATAACAACATTTGATATATTTTCAAGGGATATAATCACTCATTGTATATAATAAACGTTTGTTATAATCTCAAAATATATATGTTTATTTTGTATAACGATCATCATCTTATTTCGTATAATCATTATATGGTATAATGCTCATGTTATATACAAGTTATATATCATAACTATCAAGAAGAATAATATTTCGTTTTTATAATTAGTTATATTAATAACGCCTTAACGATCATAATTAATAGCAAACACGTCATTAGTCATTACTCCAAAGTGCCACGATGTAGTAAAACGTTATTTAGGTGGGTAGTTTCATTATTAAAATTAATATTATCTGTCTACGTTCAGTTTAGTAATTATTTAAATATAATAGTTTTTTGTGTGTCATTTGAGTTTTATTTACCTAGCTTAACCTACTTTTCTCTTGCAGTTCGTTTCGCGTACTAAACCTACTTCTACATAACCTAATAGAAGTACTGGTATAAAAATCATACGACATCCAAAAGAAAATGTAGCAAACATAACGGCTTGCAAATTGTACTATGTAAGCATAATATATTAGGTAGTAAAAAAGTTGGGTTCTGGCGCTTCGCCGGCCGCTACCGCGGCACGCTCGCTGCTTAAACTACTTTGTTATGTTCTGGTAACATAATTACCTAAACGGTGTTTGATTTATATTGAAAATTAGTTTAAACGCGTGTCTTATGGTTGATTTGGGTACTCGTAAGTAGGAAATTGAATGAGGGAAATGAAATATACACACGTAGGTTTGGGAAGACAATAAAGGACGTCGTTACACAATTCAATTAATAACGATGAGTCACAGTCATAATCAATATTAACCACAGCTATTTGTTTTCCCTGATAAATTTTACCTACACCCATAAAAATATCTGAATCGCTGATGCACATATTTTAACTTCTAGTAATTTTTTATCAAAAAAGCTACGGTAGCCTAGTGGTTCAGGCATTAGGCATATATGCCATAGGCACGGACGTGGGCTCGAATCCCGGCTCGTACCAATGAGTTTTTCAGAACTTATGTACAGAATATTTACCGTTAGCTTTTCCGTGAAGGAAACCATCGTGAGGAAACCGGTCTAATTCCAATACGGTTTAGTTTTCCCTCCGAGTTGGAAGATAGCAGTCGCTTTTGTAAAACTGGTGCCTATGCCACAGGCTGCTTTAGGGCACAAGGAGGAGGATGATGAGTAATTTTCCATCAGATGTGGCCATATAATGTGAATCATTTGTCATTTGGTTAAGAAAACTAACCAATAAATGCCTCGAAAAGGCTTAAATTAAAAAAATATATAACATAATCTTCAAACAGCAACTGAACTATATTTAACCTTTCAGAAGAAAATATGAAATTTTAGAAGAGAAGAAATTCTGTACCATTTTTTTAATAATTTTGGTACAAATTTTTACAACTTAAATCCCTGTTCACCCGGTGCGAGGGCCTTTTGATGTCTCCCACTAACCTCAAATAACATTCAACTAATACCATAACACTTTTGAAAGTGCTGCCGCAAATGTTTTAACGGATCGCATTTTATACGCTTTGTGGGCGAATTGATGGAATCTGAAAACTTTGTGTTTGTGGAACTTTTGTTTTAGTCTTACCGTATTTATATTTTGATAAATTATTAATTGCCAATCTCGTTATTGATATTGCCATAATATAATATCAATAAAATAATATTTGAAAATTGATTTATTACCCTACTTACGTAAAAATACAGACGAGCAATCATAAATAATAAATGGATTAGAAAGTCGATATTCAAATTACGAAATAATGCATTTAAAGATTTTCAGAAACTGTTCATGCAAAATACAAATAGTTATCATAATTTTGCGCAAAATTACGGATACAGATATCGTAATTTTGCTTAAAATTACGGATACAGATATCGTAATTTTGCTTAAAATTTAAAGGTTTTACATATCTCGCAATGGCATGCAAAATACAAATCAAGAGTGATAGCGTCATATGTAATAAATTAAATACTATACCTATATGCATAATGCTGAGCCAGTGTCCGCAGAGACACACTTCTTTCATGTTTTATCTGTGTTTTGTTTATTCAATTGTTTAATATGTGTTTTCTGTGTGTTTGTGAATGAATGTATATTTCTCTCTTTCTTTCTTTCTTATATGTATAAACTTAACGCGGTGAATCTTGATCCTGGATATGATAGCTGACATCTCAGTGGGGGTGAATAGGAAATTATCGCGTTCTTTGTAACGCCGTTCTGACTAGATTAGGAAACAATAAGGTCTGATTTTTAGATATATGATTGTTTATCTCATTTAATCGATACAAGATTGCCTACAACTGCCTCTCTAGAAGAAAACATTTGTGTCTTCATTTTCCTTTTTTTACTTAACCTACTCAAACAACATATTATTTTAAGACACAATCAAGTCAGTGATTTTAAACTTTTGGTTCAACTCACGTATTCAATGTCACTCCGGGCGACATACATCCTCCGACATTAACACTCATCCGGAAGAAGAACTCCCGAAGAGTTCGAAACATGTCGCCCGGACTGACATTGAATACGTGAGTTGAACCTTGTAATAATAAGTATTATCTAAAATCTCACTTTATTGAATAAGTTAAGGTATTTATCCAAAATCCTAAAAACAACCCGAAGAGTGTTGCGTCTCTGTTTCTTGTGCGCGGAAGGCATAAGTGACAGCGTGTCAAAAGGGCGTGGTTATCGCGAATCGACTCGGATCACGGCATCGCCTTAAGGTACCTGTAAATTGTAATGGCAGCTGTCATAGGGGTCAAGATTCGCCGCGATACGCAAACATACTCGTACCATGGACTGCATGGAACGCAAGTAAACGGTTCGTCAAAAAATATAAAATGTTTTGTTACATATACAGGTACAATTGCACTGGCTTAGGTATAACAAGCCACGGTGAAACTATCAAACGTCAAACATAAACCGTGGCTGCTTTCATTTACAAAATTGGACCGCGCTGCCCTGATTCGAGTAGTGAGCAAACAGAATGGTTTTACGTTAAAATAGCCACGTGCTTACAAACACTGAATAACGGCAAATGCTCAGACAAAATTGAGAACTGTGGAGCCATAACAAATCACAACAGAAGACGGGTGCTTTTAACCGGCGCCTGGGCTTTGTTGGTGGGCTGATTTCCACTGAGTGACAGCAATCAGATTCTCTTGCGAATAGGTACGTAAGTTTCAGTGACATGATGGAAAATTGCTCGGAATGTTTTTTTTTGTATTATTGTGATAATACTCGTAGAACCTCGATCGTATGTCATAGATATACTCGTAGCTAGTTTTTTTGGATGTTAAATCACTACATTACAAAGATATGACATATTTTAAGCGAGCAAGTGTTTGAGGAAAAAAACCGGCTCAGTGCTTATGCTGACTATACTTTTCTTCGCATTATATGTATGGGTACAATAAGTCAATGCGCTTGCGTTGTTGTTGTTAGGGACCTATAAAATATAACAGCCTTAAAAAGTAATATAAAGGTATGAAAAATGTTAAATGGCAACTAGTGGACCAACTTAGTTTCAGTTAAATACACCCAGATAAATGAAAGTAAAGAGATTTTATATTAAATAAATTTCTCCATTTACAAATTGTACCTTGTAATAACTGCACATCTTATCTATCAATTTGTACAGCGGTTAATCGGCTGTAATTACTACTAGAAAAGATAATGTTATCATTTATTGCGTGCATCCAACGCACTGTGAATGCGTGTGAACGACAGCCGATGTCAATTCAGTGTGCAAAAATAAAATTAAAAACTTATTTTTATAAATATTGTTTTAAGCAGCGGTAACTATAATATAAACATATCAGGGGCCGTAGACAAGGTTACAATCGACAAGCGCTAACGCCAATAGAAAATAATAAAATGTATGGGGATGACAGATGCCGACGAAACACTTTTCGTTGACATCTGTCATTCCCATACATTTAGTTTTCTATTGGCGTTAGCGCTTGTCGATTGTAACGTCTACGGCCCCAGGAGTCTTAATCCAGATAAACATAGTCATAGTAATTCAACACAAAACTGTTTTGATTTATGTTTTTCTGGATTAAGAGTTAAAAAATCTTTTTACATGTTCTTTGCTTTTAGTAGTTTGCATCACTATTTTTATATTTTTATGTCGTATTTATTACCAAATAGAATATAATTACATAACTAACAGCGACGGTCGCCCGGCCGCGCTTGGATCCTATTTTATTTCACACTAGCTTTGGCCCGCGACTTCATCCGCGTGTATCTCATCTCCTGTAATTTCACATTTCACCCTCTCTTTGGACTTCCCGGATATAAGTATCCTATGTCATTCTCTGGAAATAAAACTATTTCCATGCCAACTTTCATCTCAATCGGTTTAAGCGTGAAAAGTTTTTAACTTAAAATTATCATGTTGTATTTACTTTACAAAGTAAATTATGTTCTTATGTAGGGTGAAGTATTTGCCCCAGATTTTAAACTGACAGCATTTTAAATAGAGTAGTTAATTTCAATTTCGTTAAATTATTGAAAGTGGTAATAAATGGTATGTCAATGGGGTTTCTCATGGCATGGTTTAAAATAACTAGATTTTATCGTAGATACGATATCATATGGATCGTCAAACATCCACATGGGAAACAAAAGGCTGTAAAAGCATATTACGTGGGTCACTACGAAAGTTTTGAGATACTCAAAATTTATAAAAATAACGCAACGAGATTGAACCTTTTCTAAAAGATAAATTATTTGTAATTCGAACATAGAAAACCATTTGATCAAATATTTAAAAATAAAAAAATTACGGTTGTTTTTTGTTTCAATTCCGCGGGCTTTTATTGTCAACTATGGATTTTAAGCGAGAACATTTTCGTGCGATGATTTTGTACGATTATAAATTTGGATTAAATGAATGTGAGTGCAGAGAGCGATTAGTTTCGGCGTTTGAGGACTATGCACCATCGCGTGCAACAGTTTTCAGATGGTTTGCTCAATTTAAAAGAGGGATTTTTTCCTTAAATGATGATGAAAGAAATGGCCGACCCGCGACTTCAGTAACAGAAGAAAACGTCCTAGCTGTGTAAAAAATTATTAAGGAAGACCCAAAAGTGACTTACAAACAAATAGAAGATGTCGTGAAGATTTCATCGCCAGCTATTAATGAAATTTTACACAACCGGCTTGGAGTCAGGAAATTATGTTCACGATGGGTGCCTCACTCGCTGACTGCAGAACAAAAAGAAGCTCGCGTGACATGGTGCACAGATATGCTCAGAAGATTAGGTCAGGGAGAAGGACGGTCAATTTTTAACATTATTACTGGAAACGAGAGTTGGATTTACCAATATGATCCACCGACTGAACGGCAATCGACAATTTGGGTGTTTCCCGATGATGAACCTCCAACGAAGGTGAAACGCGGGCGAAATGTTGGGAAAAAAATGGTGGCCACATTTTTTTCTGCAAGTGGTCATGTGGCCACAATTTCCTTAGACGACCAAAAAACTGTGAATGCTAAGTGGTATATTGAAGTGTGTTTACCTACTGTATTTAATAATTTAAAACAAAAACGACCTAAAACTGGTTTGAGGGGGCTCTTTTTGCATCATGACAATGCCTCGCCGCACAAGGCCATTGTCACCAAGGATTTTCTGAAGAGTACAGAGATTGAAGAATTGTGTCATCCTCCGTATAGCCCCGATTTAGCTCCTTGCGATTTTTCCCTCTTTCCGAAAATCAAACTCGGACTTCGTGACACGCGATTTAACAGTCCTGAGGACGCACGGAATGCCTACTTGCAGGCCGTAGAATACCTCCCAAAAGAAGAGTACCGGGAATACTTTGAGAAACTGTAATAAAAAAATATTGAATAACCTTTATACTTTTTTTGTATCTCAAAACTTTCGTAGTGACCTAAACTATGATATAAAATCCATAGACATACTCGCGTATAATTGGATATTTTCAAATCATATTATTGCATTACGAATGTGTGTGAAAAGGTTAGGACGGTAATAAACCTGAATTAGCCATAAAATATGTACTTGCTCGTAATGTGGCGATTTCCAGCCTTTATCGTTTATTCAGGCTTCAGGCGCGTGTTAACTTTCAGACGAAACGGTAAGAATGTTATTATACTGGTATATTTCAAAAGGAAACGTGAAGATAAAGCTCATCCTTTGTGTTCTTCATTAATTGATATAATATGATACGCATGTGCTGTAAAAAGATCCGATTTTTTTTTATTTATCTCTGGTTGTCCGCGTTCCGCAGAGAGGGTCTGGTACTGAAAATGTGTTTCTATACTATGTACTATACTTACAAACTTACAAAGAGGTTTTTCTTTTAGTTTGTGACATGGCATCTAGCGGGTAATCCCCGAAACTGCTTATCTAATTTCTAAAATGATTTCACCAATGTAAAGAAATTAGCCAACATTTTTATCCCGTGGTCCGCGCATATTATTTACTTAGTTGATTATTATAGTACATTATTGTCGAAGCAAGGGAAGTAGGCAATTGCTGGCTGAGTATTAATTTTAAACGGACGACCTTGGGAGTCCGTTTAATTTAATACGAAGCCAGTAAATGCCCTTCCAGCTGAGACAAATATAGTGCTTTTCTCAAAAATTGTGCAAGAAAACAAAAATGTATTTTCTGAAAATGATAACGCATGCATTTCTTCTCGCCGCTTCCAGAAAATGTCGTACGCCTTCCGATATCTGTCTTTTGGCTTTGCAAATTACCAACAAATTACACTTAAACAAATAATCAATAACTGAGCTTGCAGCTTCTTTTAAATCTGGAATAATTTACACGTCATTTTTCTATATTTTCCGTAAAAAGAATTAGCCACTGTAGGTGTTAAAACAGAATATTTTTTGCATTGCCGCCTTATATTTTTTTTAATAATTAGTTGGGAGTGTATTTTTCTTCCGAAAGCGCCATAAGTTATTTGAGACAACTAAAAAGTCGCGATGAGTCACAGCTACTGATCCTGCGTTTTGGCTGTTTAGGACCTATGCCTTTTATTTATATGGCGGTTTCAAATTTTTAAAAAGTTTGTACCACGACAAATAATGGAATTTGTATGCAACATTGTAGTCGAGCAAAATCGAGCCGGCAAGGTTTTTTATTTTTTAAATGTTGACTAACCATAAACTATGCACTTCACTTCCTGATTTTTTACCAATAAAGTCAACATTGCCGATGATTTTTGAGAAAAATATCTTATTGGCGTCTGGTTAATAATAATATTTATATTCCCTTTTTCCATCCTCAGTTAACCTAAAATTATCGTCGTCGTCATTATTATTCGTTAATTCTTAAAAAAACATGATAGTCACGTTGTTTTTAATAACATTTGTCTTGTAACTGAAATGATTATCGTTACAGACCGATTCCAACTCCAAACTCATTGCACGGTAAGACCGCTTTATTTTATCGTGTCACATTTAACTTTTTTAAACAGAGGTAAAATTTTAAAATGCCTGTTTTCACAGAAGTTACGCTCGTTATACAATTTTAATACGATTGTTTTATCACCGAAAATATGACGGAGTTGCAGCATGACCGTTGCATTTCACTTTTCGTTTATACAATCTCGTATATTTCGACACCACTCGTTGATAAAGCAACCTTGTTTCTAGCCGGATAAAGTTTACATTTCTGGATACAATTAACTAAACTACGAGGTGAGGTAAGTAAAGGTTCATTTTAACCCGAGCACAATACCGGTAATCCATTCGTGCCACTGCACAAAAGCAATATCGCAAATGAAAACTAGCATTCGTTAAGCACCCTTTGTAACTATTGAAAATATTGGGCGAATTTTTATGCCAGATGATTGGGACTTATAGGTTGCGTACAGCCAAGTATATTTGGCTTCGTTGCGCTTTATTAAATGTTTTTAGAATGAGCTGTATTGTTTTGCACGTTTGCTTTATGCTCTTTCATTTGTGTCGATTATGACTGCTTCTGACCCCCTAGCACACCAAGTTTTTTGTCGGACATAAAGCATTCGTCCCTGGGTCTGATTCACTTTAATTTATGTTCGAAGCAGAATATTTTAAAATCATGGACAATGTTTTATTAAAATCATTTGACATAAAATATAATTCACGACACATTTTTGTTAGAACTGCCTCGCGAAATTTGCATTACATTGCATTTTTCTGTGAATGTCGCTGGCTCAGACATACATAATTCAGAAGCTGGACGCACAATTATCTGTCTAGACTAGCACTTAGGCATATAAGTTCACGTGCGTCCAATAAATAACAAATCAGTCACTGGCATAGTGGGACCATTGCTCAGCCGAGAAGTTAAAGTTGGCCGTAGTTCAAGACAAGTTCGCGCGCGACCGGCAGCCGGTAAGTACGAAGTTGTGTCATAACCTTTACTATCTTGTAAGGAGTTTCGAGTTTTTATTCCCGAGATGCGAAGGGACAGGCCGTTAAAATGGCTTCTCTGTTGTGGAAGAGTTTTTAAATAACGAGAAAAAAGGCTATTGTGGTTGCAGTTTTATTTTGTACCAAGATGAGCCTTGCATTTTTGCCAGAAAAGTATATTACAATTACATTACATTGGTTAGGCTCTGTCAGCCATGAAAGAAGTGCGTACAACTTAACGACTCTATTATTTGTATACATTTTTTTCAATGGTTCAACATTGGTAGTCTACTTTGTCGTCGGAATTTATATTCCGGCGAGAAAGTACCTACCTAATAGCTGAATAAAAGATTCCATTTACAAAGATACTGATATATAGTTACATTATTCCAAAAGTCAATAAATCAACTCGATAATTCTCTGGTTTATTTGAATAATTCGATGAAATGAAATATGAGGAAGATAAACAAGTGTCAAATAACGATTCATAACTAGTTTCAATGTACCTACCGAAAAAAATATTTCGTGTTTGCTTAAATATAATACCTACACAATTTTATGATAATGATTTGTCGCTCGCTGAGACAAACGACGCGGCGCTCTCAGGCGAATGTCCAGTTTTGCTCTCACCAAATCTGCCCTCGTAGTGAAGAACGCAGTAATCGAGAAAATTACGATTTTGACTTTTTATGACAAATAGCATAAGTGAATAAATATCTATCTATGTATATATAT
Organism: Epinotia demarniana; assembly: GCA_945867215.1. Lineage (NCBI taxonomy): Eukaryota > Metazoa > Arthropoda > Insecta > Lepidoptera > Tortricidae > Epinotia > Epinotia demarniana. The sequence continues at coordinate 8,284,547 of OX244274.1, forward strand.
ATATATATTTTTTAAATGGTTGTTAACACAGAAATTTAGTTGACAAAAATGCAGTATTTGTTCAAGTGACACTTAAGATACAAAAATATAACGCAGCATTTACATCATACTAAAATAAAATGCAGTATATAGTGGGTTACTGCATTTAGAAAACAACGTTATGAAATTTATCTACCACGTTATACTAAGGTGAAACGCAGCAAGTGCGTTAGCTGCGTTTAACCTTAATATAGACACAGGCTCGGCTTGTCGCTTTGGTCGAAACTGCAAGTAACACTAGTAAATCAGTCTGTGATTATCAGATTATCACTTATCGGGGATATAGTTATTTAATGTTCTCTGCATGAACAAAATATCAATAAATATACACTTAAGTAAAATATTTTTCTATTCACATATTCATTTTTTTTCTTTGTACCTAATGAAGAAAATATCACTAAAATACCTATATTATTTTGAACAAGCCAATTCATAATTTATTTAAGTAGTAAATTCCATTTTAAACTTCTTAATTATGTCTGTCTTTGTGTTTGCTGCATTTCAACCATAAATATGAATTATATTAAAATCATCTTACTTAAATGAAATGAAGTTCTACAGGAAACCAAGATATAAATGCAGTATTCGATACATGCTGCATTCATCATATGTATTTTTAGCATTCTCTTTATACCAATATACAAGGATATACTGCAGTACTCGACTTTAAAACCAAATTGTCACACAGATTGTAATCAATAACTTAACAATATGATGGAAAGTACTAATTCAAGTTTTTATAAAAATACCAATTTTATAATTTTATCGCCTTTACTATAAAATTTCACAAAAAACCTTCAATCACCTCTTTCTCGAAACTCTGTTTTTGCAATTACTGCATTCTTCACTACGAGGGCAGAAATATTGTCGTACTTTACACAATAATAAAAAAAACAGCCTATTTGCGTGTTGTAAATACCTAAACTTGTTTATTTAGTACCTGGTCGACTGAGCTCTGCTCGGAAGAAAATAGAGAAAAAACGGAGACTAGGATTTTTACCAGATATGAGACCTACGAGTAGCTAGACATCTTTTTATCCACGTAAACCCCCATATTCTAAATTCAATCGAAATCGTTCAGCCCAATATTGCTCTTTATTTATTTATCGTATGGCAAGGCAAATCAGTTTATTTAGAAACGTGAGATATATATTGCTGTTATTGCTCGTTGAATAGTAGGTATGGGATGTATCTGAGGGCACGACAATTTAGACCCAACTATTACTTTGTTGTAATTGTTGTGGATAACTCTAGAAGCCTGAATTTTCAATTACTAAAAAAATTAAAATTTCATTAAATTTGAACCAGTAGTTCAATAATTATAACTAAAGTCCAAAATTATTGATTTTGTGACTCACTGACTGACTGACCGATCATCAAAACTCTAAGGCACTTCTAGCAGACAGAAGCTTTAAATTTAGAATGCAATTACCATTTAGTGTATAAATCAAGGAAAAACTAAAATATTTTGCAATTTCGGTCCAGTTTTCTAAATACCTACACAAAGTAAGCAAAAAAAGACTAATAAGAATGCCTGAAACGTGGCTCTACGAAATATCTCACAACTTTTTACGGGGGAAGTGTTTCCTCTTTTTTACATGTAATGTTTTTTTATGGGATATATTTTACTATTTAATACGAGTAGGTATTGTGCCTATATTGAAGTCCCGGATACTTACCGTCGGGCTCCAGCGCACATTCGCAGATGAAATATTCAACCAAATACAATTCAATCGAGGCACGTTCTCGTGTGTTCCGTAGCGAACGGGGATGAAAATGAAAATTGTTTCATTGGCCGACAAGGGGAAAAATGTCGCGAGCATCCGGATTGTTTCGCGGAATTATTAGGGTTGTCTTTAAAGTTGACTTTTGTTTTTGCGCCTTGTATATTGTTTATATTTATTTTATTGGGCCGCATATTAGTCAATACGACTGATTATTTTATTTAGCGTCTTTAAAAGTTTTACATCCAAGGTTTAGTAGTTGTGTGGAAAATACGAATGGACCTATACTTGCATATATATGATTTAATGTATTCGGTAGTACTTGTATTCATTCAGCGTAGTAAAACGGTGTAGAATATCAATGTTAGTCAACAAGTCATCACTCTTCAATTTTCAACCATGGTAACTTCTAAATCGATACTAATATTATAAAGAGGAAACGTCTGTGACATTGTAAGTTTGCATGTTTGTATATAATTTGCATGTAGGGTAATTTCCGATTTGTTTTTATTTTCACCTGTGTATGGAATGTAATTTCTGAATGGACATAAGCCATGTTTTATCCCGTGGATTTGCCTAAGTTCCTTGCAATACGCGCGGGTAGGAACGATTAGTATGCACTACATCATTATGTCACCTAGATCACCTAAATTCTGCAGTTACGTTACTAGTTAAAACGAATGAAATAACGATACTACCCTTGCATAACCTTACATCGGGAAGAGGCATGTAATATTAATAATAGCTTCAGCACACGCCACGGCTTTGTCTAGTGCATCTCGGAGTACATCTTGGCTCTGATCCCCTGAAATTGAAATTTAAGACCTTATGCAAGCTTCGGCGTTAAAGAACTTATTTTAAAATTGCCGTACAAAATCGGCGGCTTAGGGTTTTTGCTGCAAAAATGTAATTCTGTCGTTCTACCTGTAGATTAAGGCGGGAAATGACGTAAGTGAACTTCTCCCTTATTAGTAGCTTCGTTTACTAGGAGTGTTAGTTACTTATAAGCGCATGTCATATATTATTTAGTTTTTTAATATCATGTGCCGTACCGTTATTAAATATATATAGACTTGTGAACATGAGACGATTTAAATCGTTCTGTTAAAGGGCTCTACGGGCTTACTAGAAAACCCTGGGGTCCGCTACCGCTTTGAAAACACAACGAAAACAGGAAATAAGGTATTGCTGATGGTGTCGGACAATACATATTATTATTTTAAACCGCATTATGCTGTCATTCCTTCGTTAGGTAATTAATAATAACTTCAATAATTTTAGACATCACACGGACAGTAGTAATTATAATTTACGGTTCAAAAGTGCACAAAGCTTTTATAAAGTACTACCCTGTGGCATGGAAGTTAAAAAATAATATGGAAATCCACTTACATGTTTTCGCAGGGTCGAAGTAAATTTATAAGATTCTACTTTTATTAGGCGACTCATTAGGATTATTATAGAAGTATTACATGAAGTTAATTTTTGTTTAGAGGCAGCTGGCTGCTGCTGGGGTATACATTTTGTTTGTTATATGCAGGTTTATTCAAAGATGAAGATATTCGATTAATTCGAATAATGGGTACAGGGTGGAGGTGGTGGGAGGGAAACTACCTTAAATCCTCAAGATAGACAACCCGTACCTATATAGGTAAGTATTATAAAGATGGAAATGAACATTATTCATATTATAGTATAAACGCTTTGATTTCAGGAACAGCTGTTTATTTTGGACAGGAGCAGACATTTTATTTTTGGCTGTATATTCTTCGACATATCATACTTTCATACCTAGTCATTTTTGACTAGGTACTGCTAAAAACATAGACTAAAATCATTGACATATTTTTAGTTACTTCTTACAAAGTTATATGCGCCTATGCTACCTACCCTTGCTATTGAAATAAATCTGTCTTCAGTCAGCATTCATTATTACTACTTTTCGCCTATTAAATAATTCAGTACACTTTAAAATTATACCATATAATTATTTCACAAGGGTCATACTAGCTCTGTGCGTTATACACTTCTAAAGATGCTTCAAACTCAGTACTTAGGAACTAGCTCATATGGAGGTAAAACGCTCTACATACGAGTAGTGAACTAGTAAACAGGGGATGAAAAAATGTCGCCATTGGTTCAACGCGCACCCCACCACTCTACGAAGCGGGTGAAACGAGAACGTACCCTTTAACTATTACTAGAGCCATTGTGAGGGCAATGCAGTACGGGAAAACATCGTAAATAAGCATTTACGATGTTTGCGTTTTGAAATAAAGGTTATGTCTCGTTGTGTATTGTTGCGAATCGTCTTAAATTCTCGGGTATATGTTAGTCTGTTAATGTGTAATGCTGATTGACGAATAAGCTCACATGTTTTCAATTTATGATTCATCATCATATCAGCCGAAAGACGTCCACTGCTGGACGTAGGCCTCTCCCGAAGAGTGCCTATAATATAACTATGACCGGTCCTGCGCCACCCACATCCAGCCGACTCACGCGACCTTTACCAGATCCCGTACCATGGCCTTATCACACGATAAATGACACGACAGAGCGTCCGTCACTGGCTGACACAGCTCGATTGAACGAGACGACGCTCCTATCCTGTCACTTATCGTGTGATAAGGCCGACCATTATACGGGGTCTAATTATATCCATAAGGACACTAGAAGCCCAAATTTCATGAAGCTAGCTCAAACAGTTATAAAGATATGAAGGTCAAAAAGTCGTAAATTTTAGCACTGACTGACTGACATATAGTACCTAAATCTAACCTACTTCCAGATGACCTAGAAGGATGAAATTTGGAATCCAGCTCGGTAATTGTGTGTAAGCGTAGGAAAAAATCTAAAAATAAAAAAAAGTAAAAAATAGGGGGGTCACCATACATTTTTTTTTAATTGTAGCGTTGGAACCGTTACAAGCAGATATTTGAAACTATCCCAATATACGAGTATGTATTATTATATTTGCTATACTTAGAACATACATAACTGGAATACCCTTTCAGTAATACTTACCCCTCTGTTGAAAACCTTGCACAATGTGCAAAAAAATATACAAAGACAGTTGACAATCGATTAATGGTCATTCACACAATCGCCTCGCAAGAGACAACACCATAATCATAATCATTTATTTCGTCATCATAGGTAGGTTATGTACAGGTGATAGGTATAAAAAAGTAGAACAACCACGATGTACCTTTCGGCGTACGATAAATTACAAATACAAATGCACAAACTTAATCTTAAAATACAAATGATATAACATAATAATAAGCAAGCAGATATAACATATAATAAAATTGTGAAATGTCAAGTGTAATAGTATAATTATTAATATTATTATTATGTCTAATAGGCTTTAATTAATATTTAGGTAATCCTGAACATTATAATAACATTTTTCCACAAGAAATTTAAATAACAAAGATTTAAATTGCCTTGGGTTCTTATTTTTTATATAACCTGGTACCCATTGTTATCGAATACTTTTTTTCATTAGGCTAGTTTGACACATTCTAAAATGCACACCAGGGTTTCTTGGGCGAAGGCACCTATCATAAAAATGCACGCATATATTATGCTGTAAGCACTTGTAATAAACTTTCAAACACTTCAAGCTTAAAAAATATGGTATAACATTCCATTTGTAAGTAATTTTAGTATTTTTGTATTGCTTTAATATTATTTTTGTGAAAACATTTTCATGACACGTCAAATTAAACGATTATGTAATCGATTTACAGTTCTTTCTTGGTTACGTCATGACACTCCCCACGAGACTCCGTTTTCATGTTTTTTTAAGAAATAACTCAATGGCATTTGGAAAAGAGTCTATAATTACATTAGCATTGATTAATCAAAATTCGTTTTATTTACGCACTCCCCACGAGACTCAGTTTTCATGCTTTGTAAAATTAACCTAATTGCAATTGCAATAGAGTTAATAATAATATTTGCAAGGATTATCTAAAATGACAGATCACCGTCACGAGACTCGCAAGTAGAGATGAGGGTAGTGTCGATAAACAATAATTATCGACAAAAACTGTGATTGTGAATCATAGTTTTTGTCGATAATTATTGTTTAAGAACCTGCACAAACTGCCGAGTGAACACAATTTATTAGAAAAATAGTATAGGCACTTTGCACTTTTCCGAGACCCAGAATAAAAAAAAAACGGACTGCCTCATTCAGCAGGCAAGCAAATTGGGTGCCTGCGCGTACAAGTTCCATGTGTTCAAGACATTTTGATGCATCTCAGTATCAAATTCAGCCAAGTAAAAGGTGGAAATTAATTGGTTTTGCCGTACCTACTTTATTTTTATGTGAAATTTATTTTGGCGGAGTGGACATGCCTTTAGACAACGTGCAGCGGCAGAAAATACCGAACATCTAAAACGCATTAAATATATGTAGAGGCTCTCTACAACTTTGTACCATTTGGCATCGAGAACCTCGGTCCGTGGGGCCTCAGTGCGCAAAAGTCATTTGCGGAGATCGCGAAACGTCTGGTCGACGTAACTGGTGACCGAAGAGCTGGCAGTTTTCTCGCGAATTGTAATGCTAATGCATTACAATTCAGCGAGGAAATCGCGCCAGCATCCTCGGTACAATGCCTCGAGGGCCTTTTTTAGATTTAACTTAGTGTTTATTTAATTTAATTAATGTTAGTTATCATCTTGTAACTATACTTATACTTTAGATATAAATGAAAAGTTTTCGGAATTAATTGAATGACAAACGTTTATGTCGGGTCCACCTAATTTCCTATAACCTGGGCAAACTGGTTTTTAACGGTCCAGGCAAAAAATCAGTCTTAAGCGGGAAACTTCTTGTAATATAAAATATAATACTAGGTACTCGCTACTTTATATAATAATTAATAATGTATGTAGTTAATTGATTTTTTTTAATACAGATAAATAAGACGTCATTTCTTTTTTGCATCATTGTATTAGATCATAATTGTTACATAATTCTACTGCAATGAAAGTAGGTATATTAAAATAGCGTGACCAATCTTATCTTCCAAAGTACACCCGTAGGCATGCTTACAAGGTAAAACCGTGTAATTTTGCTTACACAATTAGTTAGATTAGGTGCAGCTTAGATTGCCTGGCTCCAAGCAACCTGCGGTAGGACGCAAGAGATTCAATTTGGTTGTACCTAGTGATCCTTGCTCCATGCATGTTATACTCTTAGTAGAATTCAAATGTACACGTATATGACGACAACTGTTATACCTACTTGTATGAGCATAAAAATATACATTGTTTAGATTTGTTATTCAAATATTTGTTTACGATATTGAGAATATACTTTGAAGAAATAATCAGATTGGGAGAAAATGTTAACCTCTTTCATCATCATCATATCAGCCGAAATACGTCCACTGCTGTACATAGGCCTCCCCCAAAGAGTGCTACAATGATGGTCCTGCGCCATCCAGCGGACTATCGCAACCTTTACCAGGTCTTCAGTCCACTTTCTACCCATGCTGCGCCTTCCAGCACGGGGTCGCTACTTTTTACCCCAACGGCCATCGGTTCTACGTGCTACGTGTGAAAATAGCCATCCGATTAACGACTAGTTTAGCGTAACTTAAGTGGCATCTCTTTGTCTACGAGTAAATTAGTACATTACGTAACTAGGGCGGTGAATTCGTAAATGCCCCAGATCGCAGGTGTTTGTGGCCCGAACCGAAGGTGAGGGCCATAAATATGCGATCTGGGGCTTTACGAATCACCGCCCGTGTTAATTACAACATTTTTCGTCTTCACCTGGCCACAATGCGAGTTTTCCCATATGCACAGCGTTCAGTAAAACTCGCATTATGGCCAGGTGTGACGTAAAATATTTTTATAGTATGTCTAATACCGTTTGACACTAGTAAAAAGTAATTTGTTACGAAGGTTGTAATTACATAATACTATAAATCTACTGTACCGTACTTATTAAACAAGCGCAGGAACATTTGGAGCACTCATTATACATTCACCGTTTCAGGACTTAACTTGAACTCTTTGTTAGGGTACACACAATGTGTACGGCTGATATATCATTATTCATTATATGTAAGTATCCGACACTGAGTTCACAAAGTTTTTAGATGAGACTAATACAAAGAAACCTCAAACGTAAGTTAAATCCTCAAACCACCCAAAGCCTGCTTCTAATTACGCGTACACCTATAACAACGCTCAATTGTCGCAAACTCTAATCTGACTTAAACTCCTTACTCAAAAAGCAACCTTAATCACTTTGACGTGCGGTTCAGGTTTGTGTAAAACCTACAAAGATCCCATGAGCCAGTGAAAATGACAAGTATGTGAGTATCGTACATGATACAGGCATTAAGAGCACCATTGTCTGAGGGCCCGTCTGTCTCGAGCATTGAGTGTTGTATTTTTTATCGTTTATTTTTTCCACGTCCGCCTCTTAGCTTTTAGAACGATACTCTGGTTCTTGATGACTAAAGCTAGACGAACAATACGCCCTTTTTTTCTCTTTTTTATAAGATTTTTCAGTCAACCTGCAGGTCTGTGGACGCCTGTTTTTTGCAGTCAGCTACCAGTTTAATTGTTTCTTCGAAATGGCGGCGTATGTTATCGTGGAGGCAGAGTAAGGACGTCGTATTTCGTACTAATATTTTTATGATATTTTTTGTAATGATACTATGATAAAAAAATATTTTTTATACTCGTCGACCTTAATGTTTGAATAAAGACTTCGTACACCAAACTCAAATCACATACTTTTTACAATGGAGCTCCCAACTCAACATCTCACTGTTGAGACAACTAAAATGAAATTGACCAATCACGTGGCGCCTTTACTGAACTATAATGTATTTGACCAATAGGACGCCGTCATGAGAAAGTCAAAAGGTAAATAGACATCAACGCACAAAAAAGAAAAAGCCGTTGGTTGCACTTCGTTTTCAACAGATACCAAGTTTGTTTACTCGTAATTAGTTCAGTTGACTCATAGAAAAAGTATTGTATACAATAGTTATATAATTATATTACGATTGCATAAAATACTAGGGGACGCTTTGTTTCACCTATTTTTTTAAGTCCTATTATTGGAAGTCCGAAAATGTTCTTCATAAAATTTTACGCCATAATAATCGTTAGTCCTAATAATTCTTATTCCTAACGATCGTAAGTCATAACTACTCGAGGTCATAGTGACAATAATCATAAATTTCTCAAATCCTAATATTGATTTTCATGTTTTTTTTCATCATAACACTCACTTGTCCATTTTATTTTAATTCATATATTTTTCAATCTATGTTAAAAAATCTATATTAGAAAATATATGACACTCGTCATATATTTTTTAATCCTAAAGTTTGTCATAATATTTCTCATCATAAATGTTACTTGGCGATATCGAAGTAAATGAACGTGTGGTTTTTTTATCGCAAGGTACAGGACGAGATCACAAGACTATAGCTAGACGCTAAGCAAGCCGCCTGTCTGTGCGGATGTATCCTAAGGCAGGTCCGTGTAGGTACGACGACGAGCGAAGCGAGGAGGAGTGTAAGTCTTACCGCAACCCTACGCGCGCGAGTCGAGCGAGCGAAGCGTGCGTGCCGCAGCAGCGGCCGGCGAAGCGCCAGAACCGATTTTTTTATTTACTTAGCGAAAGTGGTTATTCATTAGGAAAAACAAAATTAGGAGTTGAAGTATGTTCTTACTTATTATATTAGGACTAACAAAATTATGATGCATGTTCGTTATGAAGAAAATTGTTATGATTAACAAAATTTATGACTTCAAGCAAGTTCTTAGTAAAGAAATTAGGAAGAAAAATTTTAGGACAACTGATCATTATGACTTCCAATGATAGTTACAGAAATTTAGGAACAAAAAAGTTAGGAAGAATAAAATTAGGGATAGCGATGATTATGACTACAGTACGTTAGTACAAAAAAAAATAGCATTACGAATTTTATGGCGGCCAATATGGACCCAAAATACTATTTTATAAAAAAATATTTCTTATTTCGAGGTGGCTGGGGTTAAATATTACATGATAAACTAACATTATCTTATTTCATATCATATCACGAGGTGGGTTGCTTGTGAAATATTCCATTCGTTTCTTTACGCAGAAAAAACTATGTAAATTTCAGGTACTACATACTTGAAAGACGCTTCTCTGAAATAGAAAATGTTTCGAAAGCACCTAGAACATATAACTTTCTAGAAAACTTTGCTGTTTTTTCCAGTAAATGGAGCAGAGCACCTACTTTTCTATAGAGTCGCTAGTTTTAACTGGAAACTAAATAAAGTTTACTCCAACATGGTGAAGTGTGTTACAAGCTAGACAAAAAAAAAGAATTCCATGAGAAAAGAAAAGAATTCTTGAATGGGACTTAATCGCGTATAATTAACTTATTTATTTGCCTCTCTTAAGTTTAAATCAATATAATTCTTGCATTGTTGTAAAAATGTGCCGTTTTCCTATAATGTTCTGTTTCGTTATTTTTCGTTGTCATTTCAAAAGACAGACATTTTGAAAATTAAATCGCGTCCCTGGCCCAAAATTGCAAACAAATGCCTTTTTTACCACATCATCATCATCATTATATCAGCCGAAAGACGTCCAATGTTGGACATGGCACCCAAAGAGTGCCACAATTACCGGTCCTGCGCTACCCGCATCCAGCGGACTTCCACGACCTTTACCAGATCATCAGTCCAATTTTTCCACCCACGCTGCGCCTGTACGTGGGTCATCACTCGAGAACCTTTCCGCGCCAACGGCCATTGGCTCTGCGAGCAATTTGCCCCACCCACTGCCACTTAAGTTAAGCAATTCGGAGGCTTATATCGGTAACTTAGCTTGCAATACCCTCATGCTGATGCGATAACGCAGAGAAACTCCTAGCATATCCCTCCCCATTGCCCTTTGGGGGACTTTGAGCCATCTTATGAGGCCCGTAGTAACCGATCACGTCTCAGAGCCATCACTGGCAACACACACTGGTCAAATACCACAATTTAAACATCAGGTTTTTTACCACGTTTACATGAAAATTATTATATCAGTGTTAGTCTTAGCATAGTTAGTTGGACTAAAGACCTGGTAAAGGTCGCGGGAGTACATTAAATAGTACTTCCTAAATAAAGTAGTTCTGTTTCATTAGAAGTGTGAATTTAAACGTAGACATTTTTCAAAAGCAATTTGGGTTTTAAATTGACGTCTCATTCAGTGGCCAGTGGTAAGAGGCTGAATGGGTAAAACTTTGCCTGTGGTCTAAAACACGAGCGATTTAGGTAATCTATTGGTCTGTATAATATTTTTTTAATGGTTATGGAATTAAATGTCAGAATATATTGATTTAAATGAAGCATTCGCTGTTTTGTTGTATAAGTTATCATAAATAAGTATTATAAAACATATGTTAATAAACCAAAATAAATACTAAAATATAATAATATTTTTTTAGTTATAATTTTTTGATGGGTCATATTTTGTTGGATTTTAACCTCTGTTTTTATGGTCCAACTTCTAACATGTCAGAACGGTTACGTAGCAAAATGTCATAAGTTTCAAACACATATGTCTAGAATGTCGAAAGCCTAAATGAATAACGTTCTATAAAGTTCGAAATACATACAACACGATTGATCGAAAGAATATAATATCGAAGTACAAAATGAATATGATGATTTGACATAAAATTGATACACATATGTCCAGAACGTAGAAAGTCCAAATGAATAATGTTTGTTATCTATAAAGTTCGAGATACATACAACATGGCCCTATCATTTTTTTGTGTATATACAACGATTTATATTCTACCCTAAGGCAGGGCTCCGTTAGGTACGACGACGAGCGAAGCGAGGAGGAGTGTTAGGTCTACGAGGCCTCGGGGTCAGCCTCTACGAGGCATCATCAGGTGACGCTGGCAGGAGATGTTGCTTGCGCCACGTCCTCTAAGCAAAATGTAACATTTTTCTAAAAACCCTATCAGTTTGTCTCTTGGCTAACGGGGCAGAATAACACTAACGAATAGTTGTTAGACCCATTTAACGCCTGCGATGATATTTTGTACCACACAGTTGAATGTTAGGCGTGGAAGTAGCCACGGTCAAGCCCTCGGGTCGAGAGCCGCATTATGAACGTCTGCTCGGCCACTCCTCGACCCTCGTTCAGACTCCAAATTGAAATATAAGAAAAAGCTAGCATTTTTCAATGCGACTGTACTTTTGTGGGCTATTGTTCTAAGTGGCCCTTTATTTACGGCGTGATTGGCCTATTTATATATCAATAGAACCTATACAAATAATGCACTTCGTTGCATTTTTATTTATGAATTCCAAAGAAAGTTAGTGAGAAAGGTTTATGCATGACTGATATGTAATGTAAACGTCCCAGCGCCCGACACTGACCTGCCTACATGACAGTCGCAATCTTATGTCCAAACAATAGAGGTGAACTATTAGCATTAAGATATCGGGCACTGGGACATTTACCTTAATTATGTTGGAAAGGAACAAACCGTGCAAATCGACTGACTTGGACAAATTATACACTTGATTGTATTTTTTAACATGCGAGTTGTTGTTTGTGTTACTTTACAAATAAATTGTTCGTTTATTACACAAGTTTTTATATACAAGTATTTATTGACAATGGCGGTAAAACTCTCGAATAACATTTTTAAATCAAAATGCAGTGAAAACACTCCTTTCTAGTTATTTCCCCTCAGAATATCGTTACACGAGCTCTTTGTGTTTAAAAAATTAAAACTGCCCCGGGCCCATAGACTCGCATATTAAGGATGTCAGAGCGGCATGAGAAATCAGGTGTTAAGTTTCTCAACATCATATCGCTCCTTCAGATTGTATTCCATTTTGCACTTTATTACCGTTAAAGCAAGGTATATTGTGTGTTTGGACCGTTGAATGAAAAACGCTTTTTCAGGAGTGGGCAGCCGAAATAAAACATTAATTTATCCAGCACAGCCCCTGAACATACATGAGCGTTTCATCTTTTCGTTTTAAGTTTTTCATCATAATACTTATTTTAAATTTTCCTTGATACTTTCAACTGTTATAAAAGGTTTGCAAAAAAACCAGTCCATAGTGATATTAATGTCGGTGACAGATTTCGAGTTTATTTCTTTTTTGTAATATGAAATATATGAATGTATAGAAACCATCAAAGACTCCGAAACAAAGATTCATGCTCATCACAAATATTTGCCCTTACCGGAATTCGACCCCAGGACCTTCAGCTTCGTAAGCAGCGTCACTACCCAAGCTAGAATAGGTTATGTAAGATCTTATACATGATAGCGTGACATAGTGACTTACAAAAACATTGGCTCCTTATAAACTTAGTTCAGTGAGTTAAACATTGCATGTTTCCATCTAGTAGGTATCGACGTGTCCGAGTATTATCTAACTAATAAAATACACTCGTAGCGCGTATAGCAAAATTATTCGGCTCAATTTCATTTAAACCTTAATAAAACCTTAATGCTTACTGTACTGGAAACTGAATTAATGTTGTGGATCTACATAATATGATTGAAATATTATGAAGTAAGTCATTGGCCTTTAAAGCTAATATCGAGACACAGTAGTGCAGACACAATTAAAATTTGTATGGATTTAATAAATATATAATTTGTAACGATTATAATAATAAATCCTATCTCTATATCTCCCTATTTCTCTTAAAACTTTGGACGCTTATAACTTCGTGATATCATGGCGGGCGTCCGCATTTTTCAGTTTAAAATTATCAAAATAAATAACAATCTCTTACTTAATAAAAAACATAAGCATTTTGCGAATTTTATGATTAAAATTGCGCTAAGAAAATACCATATTTTAGTGATTTTCAATTACTGTCATCATGCCTATTATTAATTGGTAAATATTTTGTATGAGTTTTGAGTATAATGTCGAGTTTCGACAAGAATATATCTACATTCCCAAAGGTTCAAAAATATCTGAGCAACCTTATGCCCGTAAGATTAAATTCGTGTTCAGATATTTTTGATCACATTGCTCATGCACATTCATTTATAGAATTTGCCTGTACATCACAACGTCTATATTGGTGATGCATATTTCATAAAATAGTTATCGTTTCAAACAGAATTTGAAAAAAACTACTAGGCCCACGTTAAGACTATTCCCAGACCGTAATACTATACTTGTTATAGTGTATTTCTTAACCTCGTACCCACATGTAAATAGGGAGCCCAACCATTAATTGTAAAACAACAACATTGTTTGGTTTAATTAAGACCCCGATTGCCTCCACTAACCTCGTCTGAATAAACTTAAACGCAAATTCAATTAATACTAGGATCACATTAATAACTGTTTTCGTTAATTATGTTTCCAATACAAACTTTATGCTTTAAGGAGGAATAATAACCCTCACTGTCTTTTGTTCTCATATAAACATATTATCTTTACAATTACGAAGAAGGGGCTACATAAAGTTGTTTCTACGTCTAATTTTGTGGCTGTTGAAAAGTGAAGACCATGTTGCCTTTTGTAACTATTACTGTGCAATCAAGTTGAAGCAAACAGTAAATTACCCTTTTTATTTTGAAAGGTCTGTATGTGTCTACTGTATCCGATCGCAATTTCATTCCAATCTGTTTCGCGGGCATAAAGTACCAATAACGCACACGGACAAATTGATCAGAAACCTGTGAACACAACTTTATTGTCAAGAGTATAAGGTTGCTTAGATATTTTTGAACCTTTGGGAACAATTGTTACAATAACCATTTCTGAACTTATGAAAATGCGACAGTGAAGTGAAAAATATGAACTGAATTATGGCTAAAGCCTCAGAGCATAAAATCACACGAACGATAAACGAATTGAGAACGAGGCCTTCGCCTTCTAAAGGAAATGGGTTGCTGTCTCTACGTGGGTCAAAGGTGGAATTTCACGATGTTTTTTTGTACAAAACAGCTACAGGTAAAAAAAACACACGTTAATAATATCTAATGAATGACGCAAGTACAACAAGATCCAAAAAACTCTTTCTGAAGCACCTACCATATCATACAGGATGTATTTAATAATATCATCGAGGGCTATGTTGTTACATATTACTACAGAAAACTGCACAATCTTACGGCCACTGCAGTGGACAATAGGATACAGTCTTCCAAAACAAAATATTCATAGTAGCTAGGTATATTCCTTTTACAACATTCCAGACCCTTATCGGAGTTCAGAATTGTCCCAACCAAATCTCATCTTTATCTCTGCATACGATTCACACTATTCAAGTACCTAGGTCGTTAAATTTGGGTACCACTCACCACTGTATCGCCGTAGACAACATTATTCAGTCCCCTTGTCGTAAAATGTAACGAAATTCAGTTCAAAGCACCTTCGAATGGACTATCTTGTCGATTTTGAATTACTATAAAATTATGGACGTTTGATGTGCCTTTGCGAGTAGTAAAAACGCCAACACAGGTAACTGACCATCTTTTTTATACAACGACGGTGGCAAATAAGCGTACGGCCCACCTGATGGTAAGCGCACACCGCATCCTATAGACGCATACAACTCCAAAGGAGTAAAATGGGCGTTGCCGACCCTTGACATGTTTGAGGATTCGCCGTGTTGACAGCCCAGTACAGTTACTTACAAGATTTCGAAACGGACAAAACACTTTGGCAAAGGGTTATTGTAACTATTGTGATAGCCCTGGTTTCCTTTGACTTCTATTTTCATGGTATGGTTGAGATTATTTCATGTTGCCAATTTTTTATAAAACTGCCATTGAAATTGGAATCTTCTACTTTTTGCTTTTTGAATCGACTACTTTGATGCAATGGGCCAACTAATAATCTGAAGTATGAGAAACGGTTGACATTATAAAAATCGGAAAACATCCCCGATACAACGAACATAGCTAAGAATCATCTTGATAGACAAAGCTTTCGCGTGAAAGAACCCGCACTCAAATCGGTTCATCCATTTGGGGGATACGGTGCCACAGATAGACATACATGTACGAGAATACACATGTTAAACATATAAATATAACACCCCTCTTTTTCGTCGGAGGTTAAAAGATTGAAGATTATAATTATATCACTTATTTATTTATTTAAACTTTATTGCACACTAAGATGAAGACAAATGGCGGACTTAATACCATAACGCATTCTCTACCAGTTAACCATTGGGTCCATTGGGCAAATCAGAAACATTTGGTGCAGGCAATTAAATATAAATGAAAACTCGATCCAAGATAAACTTTTATCAAATACATACTGAAATAAACTTAGGTACTTACTTATTATTATAGGAAGCCTGTAGTGTCCCACTGCTGGGCAAAGGCCTACCCCCTCCGTTTCCAGGGTTCTCGATCCTAGGCTTCTTATGGCCAATCAATACTATGGTGACAATTATTCTACGCGCTTATCAGAAAGATACTTGCATGCTTGTCATTGTGTAGGAATGTAATACATAAGCCAGTTGTTTTTGACCTTTGTTACACGAAAATAAATATAGAATCCCACAAAATTCACAAATATCTCGTTTCTCTGAAAGCGAACCCTTCGGCAATGAAAATTTTACATTGGATTACCTAACTTATACAGCAAACAATATGGTATTCCTACACGCCCGTAAAAATAAATGGCACAACATATTCCTTAACAAAATCATTTTGTCGACGTAAACGATGATTCAATATTTCTGAAGTAACGCACTTACCTGTCGTACTTTGCTTTCGGGTATTTGAGGGTGAAATTGTACGTGATGTAAATGGAATACTAGAAGTAAAGTGCTATACAGGAAAAGTGTTATTCAAATGTTTCCGCATTTTAGGTAAGTATAGTCGGTAAATAAATGTTGAATAAGTACTTAAAGTAAATAAAAACCAAACAAATGTTTGTTTTTTTTTGTTTTTATAATAGGAGTAGAAGCTTTATATATTTCTTCTATCTTCGTAGGTCAAGGGTCATTGAAATATTTATAATTATTTCTCTAGGCACGAAGATTTTTGTGTCTTTATGTCAGTGTGTAAGTATAATTATTTTACTATGTTCGACAGGACTGCAAGCTGCAAGAAAGTGAGTATATGTAGGTACAGTGTGACAGAAAAGAGTAGAAATTAAATGAGGGCGCCACTGTATGGCAACAATTTAGTATGGTTTTTTTAGTTCCGTTCTATTTCATTTCTACTCTTTTCTGTCGCACTGTATGTATAGTCTTTGAAACGAAATAAATATTTTCGGGCAATCTTACACAAATCAACCTAGTCCCAAATTAAGCATAAGTATCTTATACTAAGGGTACTGGATGACCAAATACACATCTCTCTCTCTCTTTATATACTTATATAGAAAAATAAATACATGTAGTGTGGAATGCAGTTGTGTGAGTGTTTATATTGGCCAGACTAAGCGAAGCGATCAGGAGAAGTGAAGGAACACATAGCGGCAGTCAAAAACCGCCAAATCAACAAATTCGCGATAGCGGAACACTTAATACCGACTGGATCGAATCATTGAATTTAGTTTACACAAGCCACTGAACGCCACTATTACCCGCGGATGGTACAAGAAACAATTGAGATCACGAAATACCCAAAGAATTTCAATAGGGAAGATTAATTTAATCGCCGACTTGGAGAGTGATTCGCAAACTGTAATCTCGGGAGATATCTTCGGATCTGTGCGCGGATACTAAAGAGTTTTGTGTGCCGTGTTAGTAAAATAAAGCCGGGTAGCGAACTTTTTCTCCTCCATATTATTGACTTTTGTAGGGTAGTGAAATATTGTGCACCCATTAAACCAACCGGAGTGGCCATTGACAGGCGTTCCCCTCTGCCAAGTATATGACCAGTGGTCATACACATTGTATGGACTGACGTTTATCTGACGTAGCTATTTTCACGTTACGCATACATTTGACGTTCCCCTCCCCCGCAAAAATCGGCAGACTTTATATGTATAGAAAATGACTCATCGCCACTCCGGTTGGTTTAATGCTCTAAGTCTGCGGCCATGAGCGGTGCATCCCGTATCGAAACTTCAGGAATAAAGGTCAATAAATATCGCGTTACAGCTGTGTAGAATAATAATATCTTAAACTGGGAAAACCGTAAAGATTAATGTTGATTTTTGGAAAATCTGTACATAGATATTATTAATACAAATATATGAAAAATGAAAAATCTTTTACGGACAAGACCAATCTTCGCAAAATAACAAAAAAAGGATTACTTAATGTTTGATTGTAAAAAAAATACGGTTTCTATTTTCAACTTGTCGTTGTAAAAGTTGTATAATAAAAAAAAATGCCACATACATTTTTTGCATTTCAATCTTATTGCTTTTATTTTAGCCCTATTAAATGTATGTGACTATGGAGCTCAATTCCGTATCAGATTACACATTTTTTAAATCAAAAACTATGCATAGAAAGTCTTGGTCCATTTCCTATTTTTAAATAACTATGTAAGTACTTAAATTCGTAAAATAGATTGTTTTCAAGAAGATTCACTGACCTTTTTTAAACAAATAAATAAGAAATTCGCTTTTTATTCAGTACCTAATTAATGAAATTCGTCCTGTCTTAACATTTGAATTACCAACAACTAAATGTTTTATTCTTGTTCAATGAATCCAAGAACTACAAAGTAGTTACTTCTAACGATAGACGTTTCACTTCCCGCCCTGGAAATCCAGTTTAATCCTAACAAGTATAATCCGACCATCAAATCCCATTTTAAGTGTGCTTGCGTTTTGTACGTATACCACGTCTTGGCTAATATTCATTAAGGGGACATAGGCTCTACCCCCACGAGGGCGTTAAAATCTAAGTTACCATTATCACATAATCCTTTAGAAACTCACCCGAGTGATGCGAAGCGGGTATGCTAGTTACCCGTACTTGGTATAATAAGTAGTATTATGATAGAAATTCATAAGTATAAGTACCCTACAGTCTAGATAATTGAATTGCAACTGTTGCGCTCAGAGGGGTAACATTACTTTTCATATGAGCGTAAAGATATTTCAACTATAATTTTCCCATGTAAAAATTGACAAAGCGGTGCACAATCGACCACTACGGTAACAATGATACTAAGTGAAACAAGGTACGTGTTTTATTTTCCTCCCACTTATTAGTCTTATTGTCGAATTCTCAACGTTCTAATTAGAAAGAGACAAATAGTCTATCTCGCTACGACACAGCTCGCGGCCCGCCTTGTGATAGCGGTGCTGCAAGTCGATCACGTGTCAGGCAGATCTAAATGTCAATTTTTATACGGAAAAATGACAGTTGGACTATCCTAACGCACGTTTGAAATGTTATCTTCTTTCTTATATATAGTATATAAGGAAATGGGACGGCATGGTGAAAGGCTTCACGAGCCGTGAAGCCTTTCACCATGCTTTCGCATATGGCCTTTTTTGTTTGAAGTTGCTTATCCCCGATCATCGTATCATCACCATATCAGCCGAACACACAGCCACTGGACATAGGTCTCCCCCAAGGAGTACTAAAGTGACCGGTCCTGGACTCCCGCGACCTTTACCAGGTCATCAGTCCACCTTGTGGGGACATCCCAATAAACTTCGAAAAAGTTAGTCAGTTAACGCAATTCATTGCGTAAGTAGTTCAAAGCGCTATTATTTACAACAACAAGCCCTCCAAATTGTTAAAACAGTTTAAAAATGCTGAAATAATTTTTCATAAGCTATTTTAGCAAGTCCAGTATAAACTCAACATGTTTTGTGAAACCTCACAATTTCACGGGTACTGCATCTCGTTCTCATCACTACCCCGGCGTTCGTATGATAATTTTGACCAATTATGACGTCACATATCCCGAGCGGGATGACGCTATGAATGCAAATGAATGAATGACAAATTATATTTCGCTCTCTATTTAATATGCGGTGTATGAAACGATGATTTTTGCATATATCATTTCGTTTATTACGAATATTCATTTTCATATTTTAACTTGCACCTGTTAGCTGATTGTTATTAAAATTCTGTCGGTACTAGTTATACTCGTAAGTTTAATTAATATTGTATTAAACACGTAACAAATACTGCCTAGAAAGTTATTAGCACTCTTCTCTTGGAGTAGACTTTATATAAAAAAAAAAGTTTATGTTAGTTTTGGGAAATAACTTCGCTCGGTACGTAGAACACACTCTTAATGCAAAAATCAACAGTCAGTGATGAATCAATACCTCTTTGACTATCTGAAACCTCTTGACTCGACACTTAACTTAGAAGAAATACTTACTACTTACTGAAAAATTTAATGTCAATGTCATGCTATTTGTTCGATGTTCGACGATGTTCATTTGACAGAAAGTCTTTAATTTTCAGTTTAATACACAGGTGATTAATGTGTGTGGGGTATCATAATCACCTAACGTTTTAAACACGCGATGGGACAATTTAACTGTCATTTTTTTATATAAAAATTGACATGTATATCTACCTAACGTACATACACTGCGTTACGTGATCGACCTGCTGGGCAGAATTTTAATTTGATTATTTTGTTCAGAAAATGATAAGAATAAAATCATATTAGGTACCTATTCTTTTTTACTTTATGTTTGGATGTAAGGTAACGAAAAGTGTTGGTACCTTAATTATTAGCACCTCATCATCAACATCATTTTTTACGAGCCAGGCGATTTATTAGATAATTTTCACAAAAGCATATTTTTATAAAAGCAAATTTTCATATCGACTTTTTTCATAATCGTAATTCTGAACAATATTTTTTTTTATTCGAGAAATTTAATGTAGCGATTTTTCATAAAGCAATATTTCTTGGTCGCGTTTATTTTAATCGCTTAAATTACCAGTAGCTTTTTTTATTATCTGCAAATATATTCAGCAGCATATTTTCTCAGTCTTGTTTTTTGAAGTTGATTATTTTCCTACAAAACTTTCGTACTCTGACCTAATGCATCAGAGAATGTTGTATCCTACTCTGACCTATGCTGGCGTCACGACACAACAACATTACACGACACACAAGCCAATACCTATTACCTAAAGAAACCAGGAGAGGCTCCTTTCTACTATAGATACATCTTAGTTATACGAATATGTATGAAACAGTCCTTAACATAAATAACTAAATGAACACAGAAATGGGAGATCAACTTGGAGCACGATCTACCCTTGGCAACGGCCAACGAGACAATCTAAGTATTTTCATTTGTCTGCACACCTTACAGCTAAAAACAGCTGTTCCATACATTAACTCAATTAACTGTGATTTAATTGAGAGTTAATGTAAGGAACAGCTGTTTTGTTTTGGCGATTTCCTAAGTCAACCTGTATATATCTGAATTAATTTACTAAAATCTGGTATATATTTGGCAACATTGACTTGACATTGACAACGTAACTTATAGCAGCCATTGACTCGGCGATACTACATTGAAAATGGCGGTCATTTCAGCATTATTTTCATGTTCGCCACATAAACTAAATAACATTTTGTGGTAACAACTAATGGCAAATAAAGAAGGATTAAAACATGTAACAAACAATTATTTGAAATCAGATTAGGCTTCTCTACAAAAAGATATGCCGAAAGTCACGTGATACATTTTCGAACTGTACCCCTATAGAAGTTGCGAGCAAAGAAGTATCCACTTTAAAAAAACAATTACTTTGAATACATATATTATACTTCGTAAATCCATTGGAAATTTCAGCAATGGAAACAATGTCACGGTAGTCCCGTGGTTTTACGGGTGGACTGCTACTTCGGAAATAGTGGGAACGATTTCAATAATAAAAAAAAACTTTTTTATTCGAACGAGCCTCGGTCGCCCAGGTACCGACTGTAAAAGTCAAATACATAATATAACATAAAAAACAACTTCTTATATAACTTAAACTATAAGTAAAATTTTAAACGTGATACAAAATACAATTTTGTAATGCTTGCAATGGGGCCAATGGGAACACCCAAATAATCCGAAATATTTAATTCCGAATTTGCTAATTCCGATTTTCAAAACTCCGAATTTCATAATTCCCAAGTCTTATAATTACGATTACTAAAAAACACGAATTTCATTTTACCGAATTTCATAACGTCGATAGTTTGTTTTTCCGAAATTTATAACTCCGAACAATCAAAAGCGCGAATTGTCAATGGCCCGAAAAACAGTACTCCGATTATCAAATTTCCGAAATTTCATTACTAATTCGGAAATCTGATATTCGGGATACTGAACTTCGTGTTTTCAATAATCGGAATTTTATTTCTTTGGAATTATGAAATTCGGATTTTTGAAACTACACGGGGAATAAAAAATCCGAAAATTACGATTCTTATTTCCCGTAGAGAATAGGGGTCTGCGTTTTCTCCGAAGCCGCCCGCAGTAAAAAAACAATGTAGTCGTAACAATGATATTATTAGTAGATTAGGTTTGGGTTAGCTTGTAACGGCGGAATGAGAAACATTGGATAAAAAATATTTTTAAAAACATATTAAACCGCTTATGATTAAACCAATACGACTCTTTATATCACGATTATCGAATACATGTTATATATGAATTTCAATCACAACAAATAAAAAGCAATAAAGATATAGCAAACTCCGGAATGATATTCTTTTTGTCCCCGTATCGCGGCAATGATATACTTTCGTGTAGCAGGCCGTCGCATCACCACTTACACACGTACTCACTCGCCGAGTGCTACAACAAAACTGATTCTCGAAGGGCGCATGAGGCGAGGGAGGCTTACCGATTCAAATTTAACAAATAAATCGATGACAAACCTTGTCCGCGGTAATGAGAAAGTTTCTCCGGACAAATATATGTATACATAATTATATTTCGAAGCTTCATTCTTCAGATATAACACACATGTAGTCCTTTAATCTACCAGGCAACATTTCGCAAGTTTAAAGTACGCAGTAAAAACCATAGCTCAAACAGTTTTATCCCCACCTTTACCCCTACCCTACTTGGGGACCTCGGCTTGCCACCATTTCTCATTCTTTATTCTTGCGAGGCAACGAACGCACGAACTAATTCTATTAAAAAATAATTCAAAATATTTAATCATGCCTAAACGCAGTGCACAGGAAAAAATAGAGTATTATTCTGCTAATATACGGAAATTGCAACAAAGAACTATAAACGAGTTATGACAGTGTGGTGCTATCTGATTCATCAGGTTCCGAAGATAAATCAGGTAAGTGCAATTAGTTTCAATAAATAGTTCTACATTGTGGTGCCTCTAATAAATGCATTTAATACCGCACGGGCCGTGAGCCCACGCCTTGTAATTCTAAACCTGGGGGGCGACCGAGAGTCGTCACGAAGGTATCTCATGCTTGGGGGTTGTCCGTGAGTCAACACGATAGCAATTTCTAACAATATTAATCGCTAAGAAATGCATTTAATACCGCGCGGGCCGTGAGCCCACGCCTGGTAATTCTAAACCTGGGGGGCGACCGAGAGTCGTCACGAAGGTATCTCATGCTTGGGGGTTGTCGGTGAGTCAACACGATAGCAATTTCTAACAATATTAATCGCTAAGAAATGCATTTCATACCGCGCGGGCCGTGAGCCCACGCCTGGTAATTCTAAACCTGGGGGGCGACCGAGAGTCGTCACGAAGGTATCTCATGCTTGGGGGTTGACCGTGAGTCAACACGATAGCAATTTCTAACAATATTATTCGCAAGCCCATGCCTTGTAACTAAACCTGGGGGGCGACCGAGAGTCGTGACGAAAGTATCTCATGCTTGAAGGTTGACCGTGATTCAACACGATAGCAATTTCTAACAATATTAATCGCTAATAAATGCATTTAATACCGCGCGGGCCGTGAGCCCACGTCTTGTAACTAAACCTGGGAGGCGACCGAGAGTCGTCACGAAGGTATCTCGTGCTTGGCGGTTGACCGTGAGTCAACACGATAGCAATTTCTACAACCATTAATCGAGATTAGTATATCCCGTGTTCGCGATGCGGGGCATTAGATACATATATGCATTAAAATTCCTGACGAGTGGTTTTACAATGCATTTCATATCTACCCTCAATTAGAAAGAAATTCTGACTCCTAAATCGAATGGTGGCTATAGATTCATACTGAATCTGAAAGGGCTCAATAAATTTGTAACTAAGTCCCATTTTAAAATGGAAGACTAGAACTGCTTCTAAATTAATCCCTAAAAACGGGTTTATGGCTACCATTGACAAGATTCGAGCATAACAATGTTACTTACGAGTTTTGTTCCCTATTAGTCTATGGACTTTCCGTGGCGCCTAGAACCTTCACCAAAATTATGAAAGAAGTCGTAACTTACCTAAAAACAAGGCCTAACTTCTATTATATACCGGGGTGGCATTTTGTGTATTGGAAGGGACCTTAACGAATGTAAACATAATGGGAGGGAGACTCTCCGGTTTCTCGAGTGCCTACGATTTGTGGTAAACTATACCAAAAGCTCGATACAATCTCAAAATTACCAACAATGCTGTAAATTCTTAGGTTTTGTTTACAATTCAATTATCATGTCTATATCCCTTCTTATGCAGGGTATGCGCACTTTTTAAGAGTTCTTACCACTGCATGCCCGACAGCTAGATACAGCTGGTTGTACACGAAGTTGTCAGAAAGATATAAATTCCGAGCTATTCAGGAATACGATGTCTATGATCAAAAGTAAAACTTCCTCGCGAAATTTTACCTGACTTATTTTGGTGGACTAATAATATTATTTGTAACGTCTTGTCATTTTGGAATCACGAAATTCGATGCAGAAATATCTATAGATCCGTCCCGATCAGGGTGAGGTACAGTTTGTGACGGAGTGTGTGCAAACGGAGCATGGGAAGAGCAAGAATTAGCATTCCATATTAATTACTTAGAGCTTGCTCGCTCTTAGGATTAAAATGTTTTGCGCGAAATAAATCAAACTGTGCTCTGTTGTTCCGCATCGACAACACTACCGCGATAAGCTATATTAATCGAATGGGAGACATCCAGTTTCCCCACTTAAATAGCTTACCTAGATCTATTTGGCAGTGGTGTGAAGAACGAGACATATGGTTATTCGATTCGTTCATTAACACTAAGAATAATGTAGAAGCAGACAGAGAATCCAGAAGGCTAAATCCTGATATTTAATGAAATTTAAGTATTGCAGCCTTTGAAAGAATAAGTAAACACTTTGGTGTGCCCGAAATTGACCTCTTTGCTTCTCGTACCTCTGCCAAATGTGAAATATATATTTCGTGGAAGCCAGACTCGGACGCTCTTACCGTCGTCGCATTCACTATTAGCTGGTATTTATAATAAATATTTTTAAGCGTTTCCACCACTCGCACTCGTACTAAAGTGTTTACATAAGATTATAAATGACAACGCCACAGGAATAGTAGTATTTCCCTTATGGCCATCCCAACCGTGGTTTCCGCTTTTGTTGAGATTAGTAAAAGTATCTAATCTCATGTTAGCGTCAATTTCAAACAACACTTTACAACAGTACAACGTGTGTTAAATACAAGTTGTGCTGGAAATTTAGCATAGATAATATAGATATTCAATTTCTATAAGGGCTTCATTTCTGCTGTTATTTTATTTCTAACGCACGAATTTAATAAAGGATCGTCGTATGGCTCATTAAATAATCATAGGTCAGCACCCTCGCTCCTACGGGGGAGTAGTATCAGCTCAGATGACCAAAGTAAAGGATTACCGAAAGGTGTTTACAAATTAAAGCCCGTAACTCCTAAATATAGCCATACCTGGGATCCTCAAGTGGTATTAAATCATATAACAACATGGTACCCTAATAGAGAAATTTCATTGGAAAAACTAACAAAGAATCGGGCGATTTTGTTAGCAATATCCTGCCCACAGGGTACAAACACTGTCACTTATTAAGTGGAATAATATTAAGTCATGCCCAAATTGTATTAAAGTAATTTTTGATGATATAGTTAAGACTTCAGGTGTAGGTCGTCTACAACCGATTTTGTGCCTTCCATATTTTGAAGATACCTAATAGAAATATTTGCCCGGTGACTGTTATAATGATGTTTTAGGACTGAAAAAGCTCACAACATATTTTGTTGACTTTCAAAAGTCCCCATAAAAATGCATCTGCTCAATCCATTAGCCGGGGTGCATTACGCGAGTGCTTGGCGAAAGCGGTAAAGACATGGCGGCGTTCAGCGCTCACAGCACGCGCCACGCCGCCACGTCAGCTGCACACCGGTCAGGCATTTCTTTAGATGCTATCCGGAAGGCAGCAGGCTGGTCGAGAACATCGAAAACTTTGGCTCGTTTCTACCATCGTCAATTAATCGACGAAGGTCATTGTGCCCGATCAATCTGCCTTTTGTATAGGTAGAATTATGTGAAGTTACAATTGTACTCTTTGATTAATAATTGGGAGTATCTAAGATTGTTGTCAAAACATAATTATTGCATTTCATGATTATGATGTTTTACAATTACAAAGGGCAGCAAAACTTTCAACTCTAAACATCTACATGTGTGTTATATCTGAAGAATGAAGCTTCGAAATATAATAGAAGATCAAACGAGCTTCGCAAGCGAAGTTCGATCGATATTATATGAGTAAGCTTCATTCGAAGATATAACTTCCCGCCCGCCCCTATACCCCTAGGAAAGTTTTGTCTCTAAAAAGAATGAGAAATAGTGGCAAGCCGAGGTCCCCAAGTAGGGTAGGGGTAAAGGTGGGGATAAAACTGTTTGAGCGATGGTTTTTACTGCGTACTTTAAACTTGCGAAATGTTGCCTGGTAGATTAAAGGACTACATGTGTGTTATATCTTCGAATGAAGCTTACTCATATAATATCGATCGAACTTCGCTTGCGAAGCTCGTTTGATCTTCTATTAAAGGGGCGGATACAAATGAGATATATACCGAGACATAGTTTTTGTTCCCTATTTATATGGTTTTCAAATGGAGGTAAAAGATTTTTATAGTCACACATAGTTTTTAACTTAGGCGGCATTTTCCAAACAAAACTGGGTTCCGGACAGCCCACCTTGACGAGATATTAGTCCTTCATTATTAGTTTTTAATTATTAACTGAATGAATATTTGAATTTTAGCTATTGCCCGAAATAGCCAAATGGGAGATGTTTCCCAAAAAAAATGTACTTTATTATTTAAGCTTTCTGCACCTGCGTTTTCAGTCTTGCCATCAAAATTTATTGCTTGTGAAATTGACCCATTTACAGATTCTAATTAAGATTTAATGCAAGTTTAAAAAATAATCACAATTTTTTGATGGTACGAAAGTTATCTAGGAAAATAATCAACGTCAAAAAACAAGACTGAGAAAATATGCTGCTGAATATATTTGCAGATAATAAAAAAAGCTACTGGTAATTTAAGCGATTAAAATAAACGCGACCATGAAATATTGCTTTATGAAAAATCGCTACATTAAATTTCGCGAATAAAAAAATTTATTGTTATGAAAAATGAGATATGAATAATTGCTTCATTAAAATTCGCGAATAAAAAAATTACGATTATGAAAAAACTCGATATGAAAATTTGCTTCTATAAAAATATGCTTTTGTGAAAATGATCTAACAAATCCAACGCACCCCCCGCACTATAGGTAAAGCCGCCCCTGGTAAAGAACGAGGTACTACGCATGCACGATGCACAGGAAATTTATACAAAAATAAGATAGATACATTCATCAACACGAATTCTAAAATTTATTATTAAACGATATGATACAGAGAGATAGAATATAATTGAAAAAATAAACCATCGTCGTCTGTAGCCCCCGACAGGATAAACAAAAATATTTAATTAAATAATTTGTTTCGTTACAAAAAGGCATAAAATTTAATATTGTTCAAATTGAGCATTAAAATAGAAAGCAATTCTAATTTAGCTTGCAAGATTTGACCTAAACGAACATACTGGGAAACATACATTGCAAGTTAAATAAAAGCATTCAGAAATATTTATGGTTATCTTGATAAGATAACTGGCTTATATTACCTTAATTTCGTTATCATAGTCATATGACTCAATGGTGTAGAGAATAAATTATTGACTTCCAATCTTGTGATAGTGGGTTCAAATCTACCGGGACTGAAATGCGTTTAAAGTTTTTTTTTTCTTTTAATATTTACTTTTTACTTTGAGTAAAAAATCTTTCTCAATGAAGTTTAACAACATCAGTTTTGGTTTCAAATTACGAAAATATTGGAAGCGCATTCACAGCGCACAGGTTCGAGTAATGTACCGCCAAGATAATGAATGCACGTCCAATATAATGTACATGCACATGAATTGTACTGAGCAATATAGGCCCGGGGCTGATACTGCTATGCATGACAAAAATGAGATTATAGTGCTGTAGGGGAGACCGGGGCAAGATGAGACGCTTAAGAGAAAAATGACATAATTTGAAAATTAAATGTTGGGTGCCTGTTTCCGCTATTCCGGTTTTTTTTATTGCGGGTGGTTTTGGCCCCCGCGAACTCCGTCCCCCTTTTTCTAGCTGCCCTAACCTAATCTACTATAATTAATATAATCCTTATCGAAATCAAATAATTATATTGATGTTATATCTCGTGAGACGCACCCCGTTTTAAGTACACTTAGTAAGTTTCAGACAATCGATAATATGCTTAACCAAATTATGCGTGAATATATTCGGCCATAACTATAGTATGCAAATTTAAATTCGGCCAAACATATTTTCGGGATTTTAGAAATTCTATGAAGTAAGATTCGGCGAAAACCGAATATGCGAAGTCTGTTATGCGAAAAACTTTCCGGACAGTCAAAGTTACGCCAAATAGAGGGAACCCTTTTAATTCGTATAATTGTTACCTTTTACGGCTCTAACTCACATATTTTTTGAAAAATAGGAAATAAATCATAGTAGAAAGAGTGTAAAGTAGGTTATCTTCTACAAACGCACCGCGTGCGGCTTGTATGTGTGCGCCATTAGTATCTATGCGTCGCGCACGCACACTATAACAAAATCTCGACCCGTTTCTCAGTGCGCCAGTAGACATTTTGTTTAAGTGTGCGTGCGGCGACGCGTAGATACTAATGGCTTTTCATTTTCATTTTCATGAAAAGCACAATTTTCAAAAATCCCGTCTTGCCCTATGACCCGGGGCAAGACGGGAAACACGATAGGGTAAAATGAGTACACATTTTAATCAGGTTGGCAACGTTCACAAATAAGTATGTGCCTGTTCATCGTCATCGTCTACACCTGCGAAGGAATAATGGGCCCAGCCATGGCACGCACTAAAAATTATAACCCGTCCTTCAGTGGACTGTGAATATCCCTAACATAAACCCACAATATATGAAAGCACAACCATTTTCATCGTCTTAAGATGTACTAATATCCGTGTCACTTTCTTTTTTGCGTTTTTGTTTGTCTTCTTTTTTTTCGGATTCCTTTTTTCAGTCATTTTCTAGTCAGGTCATAAAACAGGTTAACACACAAGTATGAAACATTATTGTAACTACACATACGAGGTAAGACGGGATAGTATCCCAATATGCCCCGACCATTCTGCCCCAACAGACACATTTTACAAACTTATCAACAGTTCTAACCAGGGTCTGATTTCGGCTACTGTTTTACCGGTATGCAACCGGTATTTCATTACGGTGCTGTAATGGTATAAAGGTTACGCGCACCGTGCCAATATAACGGTACCGTAATGGTTTGGAACTATCGGTTACCGTTATCGATTTAAAGGTAACTGAAACCTTTGTAAAACCGGTTCAAAACCTGTATAATAAAGGTTACCTAAAAAATAAACGAACTCACACTTACACAGACAATTTCTTCCAAACACATATAAAACATACCGGTATTTTTCGGTTATGCAGTCCCTGGTTCTAACCTACAAAATAATTGTACGAAATAGCAACCAAAATTTGATAGTTTTACATTGCTGCAATAAGTATGTGGTAAAGTATTACAATAGCACTGATACCTACCTTGGTGCACATCGATTCAAAACGGAAAACTTCATAACAATCCTCCAAAATCAGTTTTTACTCGCCACGCAGCCAAAACAGGTAGTGACACGCACGGGCCGCTCTGACTCGCGTGAGGTGACTGAAGTTCGCGCGAATGGTGCCGTGTTCGGCTCTGTTGTGTTCACCAGTTACGCACTTCATCTAGCCCCGGTCTCCCCTACATTACTTAGTCGTGCATTATTGAATGTTGATTTCTTCAATCAAATCATTCTTCTGTATATTCGGTACTAAATTCTGTGGTTTTTTAATCAGATTTTATTTTACTTATTGTCGTTTTCGAAACAGCTCAAAATCAAAAATTATCTACTAAAATGTATCACAAAAACTAAGGGCATATTTTAATTTTATTATGAAATAACGGTAAATGAACTACGACAATACCTATATATACTTTTTACTAAATAATAAACCTAATTAGTAACTATTCTTTTTACTTTTTTCAAAAAACATTTACAATATTTTTGAATAACCATAATAGGTCGAAGTGACAAATAATACATAGAAAAATAAAAGTTCTGTGCTATTTTTACATATTTGGTTTAAAAAATATATTCGAAAAACTCAATTCAAATATATAAAAACTCTTTTCAACCAAGAGATTTGAAACCGATACAGCAGGACACATATTGTTACCGACATGCATGCACCACCTACAGGACTACAAGAACGCTACCCATCACGTCGAAAATTGTAACTGGTTAGTACACATTATACATTTAATGCGCATGTGTGAGTGCGATTCTAGGAGCGCTTACGCCCATTACAAAAATACCTCAGGCACGTTTCGTATTGAATGGCGCCGTATGCCTAAATATTCTTCTTCTTAGGGTGCCATATCCTAACGGATGTCGGCGATCATCAAGCGAAAGTCTTTCCTGTTCTTCGCCGTCCTGGCGAGAGTGGTGGCGTCAATCGTACCGGTCCAGTCCCTGATATTTTTGAACCACGTTGTTCTTGGTCTTCCTCTGCCTCTTCTACCTTCTATTTTCCCCTCTATTATGTTTCTTATTATTTCATATTTCTTGTTTCTGTAAATATGGCCAAAATATGCTGTTTTCTATCGTTTTATATTGACTACGAGCTCCATTGTCTTCTTCATTTTGTTCAAAACTCTTTCATTTGATATTTTGTCCGTCCACGATATTTTCAACATTCTCCTATATAGCCACATTTCGAATGCATTGAGTTTCTTAACTGTCGATTTATTTAGTGTCCAAGCTTCTGCACCATACACAAGGATTGACAACACATAGCATTTAACTAGCCTCCATCTCAATCTAAGATTTATATCCTTATTCGTGTATAGCTTTTTCATTTTCATAAAAGCACTACGAGCCATTTCTATCCTTATACGTTTCTCCATTTCTGGGTCCCATCTCTCGTTGAGCCAATATCCTAGGTATTTGTAGCGGCTAACTCTCTCAACTGATTTTCCGTGTATAATCAGGTCTTCACTGTCTTCGTGCCTTTTGCTAATTATCATGCATTTGGTTTTTGATGTATTAATTTTAAGACCGTAGTGTTCAAAATTTGAATGTAGTAGATTTAATAAGGTATTCAATTCACCCATATTATTTGCTATAATTGCAGTGTCGTCTGCGTATCTCAAGTTATTTAGTACCGTACCGTTAATTTTAATTCCTATATCAGTGTCATTCAATGCTTCTTGAAATATGAATTCCGAATAAAGATTAAACAGAGCTGGAGATAGTATGCACCCCTGCCTTACTCCTTTTAGTATATGAAGGTCTTTGCAACTTTCTTGACCCACTTTTATATTGGCCGTTTGGTTCCAGTATAAGTTCTTCAGTATTCTTTTGTCCTTCTCGTCAATATCTGTGCGTTGTAGGAGTTGCATTAGTTTATCATGCTTCACATTGTCAAACGCCTTTTCAAAATCATTGAAGCAGATGTAGACATTTTTCTGATGTTCTAGGCATTTCTGTATAAGGACTTGTATTGATACTAACGCTTCTCTAGTGCCGAGACCGCTACGGAAACCAAACTGCGTTGGGCTGATGTTATTGTCTATTCTGGTGTAAATTCTTTGATGT
The DNA here is from genome assembly GCA_945867215.1 of Epinotia demarniana. NCBI lineage: Eukaryota > Metazoa > Arthropoda > Insecta > Lepidoptera > Tortricidae > Epinotia > Epinotia demarniana. The sequence continues at coordinate 8,316,450 of OX244274.1, forward strand.
ATAATCTTTAACAGTACCTTAAGTGCATGGCTCATCAAGCTGATTAGTCTGTAGTCACTACAGTACTTAGCGTTTAGCTTTTTTGGAATAGGCAGGAATGTGGATTTAAGCCAGTCTTTAGGGATTGTTCCAGTATCGTATATTAAGTTCAGTAAATTAACCAACACCTTAACGCTATTTTCATCAACTAACTTAAGTAATTCCGCATACACACCATCGGGTCCCACTGCCTTGCCATTTTTGAGTCCTTGTATGGCTTTTAGTACTTCCGATTTCATTATAGCTGGACCTTCCAAATACTCACTGTTATTGTCGTGATGAATATCAGTTCTATTGTCATTAAAAGCACTTTCTATATATTGTTCCCACGCTCTGCCCTGTTCGTTTTTATCTAAAATTAGTTCATTGTGTTCATTGTACAATTTACTTGTAATATGTTTTCTATTCATGTTTGTGAAGTCTTTTATTTTCTTATGTAAGTTAAGACTGTCATGTTTTGCGTCTAGTTTTTCAATTTCCGCACACTTACTTTCCAAATATAAGTCCCGTTTTTTCCTGATTTCGGATCGTATTCTATTGTCTAGTACTTTGTATTTAATTTTGTTTGTGTTTTTGTATTCTCTTCTTTCTTCCATTAACTGCAGTATATTATCGGTGACATACTCGTTTTTACTGTTGAGCTTCTTAGTATATCCTAGCTGTGTTTTGGCAGTTTTGGTGACAATTTCCTTAATCTTTTCCCACTTCGTTTCTATTTCCTGGTTCGTACTAAAACTTGGATCAGTGCTTATTATTTTATTTATTTCATTGTTAATATAACCTGTGGCTTTAATTCTAGTGTCCTCATCCTTTAGTTTGGCGACATCGAAGTTTACTTTATTTTGCATGGGTTTTTTAATTTGCTTTAGTTTAAGTTTCATTTTTGCTACTACGGGATTGTGATCAGATCCTATATCTGCTCCAGGATATGTTTTTACATTAATAACAGAATTTCTGAATCTGGAGGTAACCATTAAGTAATCTATCTGATTCCTAACAATGTTTTCCTGGTTATCTTGTGGGGAGGTCCAGGTATACAGTCGCCGTGGTGGGTGTTGATACCACGTATTTGTTATAATTAGGTCTTTTTCTTTACAGAACTGTATTAACCTGTCACCTCTTTCGTTTCTGTTGCCCAAGCCATATTCGCCTACTACTTTCCCTTCTGAACCTTTTCCGACTTTTGCGTTAAAGTCGCCCATGACTATAAGTATTTCTTGAGATTTTAAGCTTTTGATTACCTCTTCTAGCTGACTGTAAAAATCTTCGATATCGTCTTCACTTTTATCAGCGGTCGGCGCATACGCTTGTAGCACATTGATGTTAAAGGGATGGCCTCCTATTTGCAGTAACATACATCTTTCCGAAAAGGGCACGTAGCTGGTAACAAACTTAGCTAGCTCTGTTCTGACAAGTATGCCAACTCCGTGGTGGTGGTTTTTATCGGTAGCCGGGTTGCCCGAGTAGTATAGAGTGGCGTCGTCTGTCTTAAGGATACCATTATCAGATAATTTTATTTCAATAAGGCCCATAATGTCGAGTCTTAGTCTCGTCATTTCTTGTATGGTATTTTCTAATTTACCTGGTTTCTTGAGGCTCCGTACGTTCCAAGTAGCTAGTTTAAGGCATTTTGCATTTCTTCCTGTTATTTTTAGACTTTTGTTCGCAGTTTTTTCTTCTTCGTCGGTATTAGATTTCACATCACTAGGCCCGGAACCTAAGTGACGCCGGATGCTGTCCGGATCGTATTGCTCACTCGTTATTTTTCTATATGGACTTTGCATGATGATTTTTCTTGGGACAACATTTGCCGGTGCAGTGGGGTCCCACGTCCTTCTGCACAGTCTTTTGGTGGTTATTGTAGGTTTGATGGCGATGGTTGCTATTTTTTTTTGTTTGGTGCTGATACAGTTAGGGTAGGTGTACTTTGTGATTGAATGTCCTTTCTAGATGTTCTATTGTTCTATTGCACAGGTAGGGATGGAATTAGTGGTCCTACCTGCCCCCCATCCGCGTCTGTCGCCGCCCAACTATGTTGCTTGGCTTAACAGAGTTCACCCGGTGTTACCACCTTCGGGAAGGTGCGGATTTGGAGTTGAGTTGTAGAGGGTAGAATGGCCTCTTCTAGCCATTTATGAGTCCCATGCAACTCCTTCGAACTCCCAAGTGCCTAAATATACTGGTGTATAATTATAATTCGTAAGTAATTTTGCGGCGCTAAGTGACGGAGATCCTGCTTCGATCACGGCTGACGGCCGAATGGACTCCGCGCGTAAGAAAAAATCTTATGCCACTAACGTTTGACAGACAAGGAAACAACATCTTCAGAAAGGGGCGTTTGCTTTCAAAAACGCGAAATCAGTAATGATGGGATTATTATAAATATTATTATGAAGGGAGTATATTTTATAAAATGAGATTCAAGACGAGTAATAAATAGATCATCATTTCTACTAAGTTTCGCCGCTTGATTTCATGTTGCTTACTCACACTGGTTAAAAATCTAAAAACTAGGACGCAATTTTGGATTTTTTTTCAGGAAATTTCAAGCAATCGCGTATCGATCTAGTTGGAAGAACAAACATATAATCAAGAATCATATATCTGAAAATCAGGCCTCATTGTCTCCTAGAATGGTCAGAATGGCGTGTCAAACAACTCGATATTTTTCAATACGGCCCTTTTTGTCGTTGAAGGCTATTTCAGCAATTGAAATTCGTTATAATAATGTCCGCGGTGCATCTAGAGTGCACACTTCCTAATTTTTTAAACTCCTTGACCTGTTCTATTGGCTTCTCTTGTAATGTGACACTGACTTGTAATGTGTACTGCTGCAAGTTTAAAAATAACTAAGTTTTAAGTTTAGCTCCCCATAGGCCTATAACTACAACTTAGGAAAGTTAAAAAAAACCCGACATTTTCATTTCAAAGTCCAATATCTCAAAAACGGCTGAACAGATTTTCATTAAACATGGCTAAGAACACTCGGGATAAAATTATTTATATTGATATAACGCGCGCAGCTAAAGAATGGATCTGAAAATGGCCGTCCGCTCGCATGCTATCTCGCTCACACCCTATCGCAATACAAAAAAACCGCATTCAAATCGGTCCATCCGTTAGGGAGCTACGCTACCACACACAGATACACAGACAGACACGTTAAACTTATAACACCCCTCTTTTTGCGTCGGGGGTTAAAAATAAAAAGAGTACATGACAAAATATGTCCCATAAACGGTTTTTCTCAGCGACCACTAATCAGTTAGTCAATTGACGAAAATAATAACTTTCAACACTAATATTATCACATCATCAGCCTATATACGTCCCACTGCTGGGCACAGGCCTCCTCTCATGTATGACTTCTCCTCTCACTAATATTATATTCGAACATTATTCATAATACAGGCACTTTCAAGCCAAATTTATGGCTGACGCCATGTTGCAATAGTACTACATGCAGTCTACGTAATTTCGGTACAATTAAGCTAAAAGCGTACGCGGCGTTGCCAGCGCTTAGTGGCTGGTCATTATGTACCTGCAGTGGGTTTGTCTCCAACATTTGTTAAAAAACGTGGACATTTTTTGTAATGTTTCTCTAATTGCAGTGTTCCAAAATGTAACCGTGCAGTACGTACCGTTTTATTAAACAGTTTATTTGACTTGTTTATTTGTTTTTAGGTTTTTTGGAGATTTATTTATCTGGCGAGCTGTATTTTGTTTCATATCGTATTTTGTCCTGTCACGTTATAATTTGGCGGTACTTATTTGAAATCCCATACTATTAAACGAGTAATATATAGTATATTTGTTATCACGTTCTTGAAAACGGTACTAATGATTTCAAAATTTCCAAGTATAGGCAGGCGAAAAAATCTATGCGACCGTTGTAAACGAGCAATATTTGTAAGTAAACACATCCACCACACCTTTATAGGTATATGTGTAATCACGTTATTGAAAACGAATTTAACGATTTCGATGAAATTTGTAATTATGTGCAGGCGAAAAAATCTATCTAGCTCGGTCCCATTTCTGGTGAAGCGTATTTTCACCCAAACAGAGCTCGGTCACTCTGGTACTAATACTTAATTTGATATCAAACAATACGTCATGTCAAACACACCTTCAGTAGCTTAACGTCAGAAATCAATTCCTACCATATCCCTCTGGAGTGTTTATGTCTATCTGTCGGAGACTCGTTCGTACAGATGACTCGAAACAAAGCACTCCATTGAATGGAGCGCTAAGCAGTTTCCATCAGAGCGGACGAACTCATAAATAAACTATTGGTGATTTGTCAATAGACTTCCGGCTATAATCGCTTAATCCGGCTCAGAAACATCGACTCATTCCCGCAAACGCATTGGGGCTTATTTCGTAACTGAAAAGCACATCGATAACACGCTACCATTGGACGTGGAGCTACTAGATTAACAGGGCCTGGATAGTACTTGTTCCTCATTCAAAATAAAATTAGAATTTAACGTACAAATTTCGTCTACGTTCCTTAGTTTATCAAGGATATCAAAGGAAAATAGGTATTATACATTTTTACTTATTTCGATCATGTGCTATTTTTTGCGTTTCAAACTAGTTTCCCATGAAATTGCATGACGATTTTTTATCTAATCTGGAATAGTAGGTGGGGTATACAAATATACTCTTCGTAACATTCATTTGTTACAAGGTACTTACACGAACCATGTTCTTCTTTGAGCTATGGCGAGTTGCTGAAATAATCGGAACTTTATGAACACGTTCGAAAATGATTAGCCATTTATTGCTATGGTCAGAAATATAGGCCAGCAGGGACAAGCCTTTGGAAAGCCAGTCTATGGTCATTCAAAAAGTAGAATGTCAATCCTGTGAAGTGAAAACATTGGTATAATTTCCTTGATTTAAGCAATTAAATTTAAGAGATCTGTTTCAATAAGTACCTACTCGATTTTTCTTCATGTTAAGTATATATATATTCAGATGCAGTCTGCTTTCGCTCAAATATTTTTATTAGAAATATAGAATGAACATCTGTAAACATAATTTGAATAACTGAAAATGTAACGTAGGGTGTTAATGCTGCCCTAAGCCTGTACGCGCGCAATATACTTATGTGTAATCCGCAAACATTTATTTAATACGCTTTAGTAACAAGAGCGTCACATACATAAGTGTAAGTGTACATTTGCAACACGAAAACTCAGGATACAAGTGGCGAAACATTTTAAAAGGAATAATGTTATCATTTGATATTTAAATTATTAGAGCTGATATACAATACGAATAAAAACCAGTGGCGTGGCGTTGACTCAAACGTGTGGGCACACACAAGCTAATATGGACCTTTTTCTGGATGGCCGGTGATAATGGAGTTCTATGGACTCGTCTTTGTGACATAGTTCATTAACGGTTAATTTTAGTTGTTCATCATCATCATCATCATATCAGCCGAAAGACGTCCACTGCTGGACATAGGCCAAAGAGTGCCAAAGTGACAGATCCTGCGCCACCCGCATCCAACGGACTCCCACGACCTTAACCAGGTCATCATTTGTAGTTATTAGTTGACTAATATAGATTATTTTAAGGAATATGGAAAAACGTCCGAACCTATTTGAAGGTAATATAAGTTTGCAGATGGCAGTATTTTGTATAAAAACATCCACAAATACTTAAAGAAAACAACGTTACAGGCGTAATGACCATACTAACTTTCAACAGATTCAACAACAATTTTTACGTCCATATATTAGAAAAATACTTCCACTTGTAATGAAACAGAATAACTTAAGAAATGGCTCACGAATATGACAATCATTCAGCGTGCCATGTTATTTACCAAAAACACAGTGCCAATGTCCTGCGGGCGGTAGCATGGCTGCCATTTCATCATTTATCGCTGTGGATAAGACTTCCGTCTCGTTCTAACTAGTATGCGAGTGCGAGAGTGACGGATGTCGTATCCACAGCGATAAGAGTAATAAATAAATAAGTGATAAAACGGCAACCACGCTACGCCCGCTGCGTTCCTACCGTCACGTCAACGTCCTTTATACGTAATGGAAGCACAGGATTTCAAGTTCATTGGACCCGTGCTCATTAGCGCTGGTCGAGTGATTTTCCAATATTGGTTTCCTGGACAATCTACGCACCTGCGTAGTTTACACAACGCACATTCATAGTTTAGCGTACAACTCGGTAGGAAAAATACCTAGGTACTTTGTTATATAATACAGACTAGACATCCACATAACTTAACGCATAACTTTGCGCATGTAACCTCCTCCAGTGAGAGTATGTATGGTCGCTTTAGATACGACGACGAGCGAAGCGAGCAGAAGTGTTAGACTGAACTGTGAACGTTCAGCGCGCGAGCCGAGCTAGCGAAGCGAGCCTGCCGCGGCAGCGGCCGGCAAAGCGCCAGAACCAAACATTCGACGACATACAAACTTCGGTCGTCTTCGTATCTAAAGTGACCATTATTATCCGGTCTGAAATAATCCTAGGTACATGCAAAACCACAATATATGACAATGACGAAAATGTCTTATTAATTCTACTTAAACTCTGCATCTACAGGGTGTATAAAAATTGGGGTGTGAATCTTCGGTAGCGTATTGCGATTCCAAAAATGCGTGTTTTTATTTGTTTGTATTTACGAAAATGTCTTATTAATTCTACTTAAAATCTACATCGAAATCTCAATATAGTATTATATTGAGATAATCATAGCACTATTCCCATGTATTAAATCAGTAGCCGTTCTATGCAATCACACGGCAGCTACGCGGTCAGATTAATTTTAAGCGATTTGGGCTTTAACACTAATTGGTCTCCAATGATTTAATAGGTTGGATTAGCGGCAACTGCAACTCATGTTACACGCTAGTCAATTGGCCGGTTCCAAAAATCGTTACAAAGTAGGTCAAATTTCAGACTGTTAATCCGGACAATGTTTTGAGCATTATTCACCATTGTTTGTGGGGAGCTTTAAATATCGCCTAGTTTATTTTGAGGCTAAATTAATTTCATATTTGATTGGTGAATACCGTTAATGATTAGGTGTAATTAATAATACTACACGGTACCTTGTAAAGCTGGTGTGGGCAGCTACACTACACTGCTACAGCTGCTCCATCCTTCTCCATTCCACGTACTACAAATAAAACAGACAGAGCTGCGAGATAAACTATACTTATCTCCTTTGGGGGAGGCCTATGTCCAGCAGTGGACGTCTTTCAGTTGATAAAATGATGAAGCATGGTACATGAATTAAAATTTCACGCAACTCACACCTCCACGCGACCTTCACTTAATGTTTTCGAAACGCAATTGTTTGAATAAAATATAAGAATTTTCCCCTTTATAGCTACCTCTAATGAGAATCTTTACAATGTTTACGGTCCACGGGTCAAAGTGGCCCCGAGTTAGAAGCTTGAAACAATCTCAACAACGCTCGTTATCTCCCAGGAAAATTGAAGTTCCCGACATTGTCATCGTAATGAAATTCTTGTTGGATAACGGTATATTATATGTAAGCAGGGTGCTCAACCAGTTAGGTTCTTAACTATTTGAACGATTATTGAAATAGGTAGTGGTTTAAAATTTTATACATGTTTTTTTTCTGGCTAACCCTGTAGAAGTGCAGTTTGAAAGTTACAACAACTAGAGGTGCTCTGCTAGTGAACGGATAGGAATTTAGTGTTAAATTCACTGTCTTTACCAGTATCTTTTCCACTTACTTTATTTCTTCTCATACCCCGCACCAGCTATGATTATTTTCTGTGTTGGCCTAAATGTTGACTGGTAGAGAATGCCTTGCTACTGTGCAATAAAGTTTAAATAAATAAGTAGAAATATAAAAATATAAAGACGAAAACAATGCCGCAAATATCATAATATAAGTATTTTAAATAATGCTTAGAACAGGAGCGAATAGAAACAGCAAACTTACGTTGAGTACCTAGTTCATTTGAGAGGGTGATAAATATAATAACACTGAAACGCAGCACTGGGTCGTGGTAAGGGGCTGTTCATATATTACGTCATATCAAAATGCTGTAGTGGATCACAGTGAATAAAATCACAGTGAATAGTGGAACTGACAGTGAATAAAATACTCAAACAACTTGAATTACGCAAACCGTTGGGTAAAAGTACGCGTGCTGGGTAACCTTACACATTCTAAATTATATTAAAGGGTATTAGCAATAAAATTGTGATTTAAAGTATAATCAGTGCCTCGTTTCTGTAGCGCATCAGGGGCGGCGGCGCGCGTGTTTTGTTCTATACGAGCATGCGTGCGACGCATCCCTGGTGCGCCGGGTGCGCCGCAGCTCCAACAGCATTCTGCGATTTCTGCGCATGATAACGGACATGGTTGACTGTCGCTAGGTACATGTCGCACTGTGAGGGATTGCACTCCCCTGTCTGTGTTGTTTTGTTTTAAATGTAGGTTTAGAGGTACCAACTTACCCCTTGGTTTTGTAAGTTCTACTAATAAAATGTGTCCATGGTTACGCGAAAAAAATATCATTCATTTATTCATAATCAACAACAACAAACAAATTTTGCTATATTCTAACTTAGTACTTCGAGAAAAGAAACATTATTACGAATGTTTGTGCGGGAACGAGGGATGCGAAACAAGGGTCTTCTCCGCAGTTAAGAGGCAAGTATGTAAAATTGTAATTTACTCAGCAGCTGTATCCGGAGAATCAACAGTACCTTGAGCGTTTTTCATCAATCTACTCGTACTGACATCATTAGCTAATCGTCTTTTTAAAAGGGAACAAGGTGGAGTTATTTACATGGGTGTCTATCATTTTATCGAAACGCATTACGTCGATTTATATTTCGCCGAAAACTATTACACGAATTTCATTTCGTTGTATTTCTTGTTCACATAAACATCAATTCATAGTTTATTATTTCATCGAACAACTTTTCATCGTTAATCGTTTCGAATTTGTCTCAAATCGTAGCGTAACGATTCATCGAATTTACTTTTCATAGAATAGTCAGTTGTGTATAGTATTACTTTATCGAAACACGGTTCAATGTTGGTACGTTCCATATATTTTTGTTGCCACGATCAATATTTCATTTTTCTACCAAGCTGTTTACCTATAGGTCATTTCGTCTAAGTATATAATACCTAATGGATAAAATGGGTCCACATTGACTTATATACGCTTCATATACGATGTAGACGTAATATTAAGCCTAAGTAAGTGATATTAAAAAAACGGTTCTGGCGCTTCGCCGGCCGCTGCCGCAGCACGCTCGCTGCGCTCGATCGGCTCGCGCGCTATAGGATCACAGTTCACCTAACACTCCTCCTCGCTTCGCTCGTCGTCGTACCTACACTGGCCTGCCTTAAAGTAGAATAGGAAGGTAATCCGATATCCAGAGGGAGAGGTGGGTAGGCTTAGAGTTCTATGCATACCTCCAAAGTCTCGGTGAAATGTACCTACTCAGTTCGTTGAAAGGTAAATATTATCAAGTGACAAACACTGATAAAACGATTTTCTATGTAATAAAAATTTTGGGAACTGAAACTTACGTTAAACAAAATTATAGTAACGGCGATTCGATGAACGACTATGTCGATGAACAAATAAAATATTGAAGTGAAAATCGATCAGTTCATTTTTGTGTAAATGGTAATTCGAGCAAATGTATGAGCGATCTAACGAAGTTCGATGAATGATGCCTGTGTGATGATGAAATTCTGCGAATAGTGTTATGGGAAACGATAATCGATGAAACAATTTTCGGTAAAATGATAGATTCCCTATTTACATGACTCTTGGTAACTTTTATTAGTAAGCTTATACTTATAGGAAAGGAATCTATTATTTTATTTTGTACCGAGTTATATGTACGCAACGCGGGTAAGATTACGTGTGCGTACCTTTGATCTCACCCTCTTGCCTTAAACAATATTCGCAAAGACCAGATATTCGCAAAAACAGCTAATCCCATGTCCAATGGCGCCAATATCCAATAAAACTACCGACAAAGATACAGAGTGCCAAGATCCATGCACGAAAACGTTTCAAATCAAAGTTTTATAGTATTTGAATGGAGATGTCGTAAATCTATCTGCAATAAAACAAAACAAGCGTCCTATTGCTCGTCCATTGTGTACAGTTCAAGGTTGCGATGAAATATTGCCTTTCATCTTGTATCGAGCTCGTATTATAGTGCGCCTGCAGATTCAGAAGGCATACTATTAAGGGTGGCCAGGGCGCTCGAGTCTCCATACAAACTTAGTTTGGTTCTCATTGTATAAAATAACATGAAAACGTTGGAAACTAGTTTCTGTTGCTAGAAATTAAACTAGAAAAAAAATTGAGCTAGTACGTCGAACGTTTGTCATAAAAAGTGTCTAATCGCTTCTTTTTTATATTATAATTTATAGCACCAGACATTAGTTTTCGACGTTCATTTAAGGGGGAGAAATAGGGGCGAATGTAAACGAGTTCCAGACAGACGAAGTCGCGGGTAGAAGGTAGTTTAATATGTCGCAAGCTTTATCAGGCTGTCGTATATGAAAAAACTGACTGAAGATACCTACGTGCAATGTGAGAATGATATTTTATACGCAACATTGTAGTGAAATATACTTGTTTATCGTTAAGTACCTGTAAAGATTTATCGTTCCGATTCTAATCGGGTGCTTAGTAATTTTCCATAAAATTAATTATATAAGTAACAGAAAGAAGAAATAAAGCTTGTAAAGACAGACAAACGAAGAAAGCTTTCGTTTTTCCCACTCTAGGGATGAATAAAAATATTGTAAAATAAATAGATTTTAATATAGTCATTGAAAATCATTGGTGTTTAAAAATAAATAAATAAATATTTGCGGACAATCTTACACAAATCGACCTAGCCCCAAACTAAGCAAAGCTTGTACTATGGGTGCTAGACGACGATAAACATACTTATATAGATAAATTCATACTTAAATAGATAGAAAACATCCATGACTCAGGAACAAATATTCGTGCTCATCACACAAATAAATGCCCTTACCGGGATTCGAACCCAGGACCTCCAGCTTCGTAGGCAGGGTCACTACCAACTAGGCTAAAGTGGTCGTCAGAATATGTAATATAACCAATATTACGATATTGTTTTCAACCCTTTTGTACAATTGTGATAATATTATTCGCAGTGAAATTGGTTCAAGTCGGTAGTCAGTGGGCCGTAGACGGTATAATTCTATATGGGTAATATAAAGTGATTGATGACCACTGTGCTAAGGGTTTGCTAAATTAATTTAGGAATCGATTCTTCATCCTGATGTTGGATTTCGTTTTGATGTAAGAGAATTGTGACAGATTGTTATTTATCGAGTACACACTAACCTCACATTATTTATTTCGTAATCATTCTTACAAAAGGTAATGTAACATTTTTACTTTATTACATAACTGATAAAACCTCTGTCAAATGAAGGTATATTAATTTCAATAAGACTGGTTATCTATCTGTTAGTATGTATGTATGTATGTAAGCACTTTATTGTACACAATAACAGGTTAAGGAATATACATGTCACACAATAGATCAAAGTACAAAGGCGAACTTATCCCTATAGGGGGAAGGGGGGGTTAGTGTATGTTTGAGTGAAATTAAGCAATATGTAGGCATATATCGTGAACGATTTCAGTCCAAATGTGTGGTCTTACGGCCATTCTCACTGCGGGCGTTCTCAGCCTAATTGCCACAACTTTTTATTCCTTCATGATTTCAAAACAATATGACTGAAAATGGAAGCCTTACACGACTATTACCTATTTGATTACTTTAGCACTGTAATAGCGTACGCGATATTTGAGTCATAATGATCTTAATTTCTCTAGGGTCTTGGCAGTTAGAATGTTGAAATTTGCTCCGTTCCGACGATTGGAAAAAAAAATTGTTATGAAAACAACGTATGAAAACTCTCAAATGACCGCAATACTGGGAAAAATACACGATTTAGACAAAATACATGTTCTGTCTCGTCATGCACTTTGAGACTTTAACCGTTAACGTTATTACAACATATTAAATTGATAAAAAGAAGGCAGTGCTCGACATTAGCATCCCATTAGAAACTCGTAAAGGCCGAGACGAGAAGGACAAAGCCAAAAAGGGAGGATTAGGGCGTACCAGATAGGCATCTCCTGACCTGACTTCCGACGCAGTGTCCAGTATTATTATAGCCTTCTCTCTGACCCTTGAGCTAGACAATCTGCGGGGAGTCTACTAAACGAGACTATTAGCTATTAGACCGTTTGCAGAAACAACTATCCGGAAAATGATCTGTGAATCAATATTCCACATGGTGGTTACCTCATGAGCGAAGGTCGGCGGGGGTGAGCCGTTTTCAGTTTTTACATTAACATGGACATACCTTGACACTCAAGTGTAAATGCCCCATGTGTAATTTTATTTTCATTTTAATGTTTTTTTTATTTAGGCTGCCTTTCTGCTAGCTTTTCCCATTCAAAACAAATGAATTTTATTAGAATAATCTACGGAATGTAATTTATCTATCTTGCAGCCTTCCGCTTAAGAGCGAAAACATTTTTAACTAGTATTAAAGCAAACTTCCGTTTAGATAATATGAAGGTATATATCCTTATTTTACAATGAAGGTTAATCAAGTGATATATCATATGATATCAAACATCTTTAGATAGGCCATTAATTTGTTTAAGGATGCCATATTATCTCTTCGTGAAATATCATGACAACTATCTATCAATGGATATTAAACTCATGGCGAAAGTCATAAAAAATTGGAAATATAGAAAAACTTATAGTTATTTATTACAATAGCACAGAAAATGTACAATAAATAAATAAGCTTAACACTCTTTTTGTAATCCATTTTCATTTTAGTTTTGTCTTTTTTTTATATTTCTTTAAGGTGTACCCAATCTTATCCATATTAATATCTACAAGACACAACTAAATGACATTAATGACGTAAAAACGGCTCACCCCCGCCGACCTCTGCTCACGAGCCAGGTCTAGGTACTTGCCTGGCTTTGTCCTTCTCAGCTTTCACTAGGTTCTCATCGTGGAGGATGCTGACGTCGACCAGCTCTGTCTGGCGTTTCGATCGATCTATTAGCATGATATCTGGCCTGTTGGCTAGAATAGTCCTGTCCGCGATGACAGATCGATTTATATGTTTCTAAGCGTAGTAACGTAACTGTCTTAATTGGCTTAGCTGCCTACCTTTAAACAAGGAGGTAAAGTTGTGAAATGAAAATTAACGTCTACCATTAGGCCCCAAATGTTTCAAAGATTATCTTAGATACCGGTGCGCGAGGATTAAAATTAAAATAAATTGTGTTACACTTTAATTGTATTTCGGCATAATTTTCCAAGCTTCTGAGTTCGAGAATTAGTAGGTAGCGGAGTGGAGGTGTAGTATTGTGGGAGGCGTGGAGTCGCCGGGAGTGTAAATTTCGCTAGTACAACTATCAGATTTGTCAATCATTAAATCAATCAGTTTGACATAAATACACAGAATAAATACTACGTATAGAGTGCCTTTTTTTTTTTTTTTTTTTTTAACGTTGGGGAAATGCTTTTACGCATCCCGCCCGCCACGGGGAGAAGGCAGGGCGGGTATGACGGACTAACCGCGGCAGAAGCCTTGGACTACCGTCTAAAACCCCAACGAGTGCCAGCTCCGTCTTAAGGGAGGAGCGCCGCGGGATCGCTTTACGCATTCGACCGCGTGCGTCCCGACGGGCGGCCCACAGGGTAGCGGGCCGTAGACATTAAGCGCCAAATTATGGCACGTTTAGTCCAGTGGGACCTATTTTTTTGGCAGGGTATCCCCCGAACCCCGCACCATCCCACTACGGTGGAGGAGGCAGTAAGTGCGCGTAGCGCCTGGCTCTGCCTCCCGTCCGTCGCCGGCGGAGCAGATCCGCGAGGGGATCATTCTCGCGTGCCCGCTCTGCGGCCTCCTTCTGCGACATAACCTGGTCACTGAAGGAGGCCATCGCCTTCCATGCATCCTCATTGTCGAGCATGGCACTTATAACACCCGACAACGAGACGTGCGACCGCGTCACTGCTTCTAAATCAGTCCGTTGGGACGTCCAGGCTGTACATTCTTCTAAAGTGTGACGCGCCGTGTCCACGGGCGCACCACACTCATGGCAGCAAGGGGAAGATTCTCTCCCTATACGATGCAGATACTTACCAAAGCAGCCATGGTTAGTAAGTATCTGCACCATATGGAACGACAGGGTTCCATGCTGCCTCTCAAGCCAGCGTTCTAAATGAGGCATTACTGCTTCCACCGTTACTAAGCCATAATCCGTGGACCCCAACTCTTCTTTCCACTGGCGGAGCGATTCGTTCTGGGCAAACACTCGAACGCGGTCCAACTCCTGCCGGTCGGGGAACTCCCCTGCCGCTCTTTTCTCAGCCCTATGTTGATGGACCTTAGCGAGCACTTGTGCTTGTAGGTCCCAAGGGGGGTCCCCAGCCAGGATCGTTGCTGCTGTAAACGAAACTGTGCGATATCCTCGAATGGCCCTTAACGAAATCGCCCTTAATGAACTCGGTCTGCGGAGTAGGACCTTATTTTTCGCCGAGAGGGCATCGACCCATATGGGAGCCCCATATAACGCCATGCTCCGTATGACCCTTGACTACAGGAGCCTGCATGTGGCATTGGGCTCCCCGATATTAGGGAGCAGTCGGCTAAGTGCAGCGGCTGTAGACCTTAACTTCGGAGCAAGCTTGGCAAAGTGTGCTCCGAAGTTCCATCGTCCGTCTAGAATAAGACCTAGGTACTTAATATCAGGTTTAACCACCACAACCTCCCCATTTACCCTGATCGCGGCATTTCGAGGAGGACCTCTCCTAGGGCCATGGAAAAGGAGAGCTTCTGTCTTTGGAAGGGACACCTTGAGACCCAGCTGATGAATTCGGTCGATTATAAGTGATGTCCCGACCGTGGCTCTTCTAGCAGCCTCGTCATAGGAGTGACCACTGCATGCAATGAGGGTGTCGTCAGCGAAAGCGAGCACACTCATGCCCGGCAGGACTGGGCCTCGCAAGAGCCAGTCGAAACCGACGTTCCACAATGTGGGACCCAAGACAGATCCCTGTGGGACGCCAAGTTTAACTTGTCGCTGGAGCATCGATCCGCTCACGTCTTTCCATGCAACGTAGCGGTCTTCTAAGTAGCTTCCCAACAGTCTCCTCAGGTAGACGGGCACTCGGAAGTATTGAAGAGCTTCCTTGAGCGTTTCAAATGGAAGACTGTTGAAAGCATTTTTGACGTCTAGGGAGACCGCCAGCATTACTTCTCCTTCATCCGTAGCTTCTTTGGAGAGAACCTTTAGGTAGTCTATTGCGTCAATAGTAGACCGGCCTGCCCGAAAACCGAACTGAACATCAGAAAGGTTCGGTCCTACTTCCTCGAGATGTCGAACGAGGCGGTCAGACAAGATCTTCTCGAGAAGTTTACCCACCTCGTCCAACAGCACAATGGGTCTAAATGCTGAAGGATGGCCTTGCGGACGACCCTCTTTGGGAATTAAGCAGACTCTGCCCGTCTTCCATGGACTTGGGAACTGACCAGTACGAAGACATTTGTTAAATAGTTCCCGAATCCAGTCTACCCATGCTTCTGCCACAGCAAACAATAAACGACCTGGCACGCCATCTGGCCCTGGGGCTGTCCGTCTTTTACGGATTCGTTCTAGGGCTTTGCTCATTTCCCCATCCCTAATTGGCGGAAAATCTATTCCATTTTCTGTAACGGCGGGAGATGGGGGCGCCATCATAGGAGGCTCGTGTCCCTCCGATGTCGGGAATAGTTCTCCCATGACACGATCCAAAACTTCTCTAGGAAGTGTTTCTGTCGCAGGGGGGCCTTGCACTCGCAGTTTCTTCCGTGCTGTTTTGTACGGACGCCCCCAGGGATCTCGACTCAAACTGGCCAGAATTTCTTCTCTCGCTCTAGCCTTGGACTGACTTATTGCAGCCTGAAGAGCTTTCCGTTTTTCCCGGTAAATGCCTCTCAATTGCTCCTCCATTGTAAGGTCTACGCCGTAGCGCCTTCGAGACCGCACATAAGCTCGGCGTGCGGAGTTGCACTCTGCCCGCAATGCTGCAACCTCTGGTGTCCACCAGTAGACCTGTCGTCTGGCCGGGCGACGTTTTATCCTCGGCATGGCCGCGTCAGAAATGTAAATGGTCAGCCAGTTCGTCCACCGAAGACGTCCGATCATTGTGCTGGGAGTAACCCAGCGCTGCACGAGTGCTGCTTCACGAGCAAACTCTCGGTCCATCTTCGTACAGGCCCAGCGGACGAATCGACTAGGCTCTCTTGCAGGTGTTATTGATGATGTAGAACTATGGGACACCGCAAAACGGATGTAAAGGTGATCCGAAAGGGTCTCCACCTCTGTTTCTACTCTCCAGTCCCGTACTCGACGTGCGACAGCTGGAGTGGCAAATGTTACATCCACTACTGACCCTCCCTGATATCGTACGCAGGTCTGCGACGTTCCTCGGTTTAAAAGAGCCATGTTGGCCTGAAGAGCCCAGGCTTCCAGGGCCCGGCCACGTGGATTGGTGATGGTGTCATGCACCGGACCCATGACCCATGCACTGGACCTCACGTACGTATAGAGTGCCTACCGCGAAACGAAAACGAACTTCGTTTTTGTATCACCGTCTCTGTCGTACTTGCTAATTCGAGCGATACAGAAATTCGTTTTCGTTTCGCGGTAGCCCCTCAGAAGGTTCTCTGTTAACAAATCGCTTGTTACACCTAAACTTGGCCATCCTTTTCTATCGCACGCAACGCGCTGCGCTTACATGCCGGCCGGGGCCTGTATTCTTGACAGTGCGACAAAATCGTTAAAAAACTTGACAATTGCCAACATTTTCATCTGAAAGTTCAATACCTCAAAACCAACTAAACCGATTGTGTTGAGGTATCCAAGAACCACCTCGATCACGTCAACACAGACAGGCACATAGACACGTCTAATTTATAACACCCCTCTTTTTGCGTCGGGGGTTAAAAATAAATATTTAAGTACACAAGTAATAATTCCAGTTCTTAAAAACTTCATTGTAAAGCACGTGACAAGCAAACAGCAAGATAGGTAGCAAACAGTGCAAGAGTCAAATTTTTAATTATCATTCCGTTGCAACGTGACAGTTCTGTTGCAACGCATGGGCGTTAAAATATTATAAAATTAGGTAGTTAATTAGTGAATTAAGCGTCCATTACATACTTTTAAAATTGTCCTCATTGAATGATGATGACCAAAAAATCTGTCAGACAAATTCAAAATAACTATTTAAGCAAGGAATGCTCCTTTAGCGTTGCACGCGCGGCGCTCCACCGGTATACTCTAAATTTCATTAGGCGTTTGAGTTAAGCCACCGCTTTCGTGTAATTGCTCATCTTCCGCGTCTCGTCCTGGAAAAAAAAATCTAGTTTATAGCCAATTTATTATCTAATTAGAAGCGGGAAAAACATTAACGCTTCAAGCATTTTAGTTAGTCTCAAAAGTTTACTGGTAAATGGTTTATTAGTTGAACCTTCTCGTCTACCTGGCTATATTTTATATTTTATATTAGTACACTTTAAGAATCACCCTTATTGCGATCGAATAAAGTTGCATTTCTTTCATCAATCATGTTTATCTGTCTGCACACAATAACAGACTATTATCAAGGTGCATTTGATGCCAATTTAAGAAAAACAATAGCCATTACGAATAAATACATCTACATGGCGGCCTACTCGTAACCTCATTACTTTATTGCGATATCAATGAGTGCATTCCAGCTTTGCCATAGTCGGCAGGAATTGAATTAAAAAAAAGTGCACTTGCAATTACGCCGTTGAAAATACCCCTCTCACGTTTCAATCCTTTATGGCGGTCCCTATGAATCAGAATGGAGTGCAATATGAGATGAGAGAGCCAATAATGCAATATAAAAACAGAAATAAGCACTCCTTTCCTCGGCTTTGGCCCGTCGAGTATTCTCCATTATTCCCATTCAGTAGATTTGCTTTGACGAGTGTCCTTAGCAAGCGTTTTAATAATTTCTTTTATGTTTTTTTTTTGCGAAATTCAGCAAAACTTGTTTCATGTCAAACAAGGCCGACATTCAGAGAAATTAAAATAGGATGTCAAATTAGTTTATAGAAGCTTCATTTGCTTTGCTTTTCTTTATATTTTCGCAATAGCGACTAAATCTGAAAAATCAGTTGAACTAGGTATTTGACGTCAATACTTTTGTACCTAATATTACATTCAATCCTAATAAGGCAGTCCATCCCAAGCATTCCCTTTGTCAACAGATTTGGTGCAAAAACTAGATAGATTAATGCAACGGGCTCAGATAAACCATATCTAAAATCATAACAATATCATTCCTTATAGCTATCTCCGATATCTCATCAGCGTTATCGGGCATACCAATCATTCACTAAGGATATAAATCTTTTACTGGAAGCCGACAAAAGCCAGAACTTGAGATATCTCTTTTTGCTACCAAGGGTCAAGGGAGACACAAAAATACAGATTATAAAACCTCTTTCTAACAAGGTTAAGTGTATAATGAACCTAAGATTCTTGTAGACGGAAAATCTATCAGTCAAAAGGAACATTTTCGAGGGCATCGTTAGTAAATCTTCAGTTTAAATCGACTCTAGTTAAATCTCCGATGTATTTCAATTTGCGTCCAATTTTATCGGTCGGGTACTAATTCAAGAGAAGTTGTGAAAGTAATGGCTATTAAATTTAATTGCTACTTAAAAATACAGTAATTCATTTTGAGGCAAACGTGCCAGTGTGACACCTAAATGCATTATAGTTCACACCTATTGTCTTGTTATGAATAAAGATTGTAAGTCCTAAGTATTTGTTTAGTGTTAAGCACTGGTTTACATCAACACATTTTCAACGTTTCTAAAAATTATAATCACAAATTTTAGGTCGGTAACATTCACTTTTAAACGTAATTAAATTTGTAATGAAAACATTCATGACATGATGGGAAACATTTCCTAACGAACTTCGTAACTCAATCACCTAATTAGAGATTGTTTCGGAACTTGTGGAATGGATTAATTAATATAAAATACTTATCGGTATTTTCCGAAGCGAATAGGAAAATCTCAATGCACGTAAATCTTGTTAAAACTTAAATTACTCGCATGTTGTTAGTGTCCCTAGCATTGCTAGGAATAGTTGGTACCAAGAATAGTAGAAAGCTCAACAGCAAACTGAATTCTTGTTGTGAAAAATAATTATAGTTTCATCTGAACGAACTTAGTCCGCATGTTTATATTTTATACATACCTCGTTCCATAAAACACTACAATTTCAACCAACTGATACGTCAACGTTATTTTGTTTATTACTCCAGGAAAATTACGTTTTTTTTTCAAACATTAAATTATAACAGCGTTTTTTTGTTTGTTTAATTTTCAAATGTTATTCTAAGATGCCTTATCCAAGAATCCTACAAAATTTCCATCGGGAAGTAAATATATAAAAAAATTACACATCCATTATGTTTTTTGTGTGATTTATTTATTATTCTTGAAGAGCTCCTGTAAATTAACTAAAACAAAAATTAAAATATCTATTAATATTTTTCTCTTTTTTCAGGAATTTGTGAAACATCGATTTTTTTGATGACTAATATTTTGGTGGATTTTGAGTCTACGTAATTACTAAAATGATAATATATCAGTTTTACACAAAAAAGCTGCTGTTATGAATTATTTCCAAATTTCCATTTTTTTCCATACTAATGAAAATAAAGTGCTTGGGCTATATCTAGGATATCGAAAATAAATATTTCTGTGGAGAAATTGACATAAGTACCGGTTTTATAATTGTTGTGCAAAATTTTATATATTTTAATTTTTATAGTAAAATGAGTACGAGTATGAGAAAACTGCGAATTACGCTATAGGTTCTTGGCCATACTTTGATTTAAGACAAACTTTGTAATCAGCATTTCGCTCAATTTCGTGTTTCGCATATATAATATATAGAATACATCTTGATATATAAAGCGCTGGTTTTTATTTAATACTTACATCGTTAAAAGCACAAACACATGACGGCATTAATTCACCGTTACAAACGATTAGTGGTCAAAACAATTATTGTGATGTAATCCAATTTCTCACAGTGCATTATAAATACTGGTACAATCGTATCAAATTCCCAAACAGCACAATTAAGTCCCACTATTTCCAATTTTGTATAAAATGGAGTTGAAATTTACCGACGGCGCAAAATGAACTTATAATGGCTTATTAGGTTTTCTCGATACACGTAGCTTTTCTGTTGTCGAGTCAATTTGCTGGCAAGTTAGAGGGGGACGGTGGAGCGTTCACTCAATTAGTTAATTTCGTTAAATATCCTTGATTGAGCAACGGCCGGCAATCAGGCATGCAAATTCCCCCCTCCCTTAGTCATTTCAGAGACTTTACCGAAATGGAATTTTGCTAAACGTCGACTATTCAACCGCTGCGATGTAGCAAATTGGCCGTGTTTAATGAGGGCTGTTTAGCGCAGAATCTTCTTAGTTTTGCTATAGAAAACGGCGACTAGCATTTATTTTTCCTGCAGCATGACGCTTTGCATAATTGACTTTGACCGCTTCCGTAAATTTTCTTTAAAGCGTTAACTTCATTATCTGCAGGTTTATTATCTTTAATGAAAAAATGAGTTAAGTGCTTTTGAGTCCCTATGCAAGTTCTTTGTGTTAGTAAATTGCGCTAAAACTCTTATCTTAATTAATAAAGGCTTATTGTATGGAAATAGCAACTCGCTCAAGCAACTATTGTCCTATTTCATATTCAAAAACGAGGCCATAAGGGACTTGTTGATTACGGAACCCTAAAAAAGGATCAGTAACGCGATTTTGGCTCCTCCGGAGCCGCAAGAAACTTTGATGGTTTAAATGTTAGTTACTCAACGAAGCAAAAAAAGCTAATAAAATTTGGCACACAGTGGTTCATCACGTGGGTAAAAGAACACTTTTTATTCCAAAAATCTAACTCTGAAGGTATTAAATTGATGATGGAAGTTATATGCCAATTTATAATTATATTCAAATAGCTATGTATTTATTTATTTAGGAACTAGTATCATCGTCACACAAGTAAATGTAATTAATAGCATTCGTATCCAGTACCTCATTTTAACTAACTGTTAACTGGAATAGATCTCTCAAAGGTATAATTTCGCTTTAATACATAACTTTATTTTTTGTTGATTGTTTATTATGATTATTTTGAACAAGAAAGAGTTGTACGACTACTACTACCTTCTCGTCAGCAAGATTACTACCCACTAGGCTAAAAATAAAAAGCTATGGCTATGAACTTAAATCTTCATCAAAATATTAAATAAAATGTCCCAATCGACGGCGGAGGGACTGTGGTGTAGCATTCCTTCCATTAATTAATTATATCAAAGGAATTAAAGCTATGCGATGTCGATCCACGTAGTTGGAATGAATACAGCACAATCGGAAATATCAAGCATCTCCCATTCTTCGAAAACCATGGCATAAATTGTCGGTAGCCTAGTGAAAAATATATAGTTGCGTAAATATGAAATATTAACTAAGTTACATAAGTCCATTCTTAATACACACATGCATCGTACCCCCATAGTACTCGTAAGCTCAGTAAGGCTTGTGTTATGGGTACTTATCCCCTAGCCAGGCCTAGCGATTTATCTACTTTTGAATACTGATTATGGTAAATAACAGCGTGGAAAAAATATATATATATATTTTTTATTATAACTATTTTCTAAAAAAAAGCCTGTGGTATGCCCACTGCCCGTTACCGAAAATGCATGTGGTCCATATGTGGCCACTGCCCCGCTAGCCATATGCACGACTATTAAGGTTCAGCTACGTCTTTACAATAAATTGAAAAAAAAAATTTTTTATGAGGCTGTTTTATTATAAACAAAAATAATGGCAACAGTTCGTCTATACTGTCTTAAATTTGTATGGCTAAAACAAACTTTGTGTGAAAAAAATTATATGGAATTTGGAAAATAGTGGGCTCAGCTTTAGAATCGTTGTCATCGAGTTCATGGCTCATTTTTTAAATATAGAATCTACTCATTAAAAGATGATTTCTCACCAAGTTTCAAGTTGTGAAAATCCATAGTTTTTGAGAAAAAATATTAAAGTTTCCATATAAATTTCCATTACTGTGTATTTCGAGGAGATTTTTACTGACAATGGCACTTGTGCGCGTTTCTTTTTACGTGTTGATATTGGTAATTGACTGACAATGACACTTGTGCGCGTTCCTTTTTACGTGTTGATTGGTAGATGTTCTTTAGGTAAGTTTTTAATCAATTACGGTTAATATTTAATATAATATAATAAATGTAGGTATCTGTTAGTTGTTTTCGTCCCGACGCAGCAAAAGGCTAATTCGACATACTCTAAGAGGCAGGTCGGTGACGACGAGCGAAGCGAGGAGGAGTGTTAGGTGTACCGCGACCCTAGCGCGCGAGCCGAGCGAGCAAAGCGAGCGTGCCGCGGCAGCGGCCGGCGAAGCGCCAGAACCGAAAATGTGTTATTTCACCTAGGTGTACCTACACCGACCTGTCTTAGGTATTACGCGTAATAAAGATTTGGTAATTCACGTCTTAGGAAGCACGGGGTTAAAAAAAATGTGTCAAAATCTCGTCAAAATATACACGTAATGCCATCTATGGAAATGTATATGGAAACTTTTATATTTATTTTCTCAAAAACTTTGGGTTTTCACAACTTTGGTGAGGAATCATCTTTTAATGAGTAGAATCTATAAAAAAAAAATGAGCCATAAACTCGATGACAACGATTCTAAAGTCGTACCAAATAGTGCACTGTTTCCTCCACAAAAGACTATGAAATACACACACAGTATTCTTTTCAACACGGTATCTTGTCAATAGAAAAATAAAGAAGTGAACCAAAGATTAAGCAAACATTTTAAAACAGTCCGGAGATTGGGACATTTGGGACAAATAATTCAAAATTGAAAAAGAAAAAATCGTTTCTTTTATTGCATATTATGCACATACCTGATGTGGAGGCTAATGTTTCATTTAAACACACTTCACAAAGTTCAGTAAAATATCGTAAACAGGCTCTTAGCGGTTCATTTGAAACAATAGTCTTGCCCTTAAAAGTCGTGTAAATACTCTGCAGGGCCGTGGCCATATACGGACCACATGTACTGTGTTCAAACGGGCGGAGGTCATAGTAGGACCACATACGTATAACCCGAATCACAAAAAAAGAAGCAATAACTGTAATAAATCATCACAACTACACGCATATGTAACTTATACACTACCCAAAAATTACAATACATAGTACTTACCGTATCTATTTTCGGCATAATTCCATTTATAAATACAGAAACTGACAAAACCGGGCTAAATCCCGCCGTTTGAATTTGACAACTAAAATGTCAAAAGAAAATGTTACGATACACGGACTTTCTTTGCGTTCCGAAATCGCCTATTTCATAGAAAATACAATAATGACATTTTGTGTTCCTTATATTACATCAGCTCGTCTAGAAAAAAATAATTGCTATGTGGTCGCTATGTGATCACCGCCTGGCTAAGGGTTATAGATAATTACATATTTGACAGATTGCGTATTTCCCGGTTGTGTTTTAAAGGAGCCCGAGGTTCGCTTTGGCATCTTATCCCAAGATTTAGTGTTGACAATTTGAATAGACAGAAATAATTGACAAACCTGCATAGCCTATGTAAGTAAGTAAGTAAGTAAGTAAAATCTTTATTTGCACGATTTTAGGTCAAGACAGATCACAAAGAGGTACAATAGAGGTATCACTAAAATCTACCTTAAAGGCATGACCACCCGGATAGTTCATTCTAAGCGTCGATAGTGGACCTGCCCGGCGGAATCCAAACTGGTTGTCGCTGAGATCTGGACCCACTCCTTCCTTCCAGATGCCGGTTGAGACGGGCAGGCACTACCCGTTCAAACAATTTGCTGGCCTCGTCCAGCAATACAATTGGCCTATAGGACGAAGGCGAGGTCGCTCGCGCTCCGTATAGTGTGAACGTCTGCCCACCTAGTTAGTGCGGAGTGGGGTACCGCGCACGCACGCTAGGTTCCTTAGCTAGGAGGTTTCCTCGTAGCGGTGTGGGGTTACCGCGTACGCTCCAGGGACCTAACCCTTACCTTCCTTTCCACCCCAGGGATCAGCGGAGTGGTATTTTCCACCGCCCTACGCTCACCTGGGTTCCACGTTCCACGGGGAACCTCCGCTCTGCCACTCCTGGCCAGGACATACCGTAGCCCCTTCAGGGCCAGCTAACCGTTTGCCGCGCCGTGGTCTCCGTGAGAAAGTGGGAGATATGGAGGCCTATCAGTCCAATAGAAACTCATATTTACTTACTCATATTTTTCTACGTTCAATGTTGTTTACATACTGTGTTTCTACGTTCAAATTTTGAGGCTTGATGGGAGTACGTGGGAGCGCTTAATCAAATTTTGGGGAAAATTAGGTTTAGCGGAAGAAAGTTGGAGATATGGAGGAATAACAGTCCAATAGAAACTCATATTTACTTACTTATATTTTTCTACGATCAATGTTGTTTAAATACTGTATGTTTCTACGTTCAAATTTTGAGGGTTGATGGGAGTACGTGGGAGCGCTTAATCTAATTTTGAGGAAAATTAGGTTTAGCGGGAGAAAGTGGGAGATATGGAGGCCTATCAGTCTAATAGAAACTCATATTTACTTACTCATATTTTCTACGTTCAATGTTGTTTTAATAGTGTATGTTTCTACGTTCAAATTTTGAGTGTTGATGGGTGTAGGTACGTGGGAGTGCTTGAGCGAAAATTAGGTTTAGCGGGAGAAAGTGGGAGATATGGAGGCCTATCAGTCCAATAGAAACTCATATTTACTTACTCATATTTTTATACGTTCAATGTTGTTTACATACTGTATGTTTCTACGTTAAAATTTTGAGGGTTGATGGGAATACGTGGGAGCGCTTAATCAAATTTTGAGGAAAATTAGGTTTAGCGGGAGAAAGTGGGAGATATGGAGGCCTATCAGTCCAATAGAAACTTATATTTACTTACTCATATTTTTCTACGTTCAATGTTGTTTAAATACTGTATGTTTCTACGTTAAAATTTTGAGGGTTGATGGGAGTACGTGGGAGCGCTTCCGTACAGTATTTAAACAACATTGACGTAGAAAGTAAATATGAGTTTCTATTGGACTGATAGGCCTCCATATCTCCCACTTTCTCCCGCTAAACCTAATTTTCCTCAAAAAATGATTAAGCGCTCCCAATTACTCCCATCAACCCTCATAATTTGAACGTAGAAACATACATTATTTAAACAACCTTGAACGAAGAAAAGTATCAGTAAGTAAATATGAGTATTCATTACATACAAACTTACAATACAAAACTACAATCTCACAGACTTTTCCTCTTTACACTATTAGTATAGATAGACTAGCGCTTCGCCCGCGTATTGCTAAGAACTCAGGCAAGTCCAGAGAAAAAATATAGCCTATGACCATCTAGAAATTACACGCAGCTGCGCAGGTGAAATACTTTTTTAAATCGAATAAGCGGTTCCCGGGATAACCGACTTCATATAAACACAAATTTTACGTATTTTACAAAGGTATTGTCACAGTATTACAATATATTGTGGTCTCGCAGACTTTCCTCTTTATATTATTGCTATAGATTAGTACCGATGCTCGTTTTTACAGCTCTGCACTAGACGCCACCATAGCTCACTTTAATTTCGTAATTGCGAAACCACAATACAAATACATTTCGTCAAAGACCGACGCGTCGGGTTTTAAACGGTATTGTCCCGAAGCCAATCTAGCTGATAGTGTCGACGGTTTTCAGCTGAATTGCAATAATTTCAGGACACACTGAGACCGCTGTTTTGCAAGTTTCGTAGACTTTATTGTCATTGATAAAATAGCTAGAATTCAATGACTTGAATGCCAAGTTATTTTGTCGAGGTAGAACGCAGCAATGCGGTACGATACAATTGATAGTAAGTATAATGTGTTTTCAGAACAGTATTTTATTAAAGCTAAGTGATTTGTAGCAACGTCATTAACAAAGTGGATGCGTTGATTTGTGGAATTTATTGAAGAAACATGTATTTTCCATGTTTAATTAAATTAAAGAACTCGAATTATTTTCATTTTCTGCCAAGCTCAGCGAATTTTAGGTGCGACTCAGCAGCAGTTAACTTTGAATCAATTTTATGATATTTAGAAAGCTTTCTCTGGTGATAATTTTAGTACATTTATGTTAAGTACGATTCGCTAGAAATTTGATATAATCATAAGGTAAACGACCTAAGTATATAGACACTGGCCTATTACGTGGTACCTTCAGTTTAAGTTCATAGCTATAGGGGATTACGGGCAAACTTCTAGATTTTAATCATCATTAAATCTTGACTTGTATGTATTTTCCTTGCAATCATTACTCATGGAGCACATCTGAACGTCTGTAGAGAGGGGGCGCTTTGTTTCACCTATTTTTTAAGTCCTATTATTGGAAGTCTGAAAATGTTCTTCATAAAATTTTACGCCATAATAATCGTTAGTCCTAATAATTCTTATTCCTAACGATCGTAAGTCATAACTACTCGAGGTCATAATGACAATAATCATAAATTTCTCAAATCCTAACATTGATTTTCATATTTTTTTTCATCATAACATTCATTGTAACCTCTCTTTTTGAGGTTACCACCAGCCACCCTGATCGGTTGGCGTAAGACTCTAATTAAATATTAAAATTACCTCAGGGCGCCTTGCTACTGGTTACTATTCAAAAGAAACACACATAGACATTGTAACAAAATACTTTATTTACTTAACACACGTTAAATGTTAAAAGAAATGGTTAACCTTGTCCAAACAGTTTTACACAAACACTATACCACCGATTCTTCAGCTGCAGTAAGGAAGCCGTTGTCCTTGGGGGCTTCAAGGTGAGAAGCTCAAATCATCAATGCCACGTAAGCTCTGGACATGTGCAACTGTCTTGCACCACCGAAGACCAGGGAATTTAGTGTAAGCGCCGGATGTACCGTAAACTAAGGAACCCTAATAACAAAATGACACCTAGGTTAAACGTGGTCACTTGTCCGTTTTATTTAAATTCATAATGACACTAGACACACATTGTTTAATCCTAAATTTGTTTTTCATAATATTTATCATCATAAATGTTACTTGGCGTTATCGAAGTAAATAAACGTGTGTTTTTTATCGCAAGGTACTAGACGAGGTCACAAGACTCTAGCTAGACGCTAAGCAAGCCGCCTGTCTGTGCGGACGTAGCCTAAGGCAGGTCAACGACGACGAGCGAAGCGAGGAGGAGTGTTAGTTGTACCGCAACCCTACGCGCGCGAGCCGAGCGAGCGAAGCGAGCGTGCCGCGGGAGCGCCCGGTGAAGCGCCAGAACCGATTTTTTTATTTACTTAGCGAAAGCGTTTATTCATTAGGAAAAACAAAATTAGGAGTTGAAGTTTGTTCTTAGTTATTATATTAGGATATTAGGACTAACAAAATTATGATGCATGTCCGTTATGAAGAAAATTGTTATGATTAACAAAATTATGACTTCAAGCAAGTTCTTAGTAATGAAATTAGGAAGAAAAATTTTAGGACAACTGATCATTATATCTTCCAATGATAGTTACAGAAGTTTAGATTTTTACGAATTTTATGGTAGCCAATATGGACCCCTGTAGAGATTTTACACATTTATTGCTTGTCAAAAGGGACAAAGGTCCTCATGTTGTATTATTCAGCTCTATTGTTATTATATACAAATTAAAGTTTAGTCTTGGCCGCTTTAGCCTAGTTGGTAGTGACCCTGCCTACGAAGCAAATGTATAAAATCTTGCAAATGAAAGTGTCTACCTACCAAAAAATATTTTTTGATAGAAGCTAGGTACTTGTACATAGTTTAATACGAATTACGAAATTGGGTTCGAATCCCGGTAAGGGCATTTATATGTGTGATGAGCACAAATATTTGTTGCTGAGTCATGGATGTTTTCTATGTATTTAAGTATTTATTTATCAATATAAGTATGTTTATCGTCATCTAGTACCAATAGCACAAGTTTTGCTTAGTTTAGGACTAGGTCGATTTGTGTGAGATTGTATCCTAATATATATATTTTCTTAAAGTGTCGAGTGTTGGGTCACTGTCAAGCACTGCTCGCTTACCTAAATTGCTATGTATTTATTCATGAATTCTAAGTTTATTTCAAAACTATGATAAGAAATCCGGTTTTTAATTAATTTCGTATTACATTCAGTGTGGAAATATATTAAGTACCGTAATTTAAGATGTAAATTAGGTACCTTGCAAGGGTGTTGCACTTTGCAAATTCAGACTAGCAAAATTGGAATTTTAACGCATTCACCGTCCGCTATTGGCACCTACTGGTCTGGGGAATTCACAATGCTTCATTCACTCCGCCAAATATATACTATGCAGTGCACTTGCAGCTTATTTACCTTTCTTATAAGGCGAAAAATGTATAGGTAACATCGCTTTCAGTTAGAAATGACCGCTAACGGATGGCTCGCGATATTTGATAGCAGAGGAATGAGATAGTGGGAAATAATGTGCCTCCATCTCTCCCACTATCTACTTGTGGAACTATCTCCCTGGGATGCGAAATTGGAGACAAAAACTAGTTGCGGTAGGTATAATTTTAAAAATAACATTACGGAACCCGTAACAGGTTTCGTTCGGCGTCAGCTTGGGAGCTCTTTCATTAATTAGATACTTCATCGCGACGCCAAAATCGTTCTCGACACAGCATAATAGGCTGATATAAATTCCCTTATCTGAACCACATCAGCGACATTTTATTGTGACAAAAGTTCGGCTTTGTTAACTTAGCTCTTGTTTTGTATTAAAAACAACATCGCTCAGTTAAGAGTGGAAATTCTTGTGATTATTCCGAAATTATAGTGCAGAGGTCGTATATGCAATAACTCGGGTAAGACGTCATGACGCCTGTTGGGCAATTCCGTATTTTTTCGAACGCCCGTTAAGACGTTAGATGGCGTTAGATGACGTTAGATGACGTTAGATGACGTTAGATGAGATGGACGTTAATGTCCTAACGCTCGTACGAAAAGTTACATGATTACCCTGCAGATATTGAAGGTACTATTTAATGATCACTTTATCATAAGGGAGGTTTCCCATAGATTATTCTCTAAAGTTAGTTTAAAAGGTTCAATTTTTGAATATCAGTTTCGAGATCAGCGAGATGAAACTATGTGATTCGAACCGTTAGTGTTTCGTTGAAGGAAACATCGCGAGGAAACCTGTGTAATCCCAATAAGGTCTTGTTTTCAATGTTCGCTTTCTTATAACTAGTGCCTATGCCCAATCTCGGGATAAGGTGTCAAAGCGGACCCCGGGATAATGAATAAAGGTCGAATAAAACAAAAAACAACAGCATTCCAGATATAATTTTTCTTCTATCATTTTCAATTCAGTTGGCTGTTTTATATATAGACCCGGTCCTGAACTTGGATCTCGGTAAATGGATTTGTTTGTATGTAGTGCACCAATATTTGTGCCAGAGTAGCGGATATTCTCTGAGTATTTCATTGTTTTATTTAGGATGCATGACGTATTCTAATATCGATAGTTCAAGCTAGTTCATGTAAGGGTGTCTTTAAATATTTTTTTTTTTTGGGAGTCACTTCTTTTACCGACAAACATTTGACCGAATGCATTGTTTAGGCGAATTTTCATGTCATCGATTTTTTTTCTCTCAGAAACCGTTAACTTTATAGATATGGCTAAAAGGTAATTGTGTAGAGCCCATTAGGTTAGGTTTTTTTATAAAAATCCTGAAGAGTTTACTGTTTCTAAAAAAAAGTTATTTCGACGAAACATTCATTCGGTAAAACCATTCTTT
Source organism: Epinotia demarniana (assembly GCA_945867215.1). NCBI lineage: Eukaryota > Metazoa > Arthropoda > Insecta > Lepidoptera > Tortricidae > Epinotia > Epinotia demarniana. Next base: position 8,346,546 of record OX244274.1, read on the forward strand.
TAATTAAGTTTTAAAGTACGGAGTTAAAGAAGAACGTTATCTCTTCAAATTGAGAATACATTATAATTGCTCGGTCGAGCACAAAGCCTTCTAGTTATAACTCTATCGTTATCAACGGTATTTCCGCAATTAATCGTATCCGAAGATAAGGCTGTTTCAAGTTAAGGCCAGTCTCTGGGGATCTAAGCAATCTTTACGGCTGACTTGTCAAAGTGAGAAAGGGTCGGGAACTCAAGAGACTCTCAACAATGCCTGTTATCTAAGAAGAAAGCTTAGAGCATAATGATATCATTTCGAATAAATACAAGGTCGGATTACAGAGACTTTAAAGGCTTAGTCGTTAGTCATTCAAATTTTGGTGAAAGGAAACTACCCAACTAACACATTAGCGTCGGTTGCAGGTTATTTTAGAGCAGATTTTTTTGTTTTAATTTTCTCATCAAAATATAGTAGGTAACAAAAGTATGGTTAAATAATAATGCTATCTTTCACCCACCACAATTAGGTATTCATATGTGCATATGATAAATAATATAAGAGAGGATAGGAATACTAGTATATTAAAAGAAAACGTGGGTTGGTGGACAAATAGTAAACTATGTCACATTTTCGTGAAAAAGTAATGCCGTTCTATATAGTTAATAAAAAAGAACATGCATATTTTGGTATTTTAGTAAACTATTAGAGAAAAAATATTACTTAGGTACTTAAAACATTACAAAACCTTTAAAAAAACGAAATCAGAGGAAAACATACGGAAACGCGTGTCGTGTCACCTTCAAATAAACTTCGGCTCCCTGGGGTGTGTGAGATAAACAAAAATTCAATTACGAACAATTTATAGCAGCAATCTTTTAGGGCCCAAAAATAATTTCAGCATTTCACACAGACATCGTTTTGTTTACGTGGCCCAAGCTAATTAGTGGTCAACGCTAACATTAATTAGGGTAAACACAAATGCTGTCTGATAATTTCTCAATTACACTTCAATTCCGTAATTACAATAATAAGAATAAATATTTGTGGTCATGGATGTTTTCTATGTATTTAATTATCTATACAAGTATGTATATCGTCTTCATGTAGCCATAGCCCAAGCTTTGCTTACTTTGGGACTAGCTCGATTTTTTTGGGGAAGGTTGTCCCCAAATATTTATTTATTTATTATGGCTCCACTGAGCTGATCAAACGATGGAGACCGATAGATTAAACAACACAAGAGAAAGCCGTCGTGTGTCATGTCATTGGAACCCTCTCAACGAGTACCTAGTTTATGACTAGGCATAATAACTAATAATAACAAAAAGTACAGTTGGCAATAAAAGCTTGTACCAAAATGTACATAGAAACTTATTCACACCGAAGTAATAGATTTTTCACTTCTCATGCTCAAAAAGTGCGTCATATTAGACTTAGCAAGCGGGGCTAAAGTAGTACATTTAGCCCCTAGGGAAAATATGTATACATATTTATGATTTATAAAACATTTTAATTTTACCAATCAAAACAGTTAAACGTGTGTTCCACCAATCACAACTCTTTAAAAAAACATTAGTATTTGCTATCAACTAACCAGAATTAAGACAGACATTAAAATCGACCAATCATCGGAAACAGAATTCAGTTCAAACATTAGATGTTTTTATTCCCTAATGAATTCAAAATAATTAAAAAAATAAACGCCTCTGACTGACCATAGCCGCGTCCAAACGTTCAAGCATGGTTGACTGCATACATGACATAAGCTATGAAGATTAAGCGGGATAGACTGCTGTCTATCTCGCCTTATCGTATGCCCCGCGTATGCTGTCCGTCGCGCTTGGCCGTTTAGACGCCGCTATTAGACGGTGAGAGGCGTTTATTCGTGGTGTGAATATTTTGTAACTGTGTCAAAGCAGTTTATTAAAAAGAATGGCGCCAAATCGAACAATCTTTTCGCCTTGTATGTTGATTGTGGATGGATAATCTTTGTTTTTACTATTTTCTCCCAGTCGAAGTGAAAAGTAGAGTGTATAACTCTGGTCTAAAAGCCATATTACCCCTCGAACTATTTCCCCTCACTACGTTCGGGAAAATATCCATCCGCTTGTTTGACCTAGATTAAAAACAAAAGAATCGCGGAATATTCGTCGACGCAGTCAAGAATGGCTCCAGAGTAGCAGGGTGAATATCAGATTTCGTGTTTTACACTTGTCCACCCATGTTAACTTCGAAGATATTTAAGACTGCACCGAGCGAAATGTGCCAAACAGGCAGTGGCCGTTAAGTAGATAACGTCAACAGTATTTGTTTAATCCATGTATAAACTGTACATTTAGCACTTAGAAGAACGTGTTAACAATTCCATTGTGTAAAAAACTTAAGATTATTAATATTTTACGCTACAGTTCGACCGCATAAAATATTTAAATTATCGTCTTAATTAAGGTCCAGATTTATCAAAAGGCGCTTCAAATTCGCCATACATTTTCACTATGGCGGCCGCGCGCCGATCTAAGTACGTACGTACGCATTCCCCGTGCTCTGTGGTTCAGTCGCCCGCGAGCGTTCAGAGAGACAGCACGCCCAAGTAACGCTCGACGAGTGTGGACCTGTGCCAAGTTGAACGTGTATAAGTATATTGTCTATCTCCATCCTGAATATAGTTGGAGAGACTAGAGTAGACTATACAATCCAAGAAAATCCAAAAGACTAGACTAGACTGGTACGGTACAGGCCTACCAACTTATCCTTAACTGGAAAAAAGTCTTATCCCGGATTATCAACGGAGGGTCCATAATTGCAAGATTCATGACATTTTTGATTTTGTAGTTCAGTAAAGGGGGCTAGAACATGTCCCAGAGGACGTAAGCAAAATAAACCGTGACGCGAGCGCGTCACCAAAAGTTAATATGGTCGCTACGTAGTTCAATAAAACGATTCGCGACGAATGTCGACAGGGGTGGCAAGCACTTTTATTTCGTCTCGCAACTCGTTTAGCACATGCCGACTGACAATCAATCTCAGTCAATATGTGGGACAAAGGATCGTTGTTTCAGTGTTGTCACAAGCCTAATGAAATTTTTCGGTTTATATTTGCAGACAAACAAGGTATACATAACCTATGTTTTTTCCCTATATTGTTTTAGGAACATTTAATAACTTAAGATTACGTCAGTTCCATTGTGCCTTAAAGGCCTCCACCCATTGGACGCGTGTGCCGCGCGTGTGCTGCGCGTGTCGGGCGCGTTTGAAGCGGTATATTCACACCGGAAGCGGGCGGCGTGTAGCAACGCGTGTGCAGCGCCGCTGCCGCGCGGGTGCTGCGCGTGTGCCGCGCTGCTGCTGCGCTGCTGCTGCGTTGCAGCTGCGCTGCCGAGCTGTAACTTTAGCGTGTGCCGCGCTGCTGCTGCGCTGCTGCTGCGCTGCCGAGTTGTAACTTTAGCGCCGCGCGTATATCTATTTAGCTTTTGTTACGTGAAAATTTATACGGCAGTGCATTGAACTGAAGTTTGTTTACGTATTGAACGCGCCGTGATTTGCAGTGTCCTATTGGGATTAGACCGATTTTCTTACCATAATTTCCTTCCCCGAAAAGCTAACGAACCAATAAACTACCCTAGCTTTGTACAATACGTTGTAATGTTAATATTTTATCCTTTTTGTAGCTATTAACGCTATGATTTGTGAATCCTAAAACACGATTTGCGTGTTTGTAATCCCACCAAAAACATAAATGTAAAAAAGGAGAGCCAAGTTCAATACAAAAATTATGCTTGGCTGTGGGCTTCGCCGAAAATACAATGGAGATCTAAATGAGTGCCAAGTTCTATGCAAAATCCATACATGTATTTATAGGAACAAAATAACACTATGCAATCACTTCGATTCTGACGCTTTATACCAGGAACGCAGAATGCCAGATCAGCAGGATGGCAGATTCGCAAAAAGTCAGATTCTCAGAATGTCACATTCGCAGAATGCCAGATTCGCAGGCTGCCAGATTCACTTAACGCCAGGTAGTTACTGTGGGTACCAGGCGACGAAATACTTACTTAAATATAATAGATAGCATTACTTAATTCTCCCATTGCACAATTTTTTCATGTGGCTGTTTGGCCTTTTTTTATGTTATAGGAGGCAAACGAGCAGACGGATCACCTGATGGTAAGCGATTACCGTGGGTGCGTAACGATGCATATAAAATTTTTTGAAATAATATTAGTCGCAATTACGCTCATTTGATATAATTATTGAGTGATATAACAACACTAAATATATTTACATACCATATAAGTATCATTTTATACAACGATAATTTGATATAATAATATTTACTATAACATACTTTAAATATAATCAAAGAAAAAGAAAATGTATAACATAAAAAACATTGTAATGTTTACAAATATATCAAGAATTAAGTAATGCTATCTATTATATTTAAGTAAGTATTTCGTCGTCTGGTACCCACAGCAACTACGTGGCGTTAAGTGAATCTGGCAGCCTGCGAATCTGGTATTATGCGAATCTGGCAGCCTGCGAATCTGGTATTATAAGAATCTGACATTTTGCGAATCTGACATTCTGCGAATGTGACATTCTGAGAATCTGACTTTTTGCGAATCTGCCATCCTGCTGATCTGGCATTCTGCGTTCCTGGCTTAAAGTGTCAGAATCGTTACACGAACCACTTGGTGCCACTTTTGACCCTTCTATAACTCAAAACCTCTTTAACGTAAACACATCAAACTCATTCACATCATTATATTTAAGATTCAAAATCTTGTCGGTGGAGCAATTTCCATTCCTCTCTGTTCTCAGCTATTGTTTTGACCTCTTGATACGACGCGCCGTTTACTTTTTCTTTTATTTGGTCCATAAAAGATCTTCTTGGTCTCCCTCACTTCCTCTTTCCCTCTATCTTCCCTTCTACTATGGTTTTCATAAAATCATCGTGTCGTAACAAGTGGCCCAACATCCTGCCTCTCCTGTTCTCAATGGTCTTCAACAACGTTCTTTTCTCTTTCACTCTCTCAAGCACCTCCTCATTCGTCTTCTTATCCTTCCAACTAATCCTCTCCATTCGCCTCCAGCACCACATTTCGAAGGCCTCCAATCGTTCTCTGTCACGCTGTGTCATTGTCCACGTTTCGCTTCCATACAACGCTATGCTCCAGATGTACACTTTTATAAGCCTCTTCCGAATATGGCCTGCTATTCTGGCTTTGAGCAGGCTCTTCTTGGCATTGAAAGCCTGCTTCGCCATGGCTATCCTCGCGATAATGTCTGGTGTACATCTGGAGTTATTAGTGATTATGCTTCCCAGATATTTAAATTTGTCGACTTGCTCTATTGTCCTGTTATTTAAAGTGATTGGTCTATAATTTGAGTGCCTTTTTGAGGTTACTAGCATTTTTGTTTTATTAATGTTTATTTTAAGTCCAAAATCTTCAAAAATTGCATTCATATCTGTAACTAATTCTTCTAACTGATTTGATGACTCTGCAAAAGCCGCAATGTCATCAGCAAAACGAATAAATTGAATTTTTTTCCCATTGAAATGAACCCCCCCTTTTCCGGACTCTATTAATTTTCTAATGGCACACTCTATGAACACATTAAAGATAAGAGGCGAAAGTGGACAACCCTGCCGAACTCCTTGCCGTATCTTCGCCTTTCTAGCTTATTCTCCTATTTCAATTAAAGTTCTTTGATTTCTGTAGAGTTCAAAAATAATTCTTCGGTCTCTATAATCTAATCCAGCTTCCTTCAAGATTGACATCATATTTTTCCAATTAATTTTGTCAAATGCTTTTTCTAAGTCTATAAATGCTATGTGTGTGTCCTGGTCTAAATCCATTCTTCTGTCAGTAATCATTCTTAAGGCTAATATTGCTTCTCTCGTCATCAAACTACTTGTGTTTAATTATATTTATAAGGACATATAAGAAGCCCAAATTTCATGAAGCTAGCTCAAACGGTTATAAAGATATGAAGGTAAAAAAAAGGTTATCAGAATTAATATATGATTGGTTCGTGTAATATTACACTCGGCACTGGCTAGCCAGTTCCTTTGCTTGAACTTGGCTTGACACGCTGCCGCGTGTCTAGATGTAAACACCTAGGCGTGTCCCCAAGCCATTGATAATGACTGCTAAATTAAATTACAAACAGATTGATTTTCCCCGTTTAGTAATTACTTAGTTAATTTAACGATTAGTTTCCAGAGGGTGAATAGAGGAAGATTTATGGACAAATGAAAAATGGAAGCATCGATATTGGTCCTAGACTAATGAATGTTTAAAAAGGTTCACCGACCTTTAGAAACTTAGACTTTGTTCAGTGTCATAAATTACTGTTTATTTACGATTTGTGTGATACATACGGTACATTCAAGTATAAAATATGTATTGATTCAATCCTCTCATAGATATGTATCTTAATCAAACCGTTGACATAAGAGTGATGTGACATATTTATGAGTACTATTTACGTACCTACACTCATCGTATTTTGAGTTTACAGTGTCTAAGAAACAGAATTTTCCTTGATGACGGTACTGTCAAGTCAATATGTGGATAGTAGCAAAGGGTATATCAGCCCTCTTATTCATAGAACTTCTATAAACCCCGAAATGATAATAATAGAATACCTAACACAAATACCTAAGTGACAGACAACAGACAGACATTTTTTTAAAGCGAGTTTAATACCCGTTATCAATAATGTACTATAAAAAAAGTAAGACAGGTTAATTGCAAGAACTTGCCTCAGTTTCGCGTCGTCAATGGAAAGAAACGGATGACGTCAGATTTGGTGGCAATTTTAAATACGGAATTTCGTATATACAACGTACCTACCTCTTTTTTATAATACACATCATTGCCTATTATTTTGAAAATGGCGATTATTCAGCAGTAATAGAGTAATTAAAATACGGTATTTCACAAAAGTCAAATCATTATTTTTATGATACGTCAAAAACGCTCCGCTAGTATGGAATTTGTAGATTGCTTGTGACGGCACAATCAAACAAAAAGAACTTATTGTTAGTTTTTATGAATCTAAATCTTAAAATCATCATCATCATCAGCCTATATACGTCCCACTGCTGGGCACAGGCCTCTTCTCATGTATGAGAGGGAACGGGCAGCGGTAATCAAATAGCGTGCATAAATGACACATTGATATTTATCGAGTATTTTGGTAAAGTTTATCTGTTGCTAATGAAAACACCTATTTATTTTCACTGTTGTCAAATATCCTATTGTTGATGTCTTTGGAGTAAACTTTATACAAACGTGCAAAGAAAACATGATTTCATATAAATTCAGTGCGAAATCAGAAAAAAAGCTTCGTTATCTAGTCATTTTGAACACAAAAACCATCCATTATAAGTATTACTATTTGTTATACAAATTGTTCATATTTTTACAAGCTTTTATTTGTGTAAAAAGTTCAGCCTGTAAATTAGCAATCTCATTTGGTATTCACTAAAACTCAGGATGAAAACCTTTTGATATGTGAATACAGACCGATTTTTTTTCTAGGAGGATTGATAACCTCAGCAGTCGAAGGTTGAAAATATTACTTTTCACTTCAACACGAAAAAATGCGTAAACAAGAGTACATTTTTTCATTAAATTTGTTCTTTGAAAACTTGTAAATACTAAAGCATAAGTTTTTTTTTTTCACTACACATGCAACCGGAAAGTGGCTTAACTGTTCGAACACGCGTTAGGAAATGTCAACTGTCGTTGTATGTAGGGGAAAATGAGGCCACCTATCATGGATAAGAGGGATGGGCAGAGCAGAAAAGTAAACAAACTTGAATATGAATCACCTCCCAAACTATTTACAACACAATCTAACCATACAGACAAAAGAAACATACACATAGTGTTTTAGGTAAACACGCGTACGAAACTAGCTCTATAAGATTTATCTATGTTTCTAGTCAACCCTTTGGAAGGGGACTATGTTAGTGCATAAGCAGCGTACGACCTCCACTTGTATGTACTACACTCATTAAGACCACTAACAACCTTTCAACATCCCTGCACATACGATTCTTCATACGAAAGTAAAAATAGTACAATCAAAAGGACCACTTATACTGCCCGCGTCCGGCGGTGCTTTTGACGAAATGATCGGTCCTTCTCTCGAGAGCCCTTACACTCTACAGCTCCTGACCCCTCTGCTATGTACGTGTGGGATTAGGTAATGATGAGAGTATGCTATTTACTTGGAGGTTTTGATTTTTACGAGCTTTTATTTAACCTGCACTGATCGTAGTATTCTACCGGGCTGAGTTTGGGAATGGGATAGCTGTTAATTCATCGCTTTGACCTAATTATAAAGGTGTTGATCGTACTCGCATGTTACCTATAGAGCATCGAGTATTTGCAGTTTTTAAATGTTTCGAGTTGCACAACGAACATAGCCAAGCATAGAGTCAAATGTCGCTACTTACATTATCACGATCATTGTAGCGAAAACTTTAATTAGTAAATGCTGCGCTTGAGGTGTGTGCTGCGCAGAGAGGGACGGTGGCGGAATAATAACAAAACTGCTCGGCTCGACAAAAAGCTTGAAACAAATTCGTCGTTTCGCTAGAATTCTGAACAATTTAGGAATAATACATTACTTACCTAGGGCGGTAAAACAAAGTCATCGCGGGTATAATTAACTGTAGAGGTAATTCTATGTGTTTTCTTTTTTGTCTTTTTATATCTAGTTAATGTCATGTTTACATGTTTTCAATAAATAAATAAAAAAATAAGTATGACGCTCAAGCCGAAGGCAAGGGCGATAAATATGCGATCGGAAGCTTTCTTTATTACAGCCCGTAGTGAGTATCTACAAAGTTTTACGTCTCTCCCTGGCTAGCAAGTGGGATTTTCCGCACGCGCACCGTACGGTAACTGCTGCTTAATGGCATGTATGGTTTTAACTTTAAAAAATATAGGCTTCTTGAAATAATGATTTAATATTAAACGTTAATAAGTGTATTTTAATTTCAAAAGTAACATAATAATACATTCCATACTAATACATTTTACATATATTGCGCATTTTATTTTCATAAATATAGTTTATATTAAAATCAAAAACTAACAGTTACAAAATGGTTTTCATTACGCATGTACTAAGGAAATATCTTGGCAAATAATCTAATTTCAATAAATTTGACCTATGCTCTTAATATGTATCGAATAAGGCCCAAAATAACTCGTTTCAACGCACGTTCAGCCCATTATAGGACTTCATTAACTAACGTACACATTCAGCAATTTCCTACTTTGCGAAATATAATCGAGTTACCTACGTGATTCTCATGCGTTGTTGTTTCAACGCATAATCCATCACGGGATATGTTAATCAAGTTTCAAGTTTTATTGTATTTATCTCCAAGAATGAGTACCTACGTATTTTAAGAAACATATTTCGTTTCACAGTTATTGCGAGTCAGTGTGGAAATATTGTGTAAGCTAGCTCTGATATGTGGTATGAAACATTGACCTTATTCTAAGTATGCAAGTATTATTGCGAGTGTGATCCTAAATTTACATGCAATACAATATATTATGTGCAGCAAGAAATGTCGTGTTGTTATTGTAAAGCCAGCTTCTGATTGCAAAGAACATGCGAGTCGCAAATCGCGAAAATCCCGAAATTCTATTCTACCAACAGATGAAAGAATTTTTGTAATCGGATAAGTTGTTTCGGAGATTACCCCGCCCATAGAAATATACAAAGCTATAATCCCACAGACATTTCCTCTTCATACTATTAGTATAGAAAGCTACAGGTGACTCATAAACCTTCACGGCTTGAAATGTTGCAAGAATCTTCCACCCATGATGATTGGAAGAGAAAAACACAATAAAAATACCAAAGTAAACACACATATGATGAACACTTCAGTAACAAATAGTGTACTTACCTAACTAAAACAACAGTGTAAGTAAATATTATAAGTTTGATTGAAAAAAAATACGAAACTAACTCATACATAACAGCTAGGAAAATAATAAAGTTCAAGTCAAGTTTCCGGACGCTGACCGTGCACCTAGGACCGCTGGGGATGTCCCTGCATGGCAAGTACGGATTGAGCGGCGTATCAATACGTTCAGGACTCTCATTGCAAAGCTGATCTGCTTCAGGGGGGGCAACAACCGCCCCCGAGTCATGCGCTTTGTGAACCAGGCCTTCGCGGGAACTGGTACCAGGCCCCGCGACTACATAGCCTGTGTCACGGAGCGCATTGACTTTCTGAAGCAGAAAGTCTATGCATGGGCAGCCCGTATTCGCCGCTACAGAGAGCGCGTGGACCGATACCAGCAGAATCGCTTATTCCAGAGTGACCAAAGGAAGGTATACCGAAAGTGGGAGGAAACCGATCTTCGTGTGTCCGACGAACAGCAGCCTGATGCTACTGCCATGGTTGACTTCTGGCGTAGTATCTGGACAGTGCCAGTCGAACACACCGAAGGCGAGTGGATGAGTGTTCTCGAACGTGAGTGTGAGGACATCGAACCCATGGGGACTGTTACAATCAGCCCCGAAGACGTTAGTTGTGCCATCCGTTTGGCCCCGAACTGGAAAAGTCCTGGGCCGGATGGATTGCACAACTTCTGGGTGAAATGGTTTCGATGCTCACACCTGCGTTTGGCAACACAGTTCCAGCAAGCCCTTGAGCTCGGTTCCCTACCATCTTTCTTTACAACTGGTATTACCTCCCTGCTCTACAAGTCCGGTAGTACCACGGAAGCGAAAAACTACAGACCCATCACGTGCTTGCCTACGCTGTACAAGCTCCTTACATCCATTTTGAGAGCAAAAATTAACGCACATACCGTTGCGAACAATGTTTTGGCCCCTGCTCAAAATGGATGTAGGGTTGGGTCTCGTGGTACTAAAGAGCTCCTCCTCATAGACATGACCATTTGCCAACGAGTCCGGCGGAACAAAGGGACCCTCTCGGCCGCCTGGATTGACTACAAGAAGGCCTATGATTCGGTGCCTCATTCATGGCTGAGGAGGATCTTAGAACTACCGGAGGTATATCCTGAAGGACGGTACGGTCGACATTTGTCGGGCATGCCGCCGTCCCGAGGAGTCACTCAGGCATATTATCTCCGGTTGTGGTCATCTTGCTAACGGCGAGTACTTGCACAGACATAACCTTGTAGCCAGAATTATTCACCAGCAACTTGCTCTGCTATACGGTCTTGTGGTCTCCGAAGTGCCTTACTATAAGTACACACCTGCGCCAGTTCTCGAAAATGGGCGTGCCACGCTTTATTGGGATCGATCTGTCATCACGGACAGGACTATTCTTGCCAATAGGCCTGATATCGTGCTGATAGATCGATCGAAACGCCAGGCAGTGCTCGTCGACATCACCATCCCCCATGACGAGAACCTTTTGAAGGCCGAGAAGGTTGTTGTTGAGGTTGTTGACAATTTAATGACACATACCTATAAGCAGTAAAAGAGCCTCTTTTCCTCTTACTAAAAAGCTGATAACCCTATTCCATATGGGCGGAAAAAATATCAAAATGCCGTTGACGGCTGTGATAGCTTTCTCTTTGTCATTATCACTTCTGACATCGACTATTCATCGACAGTACACTAACGACCAGCAAATAATGGCATCAATAATTCTGTGTGAAATTTTAAGTGTCATAATGAATAAAAAATTTATTTGGAAGTAAATTAACAGCCTTCATGAAATTTACTATTCACTTGAAAACGCCGGCATTAACAAATCATAACACTTTCTTTTGGCCTCGCCGTATTTGTGTAAAAAAATGTGTCATAAAAACATTATCCAAATAATTTACTTTAAAAACAAAGTTGTAACCGACTTCAGTTTCGTGCTCCGCCAAGCCACGAGAACATTTCCACATTTTTTTTTACAATTTACCACATTAACTGATTTCCGATAGCAAATGCGTTGGTTACTATAGAAAAAACCGAATCGCTGTATACATGTGGGCTGATAATATTTAAGGACTTCTGTCGATTCCCCATGATCATCATCACCTGGCTCACGAGGTAACCGCCATGTGGGATGTTGATTCGACGAACATCGTCCCGATAGTCGTTTCGGCGAACGGTTTGATAGCGAAGAGTCTCGACCGTCACCTAAAGAGACTCTCGCTAGATGGCTGGATCAAGGGTCAGATACAGAAGGCGGTACTCTTGGATACTGCGCGAATAGTCAGGAGGTTCCTGTCTCTGTCGCCCTGACCACCGGCAGCTTAGGCCCCGCCTCGCTGCCGGCGGTACCCTAGGTTAGGTTTTTATAATGGTTTTATGTTTTATATGCATACTTTTATATTTTACTTTTTATATAATTATTGTAAAAACCTAGCCTGAGTTGAAGATTAAATGAAAAGTATAAATAATAAAAAGCTTTATTTCGGACCATTTTTTTTATACATCCATATGTTGTTAGTATAACTTAACCTAGGTATAATATATTAGGTACTATAAGCACGACAAAAGTTTTTTTTAATGAGGGTACTTAGTCTCCGAAACTATAGGTACTCATCTCATTAAAAAAAACCTTTCAAAAAACATTTAAAACGGATCTTAAACCCTTTTGTTTTGTAACTATATAATATATTTTATTACGTGTTTTTTATGTAGTGGTAACGAGGTTTGACAAGTGGTATGAATAATGGTACCTCGAGAGTTCATTTTATGTTTAATTTAGTTTCACATGTCAGGTTTGATAAATATTATATGACTTGCGTCATGAGGATACTACTTGTACTGATATTATGTTGCAAAGAATATGAAACTTACTTCATTACGACATTATACATAGAATTGTACCATTTTAGTAATATAGTAGAGACTATATTACTAAAATGGTACAATTTGTATTCAAGAAATAACACAACCAACAATTGGATCAAATAACTCAAACGAAGATACGAATTAGTGCAATGTACACATAGAACAGGAGAATAATTAATTATAACCTCGGAAACGTTCTTGTGTATAAGACAGAATGAGTTCTATATTCAAAGTGCATCCCGAATTCATCCTTAATGTGAGACATGACGAGGTTCCGCACTCAACACACGACGAGGCTCAAGTGCACATAAGATGCATTCTATTGTTAAACTCCCATCGGGATTTGTGAACGACAAAATAGTAGTTTGCCGAAACTCTGCAACGTTCGACTCCTTGCATTTATTTCGAAGTTGAAAAGTGTTGGGTCGTAATATTCATGGGAATTTAAATCTTTTAGAACCATGTCTTTAGGCATAAGAAGCTTGAAAATATATACACTTATTTGACAGTAAGTAGCACTAGCTAGAGTAGCTAGTTAAATATGCTTGTTCTTAGCACTAACAATAGCATTAACATTTTAAACTTGTACATAACGACACCGCAACGCAATTTTCTTGTTTCTAAAAGGAAAACTTTCTTTTAGAACAATTGCTTGGAAAATATACCCTACTATAAAAATTCAATTTGGACTGCACTAAAACGATCCAAGAAAGGAAGAAAGAACTTCCCGAGATAAAGCGCATTATCTTAGAGGTCTACAAAGGCTATAGACAAAACATAGGTTACGTCACTGATTTAGATTGTTATCTTTGCCCTCTACATTATGTAATTGCCACAAAAACAGATCTAGTCACGTAAAATTTTCATCAATGTTATCTAATTATCTCCTATTGCATTCTCTCTCATTCTTGAATTCTAATTTTCTGTTAATTAATTTAGAATGGGGTGGCGCATCGTTACTGACGATTTCTTCATATGGTTTGAGACGTTGGTGCCATTAAGAAGCCTAAATCATCTGGTGGTGTCGCTACACGACTTCCTAACGACCGACTTGTAAGAAGGAACTGATTGAAAGATTTAGTGGCCGAGACGGATTGGTCCGATAGCTCAGTTGGCTAGTAGCGACGGGCCATGTGTGCAATGCCTGTAATCGCCGGTACAAATCCGGCTAGGAGCATTAGGTTTTAAATGTTTCCTGTAATTTAAATTTATTATCTCATATAAGAAGGTGACTACCCACTGCCCAGGCCCACTGGAGAAACCAGCTAACTTTTCAATAGACCAGTAAAGCCGATGCTCAAGCTCGACCCATTGTACAGTTGCATCCTTCGGGGCCCTGAAATGTTACTAGTTATTGTGAAGCGAATATTCCGAGTGCAAAAGTCGTAGCACCTGTACAAACCGGAGAATGAACGAGGGTGCATTGTGTTTCCGAATGAAATCGAGGCTTTTGGGCAGGATTTAAATAACACTCAATATTTTTAGGGAGTGCACTCCTTATTTTGCAAATGTGAATGGAACGAGTTCGTCTGCCAAAATTTTATATGAATAGCCGATGTTTGGCTTTATGCCTATTACACAATCATATTTAGGAAATGTATTCATAGTACGAGTTTAAAGAGAGAAAAAAATCGCATGATTTTTTATTGGTTACCTAAGATAATAAAATGATGTAGGTAATAATGTTATACTTAGAGGATTAGATTAGATTAGATTATTTATTTTATGATTAAAAATACATTACAGATTTGCATACATGTCAAAAATATAAGACTTTTTATCTTTTTATTGTTATTTGATCTTATACTCGAGCTACTCACGCGGCTCCATCTGTGCATTACAGAGAATCCAGGCGGTAATCCTACACAGGTCCATACTGGTGAAATATGTTTTGATATCGGATGTATGGTTCCGGAGATTACCAGGGGAAAACTTTGGAACTGCTCATCCGATCCGAGGACTAGTCCGCGCGGCTGTAAGATTGTATACAGGGACATACAACCTCACCGTTTTTTCCTGTTGATAATTTAATCGTTAGTATATAGATGACCGGTGTTGCCCTTGGATTTTTTTATGTCGCTATTAGTAGGGGTCCATATAGAAGAGGGCGAGTCACTGTCTGCCAGTGATAAAAAGTGACAAACTTTTATTAGGTAGACGTCCTATGTCTCATCCAATAGCAGCGTTATCACCCAATGATCTGTTTTCCATTTCATGTAGATTCCATCAAGTAGCAACAGTCCCTGTGCCACTGAGTGGGACCAGCGGATGGTGTCTCAATGTGCGTCTCATGGCATGGACAGGGTCAGCAGGCATTCACAAGCCCCGCTTGGTGTACTCCTTGCATTTTATTGAATGGTCGAAACGTGTTGTATCAGTTGGTACTTTGTTGCACGTGAGCAGGAAAATATAGAAATAAAGTATGTAAACCTTATCATTTCTGGGATATTAAATTAATTTCATAAACTTCTTGTTAATTTTGATAGAGCCCGTTTATTGTAATGTATACAATTTTATAATTTGGTTCTCATATGACCTTTAGTTCTGGTTACATGCAGTTTTGAAATGATTATTGTTGTATTTTGTTTTAGGTAGTAAGTATATAGTTTTTATGAGATCACCATGATGTCAGAAAATTGGTCACGACGCAATGTTTTAATGATAAAACTAATTAACAGGCGGTAAAGTGCGTTATTTTTCCATCCCGTGCCGCGTAGCTGCTGACGGTATCACTCGAAGAACTATTAAAGAGCCTAGTGCTACAATCCAATAGACCACTTACAATAGGTAATTTTAAAATTACGCAGAAGCTTGAGTACTTGTAGATACTTTCGGTGTCTAATTGGCCAGTTGTTCGGCTTGTTCCCGGGTAATTGGATTATCCCCCGCGTTTCCGACGCTATCCTCGTTCGCGGCTAACCGGCCTTACGTAACTATGGTTTTATTTACGAAGCCTTATGTTGTATGGATTCGTTAATTAGTGGATTATTATTTAATTGGATTAACGCTGGTGTCATTGGGTATTAATTAATGCTCGCGGGCTGAGGTAGATTCCTCGGGCCGGAGGATACGCAAATGATTTGATTAATCAATCTAATCTTGAAAGCAAATGTTTATTGCAATTGTTAGTACATAAGCAAATCTACTAATGAAATGTACTTAAGTTTCTAATTTGTAAATAATATTTCGACGCCTTTTAATTGCATAATTGCATGTGGTCTGTGATGATGATTGCATGAGGTACAAATTTTATTTTAGAATAATTATGATTTTGTAGTATTGTTCTTATCATGCTTTATTCATAATCTAAGAGAACGCAAAAGTTTCACCAGCTCTAAACAAAGCTCACAGTTTTTTAAGCTCCCACAAAAAAGAATTCTTTGAAACTCTCATACGTCCCTGCTGTGTGACGTAAAATATTCGACCTATTTTTTATTAAAAAACAAGAGCAGTTCCAACTTCACATGCAAAGCTACTTACACAATTTCAAATATAGTAGTGAAAAATGTAAACTAGGACAGAGACATTGCTAGACTCAGGGATTGTTTACTTTACGAAATTGCCTTGTGAGACTCGAGTCGTGTAAAAAATGTATCAGTGTCTGTTAACTTGGATTGTCCCCAGGCAGGGCTTTGGGGAATCTCTGAAGGGCTGATAGATTTTCTTTCGACCTTTTATTTAGCTTGAAGATGTTAGTTTAGTATAATTGAAAGTAAAACGATTTTCTTATATTGTTAGTCCCGTTCTCTTATGGAATTCCTGGCATGTGGTATAGTTATAAAGTTATATTGGATCATATCGATTGCTGTGACTCAATGATGTAAGAAGTAACATTTTATATGTAAGTTGGTCTGAACCCAAATTATCATCGCCTATTTGTAAAAGATTTTTCACACTTTGTGAGAGAAGAACTACGGTAGCCTAGTGGTTCAGGCATGCGGCTGTCAAGCGGCGGTCGTGGGTTCGAATCCCGGCTCGTACCAATGAGTTTTTCGAGATTTATGTACGGAATATTTACCGTTAGCTTTTTGGTGAAGGATACCATCGTAAGGAAATCGATCTTATCCCAATGAGGTCTAGTTTTCCCTCTGGGTTGGCAGGTCAGATGGCAGTCGCTTTCGTAAAACTAGTGCCTATGCCAAATCTTGGGATTAGGGCGTGTCAAAGCGGACCCTGGGCTCCTTTAGGGGCATTACCGGGAATAACGTTAGGAGGATGATGGTAAGAAGACAAGGCCTGTTATTGGTAAAAGTGATTGAGTTTCGAGTGCTGCGATTCGTTTATAGGAAACTAGCTTCTGCCCGCGACTCCGTCCGCGTGGAACCCGTTTATATCGCAGCTCCATACAAACTTTTACCACCCCATTTCACCCCCTTAAGGGATGATTTCGGAGATAAAAATTATCCTATCACTCTCCATCCCTTCAACTATCTCCACTTAAAAAAACAAATCAATTCGTCGCTCCGTTTTGCCGTGAAAGACGGACAAACAAACAAACACACACGTACACTTACCATTTACAATATTAGTATGGATATGATGTGTATTAGGAATGTAAATTGTGGGTATCGGTATCGAACTGTATTTGTTAGAACCGGACAAAGAGGACACAAGGGAAATTAAATAATAAAATAATTTTGCCAAATGAAATACTTACAAAATGTTCGTAGAGAGACAAACCCCAATGACAAATGCGCTTTTTGTGCAAAGCAGCAAAAAGAATAAAAAGAAGACGTCTTGCTTGTTAGGGGAATCTTGCAATTATTTACAAAAACGCACCAATTAAACAAGATCTGGCAGACGTAAATAATACAAATGTTTTTATTTTCTTTAAAAAAATATGGTTTTTGAGAGTTTTCAGAATTTTATGATGATTTAGGTTACAGATGCTACTAGTATTATTTATTAATTTGAAGTTATCGTGCAGAAGACGTACTTTGCTTTAAAAGAAACGCATGATGTCCACAATTTACTACGATCTGTTCATTTTGTGAGTTTTGGTAATTTCAAAGTCTGTGAAAATGCTAAAGAGGCATACGCTAGTTTTATACATATTAACTGCATTTTCAAATTTTTATTCGCAATGTTAAAAACTTGCTATAAGCTATTTTAGATTTTGTTATCTTCATATCCTCATGAATACGCATAGGATATGCGTTCAGGATGCTGTTGGGACTACCAAGGTGGTGTAGTGCCTCGCTCATGTTCGCGGAGGCCCGCACGGACAGTTTTCAGGCAATTATGCGGAAGAAGATCGCCTTGCTGCTGAACAGGCTCAGGGGAAGCTCCAACGGCATCCTGGGTGTTCTTGCTGACAAGTACGACTGCCCTATTTTACATTACTGGGTCAGCCAAATAAAAGCGGTTGCTCAATTTAGAGTGAAGTAGATATAAGTAAGTGTCTATGCACATACTAACCAACTTAGATTAAGACTTACTAACATTATATCAATATCAAAAAAAAACTGAAACAAAAATTTATTTAATTTATTTATATATACATAACCCATTTCCTTGCTCTTATTTAACATTGTAAGTTTTTCCTTACATATCTGTAAGCAGATGCACTGATGGATTTTCAGCCAAGCCTAACCACTTTAATTATAAAAAAAATACTGTCTTTCCAGATATCTTCCCTTCTCCTTAAATTAATTTATGAACAAAAAGCTAGTTGCTTATTCCGATAGAAGCATGATCCAAGTTTGCGATTGTGCCGGGGCTCCATTCAGTTTATAATTAAACTCCGGTCAAGTCAGACCGCCAGCTCTCAAACTTTCTTTGTTTATCCACTACTGCTTTTACTACAGTTTAAGTGCTTGATGAATTAATAAGTATTCGTATTATAGTTTAGTTTAAAGGTGATTCAGAGATTTAACGAATGGACACTGGAACCCGTTTTGGCAGCCGATTATTAGAGGCACGTGGTTTTAATAATAATCTTTTTGGATTGAACTCCTAGCGCTCAAGTCGGTTAGTACACAACGTGTTAATAAAATAACGCATAAAATGTTTTTTTTTGACGCAATTTATTTTTTACATTTGTATGGAGCAGATCGCCCCAGTCGGCCAACGCTACATTACAAAGGAAAAAAAAACTCGTCTAAAAATAATCCTATTGTATTTCACGTTCTACTCTCGATTTTGAACAAACTGTTTTCTGGTATTGCGTTATTTTATTAAAACGTTGTATATCGTTAAATGCTTTGTCGATATAGTTTTGTATTATTTTGTTACGAATAAGGAATAATAAGGTGAGGAGTATCGTGAGTAAACCTGCATACATCAGTTCGCACTAGGCCAACGTGAAAACTGCATTCCTCTCTTTGATTCCCTCTCGTGCATGAGACGAGACCTGTGCTGCTTATGATGATGACTTAGATAACATGAGTAGGTAGACTTATGCGCCGCTATTCTGACACTTGTTTTAAGTTAACCTCAACGCTCACCCACACATTATAAAGACGCCGCGAAAAGAAGTAGGTAAATAAGCGTAGGTAGAGGTCTAGTTTCGTTAGGCGTGGCGGGTAAAGTGAGCCGATGAGCGCGTAAAGAATAACAGTTCTGTTCAAATTGACAGATTTTGATTTTATTTTTTTAAGGGCCCTTGAAGTTGTGAACATACTGGGTAATTTTATCTTTATAGGCATTTTTTTTTATTCCATTCAAAGATCTAACGATAGTAAATGTTACCATTCTGAATTGGCCTATCTATCGGCTTAGCACACAAAAAAACAAACATCTACCGCAATAATTCACGTCACCATAAATAAAAATCTCATCGTACTCGGCGATAGGTAAAAAATGAAAAAAAAGTCATAACTCCGGAAATACGAAAAATCGCGGAACATACATGGGGGTTATTCAGATAGCCCTCTAGGTCCTCTACCTCCCAGCTTCAGTATATCACTACTTCTTGGGACACCCTGTATAATAAGATTACTCTTAATAAAACAGTGAAATATAATGACGCTAATTTGTTTAGTAGTAGGTCTAAGCTGTTACTTTGTTTCCACGTAATTAATTATCTGGTAGGAAAACACGTGCCCCCCTAACAATATCCATAACTTAAGCAATAAATTCATTTGAATCCACTTAGCTTGCTATATAAACAAATTATTTCAAAGTGAAAAAACATGTTTAAGCCTAAAGCATGTAAACGCAACGGAACTCGGCACCCTAAAACAGGACGTATTAAAATTTCCAGAGTTTAACTTTGGGGTGCGGAGATGCTTTTCGGCATGCCCATACACACGTCTAACTCTATCTTGGCAAACAGCTACATCGGTTTTCTATAAGCCCATTACATTCAATTTTACTCTGTAACGTCAGTAACATAGAATGGATTATCGTTCGGCAAATGTAACCCCGTTAATCGTTAGGAAGTTGTTGAAATATTAACGGGCACGTTATGCTCAATTTCCTGGCTTTCAACGAATAGCTATCGGTAACTTGGTCCTTTAAAATGTTCGTCGGTTGTTGCCAGTAGAATTGGTTGGTAATTAACTGCCGTTACATGGCGGATGAATATTGATGACACCGGAGTTGTCAGTGAATTATTAGCATTATTACGATCAAAACTGATTGCAATGCACTCACTGGGAGAACTCAACCGCAGTCCGCTTAATGCAATTTCCGTTTGTATTAATGTTAAATCACTTTCTGATATCGCTCGTATTGAAACTGTTATTGTTAAATAAATTAAAATGCCGATAAAATAGATAGAGGTTTGCAAACACATGTTAGCTGGCTGAAAGCAATTTAAAATGTAGTTAGGATCAGTGTCTCTGTTAATAAAGGAGGTGGTGGGTCAGCTTCCGTAATTGACTGCGTACAGTTTTAACTCTCCTTTTCAGTCCTTAAATGTATTAAATTTGAACGTAATTTAACATGGTGCTCGTAGCATATTCCTTTTTTGCATCGCCCCGTTAATTGTTTTCGCAGTCCATCCAATTCCCTCTTCAGTTAGCTTTACAATTCCAAAGTGTCATTTGATTCGTGATGGATTTCGAAGTTTTTTGGCAATTTCACGCTCCATGGCAATTCCGGATAGATTCTGTTTTATTTCATCGCGGGTTTACCTGCACTGTTTCAGTAAGACCCGTACCGTCAGCAACAAAATCGTTAAAGATAAAAATAATAGTAACATAGTTTTGATAATCGCATGAATAATAGAACAATATGCTGCTTAATTAAGCTACGGTAGCCTGGTGGTTCAGGCATGCGGCTGTCAAGCGGCGGTTGTGAGTTAGAATCCCGGCTCGTACCAATGAGTTTTTCGGAACTTATGCAAGGAATATTTACCGTTAGCTTTTCGGTGAAGGAAATTTCGTGAGGATACCGGTCTAATCCCAATAAGGTCTAGTTTTCCCTCTGGGTTGAAAGCTCAGATGGCAGTCGCTTTCGTAAAACAAGTGCCTATGCCAAATCTAGAATTTAGGTGTCAAAGTGGACCCCAGGTTCCTTTAGGGCACAACCGGGAATAACGCTAGGAGGATGATGATTATGCTGATAAATTATACACATTTATAAAAATCTGTGAAGGCAAAAATATTTGCCGTTTGTTTTACTTATACATTACTTTAGGGATTCAAAAACGGTATTGTTTATTGATCATATGGTAAATCAGCGTATTTTGAATCGTGAGATCTTGGGAAAGACAATAACGGTATTGACGTGTTTGCATATAGTAGGAATTCCATAATTGAAATTTACTCTACTCTTCTGTTTATTAAATAATAAATAATAATAAAAAAAGTACTACTGGATGGAGACTGCAGGGTAACTTTAATTTAATTTAATAAACAGTCGACAATTGACATGGCCTAATGACGCGTTCGAAAAGTTGTGTAACTAACTTTCCTGCTGTAGGTACCTAGTGTTTAGGTACTCGTCTATAAGTAAACGCGTGCTTCATTATTACGCTTTTTGACACATTTCGAGTTTATAATAGCTGCGTAATAATATATATTATGAACGTACTAGTCTAAATACTGTGTTAAAAATTCTGTTTCAAAACAATGTTATCCGTTTATGCAGATTAAAAAGTGACAAAAGAGGAATGCCAGGG
The DNA here is from genome assembly GCA_945867215.1 of Epinotia demarniana. Lineage (NCBI taxonomy): Eukaryota > Metazoa > Arthropoda > Insecta > Lepidoptera > Tortricidae > Epinotia > Epinotia demarniana. The sequence goes on from OX244274.1 coordinate 8,368,408, forward strand.
TTCTTTTTAATATAGGTAAACTTTGAAAAGGTTCAGGCCTGTATTAGGAAGACATGCATTTCTCACCTCTTCGTTAATAGTACATTACGTAACTAGGGCGGTGAATTCGTGAATGCCCCAGATCGCAGGTATTTGTGGCCCGAACCGAAGGTGAGGGCAATAAATATGCGCTCTGGGGCTTTACGAATTACTGCCCGTGTTGCGTACAAAATTTTACGTCTTCACCTGGCCACAATGCGAGTTTTCCCGTACGCGCAGCGTGCAGTAAAACTCGCATTATGGCCAGATGTGACGTAAAATAAATTTATATTAAGTAATTAAAATTTAGGATACAATCATTTACCAAAAGTTGGCAAAACACCGGAAAAAGTTATTATAGTAAAACACCGCTAGTGAAACCAAAGGAAACAAAATGTTTAAACGTAAATAAGGCCACACTTCAATTAAAAACGACAGTATGCCAGAGTCAAAGAAAATACTAATAAATCACATAACGACCACTACAATAGAACAGTTAATTCCAGAATACGGGTGCTTCAACAGTCTCTGCTCGAGTTAAAAACGTCGCATTTAACATAAAGTTTAATATAAAAAGCCCTGAATTACGCAGCGAAATGTCTCAATTTATTAAACGAAAGCGTGACAAAAGCTGTAAATGTGAAATGGTCACTTAAATCACAACAATTGCCACGCCTGCGACCGAAATTGTGTTTTCATGTAAAATTGCGTTCAAATGTTGTGTGTTATTATGTTATTCATTCTTTTAGAACATGAGCAATTAAGATTGAGATCTACTACGTTTTGCTTGTAGGTGACGCGTAATTTTTGGAGTAACATGAATTTGACTACATTATACCCAGGTAGAATAGGCGTACAAACGACATTTTACTAGAGCAATGTTATTAAGTGATATAAAATTAAAAAGGTGAGTAACGACCATTTATAAGTAGGACATAATAAGCAAAACAATATTAGATCTTTGATTCATTGAGATCGGAAAGTGCCAAGTGGACAGCGACTTTACTACAAAGTATATCTTTTGTCTGAATTATGTGTCTAATATATGTGAGTAAGCTCTATGTGACACACATGATCAAAGTAGCTTAGTTTTACCTATAAAAACACCCAATTAGAAGTAGTAAACGACTTCACTCTGCTAGGTTTGGTTATAGACAAACATGTAAATTGGAAGGCGCATATAAAATCAATACGATCAAAAATATCCAGCTTTGCCTACGCGTTCTATGAAACCAAAAAAACTACAGACATACAAACTGCACTAGCCTTATACCATGCATACGCCAGCGCATGGCTCTCCTACGGTATTATTTTATGGGGCCATAGTACCGACGTTGCTATTTTGTTTATACAGCAAAAGAAACTAATTCGTATCCTTGCCAATATAGGTAACATGGAAACCTGCAAACCACATTTCCAAAAGTATAAAATCCTTACGCTACCTTGTACCTATATCCTGGAAATATGCAAATTCACACGACAAAACCCTGACTTATTTAAACAACGACAAGACCTACCCACAAAACACGCGCTGCGATATAAAAATAAACTTCTTCTACCAGCCTCAAGAATGAAAATCTATTCTAACAGCACTTACGTCATGGCCATAAAAGTATACAATAAACTACCTAGTGTAATAAAAAGTGAAGAATCATATACCAAATTTATAAAGAAAGTTAAATGCCTCCTAGTTTCCAAGTGCTACTATAATGTTAATGAATACTTGAATGACAAATTTGAATAATTTTAAGTAACTTATTTATTTACCTAGTTATAAGTCACGACATTTCATTAATAAGCAGACAGACAGACATTTTCCCTTTCTAATTTTATATTATAATTGTTTTGTATAATTTAAGTTTTGACATTACATACATATTTTTAGTATTAATTTTGACATTAGGTACTTTCATGTTTTTAGTCATAAATTCCTGACATCGCATTAAATAAGTTAACATACATTTAAAATATTTATTGTAAATCAATTGCTTGTAAAATTAAACTCGACTGAACATTTACATGTATAGTTAATAAGTTTTAGTTTATAGATCTTGGCGTCGCATTAATAATTTCTTTATGTAACGACCACCTATTGCATGTAAGTCGATTGATCAGCTAATATTATATACCTAATTGAAAATATTTTATGTTTAGGTTGCCTTGCCTAGCTAGTAAGAAAAATGCCATGCCCTAACGGGGTATCATGTACCTACTAACCAAAAGACCACTAACATACCAAATGTAATGAACATGATCGCAATAAATATATGACTATGACTATGACTATGACTAAGTACAAAGGCGAAGTTATCCTTATAAGGGATTTCTTCCAGGTAATCTACCAACCAAATATAAAATATAAAGGGATCATGCTGGTCGCTTACGCTTCGTACTTCCGTTCTAAGTCACGTAGTGTCATTAGGGTTCTGTACGCTTACCATGAGTTTGACAATGACGGCTTACGCTAACGAGTATCGAGTTTACTATCTGTGCATCCCGCTCGTACTGTCAAAGTGCAATAGAGATGCACAGATAGAAAACTCTATACTCGTTAGCGTAAGCCGTCATTGTCAAACTCATGGTAAGCGTACTGTACCAAAAAGGTAACAAAAAGGAATACTTATGGTGCGCGACTTTGCCCGTATGACCATCTGTCACAACGTTAAATAAAACCGCTTGTATATTTAAAACTCCTTGTGCTATCAATTTTAAATTTGGAACATTTGTAAAAAAAAGAGGGCTATACATTCAAAGCATACTTTAATAGATCAAGTAGTGTATTCATATATATGGAAGAGCTGGAGTTGCACTTTCTTTAACCATTTTTTTTCTACAGTGGTTTATTGGCCGTTTTATATTAATGAAGGATATTGTTGAACAAAAAATTATCACTCCCCCATATCTTCGAAGTTTACCAAGCAAAAGTTTTTAATTTATTACACATGATTTAGAGTAACATAGATATTACGGGAAATATATAAGTGACGATACTCCTATCGAGAGTACATACATTTTTATTTATAGATAATCATTTCTTAACTAAGTTTGTAATTGAATTAATTACTTTTGTATAGTTTTTGTTATTTTCCAATGTGATTATTGTTAAAGTCCTCGTCTTTCTAATAATAAATAAAATATTATACAAAGCGGTACAGGTGATAAAACTTTCGCGCTGAAAAACAAACTAGCTTGCAAACCAACGAAAATGCAGATAGCGCTGTGCTATACGACGGGAACTTCTACTATGAGCCGTTATGATTGGTCAAGAATTAATGAGGTCGTGACGGTTATGGTGTATAAAAGTTTGAGCGGAACCCTCGGTTCGCGAGTCAGTCTCACACATGACCGGTTTTTTTAATAGGAAAAACACAGTTGTATATACATGCATACTAAAAATGTATGCGAGTACTCCTGAGGTCATAGATATATAAATAATTTATTTAGATACCAATTGTAAATAGGCATGCTTAGTTAGATATTCAACGAGATTCATACTCGAACTCTATAAAGCACTTAGTGAATCGGTAATAACTCCTAGTTGCGCGCTGTATCGCAAATCTTTAGCTTAGTGGCATAAACGAATTATTTATCACCCTTTGTCAACTGAAACGTTGATTAACAAAAGCTTAATCGTCCAAATGGAGTATTCTCGCTTAGTTAATCTTTATAAAAGGTGTTTTAACGGTGATCATAAATCTGTCCCTTGTTGCTATTTAAGCCTGAATTGGATTACTAATGTTTGTAGATGCTGACAAACTTCCTGCATTTTCATTGTGTATGTGCATTGATAAATGGTTTCTTAGATGTTTTTCTTTAATATTGAACTATGAGTAGTCATTTCTACATCCAGGTTCAACGCCTGGAATAGATTTTGTTCGGTGAAGAAGCAATAACGAGTTGTTATTCAACTGTTATTTTTACACAAAGTTTTTCTCTCTGAATGACCTTTATACCTTTTGATTAATCGCTTGCAATTATTGAAATTAAAAGTACTCAGGGAAAACACATGATTAAATAAAAAAACTGTATATAAATTATTGACTTGTAATCACCCAATAACCATAATTTTAACTTCAAACAAGTCTTTAGGTATGCCGATTTCCACTGCAAATGCAATTTTTATAAAAATGAATAATATTAGCAGGTAGCTATTGAACATTTCGCAAACATGTTATTTTATGAAAACGTTTTAGGTACAGAAGCGGTACTCGCCTCAATAGCATGCTAAAGGCTAAAATCATTTGCATATTGCGGTCCCTACCAGGACTCGCAGGCTCATAATCATTACGTCGACGGCAAGCGAAATTAGCCCCTAAGGTGCTCTGGCTGAGAACTACAACCACTTTATTATCCCTCAAACGTGCTCACTCATGCTAATTCGAACTCTTTGATGTGGTTTACGGTATCGGTCTGTTTAGCTCGAACTAAATGTGAATAATTAAATTATAACGTAATGTTTGATTTAAAAGCATTATGGAATTACGATAAGGCGAACTAGTAGATTTCGGAAATGGAACGTAATTAGAACACTAATCAATTATTCTTTCATAATCGTATACATATCGAATTTGATAATCAATTTTAGTATTCCATTAGGGACTAGACTTGTGGTCCGGGGAAAGGTCGAGGGCACCAGACCGCGAGGCAGGTCGCCAATGAGATGGGCAGACCAGATCAAAGCTGCAGCAGATACATCACTACACTAAAGCATATGGAAGGCGACTGTCAGAGAGGAATGGCGGCGTGTTGTGAAGCTTGCTACCAACACCTGACCGCGAGGCAGGTCGCCAATGAGATGGGCAGACCAGATCAAAGCTGCAGCAGATACATCACTACACTAAAGCATAAGGAAGGCGACTGTCAGAGAGGAATGGCGGCGTGTTGTGAAGCTTGCTACCAACACCTGACCGCGAGGCAGGTCGCCAATGAGATGGGCAGACCAGATCAAAGCTGCAGCAGATACATCACTACACTAAAGCATAAGGAAGGCGACTGTCAGAGAGGAATGGCGGCGTGTTGTGAAGCTTGCTACCAACACCTGACCGCGAGGCAGGTCGCCAATGAGATGGGCAGACCAGATCAAAGCTGCAGCAGATACATCACTACACTGAAGCATAAGGAAGGCGACTGTCAGAGAGGAATGGCGGCGTGTTGTGAAGCTTGCTACCAACACCTGACCGCGAGGCAGGTCGCCAATGAGATGGGCAGACCAGATCAAAGCTGCAGCAGATACATCACTACACTAAAGCATAAGGAAGGCGACTGTCAGAGAGGAATGGCGGCGTGTTGTGAAGCTTGCTACCAACACCTGAAATGATGACCACGACCACTTTGTCAAGATTGAAACGACGAAGAGGAATCCCATTAGGACGTAAGACGTTTTTATATTAAAAAGTACGCGATGTTTCCTAGTTTAATTCATCATTGGAAACTTTATCACTAAACCCACTATATACACAATTAAATTAAGATCCTGGACTATATCATCGTTAGAGTTAAAATGAATCTCTCCTATCAGCTACAAAATGGTACTCTCCAATTTGTAGGTAGCTGATAGGAGAGATTCATGTGCAGTGGATTCTTATTATTTTCAAAGCTCAATCAGAAGCCTCGGCACCGACTGTGTAGGTATGTTATAGGCTTATGCACCTAACTACAATGTTACATCAACGTACGATTACAGGCCGATCATCGTTAAATGAAAGGCAGCTGTCATTCCATAGTAACTTGTCAAACTTTTAGACCCATTTTGCTTTTATAAGTACAGTATTATAAATAACTTTGTAAAAGTACCTACCTCTATTATGATATGACGCTTGCAATCCAGTAAAATAAATCAAAAGTGAACTACTTAAATAATTAATCGGGACTATCATTCATAAAGAATGTTTAGTAAGTTACACATTTTCTGGCTCATCTTACCAAAATTGATATATAACTACTACTACTAATTAAGTAACAGATAAAATTTTCAAGTTCTTATTAAACTTAAAAGAGTTCTTATTAATTAATCAACAACAAAAAAATAACAGTTACGATTTTTAACTACTGAGAAATACATTATTACTAAAACAACAGGTACTAAATAAATGATTAAATTTTGTCTTGAACATCTAAAACGGCGCAATATACTCGTTGCTTAAACAGATACAACTATCGCAGTTACCATTTTGGCTTATATTGAGATCAGATGAAAACTATGACAAAAACGTACTTGCAAATTTGGTTTTAGTTTAATTTTGAGATGCATAATAAATTGCGTGTCATGTCAAAATAATACTAACAAGGTATTTGGTTACCTATTTTGCAAGGGAATAAATTAGGTTTTGATACTTATAAAATGCGGTAGATTTTTTACTTTATACAGTGTGTAAGTCTAACACGGGCGATAAATTAAATTGGACATAGTATTCATTAGTGTAATCATGAAGTAAAAGGTTTTTTTAAGTTGCAGGTCATTACGACCCCATAATTATTATTTTTTAAATTTCTCAACAGCAATGTACTGTAAACATGGTTGCGGTACCGAAATGTCAAATGTTCATTAGCAACTGTCAACGAGCGTTTAACGTGGGTGTGTTTGCATTACATTGCGGGCTGAATTATTTTGTATGGACAAAATTATTGTAGCAACTTTAAGTAAACGTTATCTAATTACCTTTACTTTGTCCTATACTAACCACCGTTAAGAGATTCGCCCGTATTAGACTTACACACTGCATATCTAATATTTTTTTGATAACTAGTACTAATATCCGATAAAATAATAAAAACAACTGGTTATCAAATTATGGTTAGAGGAGTAACGATTTGAATGCGTGTTAGGTAGATCCAACTGTCATTATTCCAAATAAAAATTGACATTTAGATCTACCTGACGCGCGTACAATGCGTTAGGTGATCGAACTGCACGTTTTGCTAATTTAATTGGTCTATTTCCATAAATTCCGGTTTTATCGAACACATTTTTACTATTACAGCCGGTTTGGTGTAACCCACCCTTAGTCCGAAAAACGTTTGTACAGAAATGTCAAGAGGTTTTTGCAGCTTAACTGAATATCCGAAATATAAATCTACCTTAAAACTTTCATGAGAACATGAAAGTTTAGAGAAGTATTTAAAAATAATCCCTATTTTTTTTAAATCTGCAGCGTGTCCATTGTAAAAACAGAGGCATCTTCTTTACTACATCTTTTCTTATAGCTGTTTTATTCATACTTTCAAAGTCTATATATTGCAAAGTAAACACAAATAAAGTCAGTTACTTGAACCAACTAAAGCTGATAAGCAAACTGCACTCGTAAATTAGCAAGGACTATTCCGATATCACGCAGTCCCGCGTTCCAATCTCTGTGACACCGTTGCAAGTAATCGGTATCGAGGAAAGTCCCAGGTATACCCTCGAGAGTATTGAATAATGAATAATATAAGAGCTCTGTCCAAGTTTAATGTGGTGATAGTAAGACATAGTAGACGCTGACGTAGATGTGAACATGCCTAGAGATATTTCAGAGTGGAAGGTATCGCGTGTATTCGAAAAAATATTGTAAACAGGGTTTTAACCGTATGAAAATCGTTTTGTGAAATACATTAAAAGCTATTCCTAACAGACCAACTCTTGGAGTTCTAAATGTTGTAAAATCATCATTTTTTTTCGAAACAAATTAATAATCCATTGCGCATTTGTTTTCTTTAAACAAAACATTATCAAAGCGATCAAAACAAGAAGGTTTCATTATAAATCTGTGTCGGCCCAGTCTTCTAACATCTCTCGGATGCACCATTTGCTCGCGGAGTTTTTAATCTGTTGATCAAATAGCGAACTGTCGACAAATTTATTCTTGTAGCAACACGGAGATTCTTATCGCCTAGCAGATGCACGGCTTCTTTTGTGAATACTGAACTGTTTCTAAGAACTTTGGAGTTACATGGCAGCTGTTAGATTTCGCTTACCTAAGTGCGGGAATAACTAGGTGTCAGAGTTCTGCTTCTGTGGAATTGTGTGAAATTTCATGGATATAATTTGCTCTGAGCACTATCACTGAATAAGGTTCATAGACCAGACGAGTTAATTTTTAAATTAAATGAATAACGTGAATTTTTGAATATGCTTTAGATAGGAATAGCCTACTGTCATTTTCCTCTACGAAGAAATCCATTTAGATATACCTAACGCACTACTACAAAGCGTTACACAATGGCCCAACTGAGTAGAAAATTTGAAAATGCTTTTATAACTGTGATGATAAGATAAATTACCCCAGAAAAAATTGGTTGATTAACATGCAATGAAATCGTTGAAGTACCTACGTTTCTGAACTTGTATCCTAACGCGTACGTACTATTATCCATTCCAATAATTTTAGTTATTACATTAATAAAGAGAGATAAATAGTATGTTTAAAATCATACGCAAATGCCACGTTTACGGACAGGCGACGCGCGGGTTCCGCCAAGAAAGTCGCCAGACACAAGCATAATAATATGGCGTTGCTTAGAAATGTTCAAGTACCTGCCCGCATGTCGTGCCGCCGTACGCGTCGCCCAGAAACGTGGCCGTCGCGCTATGCTGCCAAGTTGCATGCGCTGTTTTTTTCAACCACCTGCATTTAAATATATCGTGCCACAATATCCATTCCCAAACCAGCATTTGCATGCACCTGGTAAACTAGGCTGTTATCAAAATGCTAACTAAAACGAAACACATACAAAACTCTCAATTTTTTTGTGAATTCATAAATACTATTATGAGCGTTGTTCAGGAAAGTCAGGTGTTTAATTTTTTTCCTCTGGCCGCATGCCAGACGATTGTTATTTAAAAATTCGGCTCAAACCGCAGCATATGCTTTTCGAAAAATCCACAGCAATATTAAATCGTATTCAATGCGGGCTAGCGTGCAAATTGTGGAACATTAAGCAAATTCGGGCAAATTAGCGAGCGTATGGCTAATAACCGAATGCAGATTTTGCTCGAGGCATGGCAACAGTTGGAAACCAGTGAAAATATTATTATTTGCATGTACACATTAACAAAATGGTTTCTTGCTCTCCAGCAATTAATGCAAAGTGTTATGTATTACCGAAATTAACGTTGTCAATATAAAGTTTTAAACATTCTGTTTATCATAAATAGCGAGCGTTGGGTATTTTTAATGCGTATCTATTAATTATACTTGCTCGTAGAGCGCAGTTTAATTATGTTTCCAGTGAGTGATATTCCGAAGAAGATGCGATTTTAATAAATTGTTATTATAATTGAATAATCCTTACTAGTTAGGTTCCCCGTTGCATCAAACAGTCTTCTCAAAGTAAGACTTTTAAGTTGTCTGAAGTAATGACGCCAACATATATTTTATCTCTCATTCTAACATTATGATGAATAGCTGTAACTACTTATACCAAATTAAATAGATCATAGCACTCTCAATTTACCTTCGTTTTTTCAGTTATTGTAACTAGACCACAGTACGTTATTATTTTTACACGTATGTTATATTCATTTATTAATGATTCATTCCTCAATCTCTTAGGACACTAGGTAGGCTGAGAGACTCTGATGAGCAAGCATTGGCATGACAACCGAAAATTTGATCCAAAAAGGACCGAACATTTACGAGAAAACGAAATAAAACAACCGTTACTTCACTCCCGTACTGACGTAGACTTGGCATCAAACTAATAATGTTTGAAAGAGGTCAAACAGGAAAAAATCACTATCAATTATTTGAAGTTAGAAATCGAACAGCAGAAATCATCGGCAAGTGAGGTTGAATTCTTGGGATACCATTGATTTGGGAATATTATTGGTACAAGTACCTATCCGATAAGCAAATTACCATTAGTTTTGTTGAAAGTATTTTCCTCTATATTATTATGTATACAGGGTGACCCATTTAGATCGATCCTAAGAACAGATCTTCGTACCTATGTCTTATAGTTTCAGACTTTACCATACTGACCGATGTAAATGGGCCACCTTGTATATTAAATACTTTGATCAAACAACACATTTACAAAGTAGCCAGTATAGATAGATGTAGCAATGTTATGTATATTTTATGTGTGGCAAGCTAACCTAATTACAGGGTTGTAGATCTCATTGTAACAGCCATTTTCGAGAAGTTTCTTAGAAATAATCAAATAAAGATACAAATGCTGCTCATTTTCACCACTGCGTATACAGTATATGGGGCAAAGTCACGCAGAATTAATTAAAAGTGCATAAATATTGCAATAATTATGCTTAAGGTACGTCACAATGACGTACATATGGTGCTGAGACGTGGACGCCCACAAAGGATGCTGTGCATAAGTACGGGTAGCACAGAGAGCCATGGAGCGCAACATGTTCATCATTAACCTACAATACCGAGTTAGGAATATTGAGAATTGATGTCGGAGAAGACATAACCAAACTCCAATGGAGTTGGGCAGGACATATTGTCAGGCAGCGTGACGGTAGGTGGACCAAAACGTTAACGGATTGGTGGCCACTTATAGGAAAAAGTCCACCAGCTCGATGGGTTGACGACCTAAAAAAGACCGCGGGTCATGTCTCGATGAGACTAGCATGGGAAAGAGAGGCTTATGCTCAGCAGTAGATTACAGGCTGAAAATGATGATGATGACGTCACGAAAATATTATGTCCTTTTTGAACACAACAGCTCATTTACATCAATTAACTTTAATCCGTAATAGGCATTTAATCCGTTTAAATTAAGTCAAACCCCAAAGAAACTTCACATTAATAAAAAATTACGTGTGTGGAGGATCGCACATCACTTTGTGAAAGACTTAATCCGTGGAAATCAACCGCTTATTTACAAACCTATGTATGTCTACTTTGCGATGAAAGGAATTTTTAACGTTATAGTGCACTGACTTAAGGTTCGTTTTCATTTCGATATATTGAGTAAAGATACGAGGATTATGAAGAAAACGATGGAAATGCCGTCCGGTTTTCAGCACGGCTTTGTAGCTAGCTGGTTTTACCCGAACACGCTTAATCCAGGGATTTCATGAAATTCCAAAAAAATGTCGAGTTTAATTTTGTAAATCACTTCAGCTTAATATCCTAAGATGTGTTAGGTTTAAAATTGCTTAAAAATTATAATTTTTATTTCATATTTCGCATGGTACTTTTTGGAAGTCAATTTTGACTTACTTTTATTAGTCGCGGCTATAAAAATATCTCGCTCGCTCGTTCTAATAACAGAACTCAACATTATAGTTACATACAATTTGATTCGTATGGAAAATACACACTGCATGAGATCGGGTGAGTGCAAAATATACATAAAAGTAGGCACGATACGGCATTACACGATAAGAATAAGTAGTTACGTAACTACGAGTTTTCAACATAGCGTCCCCTGCGTCATTGTGTAGAGCATCTACTTAAAAACTAATCCAGACTAGTGCTGTTAAAACAAAGTACCGAGGGCCCCCGCTGATTGGTCGACGAGCCCCTTCCTAACATGTCATTGTTTTTCTCCCTTCTTTTTCATATTATAATATGTCATGATGTGTGTTATTATATTTAGAAATATTGTTCAAGAAATGACGAGCTACGACGATCAAAACGAAGTTGGTTTTATTTAATTTCACCATAGCTCTAGAAGCATCTCATCTCATCAGCTTAAAAAATATATTAAAAACATTTTATTTACATGACGCACGACTCATAAAAACATATTAAAATTATATTTTATGCATGCACAACATAATTACTGAAATTAATAAGTACATTAATAAATAACTGCCTAAAAAAGAATACAGAAAGATACTTAATGAATAACAGACGTGTATCTAATGATTCCACGTCACTAGCAATTTACTACAATCACTTTAAATTCCATTAAATTGGTTATAAATTGCCACTACAAGCGATTGCTTTGTTAAATATTAACCAAAATACTTCCCGCAAACAATTTAATAATAATGCTTTTATGTTGCGCAAATAGCAGCACACACGATAATTAATAAAATGAAAATTAATTTGGAACACATTTTTACGATACCAACGTGATTCTGGACAAACTGGATATTAATAGAGGTTATTACGGCCATTATTAAAATCTGGCCACTTTGTGTGGACGCGTTTTCATCGAAATTACTAATTAGTGAAGAAATTTGTACGTATACCGTGGTCTGGGACTATACCGCCGACGAATTCATTACAACTTAATACGTTTTCAGTGCTGCCCTCTAGAAAATTACACATTTTATTACGTAAAGTTTCATAAAGACTATAAACTTATATTTATGGCCGGCCACGTGGCTACGGCATCCGATAATCATCAGGTGGGTCGCACGCTTGTTTGCCACCGACTTGGTATAAAAAATATTTTTAAACTATGTTGATGTTAAAGTAGCTCGAAAGTGAGCCATAATTATAACTGCCATTGTTATTTGGGAACGGGCGATGATTGGCCTCTATACCTACGACCCGCCAACCTCCAATAAACTAATCAGATCTGAGTCTGGAGACTGATTGCATATTTTACCTACAAAAAAAAGTAAAATTGAAATAAATGGATGAAATAAATTATTTTTTTATCCTGCAAGTAGGCCGTAATGGCACTGTTACAAGTCGAAATTCTGTAGCGTTTCCTAAAAAGAAGACCACTGTCAAGAAGAAACGCCGCAACAAACTCAACAGTCTTTGTTTGTATTTTCAAAACATGCTGCTATTCATTGGGCCATATCTTTTAGTTCAGAACCAGTCGGCCATGTTGGTTCATCGATACTCGAGCTCCATGACAGCAATTTGATCCTATGGTAAAGGGGTTGATGGTCTCAAATGTCTGACCAATCAGAGAGCAGTATTCGGAGGGCGCTTTTATTGTTCTCGTATTACAATAAAACAAAAGAACTTCCATTTTCTAAATTTAAATAGGTATGCGGCAAAACGTTCAACAGTATTTCGCAGGCGTGCCTTGAAATTGCAAATATTCCAGACAGGTGGAATTACGGAAAAGAGTAAAAAATGTCCTTCATCACTTGACAGTCCGTAGGTAATATATGTCTCCCCTGGGAAACTTTAGTAATCGTTTGAAATATACACTAGTAGAAACTACAATATGGAATAAAGGAGCGACCACACCGCTGCTCAAAATACGCTAACGCACGGTTAACGAGGCAAAATGTATGCAGAATATGTGACGCATACGACACGTCAACGCGTATACGCAGCGTAACGCACCGGTATGGTCGCTACTCAAGTAAACTAACACTACGCCACCCAAAAAAAAACTTAACAATAACAACATACCGTTTGAACTAAAGATTTTAATTCAACTTTCAAGATGCAGATATGGACATACTTAACAGTTAAACTACGTATAAATAAATTCATACATAACGTGAGCTGAATAGGTGGTTTACAGGGCAAAGGAATGTAGTTATATTGTGGTTATATGTAATAAGGCACATTGCCAATCAGCTAAAACACAGAGCTGCACTATCGTAACGCTAATTTGCAAATTCTGTGGCTCAAAAACTTTAATAGGAACGACCCCAAAACACATAAAATAACAATCAGATCAGATTTTAGTATCACGGTAACATCTTTTTCGTCTAGAGGGGAATGACATGATAAGGAGATCTCAATAAATAAATATTGATAAAATATTGTCAACTCGTGACCAAAATGCTGTAAACAAAAAGGTTTTATTACTTCCCGTAACGGGTCATTTAACGTGCACGTGACTTCTAGTATAGGGTCGAATATAGTAATTTTTATCACATTTTAATTTAACAAACTCGTATCGTGCGCAAAAGTTACTTGAATATGTAATTTTAATGACATTTCAATAGGGTGTGTTTTGGATTGTGAGTTGAAAACAGATAATAGAGTAGTTTTAACTTAGTGGCACGAATAATATAGCGAATACTAGGTGATATAGTTGGCAATGGTGAATCAGTGGCAATTGAAAGTTAAATGAAAGGGCACATGTATGTATGATATAATTTTCAGCTATTTGCAAGTATTACGAACACGAAACGCTTGCAAATTAAAGAAAACAACGGCGGAATATATTTGCTAATATTGCGTGTCAACTGATTTTTTCCTGGGACTTAAGTAATTTGGTGGAGGTGAATTTCCTAAAGGAATTAAATTTTAAAGAATCCTAAAGTAATTTTTAAAATGTGTAATATACAACAGGTTGATGAATGAAAAAAATTAAAATGTTTAATATACACACTTAAACAGCTTGTGAAATACACACTATACCTACATCCCAATCCATCCCAATACTTTTCAAAGGTTGCTTGATCTATGGGCCCCGTAATAGTGATTTTTAGGAAACGTCAAAAGTGGTCTGTTAACATGAAGATTATCGGATAATAGGAACAAGTGATGTCACGATGATTATCAATGGGCACACAGCGTCAATGTTTAATCTGAGTATTTAAAAATACACTGAAAAAATCAATCTTCAATTTTAAATGTATTTATTTCCTTGCAAATGTAACAATATGTAGGTATGTATAACATGTTGGGGCGAAACAGATGGAAATTCTTCTAAGACGAGAGTCTAAGATTCGAAAAAAAAAACACAACCAAACTCGTGGCACAGGCTAACTTACATTTAAATGTTGATGAAAAGGACGATTACGATTGTTTTTTAAATAATAAATTGAAAAAAAAAAACTCATTTTATTATTTATTCTGCGAGTAGCAAGCCCGCAGCAGCACTATTACAGCTACCGCACCCTACTTGCCACTCCACTCCAACTCAACTTCGCTCAGATACTACAAGTTTCTGAATTTAAAACACGACCTCTCGCCACCAACTTAATATCGAATTCCGAACTTCCCCGAAAAAATGCAGTCTAGATTGCACACTAAAATGGAAGTGCTAGATTAAAAACAAAACCCGTAATAACTTCGGGGCTTTCGAATTCCCACTTCAGCCATGCCCAAAAAGCCTTCGTTGCCTGCCTTCGCTCTATTTGTTGACTTATCTAATTTCAGATATATTGCAATTAAAAATTGGTATTGGGTTCACGTACAGTGTAAGTAGATAGGCAAGCGAAATAATTGTCAAAGTGACGAAATGTTCGATGAAACTCAACCTAAGTAAAAAAAAAACTGTATTAGGAAAAAGCAGATCTCTAATATACATAATCATAGTAAATAAATTAAATCTGAATTTTAATAATAGAGAAAATAAAATCGGATGATCACTGAAATTATTATGGACTGGCCGGTCTGGTAAGGTTATTATTACCTACCTACATTAAGGCAAAATTACATACACTCATATGAAGTTGCTAAGGTATAAATTTACACCAAATACGCTATTGGCAACTATTTAGGACATTTGGCGGCAACGTACTCATGTATTAGCTTGATTATTGGACGTTACGTTAATAATAACTTATTTATAATAGTTATTAGTAATAAAACAAAATGGTAAAGTATTGGTGAAAGCATGCCTAAGCTTAATATATCTTGAGAATACAGGAGGATACAAAATTATGCCTTAATTCTTTATTTCCTGTGAACTACGATCTAGCTAGGTGCTTCGAAACAAGAGTGAATACGGCTATTACTGTACCAGTGAGCATCATCTTAGGCTCTATCGTCGCTTACTATCAGGTGAGACTACTCTCAATCACAGGACAGACTTTTATATAAAAAAAACTTTTACCAAAATAATAACGTCTCATCAATAAGTTTCTAACGCATACCGAACTCCAACCAAAAAAAAGAATGGCTCAACATGTAGCACCGAACTGCGCTAGATTAAAAGCCAAATCCGCAATAACTCGGGACGTCGGGAATATCCGAATTCCCGCACCGACTTTACCCAAATAACCTTCGATTTGTTTATTAATGTAATGCCAGAAATTATAGTCGCTCCACGGGATATTTTGTTTAGTTTGCGGCCTGCGGTTTACATTATTATCTCTGGAGGCTGTTTGCACTACCTATAGTGTGAATAAATAATCCTGGGCCCTAGTTAAATATTAAAATACGGGGTCGTGCAGTTTAGACGGGCGTCTAAAATAACATTAATATTTGCAGAGCAAATAAAACGCATAATAGAAAAATGGGCGATACTGAATTCGATTGGTGACGTGGTATGTTTGTTATTCGGGTGTTAGAAATAACCAAGTATGTACTCAAACAGACACTTGACAATATACGGTATACTTACGTTTCCTATATTTGTCCAACTAGTGCTATGTACTCTAGTAGGTACTACACTCAAAAGCCGCAAAATTTTATTTTGAATCATGCCTTAAAATGAAATGACATCTTTTTTATTTGCATTATAAGTGCGGTTAAATAAAGCTCACATGAGATGCCAAGATCTGAAATCAACCAACACAATGATAAAACTGAAGTGTTTATTTGTGACGATAAATGTAAGTAGTAGGTAGGTACCTATCAACTGTAGAATAGCTACTCCATTTTGTAACTAACAATTTAATTTTAATTCCATGTTATTATTATCAGACTCACACACTTAGCACAAACGCAAAAAGGAGCGCATGAGCCAAGACGACGGAGATGGGACCCAGGGGACGATTCGAGATTCAAAACAACATACATCTCTGCATTCATGTCTCTGTCTTAGAAAATCAGAATAACTTGACTTTAGATCATGTCCCCTAGATGGGGCTGAGGGCGTCCACATGAAGCCAGAAGCTCATGGCCGATCTGCATGGAGAGTATGTAGATCACTTGCCTGTGGCAACCACAGTTGCCAATTTCGCGCACCCCTAAACTGATGGTGGCAACTGTGGTTGCCAAGCGAAGTATGGGCTTCTTTGATACAGAAAGATTTAAAGCAATTTAGGCTACTACGAATCGCGGCGTAAATATATATTTGTGGGTGAGAGGTGACGTGAACTTAAATCGAGTTATAGAATAGCGTGGCTGATTAGGCTAAGCTACTACGAATCGCGGCGTAAAAATATATTTGTGGGTGAGAGGTGACGTGAACTTAAATCGAGTTATAGAATAGCGTGGCTGATTAGGCTAAGCTAATACTACGAACCGCGGTGTCTAGATATATTTGTGAGTGAACGGTGAGCGGTGGTTAAAACAAGTTATAGAATAGCGGGTCTGATTACGCTTAGTTACTACAAATCGCGGCGTAAATATATATTTGTGGGTTAAAGGTGACGTGAACTTAAATCGAGTTTATTTTATATAATTAGGCAGAGCTACTACGAATCGCGTTATAAATAAAATTGCGGGGGTATACATCTGTCTGTACCTGCAGTCTCCCGTCTGCAAAGTACCGGCTGAGCATCCGATTGTGTACCTACATTTTGCACTGATTACGGATTCCTAACCGCTCGACACATGCCGTTAGTTACAGCTAGGCTAAAGGGCAACCAGTGAGCTAGCCGTGATGTAAATTTACACTAAGAAGGTAAGGTGTTAGGTAGGTATGGGTGGAAACTTACAGATAGCCTCAGGTAAGGTCGGTTGAAATAAACACTGTTAAAGCTATAGTTGATTATTCGGTCGCCGTCTACAAAGTAGGTAGGTATTGTATGTTATATGTGCAGTATACGGTTTTGTCATCATCAGTTAAATTTATGTAACGGGAACGTACACTTATACTTTAATTTTTTTAAATTTCATTTCATTTATTTGTATTAGTAATATTATAACAGAAATAAAGTTAGAACTAAAAACTACATACATATTTACAAATTGCCTACGATATATTCCCCTAGGTCGGCGCTCAGCGGTAGGGTGCCCATAAGGCTGGCTACGTTTCCTCGCTGAATGGCGATGCCAATTCTTTGACCGAGGAACAAGCCAGCCCTATGGTCAGCCGTGTGCTCGAAGAGCCTTTTTTTTAGTTCCTGGAGTACTTTAATTAGATTTTAAATATGGGTTGAACGAAGGAGCGAAGCGAATGAAACTCTCCTCTACAAGGGGTCTCGTGAAATTTTTTGGTGGAAATACTTATCGCAATTAGAAAAAAAACAAATAACTACAATTTAGAAAAGAAGAATGGGAGTCTCCCGTTATGGATTCTTTCAGAATGGGAGTCACCCGCTGCGGATGCTGTCAGAATGGGAATCATCCGCGGCGGATGCTTTCAGAATGGGAGTCACCCGCGGCGGATCCTATCAGAATGGGAATCATCCGCGGCGGATATTCTTTGAATGAGAATCATCCGCAGCGGATGCTTTGAGAATGGGAGCCACCCGTGGCGGATCCTTTCAGAATGGGAATCATCCGCGGCGGATCCTTTCAGAATGGGAATTATCCGCGGCGGATGTTCTTTGAATGGGAATCATCCGCCGCGGTTGCTTTCAGAATGAGAGTCACCCGCGGCGGATGCTGTCAGAATGGGAATCATCCGCGGTGGATGTTCTTTGAATGAGAATCATTAGCAGCGAATGCTTACAGAATGGGAGTCACCCGCGGCGGATGCTGTCAGAATGGGAATCATCCGCGGCAGATGCTTTCAGAATGGGAGTCACCCGCGGCGGATGCTATCAGAATGGGAATCATCCGCGGCGGATCCTTTCAGAATGGGAATCATCTGCGGCGAATGTTCTTTGAATGGGAATCATCCGCGGCGGTTCTTTCAGAATGGGAGTCACCCGCGGCGGATGCTGTCAGAATGGGAATAATCCGCAGCGGATGTTCTTTGAATGAGAATCATCCGCAGCGGATGCATTCAGAATGGGAGTCACCCGCGGCGGATGCTGTCAGAATGGGAATCACCCGAGGCGGATGCTGTCAGAATGGGAATCATCCGCGGCGGATGTTATTTGAATGAGAATCATTCGCAGCGGATGTTCTTTGAAAGAGAACATATTAACATATAATATGAACTCAAGAGATGACAGGTATAAAAGTGGTTGTATTAGCCCATATTTTATGTGTATAGTTGACGAAATATAATTTGCACCGATTCGCCATAATAGTTGCTCAAGGAATCATCATCCTCCTAGCGTTACTCCTGGTTGTGGCCTAACACTTGTGCAACCAAGAACCCGCCTGGCGGGCGCCTTCGCCGTAGTCGCTTTCCGCTACATACGAGGAAAACCGCGAGACCAGCTACGAGCGTAGCGCGTAGCGATTCTTGGTAGCGAAAGTGTTAAATGGCCTCGGATCCGCTTTGACACCTAAATCCAAGATTTGGCATAGGCACTAGTTTTACTACAAAGACTGCAATCTGACCTTCCAACCCAGAAGAGAAACTAGATCTTATTGGGATTTAGACTGATTTCCTCACGATATTTCTCTTTTTCTTCCCCGTGTGGTGTCGGGTTAGAATAGTACCACCCCCTTTCCTCCTGTGGGTGTCGTAAGAGTCGACTAAGGGAACAGGGTTGAAGTGTGTTGTGGGCGATGGGCTAGCAACCTGTCACTGCAATGTCACATTTTGTCGATCTTTTATACCCATATTTATGCTAAAAGTGGCACTGGAACAAAAGTTTCATGTGCTCTGCCTAACCCTTTTAGGGATAAAGGCGTGATTATATGTATGTATGTATGTATGTATTTCTTTCACCGAGGGCTTCTTCTTCTTCTTATATAAGAGCTAAGCTCTTGTCGGTGTAGCTCAAAGTAGGCCCTCC
The DNA here is from genome assembly GCA_945867215.1 of Epinotia demarniana. Taxonomy (NCBI): domain Eukaryota; kingdom Metazoa; phylum Arthropoda; class Insecta; order Lepidoptera; family Tortricidae; genus Epinotia; species Epinotia demarniana. Next base: position 8,387,999 of record OX244274.1, read on the forward strand.
ATCAACAACAACAACAACAACATCTTACGCAACTTCTTTGACATCTCGATACGACCTGACATCAATTCTGTTTTTGAGTTGCTCTATGTAGTTTATTCTAGGTCTTCCATCTCCTCGTTTCCGGTAAATATTTCGTACATAAGTTCCGAAAAACTCATTGATACAAGCCGGGATTCGAACCCACGACCGCCGCTTGTGATAGCACGTTTTAACCACTAGGCTACCATAGCTTTCTTTGCTAGAGGAATCAGTGGAATTATATTCCGGCAACCATTATTTCTGACGGACAATATGGTGTTTTAGTTTTACTAAAATTTTTCACGCCCGTACAATTAACCACAACCACCCATGATATCCCAAATTATCCCATAGTACGATCCCTCTATTTACAAATACGGTCTTGTGGTCGCTTCCATTTGCGCTAGGGTGTATACTCGTAATTACTGCGTTGGGACAAGTCCCGAGCGAGGGCACCACATGTACGGATTTAAAATTGTCAGCAGCGCTAGAAGAGAATTTAAATGGTTCGTGTTCCTGCATGTAAGTACCGAGATGTAATAATGAACTAGGACATTTAGCCAAGGATATAGAATATAATAAATTTGAATAATATTTATTGTTGAACTATGTGCAAGGATGTTCATTGACATATACATATTTAGACACAACATTTATGTAGCATGCTTAATTTTAGTTTTTCTCCACAAGTGCTTTTTACATTTCAATTCAGGGCAAATCACGGCTTTTGAAAAAAAAAAACCTCGTCAAAAAAAAAACCGTAAGTTACGGCTGACATTGTTATCTATTTATTGACAGCCGCGTGTTAGAAAGTTACAGCACAGCTGAATGTCATCTCGCTCCTATTTCAAGTAGCCCAGAGGCTCTAGCGCGAAACGCTAAAATTATCAATTTATATTATCAATAAAATGAATATGAATATGAATATGAATATGAAACGAAAACGAAGTTCGTTCGTGTACATCGCACTTGCTTTTCCGCAACCATATCAACACACACACGTGTTCCTATCGATAGTAGTGAGTGAGGTGAGTAGTGAGTGAAGTCCCTCAGCTCCCGAGAAACCGCTGTGGTGAGAATGAGGGTCGGCAAAGCAATTTGATTCTTCTGGAGTCACAACCAACTGTCCGTAGGCTACGATTTCTGCTTAAAATCAGGCCGACCGTATGCTTGTTTGCCACCGCAGTAATATAAAAAGGAGCTGCCACAGTCAAACTGATAGATCTTCCAGTGCTCTACATCTTCGTGTACCTGTGTCTTCTCTAAATGAACCGGCCCCCTGTTCATGGTAATTCTGGACCTTGCCTGAATGTCGATTCGGCGTTAGGGAGCACTTGCGATAAATAATGTATAGCTCCCTTGTACAAAATCAACGCTTTTAAGGTTCAAAATGCTTCGACAAAGGCGACTGTAGAGTAGCTTAATACGTATCCTATGATTTAGTTAGTGCTTAGTTAAGCAATCAAGTGTACACCGTCAGGCAATTTCATGGTCTTATACACGAAGGCTGTTATTGTTTAATGATAATGTCATGTGTGTAAGTGCAAGCCCTTTCGTGCAAATTATTTAAAATAATGTGTATTAAGATAAATTCTGTTCGTTGTTTTTTAATAAATAAAAAAACACAGATACTTTTAGCTCCGATACAGTATCGATGCAGGTGACGAACTAGGGTGTGCCGATACAGTTGCGTGTTTATATCGCTGAAAAAAGCGACACGTGTAAACCGCTCTTAAGGCGCCGTAGGTTCAGCGAAGTTAAGCGAACAGAGTTTTTGAAACAATATAATGCGTCTGTTTATAATAATATGGTTTCAAAAAAATACGAATAGTAATCTTGAGGCTTTTCTGCAGGGAGATCAGTGTTTAGAAACATGATTAAGCAATTTTCGCTCGATAGAAATAAATCACGAACATAGGTCTAAAAGGGTCTAAAATACACTTAAAATATTTGTTACAAATTACGAACAAAAGCTAAAAATATTAAAATGACTTCTAAAAATCGGCAATATTATGTTTGAGGGAAATAAGTGTTTACTTTTTTATTTATTTAAACGGCCAAAAAATTAAAATTAAAAAACATGATTTCCGCGCTTCCGAGCACGCACTTCCATCTCGCTCACGCTTATGCTCAGTGGGAGGGAGAGAAGACCGTGAACCTACGTCGCCTTAAGGCCGAAACGCACAGACAGCGGTGGCGGAGTGGCGCGGTGCGGCGCGGAGGGGGTACCGGTTGTAACGACCTAGGGAGCTCTATTAGGCTTGTGTTATGGGTACTAGACGATGATACATTGGATAGACATACCGATGTAAAAACTTAAATAGATATAATAAATCCAATACTCAGAAACTAATATTCAAGCACACGACACAAAAATTTGCCCTTTCCGGAACCCGAACCCAGGACCATATGCTTCGTAGGCAGCATCACTACCCACTAGACTAACTAGTTGTCAAAAATATAAATTTACAATTTTTCACATTATTCCAATGTTTAGTCGACTTTACTTGCACATAACTTATGTATCAGTATTATGAGGGTTCTCTATTCTAAACCTTCACCGCCTTTGACATTTTCGTAGAAAAACATAGACTGAATCAGCCAGCAACTCACCTCGCCATATTTGCCCAAATATTCGTGTTGCATTCTCTATCTCAGTATGGCAAACAATGGAGATGCAGCCATATTTGCGCAAATACAACCAAGTGAGTTGCCGTCCTTAAGGTTCTCCAGACATATTTAAGGAACCCTAAAAGATGGTCACGTAAACCTTTCCCAGCCGTCATTTGTTGCGATTGAATTTTCAATCAGTGGCTGATTGATTGAAGCGAGTCGGACGAGCACTGCGTCTCAAGTTGACCGGTCAAAGCAATCCATTTATTGTTGTTTATGGGATACTTAATACATTTGAAGATGATTGCCGAGGACTTAATTGAGTTCGTACGCCCGGTTTCCAGGATCACATTACAATAATAAATAAATAAATATTTTCGGACAATTTTGCACATTTCAACCTACTCCCAAACTAAGCAAAGCTTGTAGTACTATGGGTACTAGACGGTGATATAGATTGTAGATAAACAAATACTTAAATGCATGGAAAATTCGTGCTCATCACACAAATAAATACCGGGATTCGAACCCGGGACCCCCTAGCTTCGTATACGTACATAGGTAATGGAAAACCCGAGGAAAGCCGGAGACTTGCGTTTCGTATTCCAATTTGTATTCAATAGGTATGTTTCCCGCTCTTGTTCTGACACCTAATAATTCGGTGTGCGTGGAAACTATAATAGTACATTACGTAACTAGGGCGGTGAATTCATGAATGCCCCAGATCGCAGGTGTTTGTGGCCCGAACCGAAGGTGAGGGCCATAAATATGCGCTCTGGGGCTTTACGAATTACCGCCCGTTCAACACGGCATACAAAATTTTACGTCTTCACATGGCCACAATGCGAGTTTTCCCGTACGCGCAGCGTGCAGTAAATCTCGCATTATGGCCAGGTGTGACGTAAATAAATAAATAATAGTACCAACGGTTACCTGTCGCAATAACTAAATGTAATTTCCGAATATTCAGTTCGGCAAAAAGCCGAACCGAACCGAAAAGTTCTCAGTAACCATTATTTTCAGGATTATTATAAAACCAACCTAATCTCATTTTTAAGTTAGCAGCTATGCTAACGAAATTATAAATTTAAATTAAAGGAAAAAAATAATGCTCCGAGCCGGCTTCGAACACAGGCAGTCATGGCCCGTCGCTACCAACCAACTGAGCTATCGGAACAATCTGTCTTGGCCACCAAATCTTTCAATCAGTTCCTTCTTACAAGGCATTGGTGACTGATCAGTAGGGTCAGTCAGTTAGGGACTTTTCAGTTGGTTAGTAGCGACGGGCCATGAATGCCTGCGGCCGCCGGTTCGAATCCGGATCGGAGCATTAAATTTTCCAACCTAACCTAATATATAAATTTAAAAAGAAACAGAAAAATTGGGGTCTTCGAGAAAACAGGCTTTATGCCGAAATGAAAATTCGGACAAACGATACAGTTGGGAAATTAAGTTTAGTGATTGCGAAAGGATACCACCGTTCGGGTGAATTTACCTCGGAAACGCGCGAAAGTCGAGTTTAGCCGAAGCAGCGATGGTGACAGGGGTGCTACGACGAAAATCGAAACTCGAAGTTCGTATACATGCATCCCTGTCACTCGATATATTTAAGTGCGATAGAGATGGAAATACCCTAACTTCGACTTTCGAAGGTCGTGGTTATAGCTCAGGGCTGACACTAACGCGCGAAATACATTTAAACTAAATTGGAGTATGAGAGGTAGTCGTAGTAGTAGTAATATATTATTATTAGTAGTATAGTAGTTTTATTGTTTACCCCGTGTGGCGTCGGGTTAGAATTTCACCACCCCCTTTATTCCCGTGGGTGTCGTAAAAGTCGACTAAGGGCCCAGGGTTGAAGTGTGTTGTGGGCGATGGGCTAGCAACCTATCACTGAAATATCACATTTTGTCGATCTTTTATATACACGTTTATGCTAAAAGTGGCGCTGGAACATACGTTTCATGTGCTCTGCCTACCCCTTTTATGTATTATGTATATGAATGTATGTATGTATTATATTTATGTATGTATGTATGTATGTATGTAGTTTTATTGTATAAAATAAACACAGTAAACAATTAACAAAAAGATACGTGAGGCGTTCGGGTTGTTGTACAAAGGGTGTCCACCCTTTGAGGGCTCTCTTCCAGTTAACCTTTGAGTAGATGAGAGTATAAACAAGTACAAAATCGTATTCGTCTGATAGACTCTATTAGTGTGTGAAATCAAAAGGAAAACGGTAAGAAGGTGCTTATCCGGGTATTTATTAACTTAGGTACTAGCTTCTGCCCGCGAATCCGTCCGCGTGGAACTCGTATATATCGCAGCTCCATCAAACTTTTACCCCCATTTCAGCCCATTAGGGGATGATTTCGGGGATAAAAACTATCTTATGTCACTCTCCATCCCTTCAACTATCTCCACTTAAAAAATCACGTCATTTCGTAGCTCCGTTTCGCCGTGAAAGACGGACAAACAAACTAACACATGGATAGCAATTTGTGTGCTAAAAGTTTGCATTTTGAAGAGCAACTGCAATGAACAACATAATGTGATAAATACATACTGAATGAAACAATAAATAATGTTTATAAATATCCAGTTTTACAACAAGCAGCAATTAAATGTCTCATGCAAATTTGAGTAAAATTTAAGGTAAGAAGTATTATTAGTGTTGTGGATACCGAAATTAAATTAATGAATGATTCTGATTTTATCTATTTTTTGGTGACAGTTGTCTGTACTGATTACTTTTTTGACAGAATTTGGAAATGTTGGTTTTCCACACTCCCACACTTCGATATAGATAGAATGAGACACCAATTTTCCGTACATTTTGGTGGTCTCCATTATTTATTTATTTATTTATTTATTTATTGAAAAAACAGGTTACATAACATTACAGTGTAAGCACCAATGCGTCATGAACCGAACAACATGTGACGGTGCATACAAAATGTATGATAAAACATGTCATAATCAAAAAAAGAATACGTCATCACTCTTTTTCTTTAGCAGAGTCAATAGAGCTCATGATTTGGAGTAATAAATACCCAAACTTTCAAAATCCTGAAAAAAAGTAAATACCTTTTGAGTCAAATGCCCTTATTCCATTCAATCGTTCAATTCATTCCTACCATCATCGATCAATAGATTTAAATCATCGACAAATAAACATAATATGCAATGATAAATCTACAAACACAACCAACATGGTTGGATTCCTATTTGAGCCCTCTATTGTTACTACTGGAAGGTCTATAAATCCCTTATTTTACAGTTGTTCCTCGATAACTACGCCTGCAGCCACCATATTTCCATGCAAAACATTCGCATCTATGTTATTACCAATCCTACACATTGACAATAACATGAACAAGACTCTTATTAATTCCCATTCAATTATTCCAGCCTGGGGCAACAATAATTTATCTCAAATCAATTTCTAACGTTATCGCATAAGAAGTTGCATTGAAACTGAACAAGTGGACGTAGGTAGGAGTTGAGTGTTCCACCTGCATTATTTATCGCGTTATATTAACTGCATATCGGCCATAGATGGCTATCGGGGTACACGGCGAACGGGCGTGCACGCGCCGGAGTGAGAGAGAGATATGGATCAGGGCGCGTGGCTCCACGGCATAGTCCGGCACGACTAGAGCTTGTCGGGGATTGTACGGGTATTCATTGCAACGGTTATCCGGCGACTATCCGGCCAATCTAGCCACAATTTTACTATACGGCCGAAGACCGAATAGTGGCGTAGTATCCGGCCAGTTAACGGATAATATTTTAACAATCACAGAAGAACAATTTACATAGATAAGGAGAGAACAAAAGTAGGTTAAAGAAGGGTGAATAAATAACAAAATACAAAGTACTTAGGTTTTATCAATTAAAACGATTAGTTAAACATTTGCGTATGTTTCTATCAAAGTCGAATATCGGGCGGCCGGATAGCGGATATCCGGCCAGTTGCCCCACCGGATATTCGGCTCGAACATTACAAACTACGTCTCCAGTATTAATATGCGGACTCTATTGTCAATGTCACAAAGGTGTGTACATTTATGGCCATATTTATTTTTCAAATCAAATCAAATCTTTATTTTACATAAAAATGTGGTACAAAAGCTGGTATAAAATGATAACGTGGTCACACACATTCCACCAGAAACTGGCATGCAAAATTAACATAAAAATGACACAATTTCAATTACATTATTAAAATTTCATCATTAAAATTATATTACTAATACGTCATAATTACAATAAAAATCTAATTACAATAACAAATTTCAAATTCAATGTTTAAAATAATCAAAATATTCTCCTACAGAGTAAAAACATTCTTTCCTAAGTTCCTAAGTTTACGCTTAAATAATCTGATAGGCAAAACTTTGATGTCATCATGCAAACGGTTAAAGATGTCAATGGACTTACAGTATGCGTTATTGTTGTACAATTGTTTGTGTCTTACGAACAGGACCAACGAGACGGTTTGGATATCTTGTACGAAAGTTGCATGTATCTTTATAGGTTTTGAATAGTTCCGGGTGAGCCTTGACAAATAAACAAACTTCATATATATAAATACTTGGCACAGTCAATAAATTCAGATGTCTAAATAGCGGCCTACAAGATGTTAAGACGTCTACGTTACAGCTAGGCTATTCTTTAAGCAGCGTTTATCTCGAGACGTAGGTGAAAACGCGTTCTCACCTGAGCGACGTTAGCTTGGACGGTATATCGGCATTCACTAAGGTTTTCTCTTTTATCTCACCGAAGCCATGATTTAACTGCTGGAATGGCATTAAACCAAGCAAACATTTTGTACAGAACCTCATGATATCCATTTTATCCAAAATAATTGCGTAATTTATCTACTATAGGCGAATCAACCAACGTTCGTCTAACCGACGGACGTTAGTTTATAGGCCGGCGCCCCCTGACATCACCTCGTCAGGACGTCGTGAATAAAAACCCTTATTCACAAATTCAAACGTCACTTTGACAGCGTCCCGTGAAGACGCCGGCCAACATGCGAGCTAGGGTTTGACTTTCCCGCATGTGTAAACATTTTATCGATAATGAGTATTATTTGGCCAGATATAGTTTTTTGACGAGGTAAATTGTATTTTTTTCGACAATCCACGTCTGAAAGATTGAGGAAGTGTTCTTTTATTTATTTTACTAAATTCTTTTGGGATTCCTGGGTTCGAATTCCGGTATGGGCAAATATTCCTGCGATGACCATTAATATTTTGGCTGAGTCTGAACTGGATGTTTTTTTTAAATTTAAGTAATCATATCTATTAAATACCTATCCACTAACCATAATTTAAGCCTTATTGACCTTACAATGAAGCTAATTCGAATTGTGTAATAAACTTCCCTATTTAATATTTATTTATTAACCATACACCCTGGCAGTATCGCGGTCGCAATTTCTCTAAAACTTGGAACAATTATCATGCTTTTAGATTCGAAATGTTAATGTTTAGTGTTCATTATGGTTTATCATCAAATTGTCGAATCTCACTTCGTCTAATTTCACTTCAAAGTCAACGTTTCATGTATTTTCATTTCGTCGACAATTCAGTTCGTGGAATGGTCATTACAAGTCATTTTAGATCGTGTATTTTTACTTCTCGGATGATTCATTATATGTACTATAGATGAATTATGTCATGGAAAACGTTTTGTGATTTATTATTTCAAGTATTTTTAATTAAAATACAAATAATTACAAGGATTATTATTTAAACATTAAAAAGTTGGCATACACAGTTATATATGGCAATTATTTTAACCTAACCTAAACCTTACCAAACCACCAGCGTGTCGACGTCACCCCGCTTCGCGGGGTGCCTATTTCCGATCTGAGGGACACAAGTGAACCCTAACCTAACCTAATACTTATAATACAATTGTTCCGGTTGTTTGTTTGTTTACTGCGGAGGGCTTCACCCACCGATCCCCCTTTTTCTGCCTGCCCTTATCTAGTTAAACCCTTGTATTCAGTTGTTGTTTGTTTTTGTAATGTTGTAATACAATTTCGAACAAATGAAATTCGTTGTTTTGTTATTCTGCCATTTAAAATTTATACAAAATGAATCATTTACCAAATAATATTCCCTGTACAGTTATTCCATGAAATGATAAAATTTGTAACGATCTTGTGATGAAATAAAATTACACCAAACAATAATTCGTGAACGAAATGTTATTTGAAACGTTTTCGATGAAATAAAATTCGATGAAAAGTTTGTCGACAAAACAAGGGACACCCGTTCATTATACCGAACGTCAAAAATACGGTACGTGCAGTGGAAACAGGTTTGTGACCTGAGTGCTCATATATTTCTTTTGTCTCAGCAATTATACTTAAAAATATAGATTTCGTATTTTCGATATCGCCTTAAGAAATAAAAATGTTTTATCAAAATCTATTGGTGTTTATTAACTAAGCTTAAATACGTAACCTATTTATTGGTGAGAAGCGTATAAAAGCTTTGTTATGGTTACTGTAGATTTATGTATAAAGGAGCTAGGTAGCTAGCTACCAGCGCTGGTCTGTCTACGTGTTATAGAGAACCCAGTTAATAGAACCCAAAATATAGCCTATGCCTATTCCGAATATATTATATTATATAAAGGTCTCAAATTCAATTTCTCTCTTTTGTCTTTGGTCTCAAAATTGGTCTCAAAATAAGATTTTTTCAATTGGATAAGTAGTTTCAGAGGTAAAAATATACTTGCAAACTTACGATCTAACAGACCTTTACTATTTATTTTATTAGTATAGATTATATTATATACTCCCATCTGTGTATTACAATGAATCCAAACAGGGCCACAGAATAAAATTTAGCCTTTGTCTGACTGTTTTGACGACCGGTTAGGTAGTCTATAGTGGGTAGTGCCTATACGAAGCTGGAGGTCCTGGGTTCGAAATCCGGTAAGGGCAAATATTTGTGATTAGCATGAACATTTACTTCTGAGAGATATTCTCTTTGTTTTTAAGTACTCATATTATTAAATATATCGTCGTCTAATTAAGTACCCAGAATACAACAAATATACATAGCCTTTTTGAGCTTACTACGGCTAGTTCGTTTTGTATAGGATTGTCCCTTCATGTTTATGTATGCATTTATATACCGGATGGCAAGGCACGACGATCCTTTCCGCAAAAGGGGTATTGTTTAGATTTAGTACTGTATTTCCTCTAAAGAAACTAGGTTCATATTCGTAAGCGTTTTGAAGTTATAGGCAGTTTTAATGCAAAATACTGCAAGTGACAACCCTCATTAGGTTCAGTAACATTTTAACAACAACAGAAGGGTCAGTGACCTTTCAATACGTATATACAATTATTACGTACGATAGTAGGGTTGTCACTCAGAAGAATGTTAATATTTTTACTAATTAATCGTAACAATAATCTAAACATTACGAATCGATTTTCCATCACTTAAACTAACCCCCCTTTGCGGAAAGGATCGTCGTGCCCTTCCACCCGGTATATTGTTTATGTTTATGTCTATTCTGAAGATTATATGAATGTTTTCGGAGATTACGCCCGACATACCTCACAACGTCTACCCGTATTGTATCCAAATCGTAATACGTTTCCAGAACGAAGGCGACGGCATAATTTTTCTCGTATGGCGCGAACCCCATTATAAGTGATTCACGTTTATGCATCATAATAAAAAGGCTATAAAATCGCCTTTATTGGCCATCCTCCATGCATGAGTGGTATACTGGAAATTAAATTATCCAGTGTTTATTAAATTTTCAGTTGGCTCTGAATGCATATTTTAAAACTGTTATTGTGCGGCATGCCGCCAATGACATGATTAGGGTTTAAATATGTAGCTTATTCCGGAAATTCAAAATTGTAAGGCTTGCCAGGACGCTAGACTCTCCATACAAATGTAATTTGGTTTTCATTTTATAACGACGTTCTAGAATAACATGAAAGTTCAGTGGTATAAACAGTGGGATCTGCCATAAGAGTATCTAGGTCGAAAACGAGTTTCTGCTGCTAGAAATAAAAATATTTTAAAAAAATGCGAGCAGAAAGGTTTGGATACAAAGTCTCTGATCGCTTAATTTCTCTTCTATTATTTTTCACTTATAATTTATAGCATCAAACACTAGTTTCTGACCTGCCTAGATTAGGCGGATTCCATTGTGTATATATAAAAATAACGCCCTTTTAAAATGAGAACAAAACTACGTTCATATGGAGAGGCGACTTGAATCGACCGTCCGTCCTGGGGAACCTTAACAGATTAGAATAGGAAAAAGTTGTTAGTAGGAATCTTGTTAAATTTAGAAAACACGAAGTCTATAGTCGAAACAGAGAGAATCTTCTTTCGAACAAGCACATTGTAAAAATCCGAGCAGTGTGTATGTACAGTTAGCATCATTAATATCTGCCATAACGAATCGCGGAAACCTCCTTACCACCCTAGAAATAGAGTCATGTTAGATATGTATGCACTCTTTGTGATGTCAGATATTGATGCTGCTAAGCTGACTGTACCTACATCGGTCCTAAAATATACAATTAGTTACAAAAAAACTTGTAGAGAGAAACCTGAATTTGTCTCTTGCAGTCAACACAAGGAATCTCCAAACGAGCATATTTAGAGTAACAAGCGGCGATAGGCATAAGGGTCAACCTACCATCAAGTAGGTCACATGTTTGTATGGTTTGTATAAATAGTAAAGGGGTCCCGTTTTACCCTTTGGGTACGGAACCCTAAAAACCAGAGGTTGCCAGAGCTCCCGAGGCCGCTCCTTTTTCAGTGTATGGGGTCTGCGTTTGGACTGAAACAGTTGCTTCCCCTATCCCAGGCTCAAGTGAGATCATGTATGGAATAAATACTGTTGTTATATCTGGGATGGCGCAGCTAAATATCAGCTAAGCGTTTCGGACTCGTTGGAGCGTAGAACCAGGGCTGTTATTCGCTACACGCTAATCCGGCTCACCCCGCCGGTCACCCGTCACGAAACTAGACCTCTACCTACGCTACGTTACTACGCATCGCGGTGTCAAGATATATTTGTGGGTGCTCACCTCAACGCTCATTGAGGTGAGCTTCAAACAAGTTACAGGATAGGGGGGCTGGAGACTGATAGGTGACGTCGCCCTCGTTGGAACAAAACTTCAGAGTTGGGAGCATCGGCAAAGGATCGCTGAACTTGCTATCTTTTATAGCAGAGTACAGCCTGTACTCGTATTTTGGAGTGTGCCAAGGAGCCTAAAAACATAGTCCCTGCTTCGACTGTTTTTTATCGGACCACTAGACGCCGTATCGTATGGGTTTCCAACTCCATGTTTGTTGAGCGACCACGTTTCAGTGCCATATGTCATAACTGGAAACGGACACTGTCCAAAGACTCTCGCCTTGAGACGCTGCAGAACATTAGACGAAAAGATGAAACGAACAATAAAGTGGCCGAAATCCGCAAAACTGCCCCATAACAGACCAAAGATAGCAAGCTCCCGACACGGTTCATTTACTCCTTATTGATTCCCGTGGTTCGTTATAAATGCAAAAACTTCTATTAGACATTTCTCGAGTAGCTTTGATATGCAAATACGATTTTAAGCGAAACAATGGATTTCATCTCGACCTTGAGCAAAGTTCTATAAATTGTGGGATTGCTATCGCAAACGTTTTTAAATGACATAGCTAAATTCTTAGTTATATATGTAGAATCGAAAAAAGAAGTCGTAGTGCAGTCAATATTTAACAGTAATAACTAACACGAACACACACACTGGGACACTTAGAAAAGTTGAAAAACCCCCGAAATTTTAATTTCAAAGTCCGCTATCTCAAAAACAGAACAGATTTTGATGAAACATGGCTAAGAACACTTGGGGTAAAATTATCTATGACAAAAAAACCGCATTCAAATCGGTCCATCCGTTTGGCAGCTACGATACCACAAACAGATACACAGACACACAGATACACAGCCAGACACGTTAAACTTATAACACGAGGGGTGTTTTTCGTCGGGGCTTAAAAACGAATAATACTATACTATTAATATTACTTAACTGTACGTTGGCATGTACATCACACATACGCTAGGCACTACATAAAACTAGGCATATTTAAGTTGTATCGCTCTCTCTGTGCACTTGTACGCTTTACAACAATAAAATACAATAATCGGGGAACATACTTAAAAAGATTCCAACGAATTCAGAACCTCCACCTTTCTTGAAGTCGTGAAAAATGTCGTCACTTAAGGAGCTCACGTGGTATCGAAATAGCCCAACCATTTAACGCAAAACAACATTCAAGTACTGTTTCCTCAGTTACCTACAAACAGAACTTTTACAAAGAGACAGTACGGTTCGCCACAAACGTCCCCATAAAATTATACATTTACTGTCCCGCATTAGACCGTTTGTTTCACGTAGTAGCACGGTGCGTGACATTCCCAGCAAAGCTAAATGTTTCCTGTGTTCGGGCGTCGGGTACAAATAATTCTACTTAGTAGCGGTCACCTTTGTATTGGGCTAATTGAATGCCGGCCACTCACTTAATGTGTCCCTGTTTATGTGAGTGATGAAGTTGGTATTTATTCATTTTAATGTGGCCATTACGGATGCATTGAAAATAAGAGCTGCACTGAAATCTTTCTAACTACAATGTACCTCGTGTGTTCATAAGTTTTGAGACGCATTTCAAACCTTAAATTTTAAACAAAAACGTGCTGATAGCTTAGGCTGTTCCAGAATTTGAAAATGGAACGTTTTAATTAAGAAAAAAAATCTCTTTTTGTTTTCATTGTTTCACAACATGGCGGCGAAGAAACAATTGCGGTGTACTCTAATTTCATTGTATAGGGCGGGTATTTTTAACGAATTAAAGAGCTAGTCGCAATTTTGTATATCATACTAAGTATAACGAGGTACCAGGAGACACAAAAGATAGACGACCGTCCAAGAACTGGCCGTCCGCAATCTGTAAGGACTCCTGCCAACATAAAGATTACCTATCAAGGAACGTATTCGTCGAAATTCGTGACGCACGCAGATGAAGAATGGATGGTAAATAGAATACTTAAATATGATCTTAAATTAAAGGCGTATAGTAAGAGAAAAATGCATTATTTAAATGATCGTCTACGGAAATTGCAAATCCAACGATGTCGGATGCTGCTTAAGAAGCACTATGTCCTAGAAAAATGTTGATCACGGATGAGAAGAAATTTACCGTCGAGGAAAATTTTTACAGGCAGAATGATAAAATCTATGCCAAAAGCTCAAAGGACGTTCCGTGTAACATGCGAAATATCCAACGCACGCATCATCCGGCTAGCGTTATGGTATGGTGGGGCCTTTCATATGAAGGCTTTACGCAACTCCATTTTTGTCAACAAGGGGTCAAAGTCAAAGAACAAAATTATCAGAGTGACATTCTAAAGAACGTTGTAAAACCCCTATCTATCACACTAGTCGCTGACCACGTTGGGATTTTCCAACAACATTCTGCACCATCACATAAAGCGAAATCTACACAAAAGTGGCTAACAGAAAATTTGCCCAGATTTATTAGTACTGAGGAATGAAGGGAATTCCTTGGCTTCACTCTGGACTCTAATCTTAACTGGAAGTGCCATGTTGACAAACTATGCGATAGATTGAGTAGTGCAGTCTTCGCTTTGCGTAAGTTAAAACCTTTAATATCTGATGATGCCCTGAAAAGTAGGTTTATTTTGCTCATTTCCATTTGCTGATGTCGTACGGTTCGCTCATTTGGGGGAACTCAACGGATGCCAACAGAGTGCTACTTATGCAGAAACGTGCCGTACGTGCGATGATTGGGGCAAAATCGAGGACGTCGTGTAGAGGCTACTTCCCAATGCACGGTATTATGACGCACTACTCACTCTACGTATTCGAAATTATAACGTTCGTAAGGAATAATCTTTCTTCTTTCAATACCGTAAATGCGATTGGCAAAACACTCCACCGCACTGGGCGTTTGAGAACAGTTCCCCGTCGCATGGCACTTGCAGGCAAGAACCCGCGTGTCATTGGGCCTACCTACTACGAGCGACTACCCGCTGATCTTAGACAGGAACCTTCTGACGAAGCGTTTAGACGCCGCCTTAAATACTTTTTATTGGAAAATCCATTATACTCAGTTAAAGAGTATATGAGTCTAAACTTGACATGTTAAATTATTATTATCACCTTTTTTGTGTATGATTATGATTTGACATTAAATGTATTGTGTCACGTATTTTATGATGCACTAAATATTGTAAATAATGACGATACCTAGAGGTTTGTGTTCTTTTGATTTTGGATTGTTTTTTTATATTTCCTTGTTATTGTGTTGTTGACATTGTCTTATTATTATATCTTATTTTTTTTTCTGTTTTTGACGATTGTGATAAAAAGTCTTATATTTTTGACATGTATGCAAATCTGTAATGTATTTTTATCATAAAATAAATAATCTAATCTAATCTCATCTAATACCCTTCAAGCCCAGACTTAAATCCTTTGGATTACTCCTTGTGGACAGAATTGGAGCAAAGGGCATGTCGAAAGGCCCATCCAAACCTTCAGGCCCTGAAACGGGCATTAGTGAGAGAAGCGAAGAGTATCCCTATTGAAAAAGTACGTGAAGCTATTGACGAGGGGAAACCACGCTTAAGAGTCTGTATTAAAAAAAGGTGGACATTTCGAGTAAATTTTATTTTTATTTTACTAAGACAATGCGTTTTATTAACCCTATAACTGTATCATAAAAATAAATTATTTTCATTTATTATAAATCAAGTATGCATTTTGTCTCAAATCTTATGAACACACGAGGTATATTAAGGGCATGCCTTGATTCGAGTCGACCACGCCCCTTGACAGAAACACGCTTATGCCTTCCGCGCACGAGAAAAAGAGATGCAACACTCTCCGGGAATGGCTTTTTTGGAAAAAAATCGATTCGAATACTTAACTTACTGAAATTTTATTTATATTTCATTAAGTATTAACTTGATTGTGTCCTAAAATAATGTATTGTTAGAGTAGGCGGAGTAAGAAAAGGAAAATAAGGACTGATTTTTGGATTTTTGTTTTTTGGAGGAAACTTTAGGCAATCATGTATCGATTAAACAGATAAACAATCATATTGTCAAGAATCATATATCTGAAAATCAGACCTTACTGTTTCCTAATCTAGTGAGAACGGCGTTTCAAAGCACGCGATAGTTTCCAATGCACCCCCTTAAAAGGGTTTACGTGGTAGGAGGTAATACGTGGTATGCTTATTTACTTTCTTACTGCTGTGGCACAACGACCCAAAGTGGATCTTAGCCTCCGACACTAAAAACCGCCAGGCTTCCATGTCCAATGACGTTTCTGAATGAGGGTTAGTGTCTATTAAATCGACGACCCAAAGTTCGTCCAGCACGGCTATCACGCGACGGCCGCGACATACTCTCGATTTTTCTCGCACTCTACCTCTTGTTGTAAGTGTTCTAATGAGAAGACGGATAGTGCGAGAAAAATTGAGAGAGCTTGCGCGACGTCTCGCGATAGCCGTGCTGGTGTTTTTGGAGTTTTTAGTGATTACTTAATTAGCTTAATCCCATTACAATCGGACACTTTACGCTCGAAGTTGTAGACGATTATGTATACCTAGGACATACTATCCAGTTAGGTAGGTCCAACTTTGAGGAGGAGGTCAATCAATCATAGAATCCGACTCGGCTGGGCAGCGTTCGGGAAGCTACGGCACATCTTTTCGTCCAATACTCCGCAGTGTCTCAAGACGAGAGTCTTTGACCAGTGTGTGTTGCCAGTGATGACATATGGCACTGAAACGTGGTCGCTTACTATGGGCCTCATAAAAAGGCTCAAAGTCACCCAAAGGGCAATGGAGAGGGCCATGTTGGGAGTTTCTCTGCGTGATCGCATCAGAAATGAGGCTATCCGCAGCAGAACCAAGGTAACCGATATAGCCCTCCGAATCGCTAAACTTAAGTGGCAGTGGGCAGGGCACAAAGCACGTAGAACCGGTGGCCGTTGGGGCGGAAAGGTTCTCGAGTGGCGACCGCGTACCGGAAGGCGCGGCGTAAGTAGGCCCCCCACAAGGTGGACTGATGACCTGGTAAAGGTTGCGGGAGTCCATTGGATGCGTTTGGCGCAGGACCGGTCACTTTGGCACTCTTTGGGGGAGGCCAATGGACATTTCATATGATGGTGACGATGATGATTCGTGGTGAAAAAATATTCAAGGTTATACTAAGGTATTATTTATGGTAATACGGTAAACTGCTTACCTCTAAAAGGAAGTGGCGAGTAAAAAGGTACCTTTTTAATAGGTTATTCACTTTTTTGTACCGATGACAGACATAACTCAGGGTCCCTTCGCAACTGTTTGGTATCCGTAACCAAATATATAGAGAAATATTAAATAATTACTTAAAATCCTCGTAAATTTATGGCAGCAACAGTTCACAGAGTTAAGTGTAAAATCACATAAAACCCCAAAAGAAAATATAGACCACACACGATCAAAGAAACTCCAATATAAAGCTGTAACTGTAAAACTTGAGTTTTCAGAAATAGCCACGTTCGGTTACCTTACGTTTTCGGTGCAATGATAATAAATATATCAGCAGTAAACAATTAATTCCCTTTAACGAGCTATTTCACGCCTCGAAATGGATTTTTATTTTTGAATTTAACCTAGTTTGCACCAGACTTTTCCAAAAAGAATGCGACAAATATGTCTTTTGATGCATGATTGTTTTTATCATTCCTGTGTGGAATGGTTAGAGTTTGCGCCATTTAAAATTAGTTCAGAGTTGAAAAATAAGATAATAGGCTGAAATCGTAATATAGCAATTGCAACAGTTTTGGCAGACGGTAGGTAATAAAAAAAATATATATATACGCGTTGACTTGAGAACCTCCTCCGTTTTTTTCGTCGGTTAAAAAGGCTAATTGCATTTGCAGCTTTTTAAAATGTTTGCTTGGTATTCAAAGTATAAACCATTATTTATATAAATAATAGTAGATTGTATTTCAAGGGAGCTAAGTGATATATTTATCGCGAGGGCAGTATTTTGAATCTTGAGTAAAGCGAAAGATTCTAAAGAAGAATTCTTGAGCGTAACGCGAGATTGAAGTGTGTTCGCCCAAGACGGAGATAATAATTTGCTACCGAGTGACAAATACTGCTTTTCACACCTTCTATGAGGAAAATTGAAATCACTCATTTGAGTGCAAGAAATACTCTTTTCTGAATAGCAGCATCAGGGAAGAAACGTACCTACAACTTTGTAATCGCCTATTTGAGGAGGTGTGAAAATATTATTTGCATTACACTACACTATTTAAAAAGGAACCCACGTGCCTAGCCTAGTTTGGGAACTTCCGACACTTTTGCATTGTAAATTCTTAAACACTTTATCAGCCTTTGTCTTTTTGTGTTTTGAATTGTATATTTTTTTGAGCTAGTTATCTTTCATTAGGTAGCACAATTAGTTAGTATATAAGTTATACGTTTAATACGCTATTCATTTAGTATGTACATACCTGTTTCGTGTACATAATTAGCGACCGATATAGCAGCGACACCATGAATCAAAATAAAGAAAGAAAACCCATTTATTCCATAAAGCACACATAAAAGGATTAATAATAACATAAACCAGTACAATTATTACACATTTACTTTTCTATATATGGGATGGGAAAATGACAGTTAAGTTGTCCTCCGTTTTTTTCGTCGGTTAAAAAGGCTAATTGCATTTGCAGCTTTTTAAAATGTTTGCTTGGTATTCAAAGTATAAACCATTATTTATATAAATAATAGTAGATTGTATTTCAAGGGAGCTAAGTGATATATTTATCGCGAGGGCAGTATTTTGAATCTTGAGTAAAGCGAAAGATTCTAAAGAAGAATTCTTGAGCGTAACGCGAGATTGAAGTGTGTTCGCCCAAGACGGAGATAATAATTTGCTACCGAGTGACAAATACTGCTTTTCACACCTTCTATGAGGAAAATTGAAATCACTCATTTGAGTGCAAGAAATACTCTTTTCTGAATAGCAGCATCAGGGAAGAAACGTACCTACAACTTTGTAATCGCCTATTTGAGGAGGTGTGAAAATATTATTTGCATTACACTACACTATTTAAAAAGGAACCCACGTGCCTAGCCTAGTTTGGGAACTTCCGACACTTTTGCATTGTAAATTCTTAAACACTTTATCAGCCTTTGTCTTTTTGTGTTTTGAATTGTATATTTTTTTGAGCTAGTTATCTTTCATTAGGTAGCACAATTAGTTAGTATATAAGTTATACGTTTAATACGCTATTCATTTAGTATGTACATACCTGTTTCGTGTACATAATTAGCGACCGATATAGCAGCGACACCATGAATCAAAATAAAGAAAGAAAACCCATTTATTCCATAAAGCACACATAAAAGGATTAATAATAACATAAACCAGTACAATTATTACACATTTACTTTTCTATATATGGGATGGGAAAATGACAGTTAAGTTGTCTTAACGTGCGTTCGTAAAGTTATGTGAGCACCCCTCAGCTATTAAAAATTTTGCTAAGTGCCCCACTACAATGTTACTGTACGTCACCGGCTGTTAAAACGGCGGTGCGACGTAAATAAAGAACGGAATTCCAATCCGCTAAGCCCACGCAATCTTGTTGCCTCTTTTACTATTTAACGTTTCCTAGCCAAATGCGATAGCTGGGATTTTTTTTATAACTACAGTTTTGCATCTCCGTCTTTAATATTATCGAACATTCTGAAAACTATACGATGAATAAATGGCGAATCAAGATTTTGTAAATTTTGTGTTATGTCCTTATTTTGATAGCCAGATTTTGACGAACATATTTTAGAGTAGGTAATATTCGCTTTAAGTATAACGTCCAGCGAGGCGAGACGATGTAGAGCAAGAAATTTCATGAGTGGCATTAAAACAAATTAGTGGAAATTGAGATGTTCTGTAATAAACTAATAACCTAACCTACGTATGAATGTTATGAGCAAAAGGGAACTTTAGAACTGCTGTTTATAAATATATTTTTTTTTATAATTCAATATAATTATATATTTTTCATCACACTTGCTCGTCAATGGCGTTATTACTTGCGAGCGTACAGAGCAGTTATAGCCGTTTTACCTCCCACGGGTTGTTAAGTTTAGTTTTAAAATATAGAACCCACTCATACTTCACTTCAGACTGAGGATGTTTTCAATCAGCCAAGGTGTATTTCATATCTTCAAAGTTTTGCTACAACCAATTTTTAATACGTATTAAACATATCTTTATATTAAATTTAACTGCAATTTAATGTTTACTATTTATTACAAATAATTTTAAATGTTTTGAAATGTTTTCAAACTGTGGCTGTATACCGAAGGGTCTTTGCCATTCGCGCCTCACGTCAAATTCAACAAAATGGACGACTGACATGTTGCAGTTTTTATTACGATTTGTATTAATTTAATCTAAAATTTATTTGTTTCCTCGCAAACGTGATGAAAAACATTGTGTATATATAACACGGGCGTAAGAATATTGCAAACTCGAGTCTATCAAAAGCCCTCCGCCTTCGGCGTCGGGCTTCTGATAGACTCTTGTTCGCAATATTCCACTTACGCCCCTCGTTAAACAATGTACTATTTAACATCGCACGTTTTATAATATTGGCTAGTACTAGTTATATAAAAAACTCCTGCGCGACAGAAGCAGTAAAACACTTAAGATTTTAATCTCGCGATTTCTTGTTAACTTTTATTACCAGCACTAAAATTCGACATACCCACGATTAACGGCTACAAAACGTACATTGGATGGGAAGACAACAAAGTTTAAGGTAACCGTGTAAGCAAGTTTGCTTAACACACTCATAAATTGTAGACTTGTCACATCGGTGGTGGGTGACGTTTATCGCGGGTCGAGAACCGTTGGTATCGCGGCGAGGCGACAGGCAACAACGGCCCGTGTCCCCTCCCCTCGCCGAGATTAATTCACTGAATAAATAAAAGTCAGCGGATTAGGCCAAAGTCGTTTCCTCCCTCTTAAGCTGACCTCGCGTGCTTTTGTGGAAAAATGCCCTCCACATAAATAAAGCCTGGACAAATCAAAGTGAAGCGGACGGTAGTTTGTATCGCGGGAACACTCTGCGTGAATTAACGAAAATAAACAACACCATCGAGGAACAAATTATAGCATTACTTTATCAGTGTTTTTAATTTTTGCACTATTTTTCCGAACGTTCGGGAAAAGCACGTCATAATGCAAAGAATCCATAGTACATTTCAAATAATAAAATATGGAATTCCACTATTACCTATTGATCACCACGCAGTACGCCTTTGAACAGACACCTAGCTACGAATATAGGTGTTCCAGGTAAATACCGACGTTATATTTTCGACATGATGTCCTGTCATTCCGATTGAGTACAGTAACAGAGGCAAATATTACACAGGTAAAAGTAAGGCCCGTGTTACCCAAATCTTTTCAAATATTTGCAAGGAACAAATGTTTAATGTGTCCAGGTCAAACAAAGGTCCGGGAATGATGGTTTTTATTCGCAAGGGAATGGAAACATGAATCGTTGAAATTGAAAAGGCTTTTTAAAAAATTTGCAGAAGCCAGAAGCATGGAGTCATGAAAATTTCAACGTGCGGCTTTGTACTTACAAAATGAAAAATAGTGCTCCGTTTTGCGAGTACGAGTACGTCGGAAATTGGTAGCTCAAATCTTATTTTAAAAGCGTATGTGATAGCTTTGAAAGTTAAACAGACAAAAGACGGATTAGTTTTTACTGATGTTCACTTGTTTTAGTTTGCGGCGAAACTATTTTATTTCGTAGACTATCTAAGTGCACGTTACCCAAATTGTAATTAGAGAAAATCTTATCTTGCGATTCATTTTACTTAATAAATGGAGTCTAGTCTCCGTAGAATTTGAACAATACATTTTGCGATTAAAATTACGACTGTATTTCGTTAAGGAATCTTATCAAATTGTGCATAAATTCGTATAAGTAAGATGGTGGCGTAGATACTGAGACGCCCGTCTGTAGTGTCTGTTTGCAAAGGAAATGCTCGGAATGTTCAGTACACGTTCTTCATAAAAATTTGGTATTATGAAAATAATCTCAGGTAAGATTTGTTGTAAATTGAAAAAATATGTATTTCAAATATCATCAAAATAGCGCTTGCAACGATACAAGAATATAATAAATGATACAATAATACAGTAGCTATGTAATAGTACCTACCTACTGGAGAATAATTAGTGTGTAGTTAATGTCCGCAATTGACCACCTTCATACAATTAACCAGATTATTGAAAAATTTACTGAATACAATATTCCTCTTTATTTAGCATTTGTCTATTACACCAGCACAGCTTTTGATAGCATCACACATTCTGCCATAGTTACCGCTCTTCAGAACCAACACATTGATCCCATTTATATTAGTTTAATAAAAACCATTTACAACAATAGCACAGCAGACGTTAAACTTCAGTTGTCCGGTCCGTCGTTCCGTATACAGCGAGGAGTGAAACAGGGCGACCCGCTGTCTCCAAAACTATTCACGAGCACGCTTGAAGAAGTCTTCAAGAGCCTGGCAGTTTCTTGGGAGGCGAGGGGAATAGTCGTTGTGCAAGAGGTTACAAAACCTTCGTTTCGCCGAGGACATTGTTTTTTTCGCCTCTTCTGCAACAGAACTTCAGCTCATGCTCGAAGATCTGAGCTTGGCAAGCCTTCAAATCGGACTAAAAATGAATCGGTCAAAGACTTAGGTAATGACAAACAGCACGAAACGTAATAGGGTCGATGTAGACGGGCACATCATACATTATTTCGATGAGTATATTTACTTGGGCCAGGTAGTCTCTTTCAGCTACAGACCAGACAAGGAAGTCGAACGTCGGGTCGAAAACGCTTGGAAGAGCTACTGGTCCATGAAGAAGCTAATGAAGGGCAACCTTCCTTTGTCACTAAAGCGGAAACTCGTCGACATGTGTATTTTGCCTGTCCTAACCTACGGTGCGCGAGCATGGTCACTCACTGAGAGCCAGAAGTCCAAAGTGAAGGTTTGCCAACGCGCTATGGAGCGCAGTATTCTAGGTTTCAAAAGGACGGATCGGGTCCGAAACACTACACTGCGCTCCAAAACACGCATAGCTGATGTGGGTGCGAAAACTGGGACTGGGCCGGCCACGTCTGTCGCATGCATCCAAACAGGTGGGCTAATATGGCTACCAAGTGGGTGCCACATGACGGGCGACGCAGACGGGGCCGACCTAGACGGAGATGGCAGGATGACCAGGATGTGTTCTTCAGCAACTGGGCGGAAGAGGCACCTAGCAGCGACGCATGGAGATCACGGGGAGAGGCCTTTGCCCAGCAGTGGGACACACAATAGGCTCAAAAAAAAGTGAATGTCGAGCCCCACATTTTGTGTCGTCCATTTTTATTCTGATAGCGATACATAATAATCAAGCTATGGTGGCTAGTGAATTACCTACCTAATTGAAAACTAAGACGATACCAAATTAGGAAATAAAAATAAGTTATCCACAATACGTCTTAACGTCATTTATTAAGCCGCTTCATTTTGTTACGTAATGTTTAGATCATTATTGAACCAGCGGTCAAAATTACTTTCTTACTAAGTTTTAATTTGAGTGTAACGTCGTGGAATCCGTTCTAGTCGTGAGTGGTACGTTCCGACGACATTCGGTCCGCGCCCCACGCTACATTACCGCAAATTGCATTAAGGTTTACCTGGATATTGTGTAGTATATTGCGAACATCCACATAACTTCTTGTTACAAGGACAATTGCTAAGGTACTAATGACAAGTCTCTATAAACGATATGATCGATTACTTTTATCAATTTATCAACAAACTACTAGCTCAATCACCGTTACGCAGTTACAGGAAGTTAAATATAAACCGTTTTTGTCTCTACTTAATACGGAATAATATTTAGAAGTATTTCAAATTACCTACACTTTTAAGGACGGTAGTATACCTATTTATAAGATATGTGAGTCAAATAACTTGTAAAACAAAAACTTTGACCTAGAAAGTACAAGATCAATACGCGTTTGAATTAATTTCTCTATATCCTGATGAACTCAAATAAATCATGTCATTTTAGCATTTACTGCATCAGACTGATCGGAGAAGTAGAACGGATCATAAAATGCACGTCGTCGAAGAGAAGTCGCTCAAATCAATCACAGACTAATCGAAAATTCCGTCTCAATAAGCGAAGAGCCCATCCAGTGCGGATTATGTTGCTCATTATTAGATATTACTTGGATTACGATCCTTCATTGAAGCAATTCCTTTCAATTCAATCTACTTTTATTTCATGATCAAAGACAGCTAGGAACGAATAAATTAAAGGTATTAAACGTAATGAGCACTAAACTCGAGTGGGTTAGCACAATGCATTACCTTGATTAAAAATGTTTTAGATTCGCGATTGATTCAAGCTTTGAGCTCTGTTCCAATTCTACCAGCCGTCCGTTTCTATAAAGGTGGGTTTTAAACAATCTGAATTAGGTACGCAGTTCCCTTAGTGAATAGAAATAACTTTTATTTACGATGCATTGTGCAAAATAACTATTGGTTCTTAATCAATACCATAATTACTCTTTTAGTACTTTATTAGTTTTTATGAATTAAAAATAGCAAGCTTAAATTAAACATTGATACTTTCCCTATATATAATATATTAAAATCATGCAGATGCTGATCACTTTATAAGTGAGTAAAAATATGTTCACGATTATGTAAGTAAACCTCTTCATTATATTTAACAATATTTTTTGTTATCTTTCCGATTTAGTCTTGTTACTAGACAGTAACCAGACAGTGTTGACAGTAACCACTTAATTTCCAAATTACATTGATTGAAACAAAAGAATATTACGATACTTGATTAAAGTCAAATCAGCTTGAAATAAAGTCAAAAACGCCCCGTTAATGGAATTTGTAGAGATAACATGAGTTTGATTGTGAGGTCGCAAGACCAAACTACGTATTTATTATTAGTTTTTAGGAATTAAAAATAGCAAGCTTAAATTAAACATTGATACTTTCCCTGTATATTTGTAATAAACATTACGAAAATACTCGCTGAGTATCAATCTTCTATTGCTAATGAAAAAAACAATTTTTTTTAACCGTTTTCAAATACCCCTTTTTAGTTTAATGGAACAAAATATTGCTCGAACGTTGACGACGTACGAACTAATTACAAAAATTAAGCAGTCAGCCAATCGTCGCTGCCAGTTTCGTATTTAACCCCCTGAATTATAAAAAAAAGTTACCTGTTTCAGTTGTTTTCTTAGTAAATAATTCATGTTCTAAGACTACCGCCCATACCCAATAACCTAATATTCTTATCAACAAGATATTACTCCCCTGCTCGTTCCCTCGCGTGTATAATAATTTAATTTCAGCTCATTCTGGGTCCAATAAGTCGATGAGGGACTTCATGCAACACAGCTTTATATTACAAAAGGTAATTCTGAGGCGAGGAAAGCTATAGAGTTCTATTGATGGTAATATTGGCAGAAGTAATATATCTTTTGCGAAGCGCCGAGGACGGGCTGTGTTCATACGTTTATTTATAAACCTCATATTAAATTGGTAGTTAGATGTACAATTTCTATAAAATATTAAGGATCTAAATCTAACATATCGCCGTAGTCCCAAACACAGCAAAGCAGTGGTGTGATATGACAAATATCTGAACACGTCTGTTTTGTCGAGGCATTAGAAATGTGTTCAGATATTTGTGAGCACTTTGGCCGCTCTGATATATCTGATGGCGACTGTACAACAAACGACGATGTAGACAAAAATTACACCCTCAACCGGGATTCAAGCCAGAGATCGCCAGCTTCATAAGGTACCAAAGGGTTGTTATGAGGTGTTAACGAAAGAGGTGTCCCATCTTAAAGGCCGGCAACGCACTCACAACACCTTTGCTGTTGCAGGTATCCATGGGCGGCGGTAATCGCTTACGATCAGGTGATCCGTCTGCTCGTTTGCCTCCTATAACATAAAAAAAAAATGGACAAAAATGACAATAAAGGCGTCCTATCGTCGTCTAGTACCCTAAGTACGTACGTTTTTTTTGGCACTCCTGGGATAGTTTCCTCCGATATTTTAAATTAGATTTTTTAGCATTTAAGTTCCAAGCATTTTTTCTATTACCCTAAATTCAAGCCTAAAAAACGTTAAAAACCCATCGTGGATTTCGACAGCTCATTTAAGACACTAATATTTAAGCATCTTCTCATTCCCCTTTGGATGTTAGCGCGAGATATTGCTCCAAATGGTCAGAAATATAAGGGCGCGGCTGGTGGAGCCACGACATTTTATTGAATAACGGCCTCTCGTGGTTGCCGAGATAAGCTGCGGCACAGTATATGTTTTAGCGTACAGTAGCTCAACTATACTCTATTCCAAGCAACGTTAGACAAATCGTTTGAATCGCAAAAACATTGGTATTGTCGTGTTCGAAAAGCAGTTAATGATCGATATAAGTAAAACTAGTTACCTACAATATTTCCCTTTGATATCGTAAATAAACGAAGAAACGCAGACGAATGTTAAAATTACAGTCCTTTGGCTCGAATGTGTAGTTCTACAATAATATCTGTAATGTTAATGATGTTGATATATTCCATTTATGTATCAATTTTAAAACATGTTTGTTTGTTTGAGTTCAAGTTAATAACAATAAGTTAGACCCTTTCACAATCATCTTATTTTGACTTGTTATTAATTAGTAGGTTGAGCTTAGTAACTAGTTATAGAAATGTAAAAATATTATTTTCATGGAACTATGCTAAATATTTGTGCCATAATTTATATTTTGTTACCTTGCCTAATAAATGAATAAATAATGTTATAATATTCCTTTACCTCATAGAGAATTTTGAGATTATGTTAATTCCATTCTTAACTTTTGTATTAAATAAAGTCTGCTTTTATCAAATCATTATTGAGCGCGGGGCCATATTTTATGTGAAAATATCCTCTGTTGC
The DNA here is from genome assembly GCA_945867215.1 of Epinotia demarniana. NCBI lineage: Eukaryota > Metazoa > Arthropoda > Insecta > Lepidoptera > Tortricidae > Epinotia > Epinotia demarniana. Next base: position 8,414,769 of record OX244274.1, read on the forward strand.
GATCTCTGTCACGTCAACAGTAGCATATTCAATATAGATTCCCCGTTTCCACATTTCGGTACTATTATCTAACGCACGTTAGTATAACCAAACAGTCATTTTCTGATACATAAAGTAACATTTAGATATACCTGACGTCGTACAATGCGTAACGTGATCAACCCACTGGTTTTCATAAAATTAAGATAATTAAAAACCGAGTGTCGCGTACTTGACCATAGAATTAATTAACCAACGACCTAAGAAGAATATATACAACATTTCTACATAATGTAGTTAATAACATCGCGTTGTGTTACAGATGAAATTCTTACTGCTGCCACTTTTTTTTTATGTAGCAGATGCTTTACGTCTTTCAAGTTATCACATATCACCTCATCACTTGACTTTCCCACACTATCATTTGACCTTGAAATTCTTTACAACTACATTATATGCGTGAGGTTCGCTTAAAATAAATTATTAAAATACGTAATAAGTTTTGCCACAGTTGTGGCTTGTAGCCTTAGGTATTTCGGAAACCTTTTTTTTTGATTACGAAAGATTATTGTTGTATTTGAAATTATTAGGAAATAAAGGACGTTGAAAATGTTAGCTTTTCGATACATCTGTCCGAGTACGGCGTCGAACGTTTGTACGATTTGGTTTTACTGCTTTAGCTAGTAATATACTATGTCCAGGGCCAGGCTATTACAATCCGGACACCTTTTGGAGTCGAACGCAGAATGGCGACAGTATGACGAATAACTGGGATTTATGTCGCGTATCGCCGATTTTAAGCTGCGTTGTCCTGAAAATCTATTGTTTGCTTTGGAGAGAATTTGCTGTTGAACTCAGGAATTTATGTAGTAGGTACAGACATGTACCTAGGGAGTGGGTTATCTGACTTGTACGCAGTTCAATGCCAAGAACGATCCTGCAACATCCCCCTTTACAAGGCTGAGCCGGAGGTCGTTGGTGTTTTTAGTTTTAGACGGTAGTCCTGCCCCCTATTCTAAAACTTGTTTTAAGTTCACGTCAACACTAACGACAAACATAACTTGACACAGCAATGCGCAGTAACTAAGCGTAGGTAGAGGTCTAGTTTCGTGACAGAGGTGAGCCGCATTAGCGCGTAGCGAATAAAAGCCCAGCTTCGGTTAGTCTGTCATACCCGCCCTCCCTCGCCGGATATGACGGGATGCGTTAACGCATTTCTCCAACGTAAAAAAAAGTTGTCTAACTTTCGAGCTAATTCATCTTATTTTTCATCTTAATGATTTACTCAATGTACAGAAAATAATTTTGGGTTTCTTATATATATTAAATTTGGCTATGTTGTTCATGCTGACTGTATCAGGACACCAACTCTATGTCTCGATTTATTTCTTGTGGTATACTTTTAGGTTATATCTCTGATAAATTGACTCATAACCTAACAGTTAAAAAAAAACATTGATAAACATGAGGTACTTTAATTAACATTTTATTAAAAAAATTAGAGAGTTGCAAATTGGCATAGCTTCGCTTCATTAATTATAGAATTTATGAGTCGTCTTTCAGTACTACCTACTTCAGTTACGTGTAGGTACCTACGTCTGCCCCTCCGAAGAAAAACAATGCGACGTCGAAAGATTACAAGCGGAATACTAAGTAAGTCCATCCTTTTAAGCGGACCAACATTCAAAAAGTCCATCAGAAAAGTAATTAAGATGAATTAACGATCAGAAAACCCCATTTCGTTTTAAAGCCGTTCTAACCTTCCCTGGCTCTAATTAGACTCCACGGCACATAATTTTTACACCAAAATGCCGGCCTAACGATTTGTACGCAGTGTCTAATTTTCTGGGACAATAGTCGATTTCAAGTTAAAGAAATATGTAAATTTTATCTTTGTCTCGACCCGTCAGAGCGGAAGATTATAATTATTAGATAATTGTTGCAGGTTGCTTTATTATAAATTTGACGGAGCACTTGAATTTTCAAAAGAATTTACGCGAGAATGAACATTTGGACAATTATGATATAATCTCATAATAACATCTATACTTATTTGTGTAATAATTGAATTATCACGTCAGGATAATTTGGTTATTAACTGAATCACAAAAGACCGAAATAATGAATAATTCATTAACATAATCACATAATCTTCTACACAATATAACATTGGCATGCATGCCAACCCAAGCAACATCAATTGAAAAATGTATGTGCTTATTGAGTCATTGGTTAACGAACTTACCCTAGAATTCACGGTAGATACTAAACATTATACTCTCAAATAGCTGAATCTGCGCCAAAATATTACAAGTCACCTGTACGACGCAATGTAGGCTAATTATCTGCGTGGCTTAGAAACGCATTTGGCTCCGAATTCATGACATGGAATGTTAACATCAATGCGTTATTGTTGGTTCCTACTGATAACTAAGACATGAATGTGCCAAAATTTCATAGAGAAAACAACACACTGTCTAGAAAAATCCTACTCCCTCAAAATGCAATGATTGGTAGATTTTTCAGACTCGTGTGATTCGAAAACCGGGGGAAACAGTACAAACACCCGAGTATTATTTAGTTCGTCTCGAATATCGAACCACAATCTGTACCGCTCAAACTTGGTAAGAGCACAGAATTATTAATAGTACCTAAAGGTACAGAAGGCCCACTGCCTAAGTGATGACATTAGCTGTAAATTTTTTTGCAATAAACTTACCACATCACTGAACATCCAAAATTATAACTATTTAAGTTCTTATGTTTGCTATACAAATGATCATTATGGAAACAATAATATGATATGACAATAAAATAATACAATAGCTGGAAAGTCAGGATTAAGTAAAACAATACTAGAATACAAGTTAAGTTTTTACATAACAGTTCATATTTTGCAATGGGATTACTTATTTCGTCATGTTAGCAAGATGTTATAACATTGAAATTCACACTGGTATAACGGTGTGCGATCAATGGAATTATGTCCTTAACTACGTAAAACGGAACGTATAGGTATGAGTATATGAAACGTCATTGTGTGCGATACGCTGGACAGCCCTTGCTAGACCTACACAGGAGGTTACCATAGACACACTAGGTATAGTGTCTTTTTTTTAATCAATCTTTTAGTTTGATCGTCGTGGAGTGTATACAGAGGTGCAATCAGGTAACATTTTGAACGCCCGTTAAGTAGATCCAATTGTCATTTTTCCATATAAAAAAATACATTTAGATCTACGTACGTACATTGCGTTATCGACCTGCTGGTTAATAGACGGACGTATTTGTTGGCAAATATATTTAAATTTTGGTAGGAATAAACCTCCGCCTGCTTTTATAATGGCGTGTGGTCAGTTTACGAGTCAGCATTTCTGAAGCAATATTCAATATTAATTTTAGGTAAGCAACTCTAATTTCATGACACATTTTGATATAGCGCTAATAATTTACGCGACTATAACCTTTCATCTCCAAAGGCACATTTTAAGTGCACACATCTGTTAATCTTGATAGTTTACTCAACCCAGCAAGTATAATAACGATCATACAATCCTCAGAAAGTGTCATAACATATTTCCCACCATTATAACTACAGTCAGACACATTAATGTTTGCGCGTTTCAGTCGAGTCAAATTTTATTTATCCCTAAGGACGATTTCCTCTTGTCAGCCGTCGCCCACCCAGCGTTTGCTATAATGAGAAAACGACCAAATCAACTTGGCCCAAATTAGACGCGCGTTGATGGGTTTACATGCCGACTTATATGCAAAAAAGACCAAATGTCCGAAATTGAATATGGAAATTAAATGTTTTTAGAGCCCCGGATCCATGTTGTGCTTGGTTTTTGGTTTTGCTTTTCGATCTGTGTTTTAACTTCATACCCTTTACGAACACGTTACCGATACTTAGAACTAACTCCATAAAATTATTTTGCAAATCTTTATTTAAAATCATACCATACCTAATTGCTTATGTTGATTACTTAAATCAGCGTTTTATTATTGCATCCACGGCTGTGACAGCGTGCAGAAAAATGAATATAAAATAAAACCATTTATAAAAGACACGAATCAACCTTACGTGGCAACGAAATTCCAGCAATATCTTAAGCCCGATTACACAAATGCACACGCGTCGCACATAAATAGATCCCACAATAAGATACCCATTGACAAATAGTGTATCACCGCACCCTTTCCAAACGTCGTCTGTGAAATCAACTGTATCCGTACACAGTAAAACTGTAGTTAACAACATTTCGGTAATATTTAACAGGAATTTATCTCCATTAGTCTGTGTTTAAATTGAACTATTCAACCGTGTAACTCGTTTATCTAAACTGCTCCATTATTGTGAAAAATAGAGCTTTGCCCCGGTTTTGTAAAGTATCGGTTAGCAACCGTGGAGCTAAATTAATGTTGGAGAAATTCGGGACCGATTAATTGAGTTCAGCCGCAGCTAAAAGTATTTAGTCTACTTGGACTGAATTTAGTTGAACATTGGTTAAAATGTGTAAAATTACTACTTTCATGCGTATCATGGTACCATTGAAATAAAAAACTGACGCAGACAACGCTTTTATTTTATCAACATTTAATTAACGTATAATAAAACACCATCAGCAAAGATACCTAACTACTTGATCAGTATCTATACGTTTGTACTGCATAGATTTCTGGTGCAAAAGTCCCCATATTAGAGAGAGAAACAAAAATTGAAACAGAAATAGAGTAGAAATAGAGTCAGAGGACGTAGATTTCTAAAGTATCAAAACGCTAAGAAACTTTTTAGTATCTAAGTGCCTATTCACTCAGTCACCGTTTTATCAAGCAAAAACGTTCTACGTATAGTTAAAGTGTCTGAGACTCATATAAACCAACGTCAACGGCACTTGTAGACAAACATTACGTTAGCGCCACGTACAATTAAAGTCACGATCAGTATCTGTTCGCCGAAGAGTTCGCCCCAACTTTCGTAATGTCGTCAGACGAAAATAATTGTCGCCTAAATGTGACGGCCAGTATTAACGGTATACTTTTTATGGAGCGACCAGCTTTAGCGGCAGATTTTGTTATTAAAAAAAGTAGAAGGGCTGTGCTATTTTTAAACAATTTCATGTCGAACTACATTAGGTATACGAGTAGGCATGTAGACGTAAAAACAACGAAAAATGTATTTGTATGAGAACATCCCATATTTTTGAGCGCTTTGTAGAGTAAAGTATTATTTGCAAGTACCCGTAACAATTGAACTAGTTTATTCCCATATATTATTCTAGTTTATTATTGTTAAAATCTACACAATGATTTATTTATATATTAGAATTACTTTCATGTAGGAACTTTCTCACTTATATTGTTGTCGGCAAATATTTTTTCCATTTTGGGGAAAAAAGAAACAGTATATACAGCATGGAATGCAACGATAGAGTTGATGGTTTAGCTTTAATTCCTACAATTTTCCAAATAATCTATGTTAATATTTTTGACCGTTTCCAAATTAGAATTCATCAAACTTTTGTGCAAAAGTAACATAATATTAGAATATAGTAGTCTAACGGAAAACAAGGTCAATGCCATCACTGGTAAACCAGAGCTCTGATGACCTTGCTCACCACCAGGAACACAACACTATTACAGAGCAAGTAGTAGTGTTATTATGGTTGCGGTCTTCTCCAAGGCGGAGGTACTTCCACAGTTGAGCTGCTCTACCTCTGCCCTACCTCACTAAAAAAGGATGACAGGAATTACTGTCACCGGATAGTCGAATTTATCGAGAAGCAAGTCTTTCATGGCAAACATTAACAGTAACATAAATAAATTAAACTTGGGGCTGCCATAAAAATGTTTTTTTTTTCATTTCAGTATAATGTGTAATCGTTACTATTCGATTCTACTGGCTTTATACGACAATATATTTTCTTTAGGGTTCATGGAAAACATCCACCTGTATATAACTACAGTTAATTACAAAGAGAAAATAGCCATACTTTATTTTCATTAGTATGGAAAAAAATGGAAATTTGGAAATAATTCATAACAGCAGCATTTTTGTGTGTAACTGATATATTAACATTTTAGTAATTACGTAGACTCAAAATCCACCTAAATATTAGTCATCAAATCGATATTATACCAATTCCTGAAAATGAGGAAAAATATTAATAGATATGTCGGAGAATGGTGGTGTTGGGGTGGTGGTACATGATACAGTTCAGGAATGGGCGTTGCTGTCGGGCATCGTTGGGAGATCGAGTATTGAGACTAAGACTTTGAATCAAATCAATACTTTTTTTAATCATTGGGTATAGTCGTATTAGATTGCACTTCACTTCAATGATACTGTTTTGTAGCGTGGACAGTTCTGAGGTGGTTCCAATACGTCCGGTCACTCGCGTGTTCAGCCAGAGAATGTCCGGAGCTCGGCCCGCCCGGCTCCATTCTAGCGCAAAGAGTGGGGCTAGATGGTTCGATGTGACGTCAGCCACAAACCAACCAATCGTAGCCATTCCCACGCTGCGCTACAATTTAGCGTCCGTACTAATGACCATCCTGTCTCCGACACGGCCATTCTGACGATCTCACACGTCCTCGTGTGATGCACCTAGAAGAACAGAAAATTCAAACAGTAGGTTTTTGGCTCGGTCATTCCTGACCCAAGGTAGTAAATATGGACGTTGAAATAGTCTATCCTCTTTTATTGTACGATACTAATTAGACTCAACATTTACTTGTAACACTGTGCTATGCTTAACCAGCAAGTACATTGTGGTCACTTAACCAGCAACACACTTTTTTTTTTTTTTCTTTTGCTTAACCAGCAAGTACATACATCATGGCCACTTAACCAGCGCCAAATTACATTTTTTTGTTTTTTTTTACATCTTGCTTAACCAGCAAGTGCATTGGCTACTTAACCAGTGCCAAATTACTTTTTTTTTACATACTTCTCACTTAACCAGCGAGTACATCGAGGCCGCTTACCCAGCGACACACTTTTTTTTTTTTTACTTCTTGCTTGGTTAAGCAAAAAAAAAAAAAAAAAAAGTGAGTTGCTGGTTAAGTGACCACAATGTACTTGCTGGTTAAGCATAGCACAGTGTTACAAGTAAATGTTGAGTCTAATTAGTATCGTACAATAAAAGAGGATAGACTATTTCAACGTCCATATTTACTACCTTGGGTCAGGAATGACCAGCGCCAAATTACATTTTTTTGTTTTTTTTTACATCTTGCTTAACCAGCAAGTGCATTGGCCACTTAACCAGTGCCAAATTACTTTTTTTTTCATACTACTCACTTAACCAGCGAGTACATCGAGGCCGCTTACCCAGCGACACACTTTTTTTTTACTCCTTGCTTAACCAGCAAGTACATTGGCTACTTAACCAGTGCCAAATTACTTTTTTTTTACATACTTCTCACTTAACCAGCGAGTACATCGAGGCCGCTTACCCAGCGACACACTTTTTTTTTTTTACTTCTTGCTTAACCAGCAAGTACATTGGCCACTTAACCAGTGCCAAATTACTATTTTTTTTTCATACTACTCACTTAACCAGCGAGTACATCGAGGCCGCTTACCCAGCGACACACTTTTTTTTTTTACTCCTTGCTTAACCAGCAAGTACATTGGCTACTTAACCAGTGCCAAATTACTTTTTTTTTACATACTTCTCACTTAACCAGCGAGTACATCGAGGCCGCTTACCCAGCGACACACTTTTTTTTTTTTACTTCTTGCTTAATCAGCAAGTACATCGAGGCCGCTTACCCAGCGACACACGCTTTTTTTTTGCACCGCTTAGCCAGCGATATGACGCATTGTCAGATGCGATACACCTTCAAACCAAACGCACGCCACTCACAGTCGTGGCCGCACAGCAACGGGAAATCTATGCCCGGTATTTTACGCCTACGTCTACGAATGATATTGAAGGTGCATGCAGTCAGAGCTCAAAACACACAAAACTACTTACACTGGTGATTATTAAAACATTTAACCGCATGTTGAATTTCCTTTGTCAATTATTTTAACCAAGTAGGTACAACCTTTCCAAATAGATTATTTAGCACGTGAGCGCTCTGCTCAATAATCCCAATGAAATGTGAACTGCTCACCGGATAAACTGTACGCCATGGTGCGTTGCCACGACGCACACGGCAAACAGTCCGCTTTCGTCCCGGTACCGCCGCATACCGGGTAGAGTCAGTCCGACGCAAGTCGGGCCTAGCTGAGTTTCTTGCTGGACTCTTCTCAGCTAGGCTAGGTTTTAGCGAACCAGCGATAAAACTCCCAGTAGTTCGATACCACTCACACCCCAGATTCGGTTGATACCGTTCAACCAATCTCACTGGAGCGCAAACTCTTAGAGTATTCCAGTGTACAAACTTCCCCGCGTGGTCGTGCCGGAGGCTTCCCCTGGATTTTCCCCAGGCCACCCTCCAACCACGCAGTTCGACCGCTATATTGGGTCCGTCCTATTATAGCAACAGTCAGGTTCAAAAAAAAAAAAAAAAAAAAAAAAAAAAAAAAAAAAAAAAAAAAAAAAAAAAAAAGCACACGGCAAGGAAAGAGGCAGCCGGCAGCCAATGCCAGCAGCCTGCTCGCTGAGTTCACCACGAAAAGCACGAAATCTCCACTGCGACGAAGTACCGCGTAATATTCTGTAAACGGCAATTTGTATGGTATCAGTTATATCATACCTACAAACTATGACGACGTTTACATCAAGCTATTCTTCAAGTAAACTAATTTGTCTTGAATTAAATTTGAAATTAAAGTTGATGTATTATTCAGAAAATTACACCAATGCCGTGGTCTACAACATAAAAAAGCAATACAAATCTCATCAATAATGAATGAAACACTAATTATCGTTTGTTGACTTTAATTTTGCATGAAATCAATTGGAACGAATACCGTCCTTTTATTTCTGTTGCTTCAATACAGTCGTTGTCAGTAGTGTCCGCAGCTAGCTTCAGCACAGCACGTGTCCTATGATAGTCCGACGTGCGAGAACCGCCGATGCTGCACGGTCTCGAAACTTCAATGATCCACGCTACTGGACGAGACGTTTGCCGTCAGTAGTACTGCTTATAGATGTACGCCATGTCACACTGAAACATTAATTTCAAACGCGTAGCAAATATTTTCAATCCCGATACGGTATCAAGGTACTTTAACCAATTGCCACAAAGTTGTTAAGCAAAACAATGAAATTAATGAAATTTTAACACTGTTCTAAAAGTTAATACGAAAGTAGGTAGTTAGATTTTCACAAAGCTATCAAAATGAAATGACTACCTACACTTATGTACCACAATTTTGTAAACACGACAACTTTTAAGGAGAACGTAGGAAAAACACTATTGTTAACGGAAAATACGTCAAATCTTGTATCAACATAGCAAAAACAATAAAAATGGTTTGACCTCACCGGATTTATGAGCACGTCGTTTAAATTGGGCAACGTAGTTGTTCAGTAGACCGCCCAGACCATCTCGACATAAGCGAAGTCATCATCCTTGCTGTGGCCTGTACGCAATTCATTTTCTTTCGGTCGTACCAGAAATCGATCCACGTCACTCAGGTAATGGTGTGATTGCCTCCAATAAAGCCATTTTTTTTTTGCTGCTCCATGAGCATTTTACACATGTGCACGTTCTTATTCACATCCTGTGGGCACTGATTACATCCCGCTTCTGATGTCGGAGAATGGTGGTGTTGGGGTGGTGGTACATGATACAGTTCAGGAATGTGCGTTGCTGTCGGGCATCGTTGGGAGATCGAGTATTGAGACTAAGACTTTGAATCAAATCAATACTTTATTTAATCATTGGGTATAGTCGTATTAGATTGCACTTCACTTCAATGATACTGAATTGTAGCGTGGACAGTTCTGAGGTGGTTCCAATACGTCCGGTCACTCGCGTGTTCAGCCAGAGAATGTCCGGAGCTCGGCCCGCCCGGCTCCATTCTAGCACAAAGAGTGGGGCTAGATGGTTCGATGTGACGTCAGCCACAAACCAACCAATCGTAGCCATTCCCACGCTGCGCTACAATTTAGCGTCCGTACTAATGACCATCCTGTCTCCGACAGATATTTTAATTTTAATTTTGGTTAATTTACAGGAGCTCTTCAAGAATAATAAATAAATCACACAAAAACATAATGGATGTGTCATTTATTTTTGTATATTTACTTCCCGATGGAAATTTTGGTGGATTCTTGGATAAGGCATCGTAGAATAACATTTGAAAATTAAACAAACAAAAAAAACGCCGTTATAAATAAACGTTCGAAAAAAACGAAATTTTCCTGGGGTATAAGTAATATTTAAATATTTAAAATCTATTCCCTAAAGCATTCCCACTAGAAGGTTTGAACATAATTACTAATAGTATAAAATTACTTTTATTATCAGCATCTATATTTGATTTGGAAATTGCTATTTTAAAAGCTAAATGTTGAGTTGCACGGTAACATTTAGGAATCGGATGATGATGGTGGCAAATCGCAAGACATGTGCGTAGGACGCCGACAGAAGCGTCGATTCTGGGAACAAAGGAACAAGTGCAAATTAAAAAAGTATTCAGAACTTTGTTTAGCAACTACAATTTTGTTAAAATTAGTGGAAATAATGAAGCATGTATGACGATTCATGAATGTTACGCGGAGGGATGATAGTCATAGTACTGTAGTACTACAAGAAGAGGTAGACCAAGGAAAAGGTGGATAGACTGCGTGAGAGATATAAACGGGAAAGATTCGTGTGATGAGTTGACAGGGCGATAAAGATGTATGGAATAAAAATCATGCTGCGCCGACCCCAGCAAGTAAATGGGTTAAGGGCAAGCGAATGATTATGTATAACAACGATACATGAATTACATTGTTTCTAACACTCATTAAATATTACTAACTAACCGAAAACTAGTTAACTAATACATGAAACAAAATGAGGCAGGCTACAATAAGTAGATAGCTTTTTTCAGTCTAAAGACGCAAATGTTGCATGTTTATTAAATAAACATTGTATTTGACATTTTGTTTCATCTAAATACATATCAATCTGTGAATGTTATATAAGATTTAACGAATGTGTAATAAGTGCTCATAAATAACTTTAATACTTTACCCCAGCGTGCTCATAATAATTCTTTAACCCCAAGCATGAATAAACTTAGAATTATCCCCTTCTCCCAAAAGTAATTACAGCCAAATCACCGATGCGTTATTATTATGCAAATCAAAATGAATAAATTCCTTAGAGATTCACTGACGTTAGAGGTGTGAATAAAGTTATAGTAATGCCCATGAATACTCGTAATCTATTCATACGAACAACTAACTGCTACGTGGCATAACTGCTCAAGTTATAAAACACCACGTCTTTAATTAAGGAACCAGATTATCAATGTTCTGTTTTTAAATATTAAATAAACCTACTTCTATTTGATCACGGGGGTCATCGATCAAACAAGGTATTATCTTTTCCTGTCTAACTCCGATTTGTCACCAGCAATGGATGACAGAGGGCAATTAGTGGGACCACCCAGACTCACACTCGTCAAAACGACTGACTATGTGGCATTGTCGGACTAGGCCGCCTAAAACAATTTGTTAACTCTTCGAGATAAAAAAAGTGAACGATGACGGATGACAACGCACCTGCATTTCAAACGACTCGCTTAGTGTTATAAGTTGACAATTCTGTGAACGTTGACAGATTTGAGAATTCTTTCGTTGTAGAAAATTGTTGTTGTTGATCGCCTCGCTGGAACGGGACAAATTCAAACAATGTAAAGCAAAAACATCGTTCATCATATCACAATAGTGCGAGCATTATCAACTTTTTATAACCCCGACGTGTTTATCTCGCGTCAGAAACGCAATTACAAGCGCCGCAGAAAAACAAGAACAATAAACAGCGACCTCGTAGTCGTATCTTCGGGAAAGTTCGCAACCTTATAGCCAATTGACATCCAGACACGAATACCGCTTTGGGTCGTGATCGAAAGAAAGAAAGATCCTCGTTATTCGCCGGCCGGCGTTGGGCCATAAACGTTATCACTAACTAGCGATCTGGGCGGATCGATCCCTTGATTCGCCTCACGAAATTAAGGAAATCGCTCATGGGGATATTATTCTCCACGTCGCAGATAACATCTGCTCTGGATATATGGGAGATTTGCGCCGTACTTTAGTGAACTTTTTCGGCAACTTTAGTGCCAACTAGTGATTCTTCTTGATGCCCGATCTCCGTAATTTGGGTAATAGCCAAGATCGTTTTTTACCATCGGAAAAATAGAATACCGTTTCGTTCAAGGACTTTACGGTACAACTTCCACTTCTTAATATTTTTAAGGTGTTTTTGTGAACCTATAGGTTCATTTACGTAATACACAGTTTTATAAGTAGGTATTGTATTATTTTACAACAATTAAATCTAAGCTACTACTTAGGTATTAAGAAATTATTGTTTATTATTATAAGTTTTTCAAAGTGGGTGCGTCTGTGATGGCTAATAATATGAGCTGTGATAATTTTGTTAATATAGAATGAAGACAGGAAGATGAGAAACTCAACTTAAAAGTTGAAATTATAAGGACACAAAACCAAATCATACTACAACATGCATAGTTTAATATACAAACCTATTAGTAGGCACCTCTTATTTTATTTTCAATTGCGAGTCAATAAATATCAACATTAAAGCTATACGTACAGTTCTAATAACAATTAATTTCTCTGTGCTATTTTCGTCGTAACATTCCAGTGTTTCCATTAACAAAACCCAACATCCAACAAATATCTAAATTGATTTTGCATAAACTTGTTTCATCTCTTTGATTACCCAGGCGGCGTTTATTAGCTCGATGTTTGACACCACAAAGGCTTCTCGGCGTCTCAGTGAGGAGATGACAGCTGATTACTGGACAGACACTCAATGGCTCCTCGCTAAGGATGAAAGGGACAATAAGTATTGGGACGTTTTTTAACAACGCTTAAAGAACCTTGTTTACAATATTTTTATTTCACAAATGAATTGAAATGTAAGATGTATCATTTGATATTTTACAGTGGTCTAGTTTTCCCTCAGGAAGGAAGGTCAGATAGCAGTCGCTTTCGTAGAACTAGTGCCTTTGCCAAGTCATGGGATTAGATGCCAAAGCGGAACCTGGGCTCGTTTGAGCACAGGGTCAACAGGAAAAACGCTAGTCGGATGATGATGAAAAATTAATTGTGATTGTTTTAAGATAATGACTGATTTACTTATTGGTGTTAGAGCTAATGAATTTCGGCGTTGGTATTTTTTGAAACATTCAGACGAAGTCACTCATGGTACAGAAAGTGGTGTTACAAACGTGAACAAATTTGTGTGATGAGCATGAATGTTTGTTTCTGAGTCATGGATATTTTCTATGTATTTAAGTATTTATATCTATTATATATATCGTCGTCTAGTACCCATAACACAAGCCTTACTGAGCTTACTATGGGACTAGGTTGTCCCCTTATATATTATATATTAAACGTGGATGAACGTGGTGAACAGCACCTCGATGACAGCATGGGATGGCTAAAATAATGTAGTATGGTCGCTGTTGGTATCACAATAGTTTCCATGTCCAATGCCTATGGAAAATCAAATACCATCACCTTAGCCATATATTTACCGTATAAACTTTGGGTGGCGGCAATGGTAAAAATGGTTTGAAATTGAGTGGGCGATCAAATCAGAAAAAATATACCTATTTAGAGATTTTATTAAAAATATGGTATTTTTAAGTCGCTATGAGTTCTCCCGCTAATTCCGCGAATGTATTATAAAACTAGTTAAACGATTCTATAAAATCTAAAGCGGCAAACAAAATAACATTTTGCCTATCAGGGAAGTACCTATATTTTTATCCAGAAAATGGGTCTAAACCTCAATCCAATTAAACATTTCAATTCTCAAATCGGCTTTATAACATTATAGAATTACAGTGATTCAGCGAAACCTTATATAGGTAGAAAGTAAGCTAACGCCCCACCAATCGGCTGTGAGCTGTAAGGCTTATGTCAGATGGGCGAGGCTTTGTGTTGCGACGTGTCGGGTCTGGTTACACGACCGCCCGTGTGCCCACAGTTTAGATTTTAGCTAGTGTGTAGGTTGCGTTATGTACGAAGGAAGGCCAGGAAGGGGTAGGTACATGGTTTGAACCCAGTTTTGTTCGAAGGAAGGGGAGGCGTTTTACGCGCTAGGCATCGGGTGCTTTTATTTTTTCATGTCGCAAAAAAATTACTTGAAAAAAAAACATTGACGTCAAAAGGCTTATCGGGCCTATATTACTGACAGATTGCATGGCCCAAACCAGAGCCCAAAATAACTTAATCATTCATATTATAGCTTATTCGAACATGCCGTCTTGTAGAACTACTTTGTATTTATATTCAGTTTGACTTATTTTAAGTAGGTTAAGAACTATCATTGTAATAAGCTTTTTTAGCAAAATAATACTGACTGTTGAGTTTGTTTCGGCGTTTCTTCGTGACAGTGATCTTCTTTTTGAGCAACACTGGTAATCTTGACTTGTAAAAGTGCCATTACGGCCTACTTGCAGATTAAAATTCATAAATTTTATTAATTAATTTATAACTAGTAGCAATAAAATATTTCTTTACACGCAAATTTAAAGGACGGGTCACTACGGAGCAAAGCTAGGTATACAGCGTATACAGCTTGGGTGTAAGTAGTCGAATCTTAAAACACACTTCTTATTCGATTTGTAAATCATTTCAAAATGGGTGCCTGCTTTGGTTTTTCATCATGAAATCCTTAAATCATTAATACATATACCTAATAATAGTCCCTTGTGGGAACAAAATATTATTATTTTCTAAAAACTGAATCATTGAACCTGCTCACTAAATTACATGAGAATCGGTTGAGAATTGCGACATGTAGAGGAGAACAGTCAAACAACCGGACAGCTGGACATCCGAACATACGTTAATTTTTTGCCCATAACGGAGAACACCGTTCGCTTCGCACGTTAGTTCCAGAGAAAAATAATGTCAAATTATTTTCTTCAAGCTTTAGTACCTATTTTATAAGTGTTAGCAATGGCGCCAAAATACTTAATCGAATTTATCAATCAACTTGAAATGAGACTAAATTGAATTCAATTTCATGTTTTATTTATTATATTGACATGGTTTTTATGAAGTTTATTATATCGTATATGGAAGATCTAATGTCGACATACGGGCAGTTTCTCTGCCTATTTATTAAAACCGAAAGCAAATTACTCTTGAAGCGAATATCCAGTCCACGTTTGTTGTACGCTTAATGATTAAAATAATATCCCACCGCAATCATATTATGACCGTCACAATCACAATCATCATATCAGCCGAAAAACACCCATTGCTGGATATATAGGCCTCCCCTTAAGAGTGCCATAATGACCGGTCCTGCGCCACCTGCATACATCGGACTCCCGCGAATATTACCAAGCCACCGCGACCTTTACCTTTAATATTTACCTGGTAATGGTCGCGGTAGCTTGGTAATTGTCTGCTACCATTACCAGATAATTTTACTATCAGTGACATAATTGGCATTCATGAAGAACTTTTCAATAAGTTTTACTATACGGACTCTACAATATTACAACTACATATGTCAATTTATGTTTATCTAAATATGTAACTCAGTGTACCCTTGTCAGTCACACCCTAGAAAACGTCAGACAAACGCAGATTCAATAATTCTATCACCCAGCGTCGGCGCCCACCCACATTCTCGACACAATTTAGTTTTAGCAACTGTCATTGTCTTTTTTTCTTGAGTTGCAAAATAGTGTTACGCCTTTATTTACTTCACTCAGAGTCTTGTACAAATATTTATGTGAGTTATTAAGTAAACTGTTTACTTAAAGTTATAACTTAAAAAAAATAGTAACTATTAATAAGGAAATCTAAGAGTTTTCATGGAGTATATTGTTTTCAAGGTTTTGTACATCAAAAGGAGAAAACAGAACCCTAATAGAGTGATCCTATTTCGTCTATCCGTCCGTCAAGACCATTTATCAAAACAACCATGTACTCAGGCTTACAGTCCCTTGAAGCTCAGAAAATATCAAACTTCTAAGTTAAAGTAAATAAAAGATACAGCCGTTTATGCCGCAAAACACCTATATTTTTATACCCTCAAGGGAATCAAAATTTATAGGATACTTTCCGTTGAACTAGAACAATGATATTTGTAGTAAGATCGTCTCATAACATGTTTAGGGAAAAATCGGAAAACTATACATTTGTAATGGAATACGAAACCTTCGGTGGGCTAGTCTGACTCACACTTGTCTAGTCTTTGCTCCATAAGACGTGTTACTTGTGCAGCATCATACAACACTGACGACCTGCAAATCACGTATTTTTTTTTAATTTGCATTGGAACTTACAAAATGTGATTCATTGGGGACAAGTTAACCGTGGATTTTCACGGCGAAAAAGAAGCGTGTGCAGTCCCTCTTAAGTCAGTTATCGTATTGGATGTGTAACATTATTAACAAATTATAATATCCCATTTGCATTAACACTGTACTTTGTATCTTTATGTCTATCCGAATGTCCACCGTCTTTATGACAGCCATCATTTGCATCGACGCATATGCATTGCAAGTTTTGCATTTTGATAGATTAGAAACTTACGCTACCGCTTATCACAATTGGTTTTTCAAGCAATTTTACCCTTTAAGTTCATTGACACAAAGTCGTTTTGAAAGTACACAACTCAGTGAAATTCACCCTGCGATACTTATGGCTCGATATGCGTAACTGCATGAACATATATTATGCAACATAGTAGCGCATAATAAAATCCGGTGTATAATTTTAATAATGTCCGATAAATATATTTTATTATTCAACAGCCTATAAATATTATGGTGGCTTCGGTAGCGCGTTAAATACAACACTTGAGAGTAATGATGGTAGTTCTCGATGTAATGCCAAGTAAACATGCCATGTATGATGTGAGAGGAGCTTGAGGTAATTTGGGAACCTTGTCACGTAATCGGTCAAACGCTTGAAGTATATTGTTACATGATATTGCTACCAAAACATCAATGGGATCATTGAAAAATGTTTTGGGAACGACGCGCTTGATCCGTAACTCAATGTAAAAACGAAACTCGTTCAACGAGGAAATGGGGCCAGTACCCTCGATACAATGCACCGAGTGTTTTTTTTAGATTTTACTTAGTTCTCATTTAATTTAGGAAAAGTAAATTATCTACTTGTATATACTTTAGGAAATCAAATATGTTTTTTCTAATAACGCGTTTGTGTTTGTACCTATATACGTGTTTATGCTTACTCAAGTCAACTTTAAGGTTTAGGAACAAATGGCATTTTTTTATCGCCGATGAGTAAATTTATAGCTACCCCGCTTTAATAAATCATGTATAACTATTATGCATCTAAACGCATATTCAAGACCGAAACAGCAATTCACCTAATTTACTATGAAACGATTAGTATCAATAGAAAACTATGACGTCATATTATTTATATGTCAATAAGTAATGAAACGTTTCAGCTGCCGCCAGCAAGGTCCATTTTTGACAATTATTTTTGTGTATTTATGTTATTTAATTGTAGTTGCTAACACAAACTTTTGTTCCAAAAACTGATTAGAACGGAATCGTTAAAAAGTCTAAGGAATCTAGCTAGCTAATCTAGCTAATCTAGCTAGCTATTCCAACTTCCACGAGCGCGCTCGCGATAATGTCGTCTTCGTATTTGAAGGAAAACTTCGCTGACTCACTCCACTTTCCCCCGTTTACTTTAAATTCAACCGCACGATTGGGTCGCGTCGGTTGTCAAGTCCAATTGTGCGCAGCCACCATTTTGCACTACCGTAACTCGAATGAAAGTAAGTCACTACTAGAGTCACGCGTACTTGTGACTTTTCTCCCGGTGCTGCTTCTGAAGCCCTAACGCATAAATTGTGATGATATCGCAACAGTTGACTTATTAAAATGTATCACAAAATATATAGTCGGCAGTTTTGGGGGGACGGATGAATTTAGGCTTGGCGCGAAATTGGTGTTCCTGTACTAATGTCAAAAGTTACAAGGGGGTATGATTGTCGCACTAAGAAGTATTTTTTGTACGAATCATTGTTTGCAGTTTGTTAAAATGTGATTTGGAACAGAAGTTCTATTACGAAACAAGAAAATATATAAAAATTGGGCCATTAACATCACAGTAAAACTCTCCACTTTTATTTTTGTTATTATTCTAGACAAGCGGCAGTGTGTCAAGCCAAGTTCAAAAGAAGAAAACTGGCGACGCAGCGGCCGTGTGTTATATTACACGAACCATTTGGAACCACCTTTGACCCCTACGTAAATAACTCAAAATCTATTAAAAATAAACATTCGAAATTTAGTTGATTTATTCAGAGTCTTAAGTCTACCTTGAACCAATAATTTCATGAATACTGACTGGCTGATCTAACATCAAATATCTAACCCACTTCCAGATGACGTAGCAAGTTGAAATTTGGCATCCAGCTGGGTAATTGTGTGGTTACAAACCTAATAAAAAGAAACAGAGACTAGAATTACAGCAAGATGTCGTGCTGTTTGCTCTGACTTGAGCGGCGATTCTGTCGAGATCACGCCAGCCCTGGGCGGTAAAGATGCGGCAACCACCTTGGACTTTTCTGGACGAGTTTCAGAGCGAGCTTGAAACGCCTTGCGGGCGATGTTGCCAGACGATCTGCAAAAGTGCGAGGGTGGGACACCGTTGTGCTTGCGGCCAAAGACTTTGGTGGCGGTCTTGACTCCAACTAGGGGGGGGGGGGGAAGTAGATGTGGCGCAGCACAGAGGGCCTACCGTGTCTCTCCCTCTCTTTCGCTTGCTGAACTAGCAAGTGCGGCAGAGGGGGAGATACACGAACGAAGTTCATCTTCATTTCGCGGTAGGCCCTCGGGGCACATAGAACCAGTCGGGGCATGGGCATAAAATAAATATGGCCGATGGAGGAGTTGGTTCCTATCAAAATCTTAAAGCTATGGACCTAACAAGTGCCTGAAAAGTCTTGGTGCTTTTGTCCAGCGTGTCCACATTTACGACAATTTTGTTCGAGAACTCTGCCCCACTGGGGTTATAGTGGGAATATTGAAAATATCTTGACTTACCTATACGAGTGTAATAAGTAAAACTAATAGATCAGAGTCTTAAACGTGTGGGGTGAAATACACTCAAGAGCAACGGGTCAGTTTGTAAGTAATGCTGTACAAAGTGCTGTAAAGTGTGTAAGTGGAAATCACATATGAAGTTTATTTCGATTATAGTTTAATCGTTTAAGCATGATTTTATAGGTTAGCTATCCCCGTGGTTCTGCCCACGTACCTAATTCAAAACTTTTAGTTCAATGAATTGCCTAAAAAATACGCTACGAGTAAAAAGTCTGCTTCGGAATTTCTGGCTTAATCGAATTTAACCTTTCGTGAAACATGTCTAAAATACTAGGTACTCATAAATCCACGGTTAAACTCCCGGACTGAATGTTACGACAGGCAACATGTTTCGAACTCTTTGGGAGTTCTTCTTCAGGTTGAGTGTTTTCGCGGTAAAGAAAATGCTAAATTCTCAAGACGAACTACCGAGAAATTCGATTTGTTAGATTTCTGCCTGAATTTAGTAATATTCGTAAATAATATGCGAGTATAAAATAGGAATACGCTTTCATTTCATTCTCCGGTAAAAAAACACAAAATCCGATGTTCAAAAGAATATGATTGCGCGGTGATATCAGCACATCAATTTCTAAATTTTTCCTCAACACGTGTTCAAATTTGGGACCCCGGTTCGCGTAATAAGAAGCGCGATATTTCCTAGCACAGCCCTACCTCGTGTTGTCAGCCTGGATAAACTTCCAAATCGATTCGGCAGCTGAGAGTGACACCCCTGGATAAGGTTTCCGCTTCCACATTTGCATAAAGAATAGCAAGACGTATTCGAATAAATGGAAATACTACGGGACTATGAAATTTTCCTTAACTACTAGCTATTTGAATATAACATTAATTTTATAGAAACTTGTTGCCTGTTTGACTACATTACATTCTAAGATCCCATACACGTGTAAATTTACTCACCAGTTATTTAAATGGGACACACATTACTTATAATTTTGCACAAGGGTTGCCAGCGTAACATAAAACATAGCGATAGATAAAACAATTATTATACTTTGTCCCTAGATATATTTGTAGGAAAGTGATTGTCTAAAACCCTCATTTTGCCACCCCAGTACATAGGAAGAGTGGTTACTTCTATTTCGATTTAAGGCGTGATAACTTCTGGCTACCGGGTTTGACCGAAGTAATTATTTGAGTCAATATTGCGGTGCTTTTAGCAAAGACGTAGACAATCGATCAAGCAGCTGGTCGCAAGGCCACGTAATTTGATACACATAGGAATGTGGACACAAATAAAATCACTTAGCCGCAGAGTGGCACCCTGGGGAGCACATCTACCGCTTACTGCGATGCGGAGACGTAGAATCTAGCTGGAATGGACTCCCAAACTGACCGGTGCTTTTCCACATTCAATTCTTTTTCTTTGGTAACAAACAGTCCCATAATAGGTCTCAATAATTTCAGTCTCTCAGTGCTGCAGCATTGAATAAAACACAACTCAATAGACACAGAGAGAGTAGAGTAGAGTTAACAGTAGAGTAGGTTTCTGGGTCATTGTCAGATTTAGGTTCCCGTCTCTTGTGTGGACATTACCAAAGTTAAAGGCTATAGGTAAAGCCTAATTATTGGTTGATCCCTGAATCCGCATAAACGGCGTCGCCTCTTCTATGCAATTAAAACATATTATGTATAATCATAATCCCTTGAACTTTTGACCGCAGAAAAGACGATTTTTGTTTGTTTGACCATTACCGGTTTGGCGCTAGGATGCCTCAAACAGACACACAGATACACATGCCACACTTATGCAATTCCTGGATTTCGCCGAGGGTTAAAACACAACAAAGCATGTAGCAACTTGGCAGCGAATTAAGTAAGTAGGTATAATTTTTCTCCAAAGTATGTTATCGTCAGATCTGTAGTACCCTACACGTTACCTGCTGAACGAATGTTAGAGCATATCAATTCACGCTTATGAAGCTGAAAATGTCAGATATCAATTACAGATGATATGCCCCTAACGGTAGTTAAAAGAGTTAAATGCAATCTTTCTACGAATTCATAATTAAATGTCAGTAACTGGCACTCGCAATGTATGTTGCGAATGAATGATTTGATTAGGTCTTTACTTGAATGAGAAATATATTTTAAGTAATCTTTTGACGAAATGATCTACTTAACAGATAGTATAACTACAGGGTACTACGTATATGTAAAATAAGAAATTAAATTTTCCTTCCTTCTTGCCTTGCATTGTAAAATATCTAAATTGCCCGTTACCATGAGTCGCAGGACAGTTGATAAATTGACATTAATTGAGTTTTATTTACCGAAGAAACGTCAAAATATTCACTTATTTACTGAAATTGAATCTGACTTTGGTCTATCTAACACATATTTTCAAAACCGGGCATAAGACAAGAATTTTTATAACAGTCATTAAAACTATTACAATAATTTTACAAATTAAAAAGAGCGTAGGCGGCTCACACATCTAAAGTTTTTCGTGTTCGTTCCGTGTTAGCCAACTATGGTCCTAAATTGAATTAAGAATGAACGTCATTTATCCACAGAAAAAAATAGTGTGTAATAAAAAGTTCACACAAAGCGGTGGCGTGGCGGTTTGCGGTAGATTTTCAATTGTGGACAAGGAAATTCGTACAGGATAAAATAGGGCGTGAAATTGTCCCGTGAATAGGGCATTTGTTTGGAGAGTTTCGGGAAATTTGGACCTAATACGGGAAACAGTGACTTTCGGTCGACGCTTTGGTGCAGGCGACAACTTATGATTGTTATTTGTTACTAGCTTTTTGACTTCGTCTCCCTAGAACTCCTTTAGATCGCGCCGCCATACAAAGTTCCGCTCTAACATGGGGAGTAATTTCCGGGATAAAATTATCATAATATATCCTTGGCAGGGCTCATTCAATCGGTTCAGCGGTTAAAGCTTGAAAAGGTAGCAAACAGACAGACGGACAGAGTTACTTTCGCATTTATAATATTTGTATAAATATGGATCCTGTGCTTAGAAATGCAACCGCACGTAAGTATGTAGTTGACGTGAGAAACAGGTCCTTCTGTATTATTATTTATTATAAGTACTGTATTATTTAATCTTATTAATATGTACATTATTTAATTTCTGAGAATGCCATCATATTCATTATAAACGACCTTTTTTAGAACAGTACTGTGAATAATTATTTGTTGTTTTTTTTAATGAGAGGATCGTGAATGTGTGTCGTGCGTCGTGCGGCTTATCCAGTGAGATGTTGTTTCGAACAAAATATAATAATGCGCTGCTGTAACTTTAGAAGCGTATGAAAAGTTATACTCGTTAACGGCTGCACACAAATAATTACAGTGATTTTACTTCCAACAGTGCCCGTGTATACGTCAAAATTGTAGATGCACTTCTATTCCTGCGTCTATACTGACCACTCCGTACAGTACGTACAACGTGACTTAAAAAAAACTGGTTTTTATAAAAATATAAGACATTGTTAATTATAAAAAAAAATTACACAAATATCCTCAAAATTTTCATAGTCGAATTCTTGAAATTGAAGAAAGTCATAACTAAATCCGATATTATTTTTATGTAATATGGCTAGGATATGAAGAAAAATATTAAATCTGAAACGATCATGTGTTAGATAAATTCATGTATTATATCGTTGTTTATTCAGCGCGCGTTAACAGTGTGGGAGCACAGCTCCGCTAAGAAACTACAGCTATTTGTCAAGCAAGCACACTGTGCATGCAAACAGCCCTAACTATACGGCACGCATTTGTCATGTAGGAATTGGCTTTTCCGCTGACCAAGTTGGATTATGACGGGTCTCTGTAACACTTTCATAAAGCGCTATATCCATACTAATATTTAACTGCGAAAGTGTGTCCGTCTGTCGGTTACCTCTTTACTCCTTAACCACCGCTGAACCGATTTAGATGAAATTTGGTATAGAGAAAGTTTGAGTCCTGGGGTAGGACGTAAGATAGTTTTTAACCGACGTACGATAATAAATAGGACAGGCAGAGGAAGACCAAGACGTGCGTTTATGGCCCAGGCTAAAAAGAAAGTTAATGTAATGTCGTATCAAGAGCTCAAAACAGTGGTAGACAGAAGAACAGAGTGGCGATTACTCCACCGACAAGAGCCCGGCTCTTAAGTTTACGATAATGATCATGATGAGGATAATATATATTATATCGGACGGAGACGCATGCAGGACCTAGTACTCAATATATGTATTACATACGATGCGGTAACTTTCCATACAATGGGTTTTAACATCAAAACAATCAGAGTATAGGCATGATTATTTAAGTAGTAATAGGTACCTATATTTTTATGGGGTATTTTACAGTGCCGATTTTATTTTAGGGATACATTATTTATAATAAGCAAAAGTATGCATTTATCCTATATAAGTACCTAGTCCTGTTGTCATCTAATTTGGTATATAGTCGAGTACTAGGTAGCTATAGGGTATCTTTAGTACAATTTCGGGACCGACTTTAATGTTTACCAATATTATCATTTACTGAATGATCGTTGAACAATGCTAGTCCATACAGTAGCTACTCGCACTCTGCAAATGTATGGACTCGCAATATCCAGTAAACAGCCCATAGGGAACTGGAACTATTTATCAAGAGCGTAAGTACCCACATTGTACAAGCAAACCTTTCTTACTACGCGCGAAGTATTTGTTATGTCGAAATTGGCTCCTCCACTAAGGGTGGGTTGCACCAAACGTAATCGTAAGCGGTGTTCATTAAAATTTAAATGTACGGAGAACATGACAAGTCTCTATAGAATAACAGCTGCCGACGCCATATTTGATCCGTTTGTAATCGTAAGTTGGTGCATCTTGACCTACTATATAGTAGGTCCAACTTACGATTACAATCTATGCAAATAAATCTCCATACATTATATAGATACGGTTTATATGTATAGATTTAAGTATCAAGTTCCTTGAAACGCCGTTCTGACTAAATTAGGAAACAACAAAGACTGATTTTCAGATATATGATTCGTGACTATATTATGATCGTTAGTCTGATGTAACTGAAACATGAGAGCTTAAAATTTCTTCGATAGGAATTCGATAATGCATAGTTGGGTATTTATTTTTCGTTTTTAACCTCAGTTAATCGACACAATCAAGTTTTAATGATGATGTATTGTCTCATCTAAAATCTCACCCAAGGAAATATGAATAACACTTTACAAAGTTAGATATTTATCAAAATTTGTGCAAAAAAACCATTCAAAAAAATGTGTCTTTCACGGGGGTGTGGTTTACTCGCATCGAGGCATCTCAATAGTATGCACTAGGTACCTATGCCTAGGCTTGTAGGTACCTATATTTATCAATTATAGCCTTCAAGTTGGTAATTTCATGAAACTACAAAAGATTTTAATATTTCGTTATAATGGAACGATGGGATAAGAATTAAATTATAAATTTTAATTCAGTTTAAATAGAACGACGGAGTAGCCACGGAATAACCTTCAACAAATAATATGGCATATGTAGTTACGGATGATCCATGAAAATGTCAGAAGACCGCTTCAAGAAAAATAAAAGTTGAAAAAAGACCGTCACTTGTTGGAGGTCGCCCATGAAAATATTAGTAACATGCTATTACTTCGCTTCTTCGTGATGAACTTATTAAAACTTACGGTATCATAAGCATCGTATCCAGAGATGCCCTCCAGGTGTTTCGAAAGAACTACAAATTTTGCATAAAAAGTTTGTTGTTATTCTAAAATAAAAGAGAAACTCAGAACAAGTTTACTCATTACAATCTTATTAGATAGGTATTATCTGTCTAGACTGGATATTACCATGGCGATGTTTTGCATAAAATAAACATGAAAACTACAAAAGCGAACAACTGAAAAGAATTGTGGTAAAGAAAATGACCAAGAATTTCGACAGTATTAAAGTAGGTAATAAACATAAAATACATCAGTGTTACCTATCTTAAATGGAGACTTGGAAAGCCGGTAGACACTATCCCAAATTTGTAGTAATCTTGACCGGATATATTTTTGAAAACGCTAAATTATACTCATATTACACACCGACTGAGACATACGTTAAAGAATAGAGATATTATATACAGTCGAAGCAAGAATCTTAAACAAAAATCAGCCAAATGCGTGTCGGGCCACCCGCAGTGTAGGGTTCCGTAGTTGCCTGTCTGTCTTACTTTTTGACTAAGCCGTGATAGTTTTCCTTCTAAATTAATATGTACTATTGCCATGTCTTTTTTTTACATCGGGATGATATGACTCGAACAAAGAAAAAATCGAATCAAAATCAAATCAAATCGAAAAATTTATTCGTGACAATCACAACACAGATAATGAAAGAAATAAAATGAAAATCACATTTTTCTTTGCCGCGAAATGGACCCAGCTCGGCATGTTAAATAAGGGCTTAAAAGCCCAATATCTTGCAAACGAATCACCGAGTTGAAAAATGGTTTTCTAGTTGTAATCAGGAATACTGAGCTAAGCCGCTGACGGACAGATGGACATGGCGAAACTATAAGGGATACTTGTTGACTACCGAACCCTAAAAATAAGGTTTTATCAAAGAGGCATTATTGGTACAAGCTTTTATTGCCGATTGTATTGTTTTCCACGGTCATCAATTACGTATATATTGACAGGGTTCTAATGAGTTCACACACATTGGGTTTATCTTGTGTGGATTAGGAGCATTCCCTTCTGTCTCCATCATCGGACGGATTTTAAATACCACCATAACATTGCATTGGCAGTTCACTTACACAAGTGTATCTACGTAGTTTCAGCTCGCTTGGATTTCGGAAAGTTGGTCTTTGACATGCTCACACTTTGACTCAGAAATTGTGTAAAAATTAATCACGGAATTTTTACTTAAAACATTGATAACATTACACTACCACTGTAGCATAACTTTTGTTATCTCTTATTAAATTGGTAACATCCACATCTACGTACATAAATGTAAACATGACCGTATTAAGAATACCCAACGACGGTGCTTTCTGTGACCGCTATTATCAAGCTTTAGCAATTTCAAGTTGCTTCAGTTTCTTATCAGCATGATAACCGAATATGTATTCAAGTGCAGTCCCTAGTTTTAGTTCATAACGCTAATTTTAACTTACTATCCAATCATCCGATTTCAGTTCTTAAGCAGTTGTAATATGGTTGGCTAGGAGAGTAATGTGAGGATGGTTAAGATGATAGTCTCACGCATCAGTGGCGCTGCATCGCGGTTTGTAGATACAACGTGAACCGAGTTCTTTACCCTTATCACCTCATACATGATGCATGTTATAAACCTGATTATCTTCTTTATGACATCGCTGCTGGAATTTATGCGGAAAATAATAAAAATGCAGGGGCCATCCATCAGCGCGTAGTAATAACCGAGTTTTATTGAAAACGTCATACCTATACATGCGTGATAAGATGATCGGTAAGTTGCATGATATGTATTTTGTAATTTCTTATTCAAAATATACATAACTATAAAATTCCCGAAACAGCTGGGAATTTTTCTTGATTTTCGTTTTTTATTTCATTAATGCTAAAAATAAACAGCGTTGGGCAACCTTGTATGACAAAAAGTTACGTGTTTTTGCAGCCTCCAATGATGTGTTTCTTATGATACGCATAGGTATATAAAATTAAACGTGTTTGATATTTCAATATTTAAGTTTTAAGTTTTGTTTATTTTTTATTTCAATATGACCTGTGGAAAATAAATATTGCAAATATATCGGCTACGATGGATTTGGGAGTATTAAGTTCATTTTATTACCAAATATGTTTGTTTTGAATAGATCTATCGTAATCTACCACATTTACGGGTGGCCGGTCACCTAAAAAAAAATTCAACACTTTTACCAATGTCCTTTTCTAAATTTTTAGGTAAATTTGTTTTAAGTAAAGTGACAGCATTTTTAACAGCTTAGTTTAAATATTTACGCTTGTTTTCCATTTACTGTTTCTAAAAACCAACAACCACACAAAAGCATTCGACTGAATAATTTTCGTTACTTACCAAATAAAATGTAGTTTTAACATTTCACCTAATTAGTACAGCATTAGTACAGTAGGCACAAGGTATCACAATTTATCATCAGTAGCAAGAAAGATGAACTCGCAAATTTTTCTCGTTTACAGAACTCGAACAAAACTCTTCGGTTTAACATCCTTCAAACACGCCACTCGATTAAGGTTGAACTACTCCAAAAGTTAGCCTATCCAATCTGATTTTCGTACATCACTGCACTATAAAACTTTAATACAGCAAAGTGCTTAAGTGTTACCTGTTTTAAAATAAAAAAGAATATATTGAATTATGACCAGCCCAATATGCTGGACTCGAAGCGACAAGCATTAAATAAGTCGTCGCTTCGACTTTGTTTGTTCCGATTATCATTTGGCATTATCTCTGAGCCAGCAGAGACAACCCGTTAAATGCGCACGCACAGCTCTAACATCTTAATAATCCGATGAAGGCCCGTGTCTGCTCAGCATGACGCATTTCCATATACACTATAATTATTTTTCAACGTAGTGACAACTTACGCGGAATTCGAATGGGCTCTTGCAAAAATTACGGCTGCATTAATTCGGATGTGCAGCAAAAATGATTACAAGCACATGGGAAAATTAAATTAGGGACTCCTTTATTTTATATGACCGTAACCTTTTTTGATGAAAGAATACATATTATCAAAAAGGAGATCTACCCCAAAATTTACAAGCAATGATAGGTGCGCATGCGGGTGGCGCAGGACCGGTAATTGTAGCACTCTTTGGGGGAGGCCTCTGTCCAGCAGTGGACGTCTTTCGGCTGATATGAATGATGATGAAAATATGTAATTGAATCGAACATTGCATTGGATAGTTTTCAAGTACAATATACTCGTACAAATTCTACAACAATTTTACATTAGAAAGCTAAGTTGTACCGTACCTAACCTATAGTGAAAAGTATCAAGTTTTATAGGATTTTGACAGTAACCATCACTCCCATGCCCTCGATTGATTTCCGATACGGCAGTATTGTAATATAAAACGGTGCTGATGAAGCTCACTATTTTTCTAAAATGCATGTCCCCTTGACGTTTGACAAGCGTCCCCTATAAAGTTTAACGTAACTCAACCGGCGGTAACGTCACGTCGATGCGTAGAAAGTCAACCTTTTGCCGCGGTTGACTGAACGAAACAAAACGAGTTGGACATGTCAATGCCCACGCCTTGGTATGGTAACCTGATATGAGCAGACGGATACATTTAACACCACAGCATCGGAGGTTCGCGAGCGGGTCGCGTGAGAGCCGGGCATTAAGCGGAGCGATGAGCGATGCCCAAAGGACGTCGCCGATTTACTTTCTTCTTACTAGAAAGGCATCTCAGCGTGCAAAAGTTAAACCATTTTAAATCCTAATCATCTGTCTTTAAGTCTTATTTCGTTTGATTTTCCTGGTATTTTGCCGTGTTCTGCTTAGCTGAAAAGCGATAGTTTCGCGACGTAAGTGCTCCTGTCTCGAATGTACGCGAGACTACTAGATGTCACGCACGTACCTACGACCACCTTTATCGTTTTCTACTTCGTATGTACGCACTTAGGCTACTAGATATTGTTACTTGCATGCGATGGGCGTGAATTCCTTAGGTTAAGGAGAACCGTGTTTTTTTTTCAGTGACTTAATATAGTAAGTGTCATCATCATGTCAGCCAAGAGACGTCCACTGCTGTGCAGTAGGGAGTCTACCTAGGCTGTACCTTCCGGTGCGTGGTCGCCACTCAAGACCCTTTCCGCCCCAACGGGCGGTTCTACGTGCAATGTCCGTCCACTACCACTTAAGTAAAAATTAAAAGTCTATGTCTTATATTATTGTACCACCTACTCATATTACTAGTACTTAATTGTGATTTCGGATGCATGTACTTCAGTCTGTGGAAAATGCATAAAGAACCAAAAAAAATATGTAGGCACGCGATTAGGTCATCGTATGCACATATGTACATTTAAAACAAAATGTTATAATTTCCCGCCACCATATCCGCAGCCTAAATGCCCATCCGCTCGCCCGTGTCAAGAAAGGAGATACTTTAATATCCGATTCACTGTTCTGTTACAAATTTGTCAGTGATCTTTACATTAAACTTTTTCCCTTTAAAAATTTGAGATGGGTCCATAATCCTCGTACGCCCGGCACTTGTAAGTAAATCTTCGTCACCTGATAAAGAAGACCACACAAATAAACATATTTGATAATCGGAAACTATAGATGTTTTTTAATAATCAGCTGTCGTTATGATTTACTGACGGGAGACGGCCGTTTCACAGCAGTCTTCGATTTCTGATTCATGTATTATAAAAAAACCGGCCAAGTGCGAGTCGGACTCGCGCACCGAGGGTTCCGTACAAACCATAACAAGCAAAAGTTGTAGTATGTTTATTACTAAATTTTAAATGAAAATGGAATCTGTAACATTACAATGTGCGAAGCTGGGGGAGCATAAATTTAAACAAGGTCTCTTTATCAATTTAGTAATCCTAAAAAAAATAAAAAATTAAGAACCACATCATTTATCTCTCACTCATAATAAATCTCTAAATTAAAAAAAGAATCAGCCAGTATCAAACTAACCATTTTTGTGTCCCGAATGATCTCGGCTTCCCGTGAACGGAAATACTTTAAACTTTTTTTACAAGTACATTACTATTCTAGCTAGGACTTAGGATAGTTTTTATCCGACTGCGATGGTTAATACATTTTCGGAAACATTTGAATCTCATTAAATTATTCATTTCTTCTGCTTGAAATCGTAGCCGCCATATCTGTCAACTGCCAGTGGCGTTAAAATGGCGGCCTTGCCTTAACTATCCAACAGTACCTAATAATTTCGATCCGGTGTTGTGATAGACCTTCACAATACGCATATTAAATTCTAAAGCATAAAAAAATAATCGATTCCGATATGGAAACTTATATGCGCTAAATTCGTATTGAGGCGTAATTTCAACAAATGGTTCAACAAATTTCAACAAAATAACGTCAAACGTCAAAAGTCTGACCGACTTCCTTTTTTTTATGGCATGGAATATTTAGCACTGTCATCGGCTCATCGCGTTCAGCCATGAAGTTTATTTGAGTTTCTGCAAGATTACACGCGGAGTATTTTGTCACGATACAATACTGCACGGCTATCACAAGACGGCGCGCGAGCTCTCTCGATTTTTCTCGCACTATACGTCTCTTTCTAAGTTGTCTAATAAGAGAGTGACGGATAGTTCGAGAAAAATCGAGAGAGCTTGCGCGCCGTCTTGTGATAGCCATGCTGATTTGTCAGTATTTATATTTATCAGCAATAAACGTATGTATTCAATCAGTACAGAACGGGCCTTTTATAAACATTAATTATCAACCGCGTCTGTATTAAGGCGGTATTATAACTTCGTACTACGCGCCTTCAAGTTGACATGCAGCCTTAGAGCATTAAACCAACCGGAGTGGCAATTGACAGGCGTTCCCCTCTGCCAAATACGTATGACCAGTGGTCATACGTATTGTATGGACTGACGTTTATCTGACGTAGCTATTTTCACGTTCCGCATACATTTGACGTTCCCCTCCCCCGCAAAAATCGGCAGACTTTTTATGTATAGAAAATGACACATGTGACCACTCCTGTTGGTTTAATGCTCTAAGCATGCAGCCAATATAGAGACACAGAAATTGGCCAACATACAGGAAAATACTTTTATAATGAATCACAACACACATTTAATTAAGTTGGCAATAGCGGTAACATACATAAGATTTGGCAGAATGTGATCTGAAACATTGCAATAAGTATGAAAAAAAATATATCGGAGTGACTCAAGATCATTTCGGCCATCACGTCTTTATTTATTTAATATTAAGTGTTAAAAATATGTACAGAAGAAGATCAATAAACATTTAATGCTGCAGCCTGTGTCCTACCTGTTGGATCTATTGTCACAAACATCTACTAAACTTTTCCCCCGGTATTCATAAAATTTAAAATACCTATGTTAAATAAAACGAGTTTTGTCCTTTTCCTACTAATTTAAAAATCAGAGTGACAGATAAAGACGAACGAATCTTAACGGCATTTCAACTAAAATGGGTTTATTCCACGTTTTACTTGATAGGCTAAATGAGAACTGCATGTGTCCTATGTCCAAGAGAAGAAATGCGTTAACTCCCACCACATTACCATGCAAACGAAGTCACAGGTACAGCTAGTTTTATAATAAAATTGAAATACCTGAAATACCTACACTAGATTTGCAGCAGCCTGGCAAAACTTCTTTTATCAAAGTGGTTTATTTACAAAGTTTTTAGTCACTATCTTTTTATAAATCCGGTTCAAAATACTAATTAACTGTTTTTGAAAAAAAAAAATAACCAGACCTGTAAAATGTTGACTGAAAAAGGTATGAATAGTACCACATTGAAAATTGAAGTTTGAAAAAACGTTATCTATAGTTGTACTATTTCGTGTAGTGCTAGTGCTTATTAACGGAAACATGTTTAGGGATGAAAAATATGTGGAAATTCCATTTTGGGGATTCATTCTAAAATCGATATTGAAGTCTCCCACAACAATCAAACGGGAACACGGGGTATAGCCCCTTTGGGGTTGCTGCCGTATATTGTTGTATTTATGCATTCAATTGCAACATTAATTTGACATTGTGGTGACCTATATTATATATATAGATACAGTTATCACTCTGCCTGACATCAAACATTTCAAAATGCAAGCATTCACAATGGCCGTTTGCAGCACCTGGGTTATTTAAAAAAAAATATCTTGTACATGATGCATCTGGGATGGCATCCTTTAGATTGCGACGTACATAAGCGATAGATCCCCAACCTGGATTTGCTTTAGATATAGCTGGACTTTCTACTCTGCACACCTCATAAAAACTATCAAGTTTAAAAGTGTCTCTACTACATCCCAGTTTTAAAATATGCGACTTATATTGCTATTTCTTATGATTGCATGTGGACATAAAAGTTTCGTTTTGCTACAGCTGAAAAGTATTATAGACCTGAGTATTTGATATGAATTTCAATTAAATACCTCTACGCGTTTACGAGGAAAAAGGTAGTGAGTTTAAAATTTATAAAAATATATTTGTATGATTTTACTATAAATGTATACTTTTCGTAATTTTTCCATTGTCTGTGCTATATGAAGTTTCTTCGTGCCAAGTTTCAAGTTTCTGTGTTAACGGGAAGTACCCTTTAGGTTTTGAGTTTCTTGCGAGTACCCAATTTCAAAATATGCGACTTAATTTGCTATTTCTTTTGATTGCGTTGACATAAAAGTTTGGGTTTGCTACATCTGAAAGGTCCTATAGACATGACTTATTTGACATGAATTTCAATTTAAAATCTCAACACGTTTACGAGGAAAAAGGAATAAGTTTAAAAAAATTAAAATCATTTTTTTGTATGATTTTACTAAAAATGTCTACTTTTCTTAATTTTTCCTTTGTCTGTGCTATATGAAGTTGCTTCGTGCCAAATTTCAAGTTTCTGAGTTCACGGGAAGTACCCTTTAGGTTTTGAGTTTCTTGCGAGTACCCAATTTCAAAATATGCGACTTAATTTGCTATTTCTTTTGATTGCGTTGACATAAAAGTTTGGGTTTGCTACATCTGAAAGGTCCTATAGACATGACTTATTTGACATGAATTTCAATTTAAAATCTCAACACGTTTACGAGGAAAAAGGAATAAGTTAAAAAATTGAAAATCATTTTTTGTATGATTTTACTAAAAATGTCTACTTTTCTTAATTTTTCCTTTGTCTATGATATATGAAGTTGCTTCGTGCCAAATTTCAAGTTTCTGAGTTCACGGGAAGTACCCCGTAGGTTTTGCGAGTGTCGAAAAACTCAATTTTTGCAGCATAAACGACTGTATCTTTTGATTGCGTTGGCTTTTAAGTTTGATTTTTTCACAGCTCCAAGGGACAATAGACCTGAGTATTCGATATAAATTTCAGCTTGATACCTCCAAGAGTTCCTGAGTAAAATGGTCTTGACAGACAGACAGACAGACAGACGGACAACAAAGTGATCCTATAAGGGTTCCGTTTTTTCCTTTTGAGGTACGGAACCCTAAAAAAGAATAAATACAATTTTGACGTGACAATCTTAATCAAAAGAAAAAAAAGGTTATTTGTCGACTTTGTATATTTTAGTTTAGAGTTACTTTTCATAGAGTTACTTAAGAACTTCAATTATTACAATCTTTATATTAACTTGACGTAATCGTATGTACAATATGTAAGATGTCTGTCAAAATTTGCAATCCATTTTTCAGTCACTTGCCGTTATTTGATTGAGCTGAAATTTTGGGTATTAGTATAGTTTGGATTACAATTCAACATTATGGTACCATCGAGTGGATTTGATGATGGAGACAGAAAGGTGGCCATGGGATTTCAGTATTTAACCCACGTAACCCCGTTGAGTTTGGGCTCTCAATCGCTCAATGAGTAGTTGATGATGGTATACAGAAATGTACAGTCGGCAATAAAAGCTTATACCAAAAATGAAATTTTTGATAGAAACGTTTTTACTATTTGTTTCTCAGGATGAGAGGAGGATCAGCAGGCTGTTAGGGGGCAGTCATGGGATTTTAAGTGCGTTCGTTTTCCCTCAGAAGACCATTTTGGTATTAAAATTTTGCTCAAATTGTACCTATACTTACAAAACAGGGTGGCTTTTTATTTGGTGAATGAGTAAGCAAATATAGTCTGTTTCAGTTAGAGACACATTGGTACCTAATTATAACGACGTTTTACCATTATACTCACAGGGACACTAACTTTTACTATTTCGCATTCAGCACTAACCGCAAAATGCCCAAATATTTATCGAAAATTTTCATGAAAGTAATCATAACGTTAATATTTTTTTTAATTGCTTTAAAAGTAGTATTCATAAACTACGCTATTAACATTAAAAAAAACAATCTGAATTGGAATTTCAGTAGCACACACACATATGACGGACAGTTTATGTCAGATTATTTTTACATTCACGAATTTATGTGCGTGGAATATAGGAGTCCGTGTAACCGTTTTGATCGAAGGTAATTACTCCGTAATTATTAATATTTCGCTGTCATGCAACAGTTGCGCCCGCGGCGGGCCTTAATGCTCCCACTGCCGATGCGCGGGCTACGGTAACCGGACGATAATTTGAGCTAATTTTCGTAATTCTGAATAATTTCCATTCGAAGTCATGTTATGCTCACAACTTATACTTTCCAGAAATTCGCTGCCGATCTAATTCTAAGGGCCCCCAGCGGTTCGTTATAATAAGTTTTTAGCAATATTTTTCTTGAGTCTTCACTCGTGGAGGAATTCTCAGAAATTGATTTGCTTTCGTGCGCTATTTTTGTGTAACTTAATTTGTTATGCTTGGGAAAAATGTATTTTTTCTCTTTGAATAAAACATGAAATTAACATAATTTTAATTTTGTTTCTACAGAAATAAGACGCTTGTCGTTTTTCATTACTTACTTATTGGATATGGTACCACTCTAGCAAGCAATTAAGATTTTTTAAATTATGTGTGTTCAATAAAACTCATATTTCAAATAATTATGAGCCTGATGAGTCTGATGACCTCCACTTGGTCAACACTAGTAATTAAAATATTGTTTTAATGGTCTATGGAATATGAATAAGTGGTCCAATAACATGTTCATCTAGTTTTTTGGTCACATCTCAATTAAGAGTCGTAACGATTCCCGTCTCAGATACCATCTTCATACCTATATTAAATGGACAGTACGAATATTTATATTTCCCATGAAATATAATGTCAGCATTTATTGGTGTCAGTAAGTTATTGTATCATGAGTGGAATAATTTCTAGGATCTTGGTTTCGCACGAATACCTACTCTACGTTATGATTTGTGACCTCACGTCTTAATTAGGTATAAGTACACAGAAATATGAACTTACATAAATATTAATTAGGGGGCAATCATATACCTACAACTGGTTTATCTTTATATTAAAATCATTGCTTAGGGTACATTGCTGAATTATTGTACACCGCTCGACATCTTATTATTTCAAAAAAACCTTTTGGACTTTTTCTTCCTATAGTAAGTGTGTTCTGATTTAGTTATTATCCTTCATATAAAAATCATTTGTGTTTCATTAAAAATAAGTACCTAAACAAAATTCACACTTACCTATTTTAATTTGAGGCTCTAGCTCAGTTTTCGTTGTTGTCATCTCCATTAATGTTCACTAGCCTTTTATTTTATATCCTCTGAACACTTGCAAAGTTCATCAGATAATGAGTACATTTGTTGCGTGTGAAACTAGAATTCCATTTTGCACGAGCCAGCAATGTTCGCGTAAGCATCAAAGGTGAGTCCGCACTAAGCCTTGTAATTCACCAACGTTATTGAACAACACTGCCTGCCGTGGCATCTAATACATTACTTGTTTTCCTTTACTTACGGGGTTACAGAGAGAGCTCCAGCGATATTGTATATCGAATGATTATGCTTCGAGTACGGTCGTCGATTCTGCTGTGTCTCAAATTCAAAGTCTACTCGATAAATCAAGCCACGGTTAAAGCATTCTAACGCTTTATTTTGCAGATTCAGCTTCGCGATCCCGTCTTCGGAACCAGGTACTTTCTTAAATGCTCCTTTGTAATAAATCCTTTGGAAAGTTGCGTTGCAATAACACAAATCAGATTAACAAACCCATTGCCTTTTGTTTAGCGCTGTTACTCTTTTGCTAGTAATTAATGTGTTGCAAAATACTCGTACCTCTAAAAAGATACTTGTGATGGTGAATGTCTCATTTAGTTGTGAGTTCATAATTCCGATTGTGAGCATTGAATTGATTATTTGTTAGACCTTATTGATGAAGACACAGTTTGTTCATGCAGATTGCAGAGGACGAACATTTTGCGCAGTTTCAATATTTATATCAAAAACAATATGTTTATGCCCTAGCGTGTAAAATAAAAGATCTAAATGAAATTTTTGTCCACTTCTGAATTCGGTGGGGTAGAATCGGTACCGATGTGGTGTTTTTAATTTTACCGAGAGCTTACTGATTTCGGCTAGATTTTTTTACTGGTCGGACTTTCAGTGATACATACGATAGTACGTATTACGTAGTACGTGCGGAAGCAACTTGACTCGCAATTGATATCAGTACCGTATAACCTAATGCAGAAGTAACCTTAGTCTTGTAAGTTATTGGACTGTGTGATTATTTGCCTACTTTGGTAGTGACCCTGCCTACGAAGCCGGTGTGGCGGCTCCGGTTATATAGGATATTTATTCCTGTGTCTTATAAAATGTAAAAAGGAGAGCCAAGTTCAATACAAAAATTATGCTTGGCTGTGGGCTTCGCCGCAAAAAGAATGGAGATCTAAATGAGTGCCAAGTTCTATGCAAAATCCAAATATGTATTTATAGGAACAAAATAACATTATGAACAAGTATTGAACTCTATTTCTTTGCTCTATTGCTTTATTTAAAAATGTGAGATCTTAAAGTAGGTTAGATTTGTCTTGGTCTTACACACAAATTACCGAGCTGGATTCCAAATTTCATCCTTCTAGGTCATCTGGAAGTAGGTTAGGTTTTAGGTTCTATATGTCAGTCAGTCAGTCAGTGCTAAAATTTACAACTTTTTGAACTGCTTATCTTTATAACCGTTTGAGCTAGCTTCATGTTTGGGCTTCTAGATTTCCTTATGGATATAATTAAACACACGTAGTTTTATGTGTTTACGTTACGAGGTTTTGAGTTATAGAAGGGTCAAAAGTGGCACCAAGTGGTTCGTGTAATATTACACTCGGCGCTGGCTAGCCAGTTCCTTTGCTTGAACTTGGCTTGACACGCTGCCGCGTGTCTAGATGTATTTTGTATTTTATTTAATCTATGATAAGTTAGCTACTCAAAGGTTAGCTGGCAGAAATCGCTTATAGAGATAAGTTCGTATTTGTACTTTGATCTTATGTGACATGTATATGCTTAAACCTGTTATTGTGTATCATCAATTATTTACATACCTACATATGTGTATATCGACATGTTATTCGTTTGTGGGTAGGTCCATTAGAATAAAATTCTCCTTCGATATAATACAGTTACACAATCTTATTTTCGGACGCATCAAATTCCGTATATGGCAACCAAACCCTTCCTAAACAAATACCAAGAGCTTTCGCCGAACATTAAAAACGGTGCCACGATAAATAACTCTTAACCCACTCGAACCGAGAAATATTATGTAAACCTCCCTTAGGATATGGGCAATTTATCGTCATCTAATATCCGAATTCCTAAGAAACAAATTACTAAGGCTTGTTGAGTTACTGAATGGGTGATCGCAACAAATAGTGTAGTAATTCCGAAGAGTTTTGAATTGAGTCCAACACTATTTTAGTCGTCGAACGCTGATCTTTGGGTTTTGTTTCTTTTGCAATTCGGAAGAGAATGGCGGCGGGTGAACTACAAAGTCTTCTGGGAATGTAGCTATGGGTATATTTAGTTATTATTAAACGAGCAATATTTTTAATCACGGTCACGTAAACGGCTATAACGGTTTCGACGAAATTCTGGGGAAATTAGTTTTCTCTATTTTACTTGAGCTGAGCTCAGTCGCCCACGTACTATGTATATATTAAAATTCGTGTGCTATTTGATGTTGCAAATTTCGTGACATGTCAGTCACGTTACAAGATTAACAGAGCCATATGCAGTTGAAAACCAGTGTTGTTCATATCTCATACGAAATTGTATTCGACGCAAATGCATTTCATTAAAGTTGAGATTATTTAAAATGGCCAAATTTTCCAATATCTGTTATTGTACTTAGAATCTTCTACTAAGTACAGTAGAGTTGATTTTTGAATTGAAGACTTTGATGCAAATCGGCCAACTCAAAAAAAACATGTGTACAAATAGACTATTTTTTTCATCCAAAGCAACAAAGCAACAAAGATTACATGGCAACAAAGGACGACTGTGTTGACTGTACATTAGATTTAAATTTTAATATTATTAATCATTTAGTTCAGGCATCTAATGCACAAGCTACACAAACAGCCAGCAACGAAAGTAGGCACGCGGATGAAGTGCTCAAAATGACCGTCTCTAATGTCAAGAGGATAGGACTGCCTAGATCATTTTGAACGTGTTTTTTTTGCGTAGCTACTTCTGCTGCTGACTGTACCTAGACTAACATACATACAAACCACTATAAAATTAAAAACGCATTATTATGTCCGCATCTTTGCCTGCACAGAACTGGTTAATTATCTCGTACCCACTGCCTGTGGCACTGGAATTTTAACTTGACCACCTTAAGAATAACATAACGTGTCGCTTTTCGTATTAAGGATTGCATAGTTTTTTTTTTACTAATACATCGGTGGTCACATCACCAGCCTATATACATCCCACTGCTGGGCACAGGCCTCCTCTCATGTATGAGAGGGAACGGGCAGTAGTCCCACGCTGGCCCAGTGCGAATTGGGGACTTCACATACACCTTCGTCGGTGGTATACAAGCCTAATGGTAAGCAAACACTATAGTGTCTGCTTACCATTAGGCTTGTAGGCTATAGCCTATGGACGCTTAAGATTCCAGGGCGTTGCCGACCCTTTAATGATCTGATTAAAGGCCTCCACCCACCGAACGCGTGTCGTGCGTGGCGCGTGACGTGCGCGGCGCGCGTCGGGCGCGGTTGAATCGGTATATTCACACCGCAAGCGGGCGGCGTACAGCAACGCGTGTGCAGCGCGGGCCCACTGCGTTGGCGACGTGGCGTGTGATAGAGATAGTGAGATACAAATTAAATGTGTTGGTAGTGAGAGAGATATGACGCGCGGGCCCGCGCTGCTGCTGCGCTGCTGCCGTACTACAGGTGCCGCGCGGCTGCGGCGCAGCAGCAGTCGCGCTCGACACGCGTTTGATGGGTAAAGGCCTCTGTGTTAACATCTAAAGACAAATGCAACAAACCGCATACTCGGGAGCTCTTAATGACCTTACTCACCACCAGCACGTGTAGGTATGTGATGTTGTGTTCCTGCACGGGTAGCACAAGACTGCGCGCGAGCTCTCTCGAGCTCTGTCGCACTATTCGTCTCTCCCTTATTAGAAAGAGACAGATAGTGCGAAAAAGCTTGCGTGCCGTCTTGTTCTAACCGTGCAGGAACACAACATCACATACCTACACTCTACAGAGCCAGCACGGCTAACACGCGACGGCGCGCGAGCTCTCTCGATTTATCTCGCACTATCTATCTCTTATTAGAACACTTAGAACAAGAGGTATAGTGAGAGAAAAATCCAGAGAGCTCGCGCGCCATCGCGTGATAGCCGTGCTGTAGTTCTATTTTTATCTGCGGCAGCAACCTCACAAACATTATCGATATAAATGAATACGAGGTAACGGTAATTTTTATCGCAAATTCTGAACAGTGCATACATTGTGCTACTACTCACGTCTAGTAGCCGTAGTCGCAATCGCATTGCGAGCGACGGCTTGCATCTCAATAATGAACGCATTGTCCGTCAGTACCGATACCGGTGGAGACTATTTTTGCTCAAACCTGCCCGTGTCTGTCAAGAACAGCGAATGGCGTGGAGTCGTTAAAGAATTGTATTTGTAATTATAATAGATCTGTCAGCTGTAGAACTCGGGAACTCTCACAAAAAACGAAAAACTGCGTGACTACAAAAAAAAACCTGCTCACAAAATTTCACGAGAATCGGTTGAGAAATGCGATCTGTAGAGGAGAACCGCCGGACAACGGGACAGAGACCAGACACCGGACATCCCTACGATATTCAGCCCAAGCTAACTTCACTTCGCTCGCTCGTTCGATAAATAAAGTACCCATGTAAAACAGGCCTGTTCCTGTTATCTTGCCAATGGCCAACTTCTACTCTCATCTCCGGGATATCGATATATTAGATCGCACTAGGACCGAACTAGCACGCGCTATGCAGTAGGTATGCGGCGAGCACGTGCTATGCAGTATGCGGCGAGCACGTGCTTGGCAGGATGCGGCGAGCGCGTATATACGAGCATCGATTTTATTGCATACTAGTTTCTGCCCGTGACTTCGTACGCGCATAAATTATGGTTTACATGGTATTCTTATGTTTAACCATACTACATACTGAAAATAAAGATTTCGTTTCCATAGATTGGGCGTGTAACAGTTCAAATTCTGTTCTAATCTAGAACAATAGATGGCCAAAGTATCCTTTTAGAGAGCGCTCGAGAGCGATGAGCCCGACGGACACTCACTAACCTAAGGTGTCTTGCAAGCGAGACCTGAGGCCAAAGTGCCGAGCGGTGAGGCAAGAGAGGCCGAAGGCCGAGCTTTTCATTGGAATTAAAGGCCTAAAGCAATCCTTCAGAGAGCGGTCTCAATGCGAGCTCGAGGGCCTAAGGCCCGATCTCCGACGGATACTCCTTCTCTCCGAGTAACTTGCAAGCGAAACCTGTGTACCGAAGTTCTGCAGGTAAACGGGGATGCAAGTGGAGCCGAAGGCTGAGTTTTTCGTAGGAATGACAGGGCCTAAGCATGCTTTTAGAGAGTGGTCGCTATGTGAGCTCGGGAGCTGAAGGCCCGTGGGTGAGCCCTCATGGACACTTAATATTACCACCACTTAATTTGTTGGTGGCGGCGACTAGTTGCGCCGCCATGGTGGCCCGTGAGATATTGCCCTTACTATCACGTAGTTGAGTGGCCAGGCAACCGAGGCCAAAGGCCGTGATTTACGTTGAAATGAAAGACTCAACATTCCTTTAGAAAGCGCTCTAAATGCACCCCCATGGACGGACACTCATTATCTCCCGGTGTCTTGAAAGTGAAACCTGATGGCGAGCCCCCACGTACATTTACTATTCCCAGGTGTCTTGCAAGCGAAATTCCAGGCCAAAGTTCTGAAGGTGAGTGGCGAAGCAAGGCCTTTTCGTTGGAATGTAAGGCCCAAAGCAACCCTTCTGAGAACGGTCTCAATGCGAGCAATGACCCCTAAGGACACTCATTATCTTCCGGTGTCTTGCAAGCGAAACTTGAGGGCCAAAATCCCGAAGGTAAACGAGGAGGTAAGCGAAGAAGAAGCGAAGCGAAGGCTGAGATTTTCGTAGGAATGAAAGGCCCAAGGGGGCGCATCCTTATGCACTCCCAATAATATTACACAAAGTCACAATAATATTACAAAAAAAATTATACCTCTCCGCGGAATGCCGTTTTGTCCAAATTGAATACCCACATCCCTTGGGTATACTCTTGCTTGCCAGAATTTCATTTGCCCGAATTTTATCTGCCATAATATTCAACTGCCAGAAAGTTGTTTTCTATAATTTTTTATGCCATACTCATTGTTTACCATATTACTTATATGCCAGAATCTTTGTTTTCCATAATTTCAATATCAATAAGCCAATTTTTCCATAATCATTGTAATCCATAACTATCACATGCCATAATGTCATTTGCCATCCATCTCAACATCCATATTCATATGTAATAATGTGGGTACGTATTGCAGTGGCTAAAATGAAAAAAAAATACCTCGAACCTATCTGCGATCCAGGTCGTTTTTGCCACTAAGTAAAAATAAACTTTTCTCTGAGATTACCCAATGCCAAGATAGTGGTGTATCATAGGCAGTAGGGAACAGGGGCTTAGTGGCAATACCGACTCGGATCGCGGATAGGTTAGAAGATGGAAGCGGGAGCTTTGCTCCCGCTTTGTCTTCGAGGTTATTTTTTTTATAAAAGAGCGGAAACACTAACAAATTAACAAAGATGAATCCGAATGCATGTTTAGTATGGCGTTTAAATATTCTATTAAATAATATTATTGCGAACAATAATCTGGAAAACAATACGTATGGCATTCGTATCATTATGACATCCAATATTCGGGTAAACAAGAGTATGTCAATTAACTATTATGGTAAACGAAACATTCGGGCAAATGAAATTCGGGCAAGCGAAGTTCGGGCAAATGATTATTATAGTATGTGAATGTCGGGCAAACAATAGACAACCCATCCCTTGACGTTGGTGAACTATGATAATCGAGATAACTCAACCTACAAACAACTTTAGATGACCTCTGATTTCATAGCAAATATAGGAAGGCAGAGATCAAGGTTGCTGGATTTTCAATATAAACAGCGCGTCATCAGTGACTGAAGTCCAATATAATTAGGTCTCTTACGTATAACAGTTACTTTTGGTGGAGGTATCAACCAGTTTTGGTTAATATGTAGTGTTTAGCATCCTACCACTATTTTACAAATACCGGTTTTTTTCACGTTTTATCTGTATTTTGCTAAAAGTTTGAATGGGGTTCTTTTTAATTTCTAGTCAAGTATATGCTTGTCACTTTTCAAGTCTTTAGCTCATAGATTTAAGAAGTTCTCATACCCCCCCCCATTAACCCCTTTGCACCATTATCTTAATATTTTTTAGTAATGTAGCTGCACTGAATACTCCAATTACAATTGTAAAAAAGACGTGACTACCTACTCCTTTTCCCCAATTTAGAGATAAAAACGGCCCAAGATAAAAACGGCCAAATTTTCTTAATGCGCTCTCATTAGCTAAATGAAGGGACGTGAGTTCCCAATTATGATTAATTACATATCAAGTCTGAACAAACATCTCCACAGATCCTGAATGCCTCAGCGCACCGTCATGAATGAAGACACATTTGCCAACGACAGCGAATCCAGCGAAGTCATTTGATTTATTCCGAGCCGAGTCCATTGAAAACTCGGCGTTATTTATTTAGACGGTTTGATGTATTCATGTAGTGGCCGTAAAGAGGCAAATGCAAGTGGTAATTATAATTAGACTTGGCTTTTACTTGGGCTGGATGCCGTCTTTCGTTTAGATATAAAAATTAAATCAGCCGTGGTAAAGTAAAACCAGGCTTTTCACTCTTTCACCGCGTAACTTTTCACTCGTTCATTTCGAAACATGATTACCTGGCTAGTTGAAATGTTACGAATAGAAGAAGAGAGAACATTATTTATTGATTATTGCAATAGTCAACTTCCTCATAAATTTTCTCTCGAACCTACACCTCCTTGTTATAATATTTTTCCTCCCACACATTGAAACATGTTGCACAATTGTCTATTTTTATTGTTTTTATTGTGAAGTTTTCGCGTTTTTTTTGATATTTTTTACTTTAAGAGTCCGCAGTAAGCTCGATTCTCCATACAAACGTAGTTACGCTCTCACTTTAATACTACGTGTTGGATTGTAACGAAACTTTGCATGTTCAATGGAATGAGGTATATCTATGTCTGAAATTAGTTTACGTAGCTTCAGATACCATAATAAAAAAAATACAGCGAATGTAAGTTTTTCATACAAAACTAGTTTTTGCTGTATTTACTTTGTTTTATAAATTGGAACCATATAAACTAATTGCAGACATAGATATACCTCATGTCATTGTATATGCAAAGTTTCGTCACAATCAAGAGTCAAGAGCGTAACTACTTTTGTATGGGAAGGTGAAATTCGGCCGAGCTTACTGCGGCCTCTTAAATAAGATATTTTAATCTAATTTATAAATATTTTACCTAAAAGCTAACGATACTTCTTTAGTAGTCGTTGGGTCAGATGTCGAAGCAAACCCCGGGCTTCTTTAGGGCAGGCACAACCGCGAATAACGCTAGGATGATAATGATTTCTTTAGTAGGTAGTTCAAAGAAAGTATCAATTAAGTACAATCATTACAATCATTGTTGTTTGTTCACCAGCCTACGATTTATCACCCTGCTAGAATTTTACCGGCTGTGCCCTAAAGAAGCTCGAGGTTCGTTTCGACACCTAAATGATGATTTAGTAGAGAAAATTGAGCATTTCGTAAAAATTTGTTAATTAATACAGCATGACGAAACGAGAATCCAGAACTTAAAAGACGTACAAAGAATGTTCGCTTCGCTTGCTTCTGGGAGAGAAATTAAGTTCAATTTAAGTGACATAGCGACTGCAGAGCGGCAGTTGCCAGATCTATTGTCGCCATCGACGCTTTGTCGCTTGCCCGATGTCGCGCCGGCAATCTTGCAATTTGTAAAATATTTGGAATATCCCCACGGCCACCAACGGCGGAGGCTTGCGAATGCCACTTAGATACGAAAGGTCTTAAAACTGTACGACACTCGTACAACGTTAGTGCTTTTCAAGTGGTCCGGTTGCTACGTTCTAATTTCCATGGGACACACGAAGTCTTTTTTCTGCTTCCCGGTTTTAGAACTCTTTGGCATTCTTTTTAGAAGTCTGTGCATGTGTGGTCATTAGGAAATTAAAAGGTTTCGAATTAACTGCATTTGATTTACCTGTAAGTTTAGACATTGGAATGATAATATGCATACCTAAAATGACTATTGTTAAACAAACTAACAAAAATCAGTGTTGGGAGGTTTGTTATGTAGTTTTTGCAAATTCAGATCGAATCTTAATTTAGATCATT
Source organism: Epinotia demarniana (assembly GCA_945867215.1). Taxonomy (NCBI): domain Eukaryota; kingdom Metazoa; phylum Arthropoda; class Insecta; order Lepidoptera; family Tortricidae; genus Epinotia; species Epinotia demarniana. The sequence continues at coordinate 8,459,560 of OX244274.1, forward strand.
GCGTAAATTATGCTTGTAGGGATATATTCTTATAAAACCAGTCTCAAATCAATCTAATAAAACGATTTTCAATAAAAATAGAACGAATAATGAACGTTCATCAACAGTTCATTACGCTAACTGGTTCTGTACTTAAAAGAATCTTTAAATAAATGGGTCTTGTAATTCCAAAGTAAGAAAAACTAACCAGTTTTTAAAGCAATACTATAGTAAGGACGGACGAACATGCGTAGTGGTAAATTATCCAGTTATAATATCCTGTTTAACAATTAGAAGGGGTAGTAGGTGAGTGTTGGATTTAATAGACAGAGTGAATTGATTTTCTAAAGTATCTATAATATATACAAGTTGATAATTTACATCAACTGAAGTAAATTAAAACTATGTAAGTTATTAAAACTAAAAAAGGCTCTTGTGAGTATTTAGTTTGGATGGATATTATCAAAATTAAAAAATTGCATACAGTGTTTTTAAACTTAAGGTAAAATTATTTTCGGAAATCAGATGAGAATTATCAGGTCCCTATACAGAAACTTACAAAGCTACTATAACCAAACTCACAAACTTAACTAAACATATCCAAAAGTACTGGATTTATAGAGTTATCGTTATCCCCATTACTAGTTTTATCGCTCACATGTTAGTGTATATTTTTTAACTATTTAACATGCCATTTTTACCTGCCTAACGTCTGCTATGCCCCATCATATTCCTTTCATCTTTGCACTGTGGTCAGGCACAGCGACAAAGCTAGGCAAAAATTCCAGTTCTTATAATATTATTAAGTACGTCACGTAAGTGATCGATTACGTTAAATACATATCTTTAGTTCTGTACGACAGTGTGTCCTGGGTGGTCGCGACGAAGACATTTCAATAATGACTGGCCTCTGACGTATTCTGGCGGCCCTACACAGAGAGGGCAAAAACAGACTTGCGGGAATTGTTCAACAAAAGTTCTAACAAATACGATGTCTTTATAGAGCAATTTATACTTCTCTGAATTTCGTTACGTTTGTTGACATAGGCCGCTCATAATCGTAAAATTATTTTAGTGGTCCTAAAAGCGCAGGTAAACGTGAGTAGTAAGTCTGTCGTTGTAAGCATTTTTCTTCGCTACTATTCAACATATCTTATTATAAAATCGAGACGTGAAAAGACATTCGTACCGCAAAAACGTGCGAGACGCTAATCTTGATAGCATATTTCCCACGAAATTAGTAAACACGAATTTAAAGCCTATAAATTTGGGTTTCCTTTTTTGTACACAATACAACATAATTATGAATCACAAAGCAGAAAATCCACATCATGAAACGAATTAAAATATAAAATATAGTTTTAAGCATCATTGACAATACTAAATCCAAGTTAATGATAGCGTATATATTAGATAGGTAAAAATATTTGAATGGACACACTTTCTAAAGTAAAATCGTCACATTATCTACATAATATTTTGTCATATTTGTAATAAAAAAATACAACCGAATTTAGAATTACTTCTTTTCAGAAGTCGGTTAAAATCGAAAGACTAAGCTTTGAATATATGTAAAAAGGAAAAAAAATACAAAAAGTTGTTTAGCAGAGCGTGGTTTCGATCCAAGGACCTCTGGGTTATGGGCCCAGCACGCTTCCACTGCGCCACTCTGCTTATGTTAGTGACCGGCGAAAATACTTATCAAGTCGATTACGCACCATTGTCGTTCAAATATAGGTTACGTACAGTCAACTTAATACATAATTTACTTACCATTATGTCATTCTTCGTCATTATTCGTTGTGTCACTTAGATATCAGAGAACCTGAAGCCCTCATTATTATATTTGATTTACACACATTTTTGTTCATTGCTGTCCAAAAGGCTTAACCCGACTACGGCAGAAGGAAGGTGGTGTTTTTGGAGTGTAGGTATGTATAAGCAATTGTATTTACTTATATTTATATGGCACGCTATGCAGTTTTAACAAGCGAAGTGCCGTTAGATTCCTCTTCGTTATGAAATTGACAGATGGTAATGTTTTTTTTTTATTATTATTATTGTTCAGAACACATACAGTCATGCATAAAAATATAGAGGTAATTATAAATTTATATAAAAACAGACCTGGAGGTTCATAAATACAAACATTAAGAAAAAATATACAAAAGCGTCTTAGCGAGTAGGAAAATAAGTAGGTAGAACACTAAGTATTTTTTATCATTAACAACTTAGATCTCGTACGTTCTTTTAAAACATCAAGAGAGTGCATAAACGGATCGATGTCACAGAAATAGTCATTGTAGTTTTTCAAAACTCGTTTGGAAAAGGTATGTTTTGAGTAATTAGTGCGTGCGGAACTCACATAGAACAAATTACGTGGACGTAAGGAGCGATGCGGTACATGAAACATTATATTTTGCAGCAAATTTGGGCAATTAATTTCATTTTTTAGAATCTTAAAGAAAAAAATTGTGTCCAGAAACAGTCTCCTATTACAGAGGGAATCCATGCTAAAATGTTTGGCTGACTTAGCCGACGATTCCAGAGGTGTACCGGTCCTGTAACACAGTGACCTCAAGAAAACATTTTGTATTCTTTCAAGGCGGTTAATATGGACGTGGTATTGAGGAGACCAGATCACAGAACCGAACTCAAGAATACTCCTGACGTAACAATAGAATAATATTTTAAGGGTGCAGGGGCGCCTAAAGGGTTTGCCCATCCTAAGTATCATGCCTAGATTTTTATAGGCTCTGTTACAAATTTTGTCGATATGATTATTGAAATTAAGCTGCGAGTCCATAATAATACCTAGGTCTCTAATAGAACTAACGCGAGTTATCTGCTTCCCAGCAATACGATAGGTAAAATTGATTATATTTTGTTTACGGGAAAAACTTATCACGAAACATTTGTCTAGATTTAGGTACAGATAATTGTTTGAACAATATTCGTAAAAACTATCGATATCTTGTTGTAGACTATGACAATCAGCCTCAGAAGATATAGCTTTGTAAATTTTTGTGTCATCTGCATAAACAAGATGTTCTGAATTTCTGAAGCAGGTTGCCATGTCATTTACATATAAGATGAAAAAGAGAGGACCAAGGTGCGAACCTTGCGGCACCCCTGACGGTACTGGGAGATAACGGGAAGTATAACCCTTCAGCGCCACAGCCTGGCTTCGGTTTCTGAGATATGACTCAATCCACCTCAGGAGATCACCGTGAATACCGAGCTTCTCAAGCTTTGAAATTAACTTAAAATGATTGATTTTGTCGAAACATTTAGAGAAGTCGGTATACACGGCGTCCACCTGCCAGCCGGAAGAAATTTTGTTTAATATAAAGTCAGAAAAGTTGAGGAGATTTGTGTCGATACTGCGACCACGGCAAAAACCATGCTGACGTTCTGATATATGCTGATAAACCGTGGCAGTTATTTCATTAGAGACAATTTTTTCGAAAACCTTACCAAAGATATTTAATTTGCTAATTGGTCTATAATTAGTGACTAATTGAGAATCACCACCCTTGTGAATCGGAGTTATTAAAGCTTTCTTCCATATTTCGGGAAAAGTTCCCGATGAAATAGATTTTTTGAATATTTTCGTTATGGGGATGGTTAATTCTTTAGCACATGTCTTAATGAAAAGGGGATGAATACAATCAGCACCACTACCCTTCTTAACACTCACACCGCTCAAGTGCTTATGGACCAAATCTTCTGTAATATTAATAAAACACAGATCTATAAGGTTATCATTTGACAAGTGTGACGTTAGCGCCCCCTGCCCATCGCGAGGGGCGGTTACGAACACAGAATTGAAATAATCGTTAAAAAGATTACTCATAGCTTCCCCATCACTAGCGGTTACCCCGTTAAATAAAATTTGGTCAGGTATAATATTAACTGGGAATTTAGATTTAATAAATGACCAAAAGTAATTGGGTGATTTATAAATTCTGTCCTCGGCCAGTGATACGTATTTATTATAACATTGAGCAGCTAGTTTATGTTCCCTATTCCTCAAAAATACAAATCCTTCCCTGTCAAGCGGATTTCCGTAGATTTTCCACCTCTTGTGAACCAATAATTTTTGTTTACGAATTTTAACTAAACTGCGCGAGAACCATGGAGGATAACCTGAGATGCGACTTATTCTTTTATGAGGTATAAATTTAAGAATTAGCTCGTTAATAACATTATACAAATAAGCCACGGACTCATTAGTATTTAATCCATCTAAACAAGACCAATCAGTATCAGAAAGGGCTTTACGAATCGATTCATAATCCCCAGAATGAAACATTGGTTTGACACTTAGATTAGGCCTCAATTCGGGTAAATATGGCGAAATTAATAAGGCTAATTCGATGTTTAGGGCCCTATGCTGGGGGTCTTCGACTGTGAGTGGGGAGGGGCTCGCGACAACAGAGCAGTTACCATTTGACATTACTAAATCAAGGATACGCCCGTTCACATTAGTACAAGAATTATATTGACGCACACCTGTTAAGGCTATAAAATCGGACAAAAAAAGCACTGTTCTGTTATAACTAGCCCCGAGTGATAGGTAGTTTACATTGGAATTCGTGCACCAAGTAGCGTGTGAAATATTGTAGTCCCCGAGAAGAACAAAGATATCTTCCGGGTTACTATGCATTAAAGTGGAGGCATTATCAAAAAAACTACTTAGTGACGAGTTATGATTGTCATTGTGCGGGAAGTATACGCAAGCTATGTGTATATTAGGCCGGTGCGATGCGCGGGGGGCGGGGGTGGGGGACACGGTGATCCAGAGCTCCTCGTGCTGCGGTGCCGCGCTCCAGTCGTCGCGGCGGGTCACGGTGAGCTCCCGGCGCGCCGCCACCAGCACTCCACCACCTCGCCGTCTCCCACTCCCCGCACGGTCCCGTCTGTACACAGTATACCTACCATCAAAATATTCACTGCTATAGAAGTCGGAATTAAGCCAGGTTTCAGATAAACAAATCACATCGTAGCTCGAATTTATTATACTATTTAAGAAATCGTGTGATTTGGTCCGCAGGCCCCTCACGTTTTGATAGTAAACAGCTAGACTGTTAGAACCCATTATGGAGGATTATGTTTGGAGATTTTGGATGCAATTAGAGTGAGTTCGCAAGTGATTTCCATACGAAAGTGAATGAGAGAGAAAATGTTATATATAATAAAAAAGTCCGGTTTAAAAAAAAATTAAGTAGGTAGGTACATAATGTGTAGGTATGAAAGAGTACAAGATAACTTAACTATATACTTAAGAGTATAAGTAAATACTCAATCAATGATGTATAGTTTCAAATAACTATTCTATTTTAGGTCAAATAAATTTTCCAGAGTTTGTAATAAGAGTCACGTTATGTATTTGATTGCATTTCAAATACCATCATCCTCCTAGTGTTATTATCGGTTGTGCCCCTAAGGAGCAGGATCCGCTCTGACACCCAATTCCAAGATTTGGCATAGGCACTAGTTTTACGAAAGTGACTGCTATCTGACCTTCCAATCCTGAGGGAAAACTGGACCTTATTTGGATTAGACTAATTTCCTCACTATGTTGATGAAAACTAGACCTTATTTGGATTAGACTAATTTCCTCATGATGTTTTCCTTCAAAAGAAAAGCTTACTGTAAATATTCTGTACATAAGTTCAGAAAAACTCATTGGTACGAGCCGGGATTCGAACTTATGCCCCGCTTGACAGCAGCATGTCTGAACCACTTGGCCACCGTTGCATCGGTAGTTAAATATAATTAACTTTAAATAGTTATTATACGACATGATACAGAGAACAAAATACAATGAAAAAATAAACCATCATCGCCTGAAGACCAAGACGGGACTCGAACCTATGTTCGACTCGAACCAGTGTAAAATACCAATTTATGTATACTACAGGCCATATCATGGTCGGCCTTATCACGCGATAAGTGACAAGATAGAGCGTCCGTCACTGGCTGACACCAGTCGATAGAACGAGACTGACGCTCTATCTATCTTGTCACTTATCGAGTGATAAGGCCGAACATGATACAGCAACGCAATAAATTAAGGAATAGGGAACTTATTTGATTTCGGAGATTCTAATTTCAAATTTATTAGATAATTCTAATGAGATGGCATAAACAACTCGATAAGGTAAATTATGTGTTTCTCAGAAAAGGCTGGTAAGCCTCAAAGTGAAACAGGAAAATCAGCGAATTTCTGAAAGGGGAAATAATTAAGACTCTTCAATCAGTTCACGGGTTTACAATTGTAAATTATATAATGCAGACTACCTTCAACTTCGTTTTGATTGAATATTAATTCGTTAGGTAACAATACTGTTGTAAAAACTAAGACGTTACAGATTTAAAATCATTCGGTTTACTCGTTAAATCGCTGTATCTGAATTCAAGTCAGTTCCTCCTCTTTTTGGAAGAACAATATAAGATTAGATTAGATAAAATATTAGTGTGTATTTATATTATAATCTATAACAACATAAACTATTTTCCGCCATATCTAGGGCGGATCCCATTGTGTATTAAATGTTATGCCCACTTAAGCCGTTTTAAAATGAGAAACTAGCAACGTTTGTGGAGTCAACATATCTATCGAAAAAAACTTACGACTAAAAAAACCGTTGCTTAATGGAACTACTGGGAATAATCGTAGAAAGAGGTAATCTATAATAATATTAATCATTTAATTCAGATAAAAAAACCATAATTAAGTTCATTTTACTCTGAATCGTACTAGTTAAGATTGATTTCCTGAGGTTGTCTTGAAGAAATCGCCCTTTATCGATAAAACCGCCTGTTGTTTGCTTCTATATATGCTCTAGATACTTGTATTGATTATGTTCTGTACAGTGTTCTTATATTTCAGAAAAAGTAAGTTTTGTTGTTTCATTGTATTGATTCCAATACAATTTCAATTTCAAATTAATTCACGTTCCATACTTTAAGATGATATCTAATTAGCTAACAAATGTATATTACGCAGAACAAAGAGATAATATTATTGTTACAAACACCTTTTTAATGCTGCTCTATATAATATACTCCATACTTAAGAATATTATAACTCCTTACTCATAACCTCTTCACGCGTAATCCGCTGAACCAATTTAGATGAATCTTGGTATACTCGTATACATAGTTCAAGTCACATTGCACGGAGAACCGATGCCCGTTGGGGCGGAAAGGTTGTTGAGTGGCGACCACGTACCGGAAGGCGCAGCGTGGGTAGCCCCCCCCCACAAGGTGGACTGATGACCTGGTAAAGGTCGCGGGTGGCGCAGGACTGGTCATCGTGGCACTCTTTGGGGGAGGCCTATGCTCAGCAGTGGACGTCTTTCGGCTGATATGGAAAAGATGATGAAGTCCCAAGATGGGTAATTTCATCATTCCCTAAGGAAGTGGAATGGGGGGGGGGGGGAAAGTTTGTATGGAGCTACGATAGAAACGAGTTCCACGCGAATGGAGTAGCGCCCAGAATCTAGTATTATAATAAAAAAAAGAAAACGTACGATACGTAGGCACCGCGTGTAGCGTTTTTATCAGTGCTTAATCTTCATTGATACTTTGCGATCCTTACCTAAAAAGGACAGATAAAATGTTCATGCATTTTAACAAGCCCAATTTGTTTTATGTACCTGTACTTTAATCCAGTATATCTATTATTCTGTTTCAAGTACGAACACATAAGTGTGCTTCCGTTTTTACCCGACTGCCCGAAGGAGAGGAGGGTTATTGTTTCTGTAATATTTTATGAACCCGAAGAGAATAACAATATGTAAGTACAAGGTATAGACCTTGTACTTGCATATTGTTATTTAACTCGTGAAAAATTGATAAACTTCATATTAAATAACATACAAATAAAGTATGAATCATTAACAAATGGAAGAAAGCACCCATGAAATAATCATCATCCTCCTTGCGTTTTTCCCGGCGGTATCCTAGGCCCGGGGTCCACTTTACCACCTAATCCCAAGATTTGGTCTAGTTTTATGAAAGCGACTGCCACCTGACCTTCCAACTCAGAGTGATAACTAGACCTAGTTGGGATTAGAACGGTTTCACGATGCTTTCCTGCATCGAAAAGACTTACTTTACGAACTGGGCCATTCCAGACAGAAGGATACTTAACAGCTGGAGGCATACCTTCGTTTTCATGTTTCTCTCTTTCAAAATTAGCACAGTACCTACAGAGAAATTAGAATGGAGACATGTCTCCCCCAACCAAACATCTCAAAGAATACCAATTCTGCTTGTTAATACAACGGCAATCTTGATTGGACTGACAAAATTGGACGCATCTCTTTCATGAGATATCATGTTTATTTTGAAAGACCGAGAGATGAAGGAGGGATATCCTATTAACATGATAGGGATGGGATACCTATCCTTTATAAATTTTTATTTTTGAATTCAATCTTGCATGAGACATGTTTAAATTTACATTCACGTGTTAAATGTGACTCCGGGCGACTTGTTCCGAACTCTTCGGGAGTTCTAATATTCATTGTTTTCGCGGCAACCCAACCTTGCTTGTTTTTAAGCACACTATGTAATTATTAATTCAAAGCTGTAGTGTAACATAAGTTTCGATATCTAATGACATGCAAATGTACAGGCTAAAAATATGTGAAAACGGGCGCTTTTCTTATAATTCGATCTTTCTGTAAGCATTACCTAGCTGTGTAATCACTTAGTAACTCTTTGTTATTATTTTACATCTGTCGATTTCACGGCACAACGCTCCAGGTCAAAGGAACGACAGCCAGTCTTTTGTTTAGCGCTAGTTGAGCGTAAGAAAATAATTATACGGATAAATTGACGACGGAAACAATTGTGATGAAGTGTAAAATAATTATCAATGTTACGATTGCGCAGCCTATCGACTGTGAAACTCTGGGAAGATACATCTTGATTAGTTTCAGTTTGATTAGTTTCATTAATATATCGAGTCAATGGGCAAGAAAAAGGGGAATTGACTGCTAAATTACATAATTTCATTTGTCACAAATGTAACATTTGCCTTAATTAGTTTTTTTCAGAAACTCATCACTTTTTAGGGTTTTTTATAAAACAAGCCTAACCTAACCTACAGAGTTCTACACGTATGCATAGTCTGTATTAATTATCCTGAAAATGTTACGGTGTCAGAAAAAATGCCTTTTATGGCAAATGATGCTTATGGCAAACACTAGTTATGTAGCATTATGGCAAATTAAATTATGCATGTACTTCTTTATTCCTGAGAACATTCGGTAGGTAGGTTTTCTACTAGGCAATTTAGTTCAGTTTCATAAACATTATTTTTTTAAGTGTACTTCGCAAAACGATTTTTTAAAAATTGCATTTTGTACAAGCACAGCATCGACCAAAGTTCATCCATTCAATCGCGGATAAAAACATAATCAATAGCCTTTAACCACCAAATCACTACTCCAAACTTTTGAACATCTTAACTTTCCGTCCATAAATTTTAAATCATGTTTATTCCAGGGAAGCGCAAACCGAAATTGCGTTCAATAAAAAATTAGTTTTTTCGTTTGTTTAGTACGACATGTTGTGAACTGTTTTCGGTACCTTGAAAACTCAACATTATTAATTTTAGAAACGGTTGCTTTTGCAATAATAAGATTGCAAAAGATATGAGGTTGCAAAAGTAAGCGATCGTAAATGTTTTACAGGTGTAATTTACTCGTTCCGTCTGACATGACCTCTTATTAAAGCTATCCGGCCGCTGGAAGATGTATGTTGTTAGTCGACATGGATTGCGTTGTTCTGGAGTGTATTGATATAGAATGCTGGCTGACAATACAGTTTTGTCCGTAGCAACTAATGCCCTTACTCGTAAACGTCCATCAAACCTATTTTAGTTAAAATTCCGTTTTGTCTCATTCGTTCTTATTTGTCATTTTGACATTTAGGTATGTACTCGTATGTGGGAAAAGGACACAATACATTTTATTTAATAGAGGCGTGTTAAGTTTTATAACCGATGGCCGTTGGGGCGGAAAGGTTCTCGAGTGGCGACCACGTACCGGAAGGCGCAGCGTGGGTAGGCCCCCGACAAGGTGGACTGATGACCTGGTAAAGGTTGCCGGAGTCCGCTGGATGCGGGTGGCGCGGGATCGGTCACTTTGGCACTCTTGATATGATGAAGTTTTATAAATAAGAGGTTAAATGATTGTTTTATTGATCTTGGCATATTGTGTTATCTCTAAAATTGTGTTAACTATTAAACATATTCGGCACTCGTTTACAGGACAACCAAGTGTTGCTTTGTTTAAATTATTAAAAAAACTAATATCAGACACGAAATTCAACATTTATAAAAGCTCTTTCACACCCTGCCATTGTACAAAAATGTAATGTAAACAAATCGCGCACAAGTTGGCTACTCAAATGAAAACCGCTGTTGCCGCTTTAGTACAATATTACCCCTTTACTACATAACTTACGTATGAATATACGCTCCGTACTGTGGTGACATTTTTATGATACTTGTTCTGTGAAAATCCCTCAATCTGTGCGCTATTCACTTTATGATTCATACCTTTCTGTGACGCTGAGTAACGCTTGTATTCTAGCTCTTTCAACTTTCAGTCCACTATGTATCAAATGAGTTTTTTAGTAAAATACCCAACAGTGCATACATAAACAAAAGAATAACGTAACTAATATAATAAAGCGATAGCTCATGCAGTTAGTAGCGACAGGCCATGTATGCCCGTGATCGCCGATTCAATTAATTGTGACGTAATTTATAAGTTAAATTATCGAGTTATCATAACGTAGGCTCAAGTGGCCTACTACTACTACCGTACGGTAACTGGTAAGTACTGGACTTCAAGTATACATTCATAATCACTATCCGCCTATTTAGAGGATGTTCTAATAACAAGTACAAGCCTGCAGCTACTGCAGTAATTCCACCGGATGAGCGCAATACTTGCTAATCATAATAACTATAGAGCCAAACGGTTTCCTTATGTTTGCGATAAAGTTAATCTTTGTGAGAATATTGAGAAAACTGTTTCTTGAGTAGAAGGTATGAATAACGGTTATAATTTAAGAGGTAAATTTTAAGTGCACTTAATGTTTTACCATTGCTAATTGTAAATAGCGTTCAACGGCACAGTTTCTGGTAAATTAGTATCTTTAGGGTTCCAATCGCAGAATGTTTAACACTACGAATTTATAAACGGAATTTAAACAAAAATGCATATGAAACAGTAAACATTCAAGTTATTGTCGTGAACTCTCATTTAAATTGACAAAAATGAATACACTTGGGTGGCAAACGAAATATCATCAAATACTTTGGTTATCACACTTGTACAAATATTAAATAAACGTTGTTTGCTCAAGCCACTTTGCTTTAAAGATTTCGAGAAAAGGTGCAACCCAGGTCGATACATTTATTACTACCTAACTGCGTCACATTATTTGTTTAGAAGAGCCTAACAGATGGCCAATGATTGATAAAAAATGCCTTTTTACAAAATAAGAAGAAGCATTTTACTGTATGGTTTGTTCCCCATTGCTAAAATGCAACTTTATTGCAAGTAATAAAGTACGTTAAAAAGGAGCTCCGCAACTTTTACCCATTCTTCTTCGAAATTGGCGATTTGTTTTGTTTGAAAGTATTTGCACATTTTGCACATTTTATCTGTGTGCAATTTGTCGATTTCTATAGAGCAACGGTTTCAAGTTACCGGTAATTGTTTTATTGCCTGTAAAATTGGCAAACAAGGCCGCTTAAACAATAAACCTAACCGTGCAAATTCCATTCCATTCCACTTCTGCCGCTTTTTAAGTTTTTAAAACAACCGTGTAACATTTCCATAAAAAAACTTTTCAATATTGTTCTCTGCGCGAAACAGTAATAAATATCTACCAAGGCAAAGTAGAAAATCTAGTACACCAATAACACATTTCTGGCATGTTTACACCCCTAAATTTACCTAACGGAATATTTCCCAAGTTGGCAAGGCAAACACGTTGGTTTTTCTCAGCGAGCGGATTAAAGCGTGGTAGCTAAGGCCATAAATCTATGGATTAAACTAACCTATCGGGAGATTGCAATCTTGCCGTCCGCGAGTGCTTCTATCGATAATTGTACCGATATCGATACCTACAAAAAGGGAGAGCGCTAAAAAGTTGAAGCCTTTTTGCGATTAAAGTTTACTTGGAATGATTTAATGGTACTTTATAAACGGGAGACGTATCGCCGCGCCGGTGGGATGAAAAAACTTGCTTGTTAGTATGAGAAAAACTTGCTTGTTAGTATGAGAAATACTTGAAGGTATATGTTATGATAAGTGTTGTAGGTACTGAATAGGTAGAAGAAGTAAATTTATTTATCTTTGATTAAAAAGTATTATGTAACATGGCTCATATAACTGAATATTTACCTACTTATGTATAAAGCGTTTATGACTTCATTTATGCATATAACTTTCTATGTCCATAAGAAATAAAAATCTATTTTTATTAAAATTGAGTGGCTTGTTTGAGTAATTCAGAGGCAAGTATAAATTACAAAATGCAATAAACATATTTCAAATGTTGAATGGCTTAGCAATGGCGTTCCGAAGATCACAAAATCACGATGTGGGCTCCGTTCTTATTCGTTTGCCATATTGAAATAACTTTGTGTAATCTTATACCCAAACAGCCAGAAAACAACTGAATGAGCAATATCAGGTTACTCAAGAGAAATAATGGACTCGGTCTTACTTCTTTTTTGTATGAACTTTGTCATACGATTTACGGACGACGGATGTAATAAGGAATGTTCTTGGTATTGTGTTTGTTTGAAAATTATTGGAGACTTAATACGTAAACTCCAAAGCAGAAATAATGATCGTCGAACCAAAACTATGTGTAAAATAAATTGATTCGTAAGTCTTTCTTCGGTAAGCTTTAAATTTCAAAGTACTGCTATATAATAAACTTCATAGAAAATAGGAACCGAAACAGTTACAAGCTTTTTGTTTAAAAGCCCATTACAAATTTCCATTAGTCTCACTAATCAAGAATTTAACAACCATAGTGTAGCTTTATGACTATTAGGAGGCCTCATATTGGGGCTGAATCCAGTAACAGAGGGCTATAAAGTTATGACGATAAATCATAAGTTTAGTAATAAACCAAACGCTATTTTCACAATAAATCTGTATTGCTGTTACTGTAATATGTAATAAAATGCTTAACCCCTAAATGCTCAGTACGTTGCTTATAATCTTACCCAAAATATAATCAAAGTGACACTTTTTAAAAACAATTTTACTTGGTATTTAGATGAGTTCTCATAGTCATCATCAGTAGTACCTTACTCACAGGCTCCGTGATAAACCCGGAGTCAGAGTCCCACGGCCTAATTTCCCACAGGCCAGGCCACACCGATCCGATGAGGCCTGCGGTGGCCTGTCGTTGCCCGTCCTATCCATAGGTGGTGGGACTGGTCGGTAAGTTCAAAGTAGTGCTCCTGGTCGTGTCCGTGTTTCGTGTACCCGTAGCCGAATCTCCGTTGCCGTGTTACTCGGCAACCCAGTAGTCAGCAGAATCATTAAACAATTATACAAAATGCTGTATCACCAATTCTGGTGGCATATTGCCACACCCAACTTCTCTTCATTTTGTATTAAAACATTTAACAATTAACAAAAAATAACAAAATAACAACACAAGTAACAACTTTTTTTTGTACTAATAGCAAAATTACTACTACTACTACTTACTGACTCTCCTAAATAGTGACTAATATAATCCTATGGGTTCGAGTCCAAAACAGCCCCCACCAAAACAGCAATAAAACTTGAGTAGGTAAGTATTTGTGTCAAATCAAACAAATTAACCGACTACTTCTTGCTTTCACTTAACTTCACAAACAATAGGAACACATGGTACTTAACAGGTAAAACCCAAAGCTACTTGAAGGTAATCATTATCAATGGCCCGCAAACTATTGTTTGTTATCTTTATCTGCACGTGCAACTATTTCTTAGTGTTTTCACCGACGAAAGACGGTTGTCCAGCCAGTAATAATATTTATGAATAACAAAGTATATTATTATTTCACTTAAAATACTTTTAAATTGTTGCATTGGTCTACCTGTAGTATTTCTTACTAGGGAGTAAATATTAATTAGAGATACTTATTTGGATGGACTTTCATATTCATCGATATCGACAAGTAGGTACCTAGTACCTACCTGAGGTGCGATTTTTGATTCTCATCGGGTGGCTTATTTCGTACTAAATAGTCATCGGCTGCATACAAAAAAAGTCACCGGTGATATTCAAAAATCACACCAATCCCACCTCTGGTTTTTTTGTACAAACTCATAATGGCTGAAAGAACAGAATAATACCAATATGTAATTATTTAAAAAAAACATAATGCGAAGGGTCCGTTCGACACAAGCTCTTTTTCAACAACCGAGCGGAGCGGAGCCGAAGCCGAGATTCGCGGGAACGTAGCCGAATCCAGAAACGGATACGTATCTTTGACGTGTCCGTGTAGTACGGGATCTTAGCACCGCCGGTGCTAAGGCTACGTAGCTACGGTTCCGCGTGTAACACGGATATCACAAGCCCTAGTTCAAAGACGCGGCGCGATGACACCTGTCACGGCCTGTAAGGGCGCGTCGGCATCCGTTCTAACTCACTCATTTCACCATCGGCGACGCGTGCCGAAACACGCACGTTATGGAGTAGACGAACGACGACGAACGGTAACGACAGGCCGACATACGCCGTCGGAACGGCTCGGCGCGAGCCGCGATCAGCCGTACAGGCGTGTACAGGCGAGACAATCCAGCCTGGCCTGTGATAACATGGGCCGTGGGACCCCGCCATAACATGGAATGAGCTGGTAGCCGACGCTGCCTCAGAGCGAGTTAAATAGTCAAACAGGATGAGTTCTTACTGGAAAATAAATATTGCAGCTTCTTTTTAAGTCAGCTTAGTCTTGTTTGAGAGCGGTCGTGATCGTCAGATGCTGTGACAATGAGCTTGGGTATGCGTTGCCATTCTTCTCGGAGTCATTCTATTGCTGCGAAGGCACTGTCAGCTGGAGAGAAACGTGACCCCCCTCCCCCCGTATACAAGTCTGTTATATATTCAAATACAGAAATGCCAACTGCAGCTTTGATTTGGTTTATCCGCCTCATAGGTGATTAATCCCGCTAAGTAGCTCTTAGCAGTCCTTAATAATTAATAGCTTAAAACTAGTAGGAATCAACATTGATTTGGATTAAGTACATTACATTTGTATTCAAACGAAACTTAACAAACACTATAAACCCCAGTTTATGCTCGTATTTATAGAAAAATACGGGCAAACTTTGAATAAACCGTAGGCGTTCCACAATGAGCACGTCACAAGCTAGCCTTTGAGCTGTCAGCCTCTTGAAGGAACCGGGGCAATTACATTGAAAACCTCCGCTGGTATCTTTAAGAATAAAGTCTGTTAAGTACATCATGGATATTAAATTCTGGTTCCGCTTTTAAATTCATGTTTATTCAAAATTGATGCGATGGAAGTACGTTCGCGGATGTTCTATTTACGCACACACATTGTGAGACGCGGAGACGACAGCTTTGGCAACATAGTCATCCTTGGCAACACTTGGTAACTGGAAAAGACCCAGAGACCGCTCACTAACTAGATGGTCGAACCAAGAATCGCACAAGCAACCGTCAGGAGCCGATGGAGACAGTTCGTCCGTTTCAGACTTGCGTCCCACCATGACCACGCGATCTTCAGACATGAACGACCCGACTAGAGAGAGAGAGGGGATCAAATACGAGGCCCCACACATTTATCCTCATCATCTACCGAACCGAACAAAAGGACACGAAAATATTTTATTGACTAGCTGCCCGGCCCGGCTTCGCACGGTTGGTTTTCCGTTTTCCCGTAAGAATGAAGCATTTTTCAAGGTTAAAAGTAGCCTATGATCATCAGGAATAATGTCGGCTTCTAATAGTAAAAGAATATTTCAAATAGTTTCGGAGCCTATTCAATACAAACAAACAGACAAATAAACAAACAATCAAATCTTTCCTCTTCATAACTGCAGATAGATAGATAGATAGATGTAGATTCATAAATTCTTAGTTTTGTTATGATTGTGCAAGGTGAAATATTATAATAAACAACAAGTCAATGGTGACCCATCATCATCATTATCATATCAGCCGAAAGCCTTCACTGCTGGACATAAGCCTCCCCTAAAGAGTTTATGATGAATGTCGTAATTTATAACTATAATTATAGTCATTCGTGTGTCTCCGATATTTTTTTAATACTGTGACGGTGGACAGGAAGCATACGGTCTGCCCGATGGTAAAAAAACACCGTATCCTGTGGTTGCTTAAGATTCCAGAAGCATCACAAGCGCGTTACCGATCCTTAATTGACCAGTGGATTCGTTGTGTTGATAGCTGGAGACGAAAGCTGGTCTCTTTCAACAATACATCCTCG
Organism: Epinotia demarniana; assembly: GCA_945867215.1. NCBI lineage: Eukaryota > Metazoa > Arthropoda > Insecta > Lepidoptera > Tortricidae > Epinotia > Epinotia demarniana. Next base: position 8,476,061 of record OX244274.1, read on the forward strand.
GGAGCTCTGACGACCTAACTCACCTCTAGGAACACAACACCACATACTTACACAGCATGTAGTGGCATTATTATAGCTGCGATTTTCTGCAAGGTTTTACCCCAGCTACTTCAAATATGAGCGAGATGTCATTCCTTGCGCCATACTACTTGACTACTGCGCCATTGCTTGCGTAGTGCGCGACTCAGCGACACTGGTCATGCTTACCTACATTAAACAAATAAGAAAGAGGAGGGAAGATTTTCTCGTCCCGCGTCGCGTCACGTCACTTTCAGCTGCCCTTTTTTTAATGGGTAGAAAATACGTGATGTATTCCTCCGCACCACGGGGATAGCGCGGAGGTTATGTCGCGGACTCGCACCCTGGGATCTCCTACGGAACGGAATGTAGTGCCGCCCTAGCAAAATGCCTCTGTGGGCCCTCCTTTTTTTGCGGTTGCAGCCCCCAACTGTACTACCCCGAGGTCCCCTTTTAGTTGCCTTGTACGGCAGTGGAATAAGTGTCGCGGTTGTGCTGGCCCTGAAGACGTGATTTCACGCCTATGGACGATATATAATGTATACAAACGACAAGCTTTTAAACCACTGTGTTTTAAAACAAGCAAAGTTAAAATATAAATAATACAAAAATACCCTTCAGTGTTGTTTGGTTGTAAATTTAATCAGCCTGAAATACCTTCTTGAAAATTGTGCTATAACTTGCACGTTTTACGATCGGTCATGGGTTAGGTACCTATGGTATTATTAAATGTTGCCAACTTTTTTTTAATCTGTTATTGGAATTGGAATCTTCTATCTTGGACGGAAAGTTGCTTTTTTAATAGGCTGCTTTGGTGCAATTCAGCCAACTCAAATAATCTCAAGTAGGCACTTCGGGTGTTATGTTTAACCTTGCCAAACCTGGCTGGCACAACGAATGGTTAATTAATCAGTTGATGTGTCCAATCGATACGTCAGAGCTACAATCTTGGACAATCTATCAGACGTTCTGCTATTTATATTGAAGGAAAATGTATTGAACTAATTAATGGACATACAGAAAATCAAAGGACTATGCAGAAAATTGTAGCCATAATAACATCACTACTTGCTCTGTAGGTGTGTGATGTTGTGTTCCTGGTACTTAATATAATCGCCAAACCTCTAGGCAGAGGATGCTCTATATTGAAGTTGATGGACAGACCTGCGTTAACCTCTAGTTCAAAACATGGGAACCCTCAAATTAATAAATCGCTTCTGATTCTTATGTAATGGAGTACCAAGCGTCCATGGGCTTCGGTTATGCTTGTATGCAACCGTCGTGGCAAAAACACGAGAGCGTAAAAAAGCTCGAAAAATATACCCGCAGCTAAAGCCAGTAGTTTATTAAGGCACTAACGCGGAAAAAATTATGTAACTAATTCCACAGTATTTTATTACTTCTGGACGCGTTAATAGACACATCGCTGGTGTTATTAGAGAAACTCATCAAGTGTTGTGATCAATCAGAGAAGCCTTCGAACGCCGAAAACTCGCGTCTGATTGGCCAACCCGAAGTAGGTGGTAAAACCAAAGCCGGCATAAACCCATCAACCTCTCAAATTACCCAATACGCCCAAACTATTGATCGTGTGACTAATTGGTATTAAAGGTGCTGTTATGTCTTAATTAAATTATACTCGTAATTTCGTGGTAATTCTGATGCGGTCGAAGAATTTTACTACGTTACAAATTTTGTACAATGGAGCAATTTCTGAGGCGAATGGGGAACGACTGCGTTAATTAAGGGGGTTAGTTACGCGTGGAATCACGTTTCATACGTTTATATACAACAGCTGAGGAATTTTGAGACATAAATAACAAAACGCGAACGCCGGCGCACATTAAAAAGGTGCGGGCGTAATTGCTACGGAAAAATTGTCTTCTTTTTATCCTTTTAAGTAAGCGCTAAATGGTTTGAAACAAAATAAAATGGGTTCAGTAATAAAAGAAGACCTTACGCAATCTACTCAGGTATTCTCACGAAAAATAGTTTCGCTAAGTTAACCTCGAAAATAGGCAAGGGAAATAGGAATTTCTCCGTCCATTAAATTTACGACTTGTCTCAGAAGCCCTGTCTTGCCTCCCGGATCTCTTTTTATAATTTATTTGCTGTGTTACGACCACACGTCCCTTGTAGCTAACAAGGAAATGTACACGATCTTTTGAGATATGACGGTGTGAAATATATACCATGTATTTCATGACTTGCCAGTTGTTCATTGTTTTAGTTAACTATAATTATACTTTCACAAAATCCGGGAAAAAGATTACGCAGGTGCAGATTTCTTATAAGTTTCTAAGTAGCGGATCCAGCGTCACTGTGGGTCATACATGCTCATGCAAATTCATTTGCCGTGTACAAATTATGCAAACTCGTAGATTATTGTATGATTATGTTTTGTGGCCATATCAAAGATTTTTTATTTATTTAAAATTATTTTAAAGCATTCCAAATTTTTCCTGTAGGTACATTCCATAGCGTAACCATCCCTTCTGGTTGCACATGAAAGGGCTTGGCGAACATGAAAATAATAAAAAAAATCTAAAGGGATGAAGCTCTAAAGCTAACGTTCCTTATCCAGTAAAGCAAGAACTATAACCAATTTGTATAATTCCGCGAAGATAATATTGGATCTCGTTATTAAACCCCTATCAATTGGACAAGGGGTTAATACGGCGTGGCCACGTCTCATCTTTTCGGTCGGGACTCTGCCCACGGTGTGTGAAATTTATGGAAATTGCATTTCCGCATTATGTCCAATATGGGGGTGAAATGTAAGTCGGGAAAGTTTCTTTACAGCGAGCACTGACGGTGCAGTCTTTCGTTTTCTCGTTAGACGCAAGGGAATTCTATTTCAATAGTCGTCATTTGGCTGGAAGCGAGCAGTATTGTGTGTCAAAGTATTGGTGAAAGATTTGAAATAACTTTTTACGAATAGTTTTTCGAACGAGTCAGCGTAGCGAACGAAGTTCTATGCTTCAGCTTGTGTCGAAATCGTTTAACTGCCCGGTGTGTGTCTGTCTGTCGATTCTGGAAAAAAATCGTGAGCAAGTTCGTTAAGTCTACCCATAGGTTTTTTTTATCAAATCACTCTTTCGAAATATACAAATAAATAAAAATAAAGACAGGCTCGCTTGCTCTATAGCTCACAGAGCCACTAGTAATATTTGAACGAGCGAGCGAAGCGAACGAAAATTAAAGAGAGAACAAAAATTATTTCGTATGTCCGGCTATTCTCCTCTCCCACAGCCCAAAGGCCCCCCTATTCTGTAACGTGTTTTAAGCTCACCTCACGCTCACCCACAAATAGGTATAACTTGACGCCGCGATGCGTAGTAACCAAGCGTAGGTAGAGGTCTAGTTTCGTGACGGGTGGCGGGCGGGGTGAGTCGCTTCAGCGCGTAGTGAATAACAGCCCGGGTCGCATTTTTCAAATGATTTTCGTTAAATTTTGTGAGCAGGATCAAAAGTTATTTAGATATTTTTGACGATTCGGTTTATCGAAACATTTTTTTTTAAATCCTGATTCGCGAGTTGTCTTTGCTGCTCCCAGAGCCACTAGTGCTTAATGTACAAATACAAATACAAATACAAATACTCTTTATTGCACACCTCAAAACATGAATCAAATAAACATAATAACTTATTAAAAAAATAGATGTTGACAACAGGCGGTCTTATCGCTAAAGAGCGATCTCTTCCAGACAACCTTTAGGTAGCGGAGAAATAGCAACAAAAAATTACATAATAGGTAGGTGGCAAAATTGGAAGTAAACTTCCAACATACACAATTACATCTATAATAAACATACACACATAAAGCATACAATAAACATACATAAATTCCTACATAAATACATATAGTGTTAACCATAAAGACGGATTTAAAAATAATAATAATAAGAAAAATAGTATCTGAGGAATCATGGCAGAGACAGATAGTGCTCCTTAAGGTGAGCTTTGAAAGAAGCGACTGATTTAGCTCGCCTCAAATCCACGGGCAGAGAATTCCAGAGTCGAATGGCTTTGAATGTAAACGAGCAATTATAGAATTTTGAAGAGGATGACGGAACAGTGAGAAGAAAATTTTGGGATGACCTGGCCGACTTGACGAAACTAAATCGTTCTTTGAGGTAGCGTGGTGTAGCGGGATGAAACAGAACATTATATAGAAGGGTCAGGACATGAGCGTTACGACGATAACGAATAGGTAGCCACTTAAGCTGAGAGCGAAAATAAGAGACATGGTCATACTTGCGTAACCCAAATATGAACCGTATGCAGACGTTTTGAATGCGCTCAAGCTTATTAAGTTGATCTTCAGTGAGATCGAGGTAGGAAATATCAGCGTAATCTAATATAGGGAGAAGTAGTGTCTGAGCAAGCGCAATTTTGGTAGGAATGGGAAGAAAATTCCGAAGCCTTCTGAGGGAACTAATTGAAGCAAACATCTTCCTGCTGACCTCGCCCACTTGAGGCACCCATGATCAAGTTCGGTCTATGATAACGCCCAGGTTTTTGACTTACTTTGAAAATGGGATCATAACACCATTGAAATAAATCGGGTCAAGGTTATCAGGATCAATTTTTGGAAGAAGCTTGGAACTACCAACTATAATAGCTTGGGTCTTAGCAGGGTTAACAATGAGTCCATATCTACGACTCCAGTTTGAGATGCTCTCAAGGTCGGAGTTTACAGTACAGATGACATTCTAAAGATCATCAGCGACACCCTGCGAAAAAATTTGGAGGTCATCGGCATAAAGGTGATAATGCGAGGAAAGATTATGAGTAATAGAATTAACAAATATTGAAAATAGCAAGGGAGATAACACGCCGCCCTGCGGGACACCGGCTAGCGTGTCACACCAAGTAGATAAGGAATCTTCCACCTTTATACGCTGCCGACGACTGCTTTAATAACTACGAAACCATTCAATTACTGCAGGAGATATATGTATAATGTACTTAAAAACATGATTTTTTTTCTTGAGGGCTTAGATGACCTTCATGTTCATATGAAATTGATTTAGCTAAGTTGAACTCTTGTCACTTTTATGGAAACGTATCTCAATTTAAATAAGAAGTTAATAAAACTCATCTATGGGATGTGTTAAATGTTCGTGAAAAAAGTAGATTTGGGCCAGCCCTCACTTAAACTGGAAATCCAGCAAAAGACAACTCAAAATTATAACTTTGTACGAGTTCGTCGAGGTTACTGACTCTAAGACTCTAGATGCCTTTGCAATAGTTATAGTAAAATACTTTAGTTACGGCAACCCAAAACAAAAGGTAATTAAAATTCAAATTTATATTTATTCAGATAACATGATCCTTTTTGTTAGTAAAAAATATGCAATATGTTGGCCGGCAAATATAATATAATTAAAGCTACCACTAAAGTTAGTTGAACAAGCCTTTTAATATTACGTCGTTCAAATCGTGCACTACTTATACAATCTGACGGATTCTTGCTCTGAGAGGTGATCACGTAACTTTTCGAACGCACGTTAGGACAAACTCAACTGTAATTTTTTCCTTACAAAATATGTCATTTAGATCTACTATATTTATTTATCGTATGGCAATTACAATGAAAATACACTGTTTTATAATATAAAATTATATTCTGCCAGGTAGTTAGTAGCTGCAATCGTAATTTTTTTAAATCTTCTGCTGGATCATAATGCAGTTTTTCCGAGTGTATCGAGTTCGAGGCAGGTAGGTATCGTAACAATGTATTTAGATCTACCTGACGTACGTACAATGTGTTACTTGATCGACCTGCTGGGTGCTATCATAGGCCTTAACGTCTCATCATCATATCAGCCGAAAGACGTCCACTGCTGGACATAGGCCTCCCCCAAAGAGTGCCAAAGTGACCGATCCCGCGCCACCCGCATCTAGCGGACTCCCGCAAACTTTACCAGGTCATCAGTCCACCTTGTCGGGGGCCAACCCACGCTGCGCCTTCCGATACGTGGTCGCCACTCGAGAACTTTTCCGCCCCAACGGCCATCGGTTCTACGTGCCATGTGCCCCGCCCACTGCCACTTAAGTTTAGCGATCCGGAGGGCTATATTGGTTCTGCTGCGGATAGTCTCATTTCTGATGCGATCACGCAGAGAAACTCCCAACATGGCCCTCTCCATTGCCCTTTGGGTGACTTTGAGCCTTCTTATGAGGCCCATAGTAAGCGACCACGTTTCAGTGCCATATGTCATCACTGGCAACACACACTGGTCAAAGACATTCGTCTTGAGACACTGTGGAATATTGGACGAAAAGATTTGCCGTAGCTTCCCGAACGCTGCCCAGCCGAGTGGGATTCAACGATTGACCTCTTTCTCGAAGTTGGACCTACCTAACTGGATCGTCTGTCCTAGGTATACATAATCGTCTACAACTTCGAGCGTGAAGTGTCCGATAGTAATGGGAGTTGGTACTACATGGGCATTTGACATGATCTTCCGCTTATCCATGTTCATTCTTAGACCAACTCGCTCGGATGCTTTACTGAGGTCGTCGAGCATCGTACTTAAGTCCTCCATGGTCTCAGCCAAGACTACTATTATCGTCAGCAAACCGAAGGTGAGTGATGTACTCGCCGTTGATGCTGATGCCTAGAATTCTCTAGTCCAGAGTCTTGAAAACGTCCTCCAGTGCAGCGGTGAACAGTTTTGGAGAAATAACATCTCCTTAACGTCTATTTCAGGCAATTTAAACATTGCTGTGGAGACATCGTTTTTGGTGACCGATACGAGACCGGCATGGTCTTCCACATTTCTGGCAAACAAAATTCATGCCAGGGTCTCTGGTCCCGGTCTGTTGTCTACGCAACCTTCTATTGACTAGTGTCTCGAACCAGGTTCCATCGCACAAAGCTCTTCCGTCCATAACGCGTTTGCGCCATTGAACTCTTTCGTCGGCAAGCTTTTCCCAGGCCTTCCAGTCTACCCTCAGCACGTCTATCATGGGACGGCCGCAACATACTCTCGATTTTTCTCGCACTATACCTCTTAGAGTGTTCTAATAAAAGAGAGACGGATAGTGCGAGAAAAATCGAGAGAGCTCGCGCGCCGTCGCGTGATAGCCGTGTCAGCACGGCTGTACATGTAGGTACGAGTCAGGTCGGCATCATATCAAGTCGCTATTTTCGCTTTCGAAGCGAAATAAAACTGAAACTAAAATATAAAATCGTAAACACCAAAACAAAACTTCTATCCTGCTAATATTACGAACGCGAAAATATGGATGTTTGCATGTTTGAATGCTTAGTTGTTCAGATATTTAGATGTTTGTTACACATACACGCTTAAACGGCTCGACCGATTTGGATGAAATTAACCACGAAGATTGTTTATAGCCTTATTGAAATATAGAATAGTTTTATCCCGGGTCCACGTAGACGAAGTCGCGGGCGGAAGCTAGTACATCATAACGTGTATTATTGTATATTAATCCCAATGACATCACAAAACGTGATACTTGGGGATTCAGCTGATTTTCCACCGGAGGTGCGACGCCAGAATTAAAATTCGTATGGTAAATTTTCTATTCTCTCCACGCTAATTTTCGGTGGAATTAGTAAGTGCCATACAAATTTCAATCCTCGCCTCGTCTCGCCTCTCCGGTGAAAAACCAGCTTTAGTTTGTCCACTGCTCAATTCACTTATCTATGAATAAACTTTTACCTTCGCTTTCTCGCTTTTAACAAAAGTATAAAGTTGTCATGTTTCTAGTTATTATCAAAAACCCTAAGTTATCCACGTTTCCCTCAACACCTTATGACAAACTTAAATCAAAAGTCTAACTCCAATTTTAAGAAGGGTAGAAATAGAACCTATGACGTAATTATCTTTACAGTACATATGGTGCTACTTTCCCGCACTAGTGCGAAAAAGAGCACTTTTCGTGCATATGTCGAAACTTTAAAGAGCCATATGTACTGTAAAACGTTGTACGACACACGTGCGAATAGGTAATTCGCAACTTTAATTTATCACCACTCGTTGCGAATTTCCTATTTTCAGCGCTTGTATCGTAAATAACTATTTCAACACAATTGCTCGTAACGTACCTCTTATTGTGTCGCTTTTAGGCTCATAATCCTGGATATTAAAAACGCGTGTTTTATAACATTACAACACTTGTGTGTTATGGTTATATCCCGATTAAGTTACGTTGGCACCTTGCAGCAAGATATATACATGAACGCGGTGCATTCTTAAATTAACCGGGTTGTACATAATGTACAGTTTTTTTTTTAATTTTCGGCAAATGGATTCTTACTCGACTAAACAAATTAAATCCTTTTTGTTAATTAATTGACTATTTCTTTTTGTATATGATATGGAAACGTTTAATTTAGTAAAACTATTCACTTTTCATAACATTTTACATGAATTAAATACAGATAACATTTTAAAACGAAAATATAATTTTATTTTGTATTGGCTGTTTAGAGATTTCTGTGCCCACACTGCGCAAACTTCACGAAAAAAATACTGTTGGGTACCATTATAGGTTATTTATAATATTTATTTCACAATTATTTGTAAAATTTGTTTATGCGTGTTTGGTTATTATCAAAAATGTTGACTCGTGGTGACTAGAACAGTGATAAATAGAATGGATGCCACTGGAAATTCTTGGCGATGTGCAATTGTGAGTAAAAAACCTGTTGTCATCTTAATGATTTGCTTAATGTAAAGTAAATAATTTGGCAGCCCTATAACATTTTCATCGAAAATGATTTTTTCCTCTCAAAATGTGTTGAAAAACGTCGTATGATACGCGTGAGCTTTGATAATTACATCCTCGGCTTCCTTATCACGCTCACCTGCGGTTCGCGTGAACAATTTCGCCTCTGACGTAATTATCAACATACCTCACTTGTATCACAATGTACTATTACGTCACACCTGGCCATAATGCGAGTTTTACTGCACGCTGTGCGTACGGGAAAACTCGCATTGGGGCCAGGTGAAGACGTAAAATTTTGTACTCAACACGGGCGGTAATTCGTAAAGCCCCAGAGCGCAGATTTATGGCCCTCACCTTCGGTTCGGGCCACAAACACTTGCGATCTGGGGCATTTACGAATTCACCGCCCTAGTTACGTACGTAATGTAATGTACTATTATGTAAATTAAAGGTACCCGTATCTCTCCGGTCAAACTTTAACACAATACGCTGAAGTTCTAATCAAAGTAACGACGTGAGCTCATCGCCTCCTTTGAGACCAGAAACTCTTTTATATCTTCAAAGGAGTAACTTGCGGACTTTTGAAATACGAGTTTTTCCAGAGTTCGTTTCCACAAGGTATTTGGCCGGTGAATATAATGTAACGAAGGTTAGACGTGACTGTGTAGGGACGTGGAATAGGTTTCAGTTGAGCGTGAACTTTCTTTCTATTAAGCGTAAGTTGTTAGGGATATATCTATAAAGTATGTCTTAAAACATTTTCTCTGGTAACTACTTACTTTTTTGTTATTCCGTGGAATACATTGTAAATATTAAGAATGACTTTTGACGTAGCAATTTTAAAGTTAATAAATAAAAATTCAACATCGGTCAGCACGGTTATATCACATGACGGCACGCGAGTTGAGTCGGTTCGAGATAGATTATCCGTCTTTTTCTTAGTATTATAATTAGATAGAGACAGATAGTATATCTTGCGACACAGCTGGCGTACCGTCTTTTGATAATCATGCTGATATTGTCACTAGTCAGTGTCAGTGATTAATTTGGTACAGCGAGCTTATTTCGAATTAATCTCTACCTTAGACTCTAAAGAATGTGCCTAGAAAAGAGCGACGTTAAAAAAACAAAGTCAGGCATTGCTTGCTAAATAAAATTCTGCAACTTGGCAATCACACAACTTTACTGCATTTATGGATTATTGCAAACCCAAAACTATGTAGTATTGTGTGATTGCCAAGTCACAAAATTCAAGAGAGATTGGGACATCAATGATGTCCCAATGATGTCACATCATACTAATTTAAGACGTTTGACATATTTGACAATGATTATTACTGTTGCCATACAAAAAAGGCTTATCTTTCTCTGGCCTGACTCTAATATCGTTTTATAAAAAATATGTAATATGGATAATTTGAAATTATTTTTAAAATGTTATATTTAATATTTGATAATGGAATAACCAAAATATTCACTAAGAAAGTGTTTACATATGGCTCTTGTTTAATTATGTTAATTTTAATTACTAAACAAGAGCTGATTACTTTTCATGTAATTTTTATAATGTTATAATTATAAATAATGCTGGAATTTTGCACAAACACTGTTCGTTTGTTTCAGTCTTATATTTTTCATAACTACAGTTGCTCCAGTGTGAAATGGAAATAACAATTTTGGCAGCTCTCATATACATAATTCGTTATTAATATTTTGTGGCTATTAATTTTTCGTTTCAAATGATACTAAAGAAAACTTACATTCATTTAATTGAATTCACATGTGAATAACTAATAAAGAATCAAAAAAAAAATCTCTTTTTAGCCCAATGTTGACAATGTCATTTGGCTTTAAGCTCGCCGTTTTTTGTGTGCGGGGCAATAAACTATAAATAAATAAAAAGTTTCATGGTTATTTAAGTTTTCCCTATCTTTCAAAGTTAGAAGAAATGGACTGACCAAATTTAGATCTAAACTATTTCGTCTAGTGTTTTAGTTCAGAGTGCAAAGTACATACTACGAACGGCAATTTATTCTAAAACAATAGTTGAACCATAAACTGTACAAGAATTTGTAATAAGTCTTTACAAGTTTATACAATCCCTAACGGAACTAAGTAACATTGTTATGAAATGAAGAAAACATGCCGCAAGCCAACAAGCTCTCGCAATCGCAAAAAATCTGCAACTCATTTCGTTGTAAAAATAATGCCATAAAAATTGTTAAATAAGGAAAGATGACTCTATTCTTGCTTTGGTGTAACAGTTCCATCTTCCAACTGTACATTTCTCGCTGCCTGCAGAGTAATGAAAGAACGCAGACATTGCCAATTTGTTATTTACAATATTAAAAGAACGAGAGGAATGTTGTCTGTAAAAGTTTGATTGTTTTAGACGTTAAAAAATGGGTACAATATTTCTGTCACCTAAGTTTAGATGTGTTACTAATCTGCAATACCCTAATTTTAATGTATATCCCCATGATATATATGAGTGATCATATTAATAAAAACTGTCTCTAAATATGAATCTTCGGATTAATGTAAAAATGTATTTTTATTTATAATTTGATCACTTTTTTCTATAGCCTGAATATAAGATCAGTCCTCTAAAAAGTAAGTAACGAGCAGCTATATACATTTGTACCTACCTAATAATAGTAAATCTATCACATTGTAAATCTCATCAACAAACTATTAGTATCACAATATCATTTAATTCGTTCAATCATCAAAATAATAGATCTGCCACCTAATAAATAGATCAATCAGTTCCTAAATTCAATGAAAAAATACCGAAGTCAAAATGGCGCGCTGTGAAAATTGACCAATCAGCTTGACCGCTCGCTTGCTCACCGGCCGGCGGCGCGCAGGCAGTCCGCAATATTTATTGTGGCGGATCCGACTCGGATGGCGGATAGGTTAGAAAACACCGGCATTTTTTTTTAAAGAGCGAAAATAAATATAAGTTTTAAAAATGGGCCACCTTTGCTATACTCTGACACATGTTTAATTATTATAAAACCTATGGTAATTTTATATTTACTAATTGGGTATTGTCTAATTTCAGTTGAATTATTTGATAATTAATATAATTTTCCAGTGATTAAAAATGCATTTTTAGATAAACATTTTTATATTGTTTGGTGATTCAATTTTAGTGACACTTTTATTATTTTGAAACCCACTTAATTAATTTTTAGGGAAGCGTTTTAATATTATTTGGTGATTTAAGTTAGGTGACAGATCTCCTATTTTAGGAACAAATATTATTTATTAGGTCACTGAAAATGCATTTATTAGGTAATTGATAAAATCATACCCTTATGCTTTTGTTGTATTTTTAAGTCATTTAATACCTGAATACTTATGCCTGGAACTTTAAAAATGAATGTGAAAATAACAAAACACGGTGTGGCCTCTGCCAAACTATAAGTCTGTAGGTGCATAGCGAGCAGAACGAGTGAAAAAAACTGAGACTAGGCAAATAAACAAAATATGCATTATTATGATGACGACCGACTCTGAACTGGGATCCTTGGAGATTTCATCTATTTGACGAAAATATAAATGTTTGTTACCTACCTGGCATTTTTAGTACCTACCGAATGTTCAAGAACTATAAGGAGTACGGATTTTTGTAAATGTTGTTCCTATCTACACAATCCTTACACAATCCTAGAGGGACCGACAAATCATATTTTTTTAATTTAAAAATGTTGCCGTTTCGGTTGCAATATTATTTTATACCAAGTTGGTGGCAAACAAGCTTACTGCCAGCCTGATGGTTGTAGCCCATGGACGCCTGCAGCTCCAGCGGACTTGCAAGCTCGTTGCCAACCTATTAAAAACCTGTACACTCCTTTCTTCAGGAACCTCTTATTGTAGACCCTCGGAAAAACCACGACATTGACATGAAGGTCATTCCACAACCGGAGAGTTCATGAGCATAAATAAACGAATATTACGGTACAATCTGACACAAATCGAGCTAGCCCCGTAATAATAATTTAAGATAAGTAACCCTAATTTCATGTCAGCTGGCGCTGCGAACACATTCACGGAATGACAGATTAAATGTATCGACAATTTATTTTTGTGTCTGTGGTTCGGAGTAATAAACATCTTATTTAACTTAATACGTGATTTTATTACGACGTACGAGAACAAAGTTAATACAATTCTGAGACTTGTCGTGGCAGGTGACCGCTAGTCTACTTCCATAAATCATTATCCAGTCAAACCTTTACTCGAATCAGCCCATGACCTTAATTTCCATCGCAATCACAGCACAGCAGCAACAGTCTCTTCACCTGGCGGGGACCGTATCCAATTGATATCATGATGTGCGCTCGGACTGCTTGAAGATGGCATCCGCCATAAGTGTATCCATGTGTGTACCTAGATTATTGTCGTTTTAAAGGGCCTCTGCGCTGTTGGCTTCGGCCCCACGCATGCTTTTCAAAGGTACGGGACCCCACAGTCCCGATATACGTCAAAGACATCATAATCATAATCATAATAGCCTTTATTGCCGAAACTAAAACGGTATTACATAATATTTATAAACTTTACTTAAAAACTAACACATCGGATTGTCCGGATTAGTGGTCAGCGTGTCTTGTGACACATAGGCCTCTCCCAGCTGTTTCCATTCCTTTCTATGAATGGCTTTCCTGGTCCAGGTGGCGCCCCCTATAGACTTGATGTCATCCATGGACCTTTTAATTGGTCTACCTCTTTTTCTGTTACCGAGTCGTGGTTGCCATTCTGTAATTATTTTGGTCCATTATTTTTACGTCAAAGACATACATAATAATAATAGTAAGCTCAAAAAGTAAGGCTTGTTTGTGTTACCTATGATTACCAGTCGACGATATATTTAAAACATATAAATACTTAATAAATACATAGAAAACTTCCAAGACTCAGAAACAAAATGTTCATGATGATCACAAAAATATTTGCCCTTCCCGGGATTCAATCCCAGGACCTTCAGTTTCGTAGTTCTTCTTTTGGAAATCCCTCTGGAATCTTGTTGTGCACGACCATTTCAGTAACAAGGTGTGAGGAGGAACGCTTTGGCGATGGCAAGCGATCCGTTAGTACAAGGTGCCCTTATACACCATTAATTATGATTTTGATTAGAATTCTAATATCATGTCCACGCCAACGTAGGCGCGGGCGGAAAATAGCACTAAAAAAATTGGCTGGTGTAATAAACGTACAAAAATAAAACACCTATATATTCTCTAGGCTACAATAAAAAGTAAACTTTCGTAACTACCTTCCACAAAAGAAATAAGGCAGTAAAAGAACACTAGAGAGCACGGCGCGTCGTAATTCTGTTTCGAGACAAGAGGGCTAATTACTAACAGCGGGGCTACTAGATACAGGCTTAGGTGATAAGTGCTGCGAATTATAAGGGATGCTGTGAGCTTGATGGGAAATCGAATACACGAAGTCAGCCTACGTCTTCGTCAAGTACCAGTAACCAGAGTACCACCGTAAGTGACCAGAGGGTCACAAGTGTCTCATCTGACGGAATTTAAATAAATCCATCGTAGGATTCGTTTTTTCCGTTAATCGGTTGTAATTTTTTTATGACTTTTACGGTTATTTTGTATATCTTTCAGTTTGTCTATCGTCGTTGGATTTTTTCTTAACTCATTGCCTCAATGATTGATCCTTGATCCCTCAAATTGATAAGTTCGCCTTTGTACAATGTTTATTATTTCCTTACTATTGTGTTCCATAAAGTTCTTTCTTAAAGTGTAATGAAATAAAACATACGTATATACAAGAATTATGGTAATTATCGTAGTAACATATTTCAGCGCATATGCGTAACCTAATCTTGAATTGGCATTGGCCTTTATTCAGCTACAGAATCTGCAATTAGAAACGTGTCTTTTAAAAAATGTATCCCACTTTAATAGAGACCACTTTACTAAGACACTGATCGTTTCATACAAGAGTACCTATAGATTCGACAATGCTCGCCTGTCTGTCCCTAGCCATAAACTGCCGACGCTGGATCGCGCCTGTCAACAATATAAACTCCAGATTGCGGTTGCGGGATCAAGGTCGCTACGTTGGCTTTCGTATTTTATGGATCTGTCAGCTCTTCTAGTTGGTATTAAACGCTTGTACGGTTCTCAATACCTGAAATACAGCGCCATGTTTGCATTCCGTTTAGAGCCCACGAATAGTTACTGCTTAGTTGAAAATTGTTCAATTAAGTTGGCGTGTTCATACCTCAAGAGCATTGGGGTAACCTTGTATGAGAAAAATGTAGTTTTTGGTTTTTTGCAGCGGCCAAGGATGTTTTTTAATAGTCGTTTGGTTCTCTAAACAAGTATTAAAAAATATCTATCTTGAGACGCATACAAATATAAAATGAAACGCGTTAAACATTGTCGGAGCCTGGATATTAAAGTTTGAAGTTTTGTTTAGGTATAACTTGTCAATATGACCTGTGAAAATATATATTGCAAATATCCCTTCAGCTGTGGCGAAAAAACATGGCCGCTTACCCACGTCTGTGGCACCCTCTGAGGGGCGCTCCACTAACAAGGTTTGTGGAGTGAAGTGATTTGGTAAAATTAAATTTTCTTTAGTTTTTTACACAATCACAGCCAGGATTTTGGATGAAACTCAATATTTATTCAATTATCTAACCGCAACGATATATCATCGTTACATTAAAGTCGCATTAAGGCTATCTAACTGACCTCGTCACCACCTCACCGAAGTTCACGACGTATTTTGGTTATTTTAAATATAATCAATTAGTTTTTTGGGGTGTTAAATGGGCTTAATTTGAAAAAATTTGTGTTATACTTATTCGAAAAACATAAAATGGCAGGCTCGTGAGTATTTTTTTCACACTAGACCATTTGAAATATTCTACCAAAATAATGCCTACACTCAGAAGTTGCTCGTGTAGGCTTCGATTTACATGCTTATATCTGAAGTGTTTTATACTGTATGTAATCAAATTCATGCCTGAACTATAAATATGGGTCATCAACTAGGTGCAACGGTAGCTTTTTTTATTGTAAGTGCAGCAGGTTTTATCTGAGAGTAAAATGAAAAAAGTATGTCTACTTTCATACAAAATAACCTCTTCCAAACGAGTGCAATTATCACAGCAACTATATGATTTGAACCAAACAAATTAGGTTTCATAAAATTCCCATTAAGTATACTTTTAGTTTAAACTATAATATAACCATCAGTTAAACAAAAATCACATCAAAACATGATTTGAAAACAGTATAAATCAAGGTCATGATTAGTATAGAGTGCGAATCGTAGTGACGTCACGAGGTATCATGTGGGCATCCCTCGGAGGGAAATTCCCGGTCGGTTAAGTCCCCCTCTGAGGGATTTGTTGTGATCGTAACCAACTTCAATCGATTTATTTACTTTCGGGACATTGATAATCCATTTAAGTTCATTTTGAACAAATGTATGATAACTAACGGTAATTTTAATAGCTAATAGTAATATTAAATTATTAGAAAAGCGCTAAAAACGTGTTGCCAAATTTTGACCATGAGTAGGTATGTCATGTTAGTCACGGTTTTATTACAGTTAACCCGTTGAAATAACACTTGTTTCTATGTAATTCTAAAGATTACTTACATGTCTACAAAAACTGTCCTTCTGGCACTACAATTCAGCACTTAACCAACTAAATTTCACTCGCGAACACCGACCGTGTCAAACGTGCCACTGACTATTTTAGACTAACGACTAAATTGGTTATTTCCTCCATTGACCATTGAAGGTTTCGCTTGCTAGTTGTCTCACTGAATTGGCTATACGTTTCAATGGATTAAAGCGAGATCGATACACGAATGCCGGTTTTATTTCTACGAAAGAAAGCAAAGCCATTGCGCCCCTCCGAGGGGCGCTCCACCGACCTGCAGGAAAAAATATGAAGCCCACAGAGGGATGAACACAGCTGAAGGGATATGTCGGCTCCGATGCATTTAAACATTTCGTAACAAAATATGTTTGTTTTGAGTAGATCTATCATAATCAACCACTTTTACAAATGGCCGATCGTCTTAAAAAAATGACAACATTTTAGCCCAAACGCCTTTTAGTGACATTATTTTTAGAGAATATAATTAAATATTGCAAATGAAGCTAGTACTTATTCGATACTTGATCGAATTATGTAGGGACCTACAATGTGACCTTTCTTTAAGGACGATACTTTCATCTTGTCTGTCTCTGTTTCTAATGTCATCTAATGTTTTTTGAATAATTCTCCTTACTGCCAAAAAGAAACTATTCAAAAAATAAAAAGTCATGCTTTATTATCTGCATCTTGGCATTAGGAACAACATATTTTGTATACTTATATCGATAGAATTTTATTATAATCCACCCACGATGACTTGTTCTTGCCACATAGGTAAGTTAGTGATAAATGAGACGCCATAAATTTCATAATAATCAATATTTCCGCCATTGCTTTTTCTACGGTCAATATGAAAATGATATATATGTATACTCATTTATCTTCTTGATTTTAATGTCAACAAACATTAGAAGTTCATATATTTTACTTCAAATTTTACAAGGCTCCTACTACATAATTATGTAATACTCGTAATTATGTCATTATTTTTCACTAATTTGATACTTTCATACTTGAATACTTTTGTCATATTTTTCACTTATTTGAATAGGAATCTGCGGGGTAATCACGTAACGTTTTGTACGTTAGGACAATTTAACTGTCAATATTTCAATATAAAATTTGACATTTAGATCTACCTAACGTGCGTACAAATGCGTTACGTGATCGACATGCTCCTGGTAACCAATTGCATTTCCTCTAATGTTATGTTATGATAGTACCAACGTTCGGAGCGTATCGTAATTGTGCGCTATGCCTGGACCGGGTTTCGTCTAGACAAAGTTTGGAAGAGACTGGAAGATTAAAGACAGCGGTATGAATAGGACCAGCCTAGAGAAAGAAAACGAAAAATGCCTTTACGTCGAAAGGCTTGTGCGCTGTCACGTACACTGTGTTCTTATTTAATCTTTTTGCAGAGGTTTTGTCAACGGCCATTTGCCTTTAGCAGAATCCTTGAATATTGGTCCAGATGTTTGTTTACTTTGTTTCGCAGGATATGACTCGTCGTTGTATAACTTCTCGTGTGTCATATGACGATTCACAATTTTATCAAAAATATCTGCTTGATCAGCTAAGTAGTAGTGTTTTTTTTTTTTAAGTATATGTCAAACGCAGCACTCTGAATCTAACGAACCCCTTCTGAATAGTAGTTTTGTTTTCTCATCGTTTGTTATCGCGGCATAAATTAATTCGTCATTAGAGTCAGACCAACATAAGCGCAATTACCTGTCGTCATTACTGGAAAATAATGATGCCTATTCCTTACTGAATTCTATGATGACGAATCAGAAATGAGGCCCAATTAAGTAGTTTGTTGACGTGGCATGGTGACCCTTAATGAGGATATAATTATGGTCAAGAAACGTTGCACCCTAAATCATATTCTGATATAAAAAATACAAATTAATAATAAAGCGCTGTTTAATAACATATTCATAAAACCCCGTGATAATAAAAAGTAGTGTGGAGGATGCGGCCGCTATTAATATTATTAATATGGCTTCATGACGCGAGAACCATAAAGTTGAACAAACGAGAGAGGCGGGATATTTTTTACCGCCCGAGCTCCCATAAAAACGTAGGCCCTGAATTAGCTCGATTCTTTGTCACCCCTTTTGAACAACCCTTAAATTTCTACGACCTACCACTGTCTTTGTCTAACAATAACCACTACATTCCTATCCGTTAAACTGCATCTACGAAAAACAACGTAAAACCGCCCGAGATGAAACGAGATAGAATAAAATATATGCACTAGTAGAGACGACAGAGAGAGCGACATACGTAGTAGTAGCCACGGTCGTATACTTTGTCCTCAGCGGGAGCGAGACGGCGGAGAACCCTCATGAGCGACCGAGAGAGAAACAGAAATTAACCAACAGAGGGGAGAGGAACCGAGCTTCTTCAGGCGGGGTGGTTAGTCCGCATTCGACCGCGAGCGCGGTAGCGTTGGCCCTCCGAAACTGCTCTCTGGCGAACGATTCGAGTTGTGAAAACGTTTTTCTTGTGCGTTTACAAGTTTAATATTGTGATTTGTCAAGTTTTGTTATGGAACTACGAGTACTAAACTTGGACCGTGAATTGTGACGAACCTGGAAGTTTATTTAGCCAACATTTAATTGGAACATGTTTTCGTGACATGAAAAACGGTTGAAAATCTTTGCAGTTGGCATCTGAAGAATTTTGTAAGACTGTATTATTATGACTAGCAATTTATACGGATTTATGTGCGCGTTATGATAAGCAAGGAGCTTTGGCCATAACTCTAATTGCGAGTCGAGGATACCAAAGATAATGTGTGCCAAAATGTTTATATATAGTTTCACTTTGCTTTCGGCCATATGGATTGGAGTGTTAGCTGAAGAGGAGGTGTCTTCACCGCTACGAGTAGCGCAATGCAGAGCGACGTGCTTAGAGAAGGTAAGATATCAAATCCCCGCTTTCCTAAACCCGAATTATGAAACAAATTGGATACCTTTCCTTTCATGAATCGGAAAAATACCACGAAGCCACAGTCAACCTTGTTAGAGGGCGGATGGTTTATGTAAAGGAACCCACATGGTCCCAATTAGAATAGTCCCAAACCCCGCTTTGTCCATTTGTCCCTCAATCAATCGCAGTGAAGGCCATCCATTACCCGTTGGACCCACGATAATCCTGTGTTCGAGCTGATTAGCTACTTACCTACTGCGATCGTTACAGATCGTAGATCAAAGAACAACCGATCCGGTTAAATGATGCGTCGGGTATCGGCTAAAGGATTTTTGTTGTCAGTATTTTTAAAAGATTTTCAGGATTTTAATTTGTAGGTACCTATACTAGAACTAGATATTTGATGCTGTTTACTTTGATGGATTGTTCCACGTAAATGATGATGAATTCGTTATTGTGATAAATACTTAGGTATTAGTAGCGCTAGCCAGCTTTTTGTGTGAATAATGTCAAATAAAAAACGCATTAGTTTCGATCAATTAATTACGAAACATTATTTTTAATACTGCCAGGTCAGGAGAGTTTTCAAATTTGATACTGAAATATGTTGAAACTGAATTTAAAATGTTATCAAATACCATCGTAGTCGCAGAGTAATAAATCACTAGAGTTATTATAATTTATCTCACCTTTCGTACCAAAATATTGAAACTGTCTTGAAAGGGGAACCTAATTTATTGTGCTGTCGAAAAGTCCACGGCAGTTTGTTGAAACATTACTTATTTGAATTTCTTCATACATAGCATCGTCTCTGTCTCTCCTGGCGATGAAAATTGATCAAACACAAAACGCAATTACGTTACCTAGAATGTTTATCTTCAGCTCTCTAGAACGATAAGTACGATTTATATCGACCAATATTTACAGATACAATTTATCTAAACTGGTTGCGTTATTTATTTGAAACATTCCGAACAGGTTGCTTGGTTATCGGCATTGGGACCGAGGCTCAATAAATGTATTTTGTATCTCATCGAATTGTAATAAACATATTTGTTTCAGCCTTAGCTTTGAGATTGATCAATAAATTATGTTTCATATGAATAAGTTCTGTATTAAAATTTTAATTAACGTATTTGGATTGGGTGGCTATAACTTATCCGTCTTGAGCATTAATTAAAGTAACTTACGGGCATTTCCAATATGAAAATTCTTTTATTGAGTCAACTCAAGAGTCGACTTATTGATTTCTATGTGTATTGTCAATGTCTAAAAGGGAGAATAAATAAAATCGTAAAGAGCCAATTTTAGCCAAAGCCAGGTAGGCAGCGGATAAAAAAATCATGATATGGGTCCTGCCAATCTCGTGTGGATCAAATCGACGTATGTTGATAAATCTACAGTATTTGGGCATGATCACGCTTCGTCGAAATTTTTTGCCTCCTTTTTTGTTATTATTCTACCTGCGACTAAGCAAAGGACTAAGGTTGTGCACAATGAGCAGCCATTTTAGCTTTTTTCTCATTTTGTTTGCAAAGGGATGTGCGTGACGTTTCCAAGGGCGGAAGGATAGCCAGCAAAGGTTTTTATTGTTCACAAAATTAGAGTTGCCATATAATCAGGAAGTGGGTTGGGTTGAAAAAATTTAATTGCCTTTAATGGAGCAAACTTTATACCTGATTTTATTAATAATTTGTGAAAAATTTGCGCTTTTATATTGACAAAAAAGTTGCAAAGTATCGATAGAGGTGATGATTAGCATGTATGTATTTAGATACCTATTATACCTACGTATACAAATAAATACAAGACAAAGATGAATGACAAAAATATGTGAAGTGTTTTAAAAAAACATTCAATACCTACACACGCCTGTGTCTAAATGTTCTCAGAACCCATTATCGTCTCATTGAAATTACAAAGTCACCGTTTTGTTTGTCTATGGATTTTTCATTCTTTTAATGTTTTTGGGCTAGTAACTTTTTGTAGAAAGCTTGCCCCTGGCTGCCAAATGGGCTTTCAAAACCCGATATGAATTTTAAAGAGCATGTTCTTAAACGTTCGTATCTACGTCTAAGACGTTTTTGTTACATGACTTGTAGAAAATATTTAAATATCTGTATTCAAAAACATGTCAACACATTCTTGTCCCATTCACCTGCTGCACTCAGAATAATTACCTATTATCCTTTTAACTCTGTAACAACTTCGGTTCTTGAACTTAAAGTAATAAGCAGCGTGGTTTTAATCCTGGCTCCAATAGCATTTCTTACGTCAATGTAATAAAAAAACCAAAATACCCGTTTCTCCTTGAAACCCTAAATAATGCAAAAAAGAAACCATAAAGAACCAGCCGGGCGATTGCGAAATAAAATCTCGATTAGAAATTTAGGAACTCTCCGACCTTCCCTTATGGTCCCTTTTGAAGCGGCCACTCCGGAGTGAGCATTATTATTTTATCGGTGTTCAGCCATGCACAAGAGGTAGAATAAAAATTTTGTTCAACGGAAAATCGAAAAAAAAAGTGAAGGTTTCGGATGCACGTCCTCGGGCCACGCAGCGGTTAGAAAAAATAGACAAGAAAGTCAACGCCGGAATGACCTGCGTTTTTGTTCAAGATTTGTTTTTGTTACGTTTGAGTTCATTTGGAAGTAGCCATGTCCGTTGCTTACTGAATTAACTTAAATTGCCCTCGCTTTTTGTGTTTAAAAGCATTGCTTTATTTCTTTGGAAGCCATAATTTTAAGCCAGCCAATGGAATTGAAAGTACACCAGTCAGACTCTCGTCATGATTCACATATTTGACTTAATGATGATGTTATATTTTTCATCTTAAGAGTCCGAAGTAAGCTCGATTCTCCATACAAACGTAGTTACGCTCTCATTTTAAAACTACGTGTTGGATTGTAACGAAACTTTGCATGTTTAATGAAATGAGGTATATCTATGTCTGAAACTAGTTTACGTAGCTTCAGATACCATAATAAAAAAATACAGCGAATTTAAGTTTTTCATACAAAACTAGTTTTTACTGTATTTACTTTGTTTTATAAATTGGAACCAAATAAACTAATTACAGACATAGATATACCGCATGTCATTGTATATGCAAAGTTTCGTCACAATCCAACACGTAGTTTTAAAATGAGAGCGTAACTACGTTTCTATGGGAAGTTGAAATTTGGCCGAGCTTACTGCGGGCTCTTAAGTTATTTTTACTTTTGCGATTCAATTAGAAGAGGCTCACGGATTTTCCAAGGACGATAATTTATGGAAAAGGTCACGCAAATCGGACTAAGTGTCGCGAGGTGGCGTTATATCTACACAACTCATGAGAAGGGTGTCTTGCCTTATCCGGCAAGGCAGTCGTAATAGAGCCGTAGACGAGAGCAGACGATTAATGATTCATGACCCCTCGTAGCGCAGTGTCATCAATATTATTCTGTTTGTATCCCGCACGTTTGGCCCACCCTCGCCCGCGCCCTGTTCATACATAAATAAGCGCGACACGTCGTCTTCTCTGATTACATCGCACCGATGTAGTGAGAAATAGTGTAGTCAGATGCTGAGCCCGTCTTTTGTTCAATATATTCCCTAGACGCTGAATGAATAGTTAACACTGTATGCTCAACGTGCAAGTTTACGGTTTCGGGTTTCACTTAAAAGATTGGAGATAAGTCGATGAATTTATTTGTTTGGTGTCAATAAGCTGATGTTACAATGTTGTTTGGTGTAGGGGATTTATTTTTAACACTGATATGTATCGTCATTTCAATGAAGAAGTTTGTAAAGCGGATTATAAAAAATCACAAAATGGACAAAATGGTGCCTTGAATCTCAAAAACATAGTAGCGAATTGGTTTACAAAGGCCTAAAAGCTTTAATATCAATTTTATGAAGAATTCCGTATCAATTTTATGACGAAGTATAAAACTTACATCACGTAGATAAAGTGACATCTTATTCTAAATAGGTACGTTAATTAAAACGATTGTTACTTAGCTGCAGATGAGGCAACATATATTAACACAGTGTCAAATGACAGTAAGAGAAACACATCATTACTGGAAATTACATGATGTTCCGTTACTCCAGAAAATGACGTAGCGCTTCTTGTCACGCGATACGGCGATAAAGCCGGTTTCCAGGTTAAATTAAGTAAAAGGCAGAAGGAATCTTTGACAAATGCAGTGAGTATAGGTAAGGTTTAAGACAAGTAAATTAAAGAGATTATCAGTAGGTATGTAGGTATAGATCAAATTTTGAATAAAAGTATAAATACCTACACCTACAACCATAGTTGATACAAATTATTGTGCGATAAGACGCAAAGCTTTTGAAACGAAAACGACGTCTTCGCCTTTAATTTTAAACATAAATTGAAAACATGCAGAAACTGCATACTTAATGTTTTGTAAATGACCAGGAAACAGATTGTTATTAATGTATGTTTTACAAATTCTTTATAAACCATGAAACAACACGCTTTTAAAATCCCGCCTTATTAATGCGAGCCGTTCCGAGTGTGTATTTTTCCTCACAGATCCCATCTAGCGACATTAAAGCTCGCGGAAGACTTGTTCTACTGATAAATGACGTGCCCGCTACTACACTGCTTCGCTTTTAATCCTCCAACGCCATTGTGTAGACGTCCAATTTTTGACATCAACGGTTTCCTACCACCGCCCACGTAGTTAGGTAAATAAGAAATTAATGGTCTATCTGTATCTCTCTTCGAAATCAATTGCCCACCTATTTAATGATTTGTCGTGCCGATATATCTGTTCATAGATCTAAGTGTGGAGCCCAATTACTTTACAAGCGCCATTAGTCGAGAACTTGAATAAAGAGAGGCAAGGCAACACAAGATTAACTGCCGAAATTGCAATCAACACAAGAATGTTTCCAGTCGTAACCAAGTAATGTCATAAACAAGTATCAGTTAGATAAACACGATCGGGCCGGTTATAAACATAAAAAATATGAAACTGTTTATCAGTTTTAATAGTTTTGTGAGCGCGAGCGGCCGTTTTGATTACATATTTAATATTTCAGTAAACTATTTAACGTCGTTCCGAAGTTGATTGGGATTCGATTAAAAGCAGCTGCTTTGCTCTGAAGGCATACACTAAGCCCTGCAGCGACCGATGAAATGGAGATAGTTTTAATGCTCGTAAATTTCGTTTAGAGACTCCACCATCCGACCGACCAATCGCTTTCGTCGGGATATTTGCGTAAGTTTGAAACTAAAGTTTGTGCTCGATTTAGTAATATCGTATTTCATACGTATATATAACGTCCTTATAACACAGAGGGCTCCAACAATAGAGCCAAGAGAATCCGTTACTAAAGTAAAGCTAACTTACCACATCTAAACAGCTAAAACGGTTCATTTACTGCATAAAAAGTAAGGCAAATGGCCCAGAGCTCGACACTGCCCCAAATGTTGGCAACTATATATTTTAAACATAACATTACAGCTGACAAGCATGGAGACGATTATTAAAATTTAAGCGTCATAAACGCATAGAATGTGATACATTTTAAGACCCTCAATAAAACCTTTCAGTCAAAAACATTGTTACTAAACCAAGTGATTCATTTTAGTTTAAGAAGTTAAATCTCAAATAGTATATTTAGTAGCAGTAACAGAATATATGGGATCACGGGGACATCACTTTGTATTCAAGATCAAATATGTCGTTATTCTAAACCAAAGCGCATGATTACATGGACTTCATGCCTCAGTGAATTTGTTATTTTAAACAAAGCACAGTAGGATGCCCATAATGGGTGGAGCCTAGCCTTCGCAATGCGTACACGCAAGCCAACGCTACTACAAGGGGGAGTGGTGCTCGAAAAGCATTAAAGTGGGGGACCTGTTTTATTACAAATTAAAATGTTACTGAAACGAGCAACTTCATAAAATGCCGTAAAATTACTCACAAATCTTGACTAGCTAAGAAACCTTTTAATAGGGATAGGTGTCAAAATTTACTGTCTCCAAATTCGTTCCCTCTACAGCCCCAAATCTCTTTATCTGAGCATTAATCTTTTGAAACCCATAAAACGAATCTTTGGATCTTACCAAATATTTTGTACGGAATTGATGGAGGAACCGTTCCTTATCGGAGGCTTGAATCTAAGACGATGAAAATTCCTAGAGGTGTCGATACAACTTTAAGCGATATTTATAATTTGTGATTTAATGTTGAATCAATTGTTGGTTTTTTTTTTAATAAACTAAATAAGACTTTTGGAAACGCTATTCCTACTTAGTAGTATAATAATAACTCTGTTACCCATTGAATATCAAGGGGCCAGTTTTTTTAAACAAGCAGCCTGAGGATTGTAACAGTGGTAATACGAAACGCAGCACTGTAAAAACTATACCATCTTAGTTTCAAAATAGCTCGAGTAGTTCTAAATTACTACTGTACTGCCACTTAAAGTGTGAAGCGATCATGGGACTCGCGTGGGCCGCGGCACAGTTGGCATTCTTTTCACAAAAAAACAAACGGCACCCCGTTGTTTAAGAGGAAAAAAATAATGAAATATTGTCTCTTAACTTTTTTTGACATACGAGAGAAACCGTCGAGAGTTTAAAAGTGTCGTATTTAAATGAACAACCCACAGCGAAGTGACATTTAGATTCGATTGTGCCCCTTTATAAAAAAATATACGTGAGTTAGGCGCTTTGTATTATATATGTTTTAATATGAAACATTATCAGCATGTTCATCCACGATTAGACTCACGGTGTTTTTATGGTCCCCCATCGCTTGATTACTACTGAGCAGTATACGACGCATTTGTATTTAAACAACTTTTATCCATATTATCAAGTTTCAAATTGGTTCCTTAAAATCATAGGGCACCCATTTTAGAAGTCGATTCATCTGAATAAACACCAAGTGAATGCTGTTGCTTGGGCAAATAATGTCTTAACTACGTAAGATACCCATACATACTTACTGTGTTCTTTTCGACAGCCGAACGCAGACAAAAATACCGTTTGGGGTAGATTTGTCTCGTGGAGTCGCCTGTCATGGCCAATAACACAGATCAATGTTGCGTGCAGTTGGCCACGCCACTCGAAACACACTTATTTTGGAATCTAGCAACACTGGCCTATAAATAAATACAGAATTGGATTGTGTTTAAAGTAAGATTAATCGGTTGAGATTGTGAGGGCTTTTGTACACTTCGTGTTCAAGACTTTTGGAATGTTCGTCATGAGGAAAGACAATTCAATTTTTTATTTATTTATTGTTTGAATTCATAATTGTCTTAATCTAGAGTTATATTGAATTAGTTATTGTACTAAATGACGACCACTTTAGCCTAGTTGGTAATGACCCTGCCTACGAAGCAAGAGGTCCCGCATTTATTTAAATGTGATGAGCACGAATATGTTCCTGAGTCATCGATCTTTTCCATGTATTTTAGCATTTATTTATCTAAGTATGTAAATCGTCGTCTGGTACCCATAGTACAAGCTTTGCTTAGTTTGGGTCTAGCTCGATTGGTGTAAGATTGTCCCCTATTTATTTATTCGTATGGCAAGTTAAAATACAGATACAAAATCATAAATTAATCTCCAGAGCGTTAATACACTTAAGGGCTTCGTCATTCAAATTGAACAGGTGTTCTGGAGGCCCTCCGGTATACCGAGTTAACGGGCACTCTTGAAAGATGTGATGAATGCTGTGCTCCGTGGCACCACACTCACGTGCAGGGGACTCCTGCAAGCCACAACGGAAACAGTACAGGTTGCAGCGACCATGCCCAGTGCGCAGTCTATTGAGGTTGCACCAGGTTCGTCTCGGTAGTTGAAATCCTTCTAGCTTCGAACTTGGGACAACACTGGAGCCAAGATTTCCAGCCGTCATAGTAGACCATGACCGCTTCCACTCCTGGTTGAGGTTAAAAGTAGTTTGAGACAGTGTTTGGGCAATGCTGTAAGATGGATGTCTGGACCTAAAGCTACTATCATAGATCCTTCAAATATAATAAGATAGTAAAGCTAGGAATCGTTAGATTTGGGACACGTGGAGTAGTAAAACTAAAGTTCTTTTTTAATAAATGGATAATCTATGTAATATTTTATCTTCATTGGTAACATATGAAAACGTTCCATTTTATTATAGAACAAGATATTTTAACGAACCAAAGTGCCTAAAATAAAAGAGGCACACGACGGAAATATTTTTGTGCCTCGGGCACGCCATTTAAGTCACAATCGTAAATTTTATTGAAATGTCTCAGCAACGATCGCCGCACGAGATGCCTTGACTTCGGGGACGAATTTATGCGTAATTCGTAAACAAATTGACGTCTTCAAGACTTTCCTTGAAGGGGACTCCGACTACACTGAGATATCATTTATTTCCAACTAATTACACAAAGAAAAGTATACAATACCCTAATATAAAACTTAACACTAACACTTAAATCTACTTAACTATTAGAATCAATGCACTCTCCGAGGTCGCTGCCCCTCGGAAGGGTGCCCATAAGGCTGGTCACATTACTTCGTTGGATTGCAATTCCTATCCGTTGGCCGACGAAGTAGCCAGCTCTATAGTCAGCCGTATTTTCGACATTTTATTTTTTTATTTTTGACTCCGCCTTGATAATATAACACGTCTCTTTGATTCTTTAAAAACCCTAAATTGAGGTCGTTTTCTAAGTTATATATTAACAATTAATTTACCGGCCAATTGAAAGTAATTGATTATCATGCACCGTAAAAGATTTGCAGCGGATATCACTTGCACTTTTTAAAATGACACCTCAGTGCAGTCGCCGCGCGGACGTACGGCTTCGTAAGTCGTAAAATCATATCGTATTACACAATAGCTACTATTGTCTTTTTATTTAATTTCATTGTTTCTTTTACTTCATTACTTGGTATTAGCACTTGGATGTCTGCATTACATCCTCAATTCTAGAAAACACAATAACGCCATTTGTTTCCGCAAATGGTTGTTCGGCAAAATTTTAATAAAGCTTGACTAACCACGAATTCAAACAAAAGGTTGGAAACAATCTCAGAAATTGTAAGTGTATCGGTCTGAGTGGAAAGCGTTTCAAAGCCATCTAAATTGTGAAGTTTATCAAGAGAACGCCAAGAAATCTCGAGTCAAGTTTACGGAATAGAGCAATAAACTTTTTAATTTGTGGCTAAGTCAATCAATAAGAACAGGAGAAGTGTCGTAAACACGGTCGCAACCCGCAGCGCCTGCGGCGCCCGGCATCCACGCGGGCTCTGACAAGGCTTCCTGCTGTTCAGACTTGCCATATCTTAACGGCCATTAGTACTTTTACGCGACGCTCGCCAGGCGTTCCTACATGTTTATCTCCAATTCACTCCTACACATCCTGCTTTTTACTCGTGAATCGTGTTAATCAGACAAATTTATTTGACGACATGAAAGTGTACCTACGCAAATGAGCCATCGAACCCGGCTCGTTATATCGGTGCGCACAGGCCGATACAGATACGTTTCCGCTGCGTGTTAATTAAAGAGCCTTGGTCAAACTTTACGGTAGGCAGTAGTCACAACAATAATACGTATGAGTATTTAACGGTCGTGTTTCCTAAGTCGCTCGAGGGCCCTCAATGTTTATCTGATGTCGTGAGTATCGCGAGGCCATCAAGCCGCGTCAGACATCCGTTGCCCGTTGCCTGCTACCTATCTGCTCACTAAATAAAAAGCTTTTCCGCCAATCGCCGCGACCTTTGCTTCGTCCCTGCTCATTCTTCCCCTGACCGAAGACTCGTTTATCGCACGTGACGTGACAATTCTTTTATTCCTGACACTTTGTTTCCACATAAATTACTTCGCTCTTCAGCTACCGAGGATCGCTTCGGCCGGCGTCACAGTGCTTGTGAGACTCCTTTTATTCAGCTTCGTTTTGCATTCCACCAGCTGTGTTTGCTCATTGTCTCTCCGCTTTAAATTAAAAAAGGATTTTATTTTTATTTGCGAATCCTCTTCACCCACGACTTATGTGACGTTAAGTTTGGAATGAGGTATTCTTATTGTTGCCTCATGCGGTCTTTACGCAACGTTGCATAAATTATTTAAAGGTTTTATTTTAATTAAAAGGATGAGTCTTTTTTGTGTAGGCGGTCGCTTGGTGTTTCATTGTATATTTATCGTACGATTTATTAAATAATTGCCCGGGTCGATTTAAAGATTGGCAGCGCCATTACATTGTTACCAAGTTAAGAATCTTTATACCTAGTAGGAATAAAAAACCCACGTATGACGATCACGCACCAGTGAAGTACCTCACGATTTATGAACCCTCTTGGACTACTTATGAGAAATACAACAACAAGTTATTAAAAATCAATAACCATATTTATTGAAAAATAACGGTTGTTACACAGTTATAATAAACATGTCGATTAAAATATTAACAAAACGAATCAAACGAAAGTTGAATAAATGAGGTTTTGGAAGTCATGAGGTTTGAGATAAGAAGGTCGTTAACTCACATAACGAGAGACAAGCGGCTAAAGTAACAAGTGCCTAATCTCTGGCGGTCACGTCATTGTGTGATGTCGCTTGAAAATTAGGTCCTTCACAAGCTCCGTCGTAACTCGTAATAAAGCCAGTGAAGGTTCTATATAATCCCCGTAATAATAAGTGGGAAGACGATAACAGTGAAATAACGCTTTGTGTGTTTAATAGTCGTGCCTACTCTGTTGTCTTCAATTGTTTAATTCAATCCCTTAGTTAGGGTTCTTGTATAGTGAATTGAAACCAAAGAAGAACTCGATTAAGTAGCTAATTAGTCGAATGCGTATGATTGTATTACTATACATTACAAAAAACATTACGAAATGTAGATCATACGAATTACTGTATGTCCTTTAGAACAAGTACAATTTAATAAAAATCTCATCATCAATAATTAATATCGAATTAACTCCCACGAAAGGTAATTCGAAGAGATGAATTCTTAGAACTTTCATGAAAACGTTGAATACTTAAGTTTTCATATTATGAACATTTCCAAACATAATCGTTTAAGTAACACCAAACCAGCACTACGTGTTGGAAATTAGAACTAAATGTCTCCCGCCCTGAGATAACGGTAACCGGTGCATTGACCCCTCGATCATCGCTGTAAATGAGCAGTAATAGTTACTTAATATGTATAATAATCAGTGTCTTGGTATCCACAGCATGCCCGCAACGACTTCCTAAGTAGCAAACGTTGCAAACATACTTATTATGCACACATGTTAAGAATATAATAGTAATAAGCTAATGGGCGGAATGGTACCTTATAATTTATGATATGATACATTCTATAAGTGGATTGCTGCGAATGAATAGAATCAAACCAGTTTCATAGCAAGTCATTACTCTACCTACCAGGTGCGAGTTTCTAAAGAATTTTGTTACTGAACTTATTAGTGTTAAGTTGCAGACCATCTGCGGATCTCATTATTTAGACAAAAAATATACCACATCCGCAATTTGGAGATGTAACCGGCAAATTATTACCATTACTATGACATTATCCAGCAGCAGGAAGGAAGAATTCTATGATAATCGTACTTTATTGCGACCGCACGCTACGAATGAATGGCTGTCAATTCTTTTATACGTAACTAACATAAATTTGTCGTGAATAAACCATCTCTATAATGGACCGTCTTTGTAGTTCCGTTTAGAGCGTTTCGCAAACATTCCGTGAACGTTCGTGGCATTCTTTTTATACCGAACGGAAATCGCCGAAATTGAAATTGGCCGAACTCATAACAATGTCGCCCGAACCCACAAATAAAATCTACCGCCTTCCCATTCAGCGCTCCGTTCTAGGATCATTTCAATAAAAGTTATTGTATTGAAAACTGACAATGGGTGCAGGAAGTGATGTGAGTCCGTGTATTGAAGCAAGTGGACTGTTTATAATTTGTGCATTGTTGGTGCGGGTGGCGCGCGGCTGCCATTGTCAGCCGCGCGCCCGATATCCTTCTAATTGGCTTTTTACACGACGAACAAAATTGAAACGCGGCTAAACGATTATGGTGACGGGTGAAATGTTTGCTGGCAGTTTATAACTAGTGACACTGATACCCCGTATTAATTAAACGTGTTCCTCGGCTTTTTGCTATTTGGATCGTGTCGCCGGCTTGCTTATATGCACGGCATGTAATACAATTTGTAGTACGTTATTTATGTCGGGGACTTGTGTCGTATCTTATGTGCTCTTTCATAAAGTTAAGCTTAATGAGTCTGCTAAATAAAACTGAATATTCCAAATGTTATTTGTTTTTCCTGTGCATGTGAGATTTGGTGGATGTATTATTTAGGTATTATTTGTGGCAAAATTTATATATTCATATGTCTATTATTTAATATATCTATTGCAGTAATGCGATTATTATATTTTATTAACATCCACTGTGGACAATGGACACACGCGATTTGAAACTATTTTCTTTCTTATTCAGTAATAATAAATAAAAATAAATAAATAAATAAATATTAAGGGACAATCTTACACAAATCGACCTAGACCCAAACTAAGCAAAACTTGTACTATGGGTACTAGACGACGATAAACATACTTTGTAGATAAATAAATACTTAAATACATAGAAAACATCCATGACTCAGGAACAAATATTCGTGCTCATCACACAAATAAATGCCCTTACCGGGATTCGAACCCAGAACCTCTTGCTTCGTAGGCAGGGTCACTACCAACTAGGCTAAAGCGGTCGTCAAAAGAGGCGGAACATTTATGTACTTCGACCCAGTAAAACAGTGGACGCGGTTATTCAAACAATATGACAATATGACAATTCAGACACTAATGCGTGCCCAATGTGTTTGGGGCAGCTTGTACTGTGGCAGTTTAAACCCAGTGTCACTTTATATAAATGACGCGGGAATACGTGGGACTAATCGTCCAGCAGATTACAATAGGCTTATTAACTGTTCATTGTTTCCTGGAATTTTATCTCACTGCCGCGTTGCCCATGAAATATGAATAATCAAAGCTCACAATAACTCATTACCGCTACTTAACTCAAAGCTTTCACCTCAATTTATCTTAAGCTTGCTCCTCAAAATACTTCACTAATCTTAAGTGCTAAGTCAAAACATCCTTCTGCTACTTAGGCGCTACTTTCATCTCCGTCCTCGGATTACAATGGATACCGCAAGAATGCGTGATAAGTAATCGTATTATGTCTGTTAGTAATTAATTCTCGGAAATATACTAACCGTGATAGACGTTATCTTTAAACCAATCTGTATCAGATAACGAAATCGATACGACACAGCGTATGTTGCTCAGAGGGATCACTCGTTGTAAGTAGCGATTAGCTGGCTCTTCGAGTCACGACTTTCTTGATAAGAGGCTGATGGTATGATGGCTGGCTTCGATGATGCCATTTTTGTACTGGTTTGGTCTATAAATTCTATAAGTACATCTGTATTCAAAATACCTCGTTCGTTGTATCAACAAAAAAAAGCAAGTCCATTCTCAACACATTGGATTCCCGATAGCCAGTAGTTCTTTTTGAACCTTACTCACGATTACTAACATCTGCTTTCAGAGCAAGTATGTGGTGATGTTATTATCGTTGCAGTCTTCTGTTAGGAGGAGGTAATTCCTCAGTTCGGCTGCTCCAAATTTGCCTAGCTAAGCGAGAATTACCTCCTTCGATTGATTTTTATTTAATTCATTTTTATTTTCAAAGAAAAAATCCTACCAAACTCCATGTCTCGAAAAAAGGTACTTATATTTTCTATTTTCTTTGGATCAGTTCTAATTTCTTTGGACATCGATATTTTCATCTGCTAAAACTTACAAACTCATTTTGATTATTAATCATTCACTAATTGATAATTAATAACGTATTCGTCATCATCACATCAGCCGAACAACGTTTACTACTGGACAAAGGCCCCCCAGATATTTTTACATAAATTAAATTTCTTAATTAGGTATGTTGTAACAATAAGTTTGTGAAAATAAATTGCGCCATACAAATTAGAAAATCTCAACCAAAATCTGATATTCACGCTAAACATTTAAACGCAATCATATCCAAGTAGAGCTTGAATAACTTCTACTCGTATCATGAGCTACCAAGTAATGACGTCATAGTGACGTGTCCATTTGTCAGCCTGAGCTGCCTTATCTATAAGAAAGCTGGCTTAGACCCGTATCGCATCGCACAATAACTTGCTCGATACGGCTGCCTCGGGTACAGAAGCGCTGTACGGATTTATTCAGAGTATTGGGTATTTAGGTAGTGCTTTAATATGGGGGATTTGCAATACGTTATTAGTTCGGACGTCAGTGTATACGAATTTTGAAATAACATATTAACATAAATATGGACGTGAGCAAGTCGTTATTCAAATATACTGAATAAAGGTTATCTGGAAGAAGTCCCTTATAGCGATGAACTTGGTTTTGAAATTTAAAAAATGACACATTTTAAGCTGTTTACAATAAAGTATACACTAAATACGTTCAATTTACTTGCCTCAGCAACGGAAATGACACCTAGTCATATCATCATTCTATTTAGTTACCTACTTGACAATATTAATCGACCAATATTTGTATATATTTATATACTATATCTTTGAAATCACGTTCTCAGAAGCAGCTCTAACGATTTCGATGAAATTTGTAATGTGTGTGCGTCGTATTTTCACACGATTTGATCTCGGTCGCCCAGGGACTTTAGGTAAAAATTAGAAAGCAGAAATTTGTGCCTCCTAATACCTACCACATATATTTAATTTCTCAGTATGTAAATCCGTATAAGAGATTTAGCACTTGTATTAGTAACTGTTAGCGTCAAACTTAACACTTCACGTTCACACACTTTCGACCCACTTTCCATCTGTTTTGTAAGCCGCAGAACGGATTAGAACATGTATCTACTTTGCGGGAATGCCACATTGCCTGGGTTTTGGCCGAAATAAAATTGCCTAAAAGACGAGGTTTCTAATATTTACTTTTTAGTTACATGGATGTATAGTTTATTTTGTCCGCCAACATATTTATATATACTGTCTTGTACTTGTACTGTTTGTGTAATTTGTAAATATAGATACATACATATAAAAAAATATTCAACTTAATTCAAATGTGCGCATTTTTTTCGGCGAACATTTTTTAAATTATAAATAGTGATAAATATTGGGCGGCAGAATCTTCACTTGGGGTTTACGATGTTTCCTCAACGATGTCACTATCGTCATTACCTACTTACAACACAAAGTACCCCAGGATGTTTTTCCGTGACCTATGAACCTTATTTCACACCCTATCAAATTAAAGGCTCAGACGCTAGGCGTAAATATTGCACTTAGAATAAAATAAATAGTAAACTGTTCCGACAGTTTTGTGACACCCTTTTAATCATTAAGTCTCTATGTTCCGTTTATTAAATAAATAAATGAAAAATAAGTATCATTATAGTGTTTGATCAAAAATTAATTAAATTAATTCCACAAATATGAGCTCGCACCATGAAAAATCGTTAATTTCATACGCGTACCAGTCTACTCCTTACACGAACCAATTTATTTTCTAGATGCCCTCTATAACCTTTTTGTCGTACTGTATCGTTCGGATCTTTTAATTAGAAAGCATACAAATAAGAGGCTATTTCGTTTACAAACGGTGCGGGTACGTACGCGACAAAGGCGTCAGGTAGCACCGGCCTCCGCCAAGTAAATTGGATATCAATCCGAGCGTGACGATTTTATCTCACAAAAAATACGTAACCCTTTCTCTGATCGCTTTACGTAACTAATTCTGGGCACACAATAAACCCGACTTTTTGCCTTTGAGATATTTTTATATAACAATTCTGTTGATTCATTATGCGTCAAAGTTAATCTGCGTGATCTAACTTAAGCCGGGATCTTAATTAAAATATCTACTGTTTCAGGGAAAAGGTGGATTTTTGTTGTTGAGGCCCTTGCGTTTAATTTTTTGTTTACCTTTTCAACACATTTTTAAAATACATACTGCTATAGAATTGTTAGTTGTTACATATTTAATATACAATTTTATTGTTGGTGAGGAGGAGCCTTATAATTAGACGTCGTAATGAATACTGATGCTCGCTTTGAAATAACCAACACGTGTTAAATTCTACCTTCTCAAATGATTAGCAGCAATATTAATAACGTAAATTCTCCCACAACATGAAAGCCAAAGTCTGACTCCAAAATAAAATCACACCGTTTCTGCGCTTCGTCGCAATAGTCCGCGGTGTTTCGTTTATCAGTTAGTCGGTGGGTTACCTTCCCGAGTGATTAGCACCTCCATAAAGACAGCTACAAAGCGAGCTGGACCGGAGATTTATCGCGACACGGGCAACGCCGGGTGAACCATCACCGTAAATATCCGCCGTACACTTCCACTTCCTCTGAACTTCGCTCTATTGATTTATAGCGAGGGTTTTAAAAGCTAACTTTTTATACGGCAACTCGGCCCAGTTGTTTCCAACTGTCTGTAGCATCTGGCTTCTTTAGCAGTTTTTAGTTGCTGTTTCAGGAACTTTGCCGTTTTAAACTTCGCCTCTGAAATGAGTTCAAGTGACACTTGCAAATGTCTATAACTTGGATTGACAATCGCATTATATCTTAGTTCGCTTTTGCCTTGCAGATCAGCGCAATAAATTTCATTCAAATACATTGAAGAACAAACACTGAGACAGGAGACAGATGAATGGTAGGATAATGCGCGGTATTATAGTTAAGCGTAGCCAGCAGTGCTATTGATATAGTAGAAAGTCGCTATTCTGTTTGAGCACCCATAAATCCTTATTAATCCTCATTTGGAAGTCGATTCAATGAGCAATATTAAAAGACAAGACTACCCGGAGCTATAATTCTTAAGAGCACTTTCCAGCTTGCTAGTTAATGGTATAAATCAAATACTCTTGTACTTGTCATCGGTGCCGCAATAATCAAAGCTGGTTGCTAGATAAACCGGGTTATTTAAACGGTGCGATCGTCAGGAGGGGTTTAGCATTATGTACGCGCCTACTTCAACCTGCCATTTATGTGGTTGGTTGAAGGCTGGCAGTTGCATTACGGTTACTTGTGCTATCTTCACGTCAGTTTATTTAGCTTAACACCAACTTAATTGGCTATAAATTAGGCGCATGCAAGTTAGCTAGTTTCTGGTTTGCGATATCCATTTGCGCTTTCTCGTCTCGTTAGAGCTATTCTACTATCAATTTCTTGTGACTACATCATGATTCACGTCTAACTAGTTTAACTTAGTACCTACTTAAGATTTTTTTTTTAAATCTAAAAAGAAAGTAGCAGACTTTACAGGTTAAACCATATTACCATACTCGCCTCCAACAGCGTTCTCCTTCAACGATTTATGTTGTCTTTAAATACGCAACTGTAAAAATCACTCCCAGATCTAAGGTATCGGAGGGGAAGACAAGTGATTGCACAGATATGTCTCCCCTCCCGGTCCCACTGAGCACTAAAGCAGGTGGAGTCACAATTAGCGGCAAGCTAAAGTACGCACTATGTACGCCCACTTTTACAACGATGGGGCTGCTAGTTTGTTAAGGCGATGCTTTTATATTTCTTTTTTTTATAATAGAGATACCTGAAATATTGGGATTCCTCGTGTGATTGTTCTATTCACGTAAACGTAAGCAAGGAGTAAAATAACAATCAGTAAACACGATTAGAAATCGATTGATTATATTGTAATTGCAGCAATTTTACTTAAAGAACTTTAATCAATTTAGTCAATTTATCCAAGCAAATATTTTCAATCTCGTTATTATAATTATGTGTGGCCCTAAGGACTTTACTCTGAAAATATGGTAGATCTAAAAACGTAGACAGTTAAATATATTTCAATAAGAAGCAACATTTAAGCGCCCGGGACTTTAATCATTCGGTCCATTAAAAACCTCTTTTGGAGTAACTAAAAAAGTTTATTGATACAGTTTAATATTTGTTATCGTCATTATACTTTGTTTTATTTCCAATTTGATTTTATAGCCATCTTTCAACCTAAGAGTAATTTATGTCAATGACTGTTATCCCAGATGCTAGTTTTATGCAGCTACAAATCTATTAAAAGAATTTGAAAATACTGTTCCGTGTTTTCTTTACGTTAACCCTTTACTGGCTTTAATTCTTAAAATTTCGTCACTCAACGCTGTATAGTATGTAGATTACATTTTAATCCATTGGGGAATTTCTAAGAGAGCCATTTACATTTTGTATCAACCCGCCTTAACAGGCATAGTGCGACTACACGCTACGAGGGATTACCTCACTTTATGCTGCGTTGCTCTCCTGTTTACCCTCAGGGTAGGAGAGTCCTTTATGGTATTTGTGTCCCGCTCGTGTAATTCTTTCAGCCTGTTTGTCTTGGATTAAACGCATGTCTTTGCTTTTAACGCTACTGTTTGCCTGCCCGCCTATATAAATATTCTTAAGAGAATGCGGCTATTTACTTTCACGGTTATGAACCCTTTAATTGCTCTTCTTATTTTATGCTTTTTTGAAATACGGCTTTGATAAATTCTTTTAGCTGAGCCGCGGTCGTAAAGTTAATCGTAAAAAATGGATTACTTTTACAAAAATAAAAATGCGGGGTGCTTTTGTTTCAAAATGTACTTACGCACGCGTAGTGTAATGAGGGTATTGTGTAACTGGCAAGCCAAGTTGTATTTTTAACTGAGTTATTTGGTTTGGGAGAACTTGGCAATGTTTAACTGCCTGTTGTATTGTATAACGAGCAATCACTTACGCTTACGTGTATTAACTGAGAGGGATCTTTTAGAAGAGTTCGCTTTGAAATTGCATATGTACGGTCTGTAACTTCTTTACACCAACTTTGTACCTAGTTTATGTTTGTTTAGCTGACTAGCGCTCATGGCATCCAAATCATACCTACCTACATTCGAAAGACCGCTTACCGCTATTTGTATTGGTTTAGTCGGTACCTATTGTAGTATAAATATTTCACGCACTTATATATATATATATGTGTGTGTACGTATTGGCATCAACAGAAGACTCCCGTTGAACGGCTGACCCTTGATATCTGGTTGCGTACCGTTTCTCACTATCGGTTCTGATCGTGGTCGCGCGGTTCACGCAACTGTACCGCTGATCCATTGTTCACGTTTCAGATCGATTGGTAATATCGAAAGCTAAAGAATTCTATGGTCAGATGCATTTTATACACATTTCGTTGAATTCCTGGGATTGACGAGAATAGGTCATAAGAACTGCACTTAAACCAAAACTTGTTTCATAGCACGCATGACAGCTATACAGCAGCTATACTATCTATTCAATACAAAGACCGCTTTTTGTATTTGCGATAGTTTGCTCGTGCAGGACGCTAATCACTGCCAAATATCCCTATCCATGACGTAATCGTTTAGGTATTAAATGTTTTTTTTATACTACTTAAATGGCAAACAAGCTTACGGCCCACATGATAATAACTTGTTACCGTAACCTATGTACGCTAGCAACTCCAGGGGTGTTACATGCGCGTTGGCGACCCTTTAGGAATGTATACACTCCTTTCTTGAGCCCTCTCTGAACCCCATATTGTTATGTAGTCCCTCGGGAAAACCTCGGCAGCTCATTCCACAACCGGAGCGTGCGAGGGAGGAAATTTCTTGGAGTCAGTAAGTTCCGTAACGTGTTTTGGAATTTATATAGTAGAATTTATACTATCCCCAAGAATGACTTACAGTCTTATAAAACCTAAGAATTAAGATACGTTACAAATCATGTGTATGCAAAAAGATGTAGGTACCTACCGCGTGTATCAAATGATTCTATTGTCCGATTCCGAGAAGTGACACCCGACCACCCTGCGCCGGCGCCGAACCGCCGTGTTTGCGACTAGCATCGCGTTACTGGAGCTTCTTGTGTGGCTCTAGTGTCTTCTTTAGCACCTATGGTCACATAGTCTGTTTTTCTCAGTATCAAGTCTTATAATGTTTAGTGATATTTATAACCTAATTCAGGCATTTTGTGATTAGTGTCAAATATTAGCAATAAAACGTCCTGAAATAATATTAAGAAATATACTTACATTTCATATGTTTATATACATACTTCAGCGGGCCTAAATTTGCTTTTTTATCACTTATAGTTTGGATAAGACATCCGTCACTCTCGAACTCGAGGACGGATGTCTTATCGACAGTGATAAGTGATAAAATGTCAACCATGCCGCGCCCGCCCGCAGAACTACCCTACCTAACTACCCCACAAGGTGAACTGATACCCTGGTAAAGGTCATAGGAGTCCGGACGATGTGGTTGGCGCATGACCGGTGATTGTGGTACTCTTTGGGGTGGCTTATGTCCAGCAGTGGACGTCTTTCGGCTGATTTAATAATGATGATGATGATGATACTAAATGCCTCTCTGAAAACTTCCGTTATCGTCTATCATAAACTAGATGTCCGCGCCCTTCGCCTGCGCATTATAGAAAAGGCGAGCGAAAGCGTGGAATAAAAATCTCTTTGTTTTTTAATGTGGCATAAGTAGTTCCAGAGTGTCCCCACAATATTTACAAACTTGCAAATACATTAATATTATCTCTTTACAATATTAATATAGGCATAGACTAAGACTACGTTTTATCAAAAGGAAATATGTAGTCGTACTTAATGTTACATTTTTCACAAAAGACTTTCTTAAAGCTTAAGATAAAGGTCATTGGTTCAGTAATAGCCGATTTACTCTTCTTTTAAAGGCACATAGATCGTAGTTTTCAAGAAATACAGATGAAGGGAACGAATTCCATTCCTTGCAGTTCGCATTAGGAACGATATGAGATTGAACGTGAAAATAGTAGAGGCTAATCGTACTAATCTCGGAATGGACCCTATTTTACACACAATAACGCAGCCATCGTTTTTAACCGGCTGCAAACGCAAGCTCTCGTAAAACTCGTGTGTGTCACACATGTTGCCCGTTCCCTGTGAAATAAAACAATTTCTAGAACCCAACATTGTCACAGTCATAAATCCCGCAATCATTTTCATAATGCTACCGGCAGCCATACAAACGACGTGTCAACTTAAATCAGATACATAGAAACATAACCACCAAACACTTTACGCCCTCACTATACTTGCATACAATAGTTGAGGATAATTTTCGCATTTCAACTATCGGATCCAGCGCTATTCGCAATTTGTTTCATTTTACTTCACCGCTCACCTCTAGTGTATCTTGAGGCCGGGATTCGTAAAAATAACGCGTAATCGGAGGTCTGACCTACACCGGTTTGCTTAAGCTAAGATGCAGTGAAGCATTGTAAATATCAGCCGTACTGATATCGTTGTAACGGTCTCTGGGACTGCATTCTATAGTTCCCTTAGTATTGGATCGCGATTGCGTTCTAAATAGGTCCGTGCGTTAATATACTGCGTCAATTAAGGGGTTAATTAACTGTCAGATGCAACCTTATTGATATATAAATAGCCTAGAATATTGAAGTAGTGTAAACAGAGGTCAATATTTAATATTCAGTAAAATATTCGGTTTATTATTGATAAAGTTAAAGATAAAGGCATATATAGTGATATAGACGGGTATATCCGTGGCACGTTCTGTATTTTTTATTGTCAGTAAGGTCTCTCTCTGATCACGAAAAAAAAAACTTGTTTTTCTTTGTCTTGGGTTCGTACGTGTAACTTTAAATTTAAATCTGTGTTCCCCTCTCTTCCAATGGTTAAATTACTAGGCTCTGATCTCTAAAATGTGAATACCGTACGGAGTCCTAAATAAATACAATTTCCAAATTAATGTTCAGTCATTCATGGCCTCACAATCAAATTGATTGATTATCTCAATTTGATACATGCGTCGTTAGCAACCGCATC
The DNA here is from genome assembly GCA_945867215.1 of Epinotia demarniana. Taxonomy (NCBI): domain Eukaryota; kingdom Metazoa; phylum Arthropoda; class Insecta; order Lepidoptera; family Tortricidae; genus Epinotia; species Epinotia demarniana. The sequence continues at coordinate 8,517,291 of OX244274.1, forward strand.
CATGCGCGCATCTGTCGCATGCTTGAAAGAACCCGTGATACAGACAAAAACCAACAGGCTCTTACACGAAAGAGACAGTCTTATACCAAACTATCACCACACAGAAAGAGACAAAGCTAAAAACATTCAAATAAAAGTTGGAAGGATTCTGTGCGCGACGAAAGAAAAAACTGATATTTGGAATTCAAAAGCTGTCAATGATGATATCGCTAATATTCCATTTAACGACGTCTTATTCTTTAATTCATTTGGTAGCCGAAAAACTGGTGGAAGTTTTACTCAGTTGCCGGATTTGTTTTTATGTTTCTCCAAAAATATACAAAGGTGTGTTGAACAGGGGTTCTCCGTAAGGAATAGTGTTATTGAGCTTCTTGTAAGCCTTTACGTCTGTCGTAAATCGGACTTTGTGTGTGGTGCCCTTTCAGGATGTAACGTAGTTTTGGATAGCTTCGGGCCGCGCAATTAAAGTGATGTTTCGTCTAATCTAAACAATAGATTTTGTATCAAATAACGTTTAATAAAATAAGTAATGAAGTAATTGGAAACATAAAAACTATGAAAATGTTCACAATATTCATCACTGCAAATTAAATATAATGTAATAAATAAAACCCCGACACCGATACAAAGTTACAAACAAATAAATTCAACACTTTATGGCAGATAAAAAATATTGTTTTTGGACGTTACACATTCTAAAAAGGTTTTACTATACCATAAAAGTGATCGTTTTATTTTACATAAAGTATTTAAATTTATAGCCGTTGTTTCATCTGTGACTGTGCGTATAAAATCAGTTTCCCAAAATTTCGGGTCCTCTCAAGTATTTGGTAATTCATACATTAATATTCACGCTATTAATGATATTTAATAAGACTACATAAATTTTGTCGTAAAACTTTTATGTTCTTGGTCGGAAAATCTATTGCTTGTTTAATAACATAATCGGTGCGATAGGAATATCATCGCAGCGAATATTGTAATGCCCGTAACTACTTAACATACAGAGCCAGTTTTCTTGTTGGAAACGTATGCTATTGTCTCCGGTTAGATATAAAATACCGATATGACCCTACGTCTTCGTTGCAAGAAATATTCAAGGGATACAACCCACACTTTTAATAGCGGTTACATCATTTCCACACAATGAGAGCGCCGTCCACACCCATTCTCTGTCCGTATGATTTGAAATTATAGCACCGTTTTATTTGCTCTCGGAGCATTTATATGCGGTCTCCGAGCCGCACAATGTGCTACAATGTTATATGTTAAGGCCCGGCTGTGCCCAAAATCTGATCATTGGCACCATACCTTCTTTAAAGGGTTTTGTGACATTTTCCGAAAAAGTTTATAAATATGTATGTAGGTATTGTGTGGATTAAAATATCCAGACAATGCCACCACACGAAGTCCGCACAAGTGGAGCCAACATATTATCTTAATCTTTATGTAATTAAGAAGAAGTTCTCAGTATTGTAATCGTCTACCATACCGTCTATTAACTGCACTGTCTGTATATCCCGATTGTAACTACCCATGCCCTATTTCCTTCTTGAGATAAGAAAACAGATAGCAGAGACATAAGGTGACATACAACTAGGTGTAAATAGGTGACGCGATAATAAATGAAGTGGTAAATAACCCCGAGAATAGATGCTTGAAGAGTGCAGCCAACGCTGGGTTATTTATAGACGGCGTGGTAAATACCCTTAAGGCTACATACATACATAACGCTCGCAAACTGTCGCACGTGTCGCTGCCCAACGTGCGTGGGAGGCATAATGAACCGGTAATTTAATCCCTGATTGTGTTACTATTAAATTTATTCGCGCCATGATCAAATTTGGTACGTGTTTGTACCATTTACATCATTGTTGGTAAGTGGCACGGTGATTTACTTCACCTTTACATGGCTTTCGCTCTGAAATGGGTGACGTTGCTCGATTTATGATTGCGAGTATGGCTTGAGTTTCAAAATTCACCTCGTAGCTGCATTCTTGGGATCTAAATAGTTAATTGGAATATAGGTACCTATACATGTAGCTACGTATTTTTATTAGGAAGTTTGTCTCTATTTTTTAGTCTCGCTTAAGTAATTGACGGTTTCATTAATTATTAGCGGGATCCAAACTATGAGATCACCTTTCAACTAATTAACGAAATACTGGTAGCGTGATTGATGCATCATTATTTTTATTTTTAATGATGATTGTAGCTCTGAAGTTGATAATAAATAAGCAAGACTTCATTTTAAACTTGTTTTGAAAATCATCTTTCCACTACCGCGTAGTAAAGCTAATATACAAACTTTTCTTATTTATATCAGCATAGGTACCAATTAAGCAATTTTGCCGTTAATATTTATCCTTATTGGACCAGATTTAAGACCTTTGTGGTATAATTTAAAAATAGTTTAAGGACTATAGTCTCGATCGTCATTATAATTATAGGCGGTCCGTCAGAAAGGCAATGGGTATAAAAACTTAATGCTCCTATAATATAACGTCAATAAAGTAAATTGGCAGGATATGTTCATAATAACTAAACGGCTCGACACGTTGCTTCGTTGTATCTTTAGCGGGCTTTGTAATTCTCTATAATACCTGTAATTTAGTTCTTTTTAAATCTATAACCAAACGATTGTTCCCTCGACAAAGCATTGGAATTCAAAAGGTTTTTCAACACGTTGCGTAGTTAACTTTAAAGACCCAATAAAACTGTTCGCATCTGTCAAATGTCCGCAAAAACTCAACCAAAGCAAACAATCGATGGGAATAATAATACAGATGCCTCCAACGTTCTACTTGTCGCAATAAACGCGCGCTATACGAGTCCATATTTCATGAAAAATTCATATCATGGCGGGCACCTAATGATGTCGATGCCATCTTTTATCGCCAACGGGGTTGTATTTTTCATTAATCGTTGTCAGTTGACACGCTCATTATAAGACATTCAGTGAAACTAAAAAGTTATAAATAACACTTTTACAACCCATCGTTTCATAAAATATCGCTTCTTTAATCGTGATCTCAAAGTCTCCAAACATTGCCTCACTCGGTCATAGTCGGTCTATTTCTTTCCATCTACTATCGGATAGCATTTTTCACTAAGAAAAGGGGACTGAAATTGAATTTCTACTTGTAAAAACGGACCGGTAATAGAGTTTACCCAGTGCAGATCAAATAAAATAACAACTGACATAGAAGCCTGGTGGAACACATTTCCCCTGCAACGTACTATGTGCTCTCAGATATTTATGTAGTGGGACAACTGGTCGGGCCGAAGGATTAAAAGATTTGAGCTGTTTTTTATGTACGAGTATACCTTCCAACGATCCCTTTAATTAAAGTTACAGGGTTTTTTTATACTACGCCGCGACGGTGGCAAACAAGCGTACGGCCCGCCTGATGGTAAGCGGACACCGCAGCCTATACACGCATGCAACTCCAAAGGAGTAACATGGGCGTTGCCGACCCTTGATATGTTTGAGGATACGCTGTGTTGACAGCTGAAGCAACAAGTTCCCTCGCTCTCAACACAACGCATCCTCGGGGTCGGGAGCAAATAAAGTTTTGATGAGTCTTTAACTAGATGGAGGTGGTCTTTAAATTTACTTGAATATAAGTGGTTATAATAATCTTTCTTCCTCCAAAAAAACAGTTTCTTGGAACGAAATATTATTTTATCGAATCGTTATATAATGTATGCTTTTTCAGTCGAGTACTACGTTTAGGCCACGAAGCTTGCTGAGTGGCCTAATTAAGGTACGAGACTTAAAAAGCTAATTATTTATTTTATTTATCGTATGGCAAATCAGTATTTAGAGCCGTGAGATCTTGGAAAAGACAAATTATATAACTATTGTATACAATACTTTTTCTATGAGTCAACTTAACTAATTAAACAAACTTGGTATCTATTGAAAATCTAAGCCCTGCTGAAACGAAGTGCAGCCAACGGCTTTTTCTTTTTTGTGCGTTGAAGTCTTTTAATTTTGACTTTCTCATGACGGCATCCTATTGGTCAAATACATTTTAGTTCAGTAAAGGCGCCACGTGATTGGTCGAATTCATTTCAGTTGTCTACACAGCTGTATAATGTTGAGTTGGGACCTCCATAGTTAAAAAGTATGCGATTTTAGTTAGGTGTACGAAGTCTTAACTCAAACATTAAAGTCGACGAGTATAAAAAATATTATTTTGTTCATCACCCGCATCAGTATTCCCCTATTTCTTGCCCCGCTTCTTCAACCGCGGTCTGTCTTCTAAGAAATTACGTTTTTTCGCTGCCATTTGGCGCTTGCTTAGATTGTATTTTATCTTTATGCGAAATCATAATTCATGCTGTTTTTGTTCTTTTCTCCCATGGAAGTTGTTAGGTGTTAAATGTTTTTTTTGTTTTCCATCTATACTGGCATGCAAATGTCGCCCTTACTATTGTTTATAGCGAATGATAACACGGCGAAGTATAATAATAGCGAAATATGTGTTAGAGATATAGTTAGTCAACCCTTGATTCTGATCATTGTATGAGAATTCGTTCGTAAATACTAAGTCCATTAAGACAAGTAGGAGTGATTGGATATAAAAAAAACTGTTTACATTGGATCGTGACGTTCCACCGTTTATTTTGTACAAATACCCAGTGACCCCCAAGAGTGTCCGGCCACTGCTCACAAAACAAAATGATAAATGAAGATCATCTGTAGTTACGCGTTACATAAACGCTGATGGATCGATTGTAAACGACCGTGTGCACATCGATCGATTAGTTCCTGCCCTGGCGCAGCCCCAGGCCCGACTTATGGACGATTATCTTTAATGGATTTCGTAAACTTTTAAGCGTCGGGATCCTGAGTCGCTTTAGAAAAAATGTAATCCATCCTGAACCCTAATTTTCGATTCGGACTATTAACGGATGACTTAGAATAATAACGTCGAGGCTCGTGAGGGTAATATTTAACAGCTAGTTGGGTCAGGTGCCAGGCACCTCCATATTTGTAAGTTTTAATATGTAACTGTATATCATTGGTATTTATTACTGGAGATTTTCGTGCTTAACAACGAACCCAGTTAATTATTTAATATACAAGTAAGTTAAACTTTTAACAGCTCGCATATGATGTTCAAATATGTAATTAGTACGTATTTGATCATCATACTTTTTATTAATTAAAAACCGAATTGTATTCATAAATCAATAACAGAAACTAGCTTTCCATCTCGCTTAGAACTCATTTTTCATTCTTACTTTCTATTCAACATCAAAGTCAAACACGAAAGATTAATTAAATAATATTCAATAAACGTTGTTTGATTAAGAAAAGGGTAATCTGCGGCGGCATCTAACACAAATAGGGCTCTCTTCCGTTTTCAATCGTCATTCATTATTCACTCACTTCCCTTTGCAGTTGCCGAAGTATATTTCGTTTTGTTTTGTTTAACTTTCATATTGAACTCTAGAAAGCCAGGCCGTGCACAATACTGGCAATAATTGAATTGATTGAATTTTAGGGCAGCGTTACCGGGGAGGTGAAAGTTGAGGCAGGCTTTCAAATTGTCAACCAAAACTAATATCGGCATAAGTAAGATACAAATTCTATTTCAGAATTTAAATTACTCAATACTACGAATGCGATGTACCCAAGTACAAATGTCACTCTAATACGTCGGCAGTTTTCTACACAATAATTCACTTCATTTTTTGTTGTCATTAGTGGACGTGAGATAGTATCATGGTCAAAAAAAGAAATTGTGTGAAAAATTACGATGATTACACACAATAACTCCGTCTGACGAAGTCTCTTGATGGCCTCTGTCCGAGATTGGCATCATTAGCCACAATGATAGTGGCCCAAATATGTATTATTTGTTTTCTTTGCTACTGAGTAGGTACTGCCTCTTTGACTTACATAGCATGATTTCCATAACGTTTCTTTGTAACTAAATAATTACTCAGTTACTCATTCCGCTACAACCATCATGTGTTTATCAACGATTCTTTGCTTTTCAATGTAATACTTATACTATTATCTATTCTGTGGTAATACTTAACAAGTGAAAAATTCTTGTGTTTATTTTGCTTCTCACGTCTGGTAAGAATCAAAGGGATCGATTGCTTTATACAAGTATTAAATTTCAAAGTCCGAAGAGAAAATAACAGTGCAACAATAAATCGTGTCGTCAATTGAAGTGCTGATCAGCGGTAGCAGATTTATACTGACGAGTTCAAATGTTAGAGGCACCGAACGTGAGTGAACGTATCGACTTTCCCGCTACCACTTCTTCAACTGAGAAAGCTAAGCTGATCGAATATATTTACTCAGACAGGCTCTATAAAGCTACTTGTCAATTAAGTCTATTAGAAACCATCTGTGTGTGTTAAATATAATTACAAACTGTTTGTACAAGTTCAAGTTACGTGACAGTAAGAATTGATCTTGAAAATTTCTCATGACATTTTTTTTAAGTTTACTTATCTTAACCGTGAAACTTATCTTATTTTATGTACCTACGTAAATTAACCCATCTTTCGACTATTCTCTAGTTACAAAAAAGGACATAATAACCATTGATTACCAAGTATGTATCTCGAGGCTTAAAAGAAGAGGCGAATTCGTGAGATTACTATCAATGATGGATCACATTATTTTAATTGATATCAAGTAGCGTTTCACAGATGAATAAATACTGAATAATGATACATTACCGATGCATTTACATCTCCGATACGAATCCAATGTAGGCAGTAGTTATCTTTGTATGGAAGAAAAGATCATGCTCATAAAATATGACAGTTTTTATGTCACTCAATATGAAGTATTTTAAAGGCAGATCATGATTATATAGTACTGTATAATTTACTGTCCTGCGAGCTCAGACCTAGCAATTATTTATAATTAAAGCAATTTACGTCTACCGAATGACGTCTTGCTTTATATGCTTCCAGTTTACAAAAAGAGCATTAGTCTACAAAGTTATCAATGTAACTTTTTTAAATTCCATTTTACTCGTACCTGTAGTGAAGCTGCTGCATTATGCCAAAGTGTCGGGAGTGCGTTCCCGTCGGTATCAGGCAATTAAAAAGACCGACCGACGGTAAGCAGATGCCTGTCACTTTTATCAAATACATTAAACTTGGTGCTCGAATCGAACATTTTATTTTTTGCTCGCTTTTTAACTGGGGTATTAAACTCTGCCTTCGATAAAGAGCGATATATTGGTTCCCCGGCGAATAATTAAAGGTCCCCTTTTATATTAACGTGAGATTCTACGAATGGTTCAACTTTGTGCCTGTCAGAAGCTAGGTCGTTTTCGCTTTTTATCACTTTTTGTGCCGTAGTCGTTTACGACTATGCTTTTACTATTATTACTGTCACTTTAAAATCATTTAATAGTCTCCGTGTACCTTTAAGAACGCTTCTTTAAGAACGTAATTAAGCTTAGTTTTTTTCACGTTTCTTGTTTCATTTATTTTAGGCTTCTATAAAGTGATAATGATGACACTACTGACACATGATGATAGGGTATTATGTTCAGTAGTCCCCACGCGGGCCCAATGCAGGATGGAAACTTTCAAGACCTTCGTTTTTATAAGTATACGTACATATTGTTTAATGTATATTAAAGACAACAATGTTTGCTTGTTCACAGTTCGCGATGGCCAGCGGGGAGTCTTCGTGTTTGCAAGGCCCAGATTGCTTTATGGTGAGTACTAACTTCCATTACCAGGTTACAGTATCTAGTACTATTTTAAGCTCACAAATTTCATCTTTATCGCGTTAACATTAAGTACGCAATTGAATAGTTGCACACTTCAACACATCTAAGGAAAACTTGGCAAATTTACAAGGCGTCTATCTAAGCATTAGACCTATGTGCATGTTCTACTGTATTATAATGGCATATAATTAGTTATTATGATGAAAACTCTAAGGAATGTTTTAAAACTACATGCACCATGCAACCATACTTACGAATTAAAAGTTTTGATCCATAACATACTGCTCGATCAATATGGCTGGTTAAGCGTATATGTATTCTGGTCTTGTTATCTGGCTATAGCTCTTCTTCTCGGAGTATATAAATTCCATAGTAATTAGACATTTACTACGTTTGAGTTAAACTCGTAAGTAAAATATAACACAACACAAAGCAATAAAATCTTTGAAAAATATTTCTATAAAATAGACGATTCTTGTTATATGAATATTTCTTACCTACGGAGGTTTCTAGGACTCACTAATGAACATTCAGCGATTGCTTTCTCGTACATGATAATCCAGACAAATGACGGAGTGCTTTTGAGAGTTGTGAGACATATAATAAAGCATCGTAAACATGGATGTGCAATGACCTAGTGGTCATCAAACCTCGAAAGCACAAAACTTGAATGTTTTACAACGTAATAATTTTAATTTGGCTTTTGACCGTCCCAAATTACCAAACGTCTGCAATAAAATTATGTACTCGCGTATTCTAGGAAAATTTGTATTCTGCAACGACTCGTAAATACAGCTGTCTATTTGACTAAGAAGTTTATTGAAAGGCCGTCAGTATACCCATGGTTAGTTGGTTTACGATCTGCTTGTCACTCATAGTCGGTAGGCAATGTGCTAAGTTCTAGCTTGACTGGGAAACAATTCCGTGGCATGAGACAGGTGGAATTCTGAAGCTACGTTTCTTCTACAATCCAATGATACTGATAAGTAATTATGCATTGGTCTATGCAAAACAAAATTAATTATACTTCTTAACAAAACAAATTAATTTATTAATATTTTTTGTTTGGTGTCAATTCTTCACGATGATAGTTTATTTTCCATATCTGTATACCATACCAGAGAACAAACATCCGTATCATATCGTTCATAATTGATAATTTCTGTGAGGTTAACTCATAATTGTTTCCTATATAAATATTGGCAACTAGGGACAATGTAAATTTTTGCTTCTTTGCTTGTTGTTAAAATGGATGTTGCAACTGTTTTCTGTAATAACCCTCTGAAGGTTGTTGTTATGTAAGTTAGCAATTAATTCCGTTAGTCGGTGATTAAAATACGAAAATTCAAGCATTAAATTTCATCCTCGAAATCGGAGCGACAGAGCGTTTTGTCAATACCAGCAATTAATATCAGCGGCTGGTTCTTATAATTATTAAAGCTTACCGAGGCGAAAGCTGGCGTCAAGTTAACGTCAACTCCAACTAATGAGTGTTTCCAATGACAAATGCTGCATTCGACTCGACCACCGTTGTGAAATTTGGCTAGATACGGGCGTCAATTACGCTTCTCCTTAATTGGAGTGCTGTACGTTTTGTGTTAATTCCACTGGGAATGTAGAAATTCTGCATCTGCTCTAGTTGTTTGTTTGATGCTGTTAATGTTTTCTGTTATTTAATATGGGCGATGAAGTTACTTAACATTAATTGTTTTCAATTGACTAAATTGACGAATAAAGATCAAAAGTGTATGGACGTTTATAGCAGTAAATGTGTCAACTGGAGATGTTATAGGTACTTATCAGCGTAATGCTGTGTTACCTGTTGTGTTATCGTTTTTCGTCGAATAATATTGAGTAAATTAATAAATAACTAGGTGCTGGTCTCGGTCTATTACAGATTTGATAGTTTTTTTAGTTAGTTGAGTAATTAATACAAACAATATAGTGGCTCTGTGAGCTGGTAGTGCTCGCGAGTTGTGTTTTATTTTCAAAACCACGCAGTTTTTTCGTGTTCTATTCAAATACCTAGTCTGCATAAACGGGTTTTAAGGTGCCGTAGGTTCATGGTCTTCTCTCCCTCTCATTGAGCATAAGCGTGAGCGAGATGGAAGTGCGTGCTCGGAAGCGCGGACATCATGTTTTTTAATTTTAATTTTCTCGCCGTTCAAATAAATAAAAATGTAATCACTGATTTCTCTCAAACACGATATTGCCGATTTTTAAAAGCCATTTTAATACTTTTAGCTTTTGTGCATAATTTGTTACGAATGTTTTAAGTGTATATTAGACCCTTTTAGACCAGCGTTCGTGTTTTTTTTCTATAGAGCGAAAATTGCTTAGTCATGTTTTGAATCACTGATCTCCCTTTTTTGAAACCATATTATTATATACAGACGCATTATATTGTTTCAAAAACTCTGTTTCATGTTAATTTCGCTGAACCTACGGCGCCTTAACGGCTTAGAATTATTATTGTTTTTCAAAAATACATATTATACCGTAACAGCCCTTAATGGCTGTTATTCATCTACTAACGAGCGCCACTTCAGAATGACAAACTACTGTAGGTACACGCGACCTCACTGATAGCGATATCGTGGAATAATTAAATAAAACTCTTTTCGTTGAAGACCAACACGCCTAGGACAAAATAATTTTACAGGGAATGGTTCGTAATAAATAAAACTGTGAGGAGTGATCTAATATTGCCTATTGAGATGCCTCATTATAGTAGTTAAATTAAATTATTTTTCATTGTTGCAGTGCTGGGAGAACTGCGAGCTTCTTCAGTCTAACTACCAAATATGGGGAGCTGTCTGCGAAGAAAAAGACATCTGCGTAAGTACAGCAATCAATTATCATTAAATATCAACGATACCTGTGATGCTCAACGATGTTTGCAACGCGTCCGTATTAATAATGATGAAGCATGTGCGACACAGGAATGCAGTTGTGACAAATACAAATTGCAAGAAACCTTTGATCTAACAACAAGCATTCAGAGACCACTTGTAGCTTCATTTCTGCAGTTTATTCATCTTTTATTCTTTTACAGTTTCCTGGATGCAAAGTGGCCTGCGAGTTCCATGCTGAAGCGGCGAGGGCATCGCAGACGCAGCCTGTGATTCACACAAAAGGCGAGGGTGTCATGCGCGTGAGCGGAGCGCTAGCTCGCTGGCCGCCCCCCGCACCCCGCGCCACCGGGCGGGACCCTGCTCCCCTCGTCTATGTCGTCATGCGACGCGCCGCCGAGGGTCCATGGAGGCAAATCATACAAACGCAATCGCTCGCCACCAGGGTACCATCTAACAACGAGGGAGCTCTTCTGCGCGTCTTAGTAGTAGACCCCCTCGGCCTCGTTACGATCTACAGCCCAGACGAAACCTGGGTCGCCCACGACTCTAACTCATCCAATCATGACCAACACAAATGGACATTAAAGGAGATATCATTGATTCACCAAAAAGTACTCGTTATCGGCGAAATTGCTTGGGAACCGAGAATAGCACGCGGTGTGTACCTCGTTACCTGGGAAGTAGACGGAGGAGGATTAAAAGGAAACTTGTTCACAGACTCCACTCGAGTGACGCTTTCCCTATGGCCTGATACTATCTATCATATCCAAGTACAACTAGTGTCTAGAACGCCAGGTGTAGACAACGAGAGATCGGAAACGATGACCATAGACACGAGCCGGGCTCAACGTGTATCAACTGAAAGCGTTCAAGACGTGCAAGTTAGCGAAGGTGACCGACTTATGTCTGTCCTTGTTAGTTCAATGAGAGGAGAGCGCGTGCCTGAGCGAGCACCTGACTCAGAATTAGTATTAGGTTGCTTATCAGCCATGGTTGCCTTTGGTCTGGCTGTGCTTGCTGCAGTCTTGTGGAGGCGGAGACGGCGAGGTACATTTCCCGGGACCAACGTTTACGTCGGATCCTCCTCTGTACTCAAGAGGAAGCTGGTTGAGGATTTTGCGCCTTCAGCTCATTGTTTTCAACCTGTGATAGCTCCGGAGACACCCAACAATGAGGCGCCTTCTAGGGATGTCGTTGTGTGACGTCATAGCTTCGACATGCTGTCTGTAGAAGACCGCACCTACAGTTCCTAAACTAGTGAACGATATTTTCGAGGACATTAATACGTTTCGAAAAGGGAACCAGTTGAGTTTCGTATGTGATATAAAAATAAAGTTCGGACAAGTGAAAGTACCAACGCTGGTGAGCAAAACTTAGTGGTGTTTTGTGATTTATGTTAAATATTTTGTGAAGATGAACTTTTTGAAAGTCACCTATTGTAAATGCTATGTAATATATTATTTACGTAAATATATGAATTCTATGTAGATTTAGGTGATTGTAAATTAAAAATTATACCTATAAATGTATTTATGAATCACAGTAAGGTTAACACCAGAAAAATTAGCGTTGTAAATAAGTTAAGAAAAATAGAAAATCAAATTAGTAATTTTCTAAATATTCGATTGATTTTTACTACTTGTAAATAAAGTAATACGATAGATACATGTAACGCAGGATAAATTAATGTTGAACGTCTATTTGTTTCGTATAGTTTTCAGATAATCTCGATATGGAAACATGTTTTATAGTATTATCAGTAAAATTTAGAACTATTTCTACAACTAGTCCTTATTATCGTTTGGTTAAATATAGAGTTAGATATATTTTACTAAAATACTTTTGATTGGGGTTGATCATACTCATTCTAGTGAACTTACAATGTCTTCTTCAGCAATAAATAAGTACATGTGTATTGTAAATAAAAAAATAAAGCATGATATTGTACACAGCAGAGAAGTTATATTTTTGTTGTGCGTCGACAGAAATAATCTAGGCGTTACAAATGTAAATAAAGAAAGCAAGCATAAATATTCTAAAAAATTCTTTGCAAAACGGTGTTACATTTCCTATAGATCGAAACCATGCAAATTGTATGACTTTCTCAGTCAGACTTTCTTCATACTTATTAACGTGTATATTACCATTAATAATCAGCCAATCTCATGTTGTAGTCTATTTGTTTAAAGTTGATGTTAGCTTTAACATTGTACTTAATAACTTATGTTCGTCGTGTAGCGCAAAACAGCGAGAATTTAAAATACCAAAATTATTTCTTGGTAAAGAGAAATTTGGGTTTAAACAACCAAAATCAGAATAGTTTATGCTATGCGCCTAATTATTTATTTGTGATTAGTTTTGTACGTTTACTCGAATTTGTAAATAAATATTACGTGCTATTTGATGAAGCTGAACTTTAACGAGTATAAATAAATATGTCTGCCAAATTAAGATATTGGTTTCATTTCATCAAGTTTATTACAATGTTAAGATTTTTCTTCAAAGAGCAATTTATTAATAAGTGAGCTTCGCAAACTGTCTTAATATTAACTTGCTCAATATCTTGAGTTACCGACTCCATTGCGATTGCAAAGAAGCAAATAATAGACACGTGTTTTTGAGTAGTAGAAAAAGCATTTTTTTTGCAATTTACTGCAGCCACTGCAGATACTTAATTGTATAAGTGAACGAAAGAAAAATCGCATATAACAAAAACTAGCCACGTGTGTTATTCTGATAATTTACAACGCTTCAACGACATACCTCCTAACGAACGGTTCTGACACCTTGAGAGAGATTATCTGACTTTTTCGTCACATTTTAAATGTTCCGTCGCGGCTCTTATAAACGAATATCCAGACAATTTTGGTTTTTATTCGATAATTCTTTAAAGTGAATCGATGTTTGCTTTTTCCTCCTCCATGGAATGAATGCCGGATTAAATCTCAAAAGTTTCTTTGTTCCCATCCAAAACCATTTAAAAGCTTGTTTCATAAAATACTTGCTTGGGTAAATTTTCTTCGACTTGACGCCTGAATGGATCTCACTAACACAAATAATTTCATCGGAATCCTTTAAATAAATATTAACTTGCGGATTTAGCATTGTTTAAAAAGGATACCGTTGGTTGGACCGTCATTTGGTTCTCTCTGATGGAACAGTTCCATTGTCTAGGGATTAACGTCAACGAATTTGTTGTCAACAAACGCCTGATCAAACAAAAAGATTTGTGCGTCAGAGAACCCCAAGGAACCCTTCATTTCAATCATTGTTGTTAGCTCGAGCGTGCGGGCTTAAGTACTTAACCGGAATATATTTAAAATAACGGCCCACGACAATACATTCTCTGATTAAGGCGGATCGGAAAAAATCTGAGCGGTCAAAGAAAAGACGGCTAAAAAAATTGAAACTTACCAATCGTAAATTTGGTCCTATCTTTTAAAAAGCCAATTACCAAGTTTGGAGTTCATTAAATTGAGAAATCCATTAGGCTAATCGCTAAGTTGGAAGCCACCAACGTGACGATTATGAAAAGGTTATTCTGACATGCAAATTAGGGAGCATCTTAATGTAAATTACGTGTAAATGGAAGGCAGAACTAACATTTAGTTGAAGTTAGCCGAGCTGCCAGCTACTTATATACGTAGACAACAGGTTGGACGTTGTCGAATAAATCAAGGAGATAAGATAGGCAAAACGCTTTTTGTTTAAATGGATAATCGTATTAACAAAATGGCGGTCCTGGATGCTTGACTTTCGAAGTGTTCAAAGTGACCGCCATTTATTTTTTATCTACTAAAAGACCATTATATTAAAAATCGTTGTGATAATGTCTGGCAATAATGTATATGTGTATGGGATATTTTAATTAAAAATAACCTCCGGTATTAATCATATCCTGGTTCTAAAACTGGTCGTTTGGTTTGATAATTCTGCTGTCACGGTAACATAGTTCCATATATTTTAGTTACCCATTTTATTCTTGGCTCGCGGTTCTAGCATAAAGCATAGGCCCATAAATAACAGGGAAAATAGAAGGTGAACGCTTCCACGAGTATCCTTTTGGGAGCGGCCAAAGCATTCTTTTAAGATTTATTACAGAACTTGAGCACATTACTTATTCCTTATGTGCCTTCGAATCAGGATAGTCCCTTAAATGTAGACATTTTTTCGGCTGCTTTTCGTTTGGTTTAATTCAGATTACTAATGGCTTCAATTTATAACTCAGACTTTTTAAGAATTTGATAAAAGCATACAAAACTTTGCCACACGAAATCGATCGGTTCATGTCACATGTTTATATACGCATTGCATGTACGTACCAAATTCAAAACATAATTTACCTATACTAATGATCAAAATCATTGTGTATACACTACACTCTATCTATAAATACAAAAACCATAGGCACATTAACTTAACTACCTAAATCCTCTTTCTGAGACACAGGTAGTTCACGTGAGGTGTAGACAGCTACTTGATTCGCACTTTAAATAAAATTAAAATGTAGGTAATTAAGCCGTATTTAACAACTATAATAATAATCTGTAAATATAAGCATTTTCTATTTGCGGCACTAATTGTGTTCTGTGGTAGATGCAGTCGCACCTCTCATTAATCCTTGTACCGTCTGGTCTGCCCGGATGAAAAAATACTCTCTAATACACTCGCGGACAATGAATACGGGTCGGTAAAATTCCGTTACATTTCCTAAAAAGACCTTTTAATTAATATGAATCAATGAATATGATAATTTTTATTTAGTTTAACATCTTAACTACAAAAAAGTACTTTCTATAAACAACGTTACCAGGTTTAAATCGGACTCGCAGAAACCCATGTAAAAAACAACGTTAACGGAGAGAGATATAGCAAAAATCTTAATTTTTGGATATTTATATTTTTATGATAGAATCCCGGATATTGCTAATACAGTTTGGTATTATAAATAATAGCATATTATGTAAATAAAACTAGTGTTAAATATAAAAAATATCCTATTACGGTTATTTAATTTAGGGTGACCCGTATTCATTGACCGCGAGTGTAATAACAGTCTCCTTAAGCTTACTTTAAACGCAATGTCTGTTTTTAAAACGATGCTATGCTAGAATTTTTGGAAAAATGTATACATTATGCCGTTCTACTCGTATAAACATTGGCCGATGTTCCCTATAAGGACAAGTTACGGAGTAAATCTGATATTTTTGTAGTATAATGGATTCATAAGTTGGAATAGACGAAACGTAATACGACTGTTCATTCCCTATAATACACGTATGTTTATCGCTCGCGAGCGGGATTACAGGCTCTTATCACAAAACACAGATTGCAGTAGTATGTTAATACGAAAGTATATACAGGGCCAACGTTTCCGCGATATCGCTAATATACTAGCCTTAATAGGTTTAACGTTATGTAGGCGTGTATGGGAATGAAACAACTGCGATAATCTGTGAACTGTTATTTTATTCCGCTACAGGGGATAAGGCTGCGATATCGCGCTAAGATATTTTAAGTTGATTTTATCTAAACTGCCAACGCTGGGCAAACATGTGGAACTATTCTTGTTAATGTTTTGGAGTTAGAGATTGCGCTGTATTTGTTATTGGATCTTTATTCGTTTATGACATTTAAAGTTACGCCAAGATTAAAAATACAAGAAACTGTATTTTGTTACGTTTTATAGGTAGACATAAATGGATGTAGTCTGGTTGCCGTATGCTATATAAAATAGATGTAAACATTATCTGGATGACTGTTGTATATTTTTAGCAACTGTTCTCATTAATACTGTTGGTGGGACATCTGGGAAACGATTGCTCATTTTCGTAGCGTGAGATAAAAGTGCATTTAAAAATCATCAAATCATCAATCAAATCTTACTTTAAACATCTGTCGCAATTATCACGATAAAGAGTGTGTGCTTGATAATAAAATAACTGTTTTAATGCATAACAGATCCGGCCAGGCAAGAGGCGTGAGAAAGAATAGGCGGAACCCAACTGTGGGCGGCTGTGGGCTAAAATAGCTGTGATTGATGTTATTGTGAAGTTGGTACGCCTTATTGGTAGAAATAACATGGCGATATCGACGCGTCCGGTTAATCGAATCGATAAGATATTGTTTAATGTAAATTTATATTTGTTTCGGTACGTCAAACTTGTCAGGGCTTATATGGGGTTTAAAATGCTACCATCTCAAATTTAAATAGGTTTGGGATATTTTACTTAAAAATCTTGATCATGACGCAACATACGACGATTTAGTATACAATATCTCTTTGAAATACGTAGGGAAGTAGTTTTTTTGTATCTATTTTCAATGCAATCATCAAAAGTATCACTACAGATTTAGTGGGAAAAGCATACGATACATATTTACCTTTTTACATTTATTTATTTTTTACCATTTTATGACATTAAATATTTTTATGAATTACCCCAATAAGAATAAATGTTCACATACCTACCTATTTATAATTAATTTAAAAATTATTGACATGTAATATTTATATTGTCGCCTGCGGTATTTCCGGATCGATACGACCTTCAAACCTTCAAGAAAAGAGCGTACATCTTAAAGGCCGGCAACGTGTGAGTGCACAACACCTCTGGTGTTTCAGGTGTCCATGGGCGGCGGTAATCGCTTACCATCAGGTGATCCGTCTGCTCGTTTGCCTCCTATCACATAAAATAATAATAATAAAAATATTATGAATAAATGACTTATAACAGGAGCGAAAGTGAGTGCAGATATTTGTACTCTTAATAATACGACACAAGCCTATTTTGACTCTTAGTAAAATACTGCTTTGAATCATGTTGATTAATTCCTAGATTGGGTACGTGGGCTCAATTGGAGAGTGTACTAACAACTCCGCACGCGTATTCAGAGAAATAAATTCACCAGCATATCCCAAGGTACTTAAGCAATAATATTTCACTGAACTTCCTACTAGCGTACTGTGTGCCCCAGGGAGCACGCAGTAATAGCCGCTGTCAGCGTGGGCACAGCTAAACATCACCTGCAACTCGGTAAATATTTGTCTTCAGTGGTAATCACGGTAATTGTACAGTGCGTACACAACGGTTCATTATCAAATGGAGTATAATTAAAATCAATATGCTTGTGCCTCTTGTCAAGTTTCGAATACCGAGGTTGTTTGGATTACTTGATTTGCCAGTTAACTTTTGTACGTTTTGTGGAGTAAGTGAACGACGAAGATAAAGAAGTAGCGTGCAGAAAGGAAGGTTTATGTGCACTGTGCAATTTTATATTTAAGAATGTCATCATCATACATAGTTATTACACAGTTTACCAAATAAATAATAGTGAATTTTACAAGCTATTCTTTTATTGTTACTGTTTGTAGAGTCTGGCCAGGGAAAGATGAAGTTTTTTTTTAATATGGCAACTTTTTATATGGCTACAGGAATATCGTTGTCAAATGTGTCAAACGTCTGAAATTAGTATGATGTCGAATTCTTGATACTTGATTTGGTAACTAAGAAAGTAACTGTCCTATAATAAATTGGACTGTTTTTGCTTTTTAAGAGAATTAAAGTTAGGCTTACTGCTAATATTATTCACATTGAAGAATAAAATACAAAAAAGTACAATTAAGTAATATCTCTCGTCAAAATTGTAATTTTGTAGAGTGGTTTTGATACTCTTCTGTAATATAAAGTAAAACAGTTTTATTTTAAATTACTTTACTTCCTTCTGCTTACCAGTTGCATTTTGTGAAATGAAGAAAATCGCTGTTGTTTTAAATTTGCCGCTCTTTTCTAGGCTCATCTTTCCCTGGCCAGACTATAATTTAAATGAGTAACTAACTTGATATTTATGTAGGTAATCCACAATTATCAAACCACCTACCTACTAAATGGTCCTGAAATTCGGCATGTTTAGTAAGTTCGGAGAGAATACAATGATATGTTGTTATAGGAACTCTTTGATTTAGAATCATCTTAATGAGGTGTTGCTGCAAAAATGTTTTTCTGCTGGAAATAATTTGTAGCGAATGTTGCGATTACATTATACAACTTGGGCTCAGTTATTATTATTACCAACCAATCGGTCGCTCAGTTACGACCGTTAAAATCTGTTTTTTTGGGAAGATTGATGGTTTTCTATGAGATGGCAGCTCCCAGCGCGATTATCGCCTATATTTTACTCATGAATTAGGTAAGTGTGGTCGATGCAACACGCCGTTGTGACTCTACGTTACTAGCTTAATTTGTTTTTGGATAGCTCAGCATGGTTTACTTACATCCTGTACTCTCGGAGCTAAGTTATCATATATTTAAAGCCTTACCGCAGTAGAAACCAGTTATAGCTGCACTTTGCTATAATTTGCGGAAGTAAAGCATTAGCCTATCTGAAATGGATGACCACAACCGGTCTAGAATTATACGGGGATGGTAAACGGACAAGCTTAAGCATTGGTTATGCTATTTCGGGTAATTTGGCACTATAGTTCTGAGGAACTATGTATCTATATATATGCCTTCGCTTGCGCTGTATAATACGACAAATCTAAAACGTATACCATTGTGGTCTTTTTGTAGGCGCTAAAATAGCTGACGGTTCAGGTACGTATATTAAATGTTTAAACTATTTATGTTCCGGTCAGTTAAGCCGCAAAGACACCTTACACACTTACTTGTACCTACATAAAGTTCTTCAATGTCTTTTAAACTGTAGATATGTCCACAGGAAAGCCTGAACATGAACACCAAAAGGTTTAAAATAATCTACCCTCAAATATTATTTAAAAGTTTTTTTCTTAATAAAATGGTTTCGGACAAATGACTGTTTTAATTGTTTCATACACCATATTAATTTGTCTACAGGCAATACAAACTTTCCAAGGATCCTTAACACCTACTTTTGCAAACTACTGTTTACTGGTTCATAGTACAATTATTTTACTGACACCCAGTGGAAATAAATCAAATTGGGATATAATTGTTTTTTTTTCTGTTAGTATAAGGGATATGTCATCATTTAATTCATTACTTACCCAAAAAAAAACCAACAAAATATACACACACATCAAAAAAAAAATAAGATCCCGAAAAGTCGAAAAAAATTTAAGTAAATGCTTTTTAATATTTATTTTCGTTACTTAACATTTATAAAATAATATTTAATTTGAGTCAAAGAAAAAAAAAATCAATGAAAACTTTATTTAAATCTATAGAATTACTTCCGGGTGGAAAGTTTGTTAGATTCATGAAATCTTGTTTCATCTAAGAATAACGTTTTAAAATGATTTAAACAAAAAATACGCTTTTACTATTTAATGTATATAAACCGTTTTATTTGCAGTACTCAGTCAAAATTAAGGAGCTACGACGTTTCACCGCCCGTGTAACAGGTGGCGCCACCATATAGGTTAATTACTGCTACAAACAACCGGTTATAATAATTAGTGGGGGGCGGAGTGGGCGTTCCGTGTGTCCTCTCGCGTGTCTTAGGCGGGGCCGCGCACGCGACGATGTGTCGAGACCACAAGGAATTTACTTTTTCGGCAATGAGATGTAATGTGTGTCACCAAATGGAGCCTTTTAATTACCTTTGTTTAGCAAATGTGTGGCGTCACTTTTACACCAAACGACTTAGTCTTAGACTGCGTAAAATTGTGTAGGTAAATACACAACGATATAAAGTAGCGGTGCTGTGGGCTGTAACTCGCAGGTCTGCCTATTTTTAAATTACTGTTTTTTTATTTCAAAAATCTGAAGCAACAAAAATAAGTACAGACAATTATTGAACTTACTCACAAAATTTCACGAGTTGGTTGAGAGATGCAGCAGAATCTAGAGGAGAACTGCTGGACAAACGAAAATACTAAAGAATTTTGACCCATGCTGAAGTAAAAAACTACGTTCGCTTCGCTCCCTCGTTCAATAAATAAATATCAGGGTCAATCTTACACCCTCAAGCACATAACAAAATAAATCATTTAAAATCATATAACTATCCCATTTCATATAATGCGTCACACACACAGTCATTTTACTGTCGGCGTCTTGTAAAAATAAATGATGATTTTTAATGACAATTTAACATTCGATATTTTATAAAGTTTAACAATTGCTAAACGAATATTTGCCAAATATTTATTTATAGTACGAGTATGTGAGCAGTTTCAGGAGTGATAAATTTGTGAAATGAATAATTTGGGAATCGTTATTTATAAAATGATAATTTATGAAATGAAATGTTTTTTTTATGAAGTGATGATAATCCATACATATAAACTGCTCTTGTGTATATTTGTAGGTACATCCCACTCTTACGTACGGGGTTCTGTTCCATTCAAAATTATAGTCTGTAATTTTCAACTAAAACCTATTTTATTTATTCATATACAGAACTAATAGCTGTAAGATACTCCGTAGAAATGTCGAACACAATGAGACAAAAATCTTTCTTGCCGTGTACTTACTTATCATTTGAAGTGGAAGTAAATTGACGAAACCTGATTACGTCAATGTATGTATTTAGTTAACATCATATCAGCCGAATGACGTCCACTGCTGGACATAGGCCTCCCCCAAAGAGTGCCAAAGTTACCGGTCCTGCGCCACCCGCATCCAGCGGACTCCTGCAACCTTTTCCAGGTCATCAGTCCATCTTGTCGGGGGCCTACCCACGCCGCGCCTTCCGGTACGTGGTATTTAGTTATGTATAAGTAAAATGTTCGTTCTCAAATTGGTATTTTACTTTTTTTTTTCAAAACAAAACAA
Source organism: Epinotia demarniana (assembly GCA_945867215.1). Classification (NCBI taxonomy): domain Eukaryota; kingdom Metazoa; phylum Arthropoda; class Insecta; order Lepidoptera; family Tortricidae; genus Epinotia; species Epinotia demarniana. The sequence goes on from OX244274.1 coordinate 8,538,630, forward strand.
TGACATTCACACGAACACAAAGACATTAAAGCAGTACACATAATCCACCGCTTTCGTTCCCAAATAAACTTGAAGCTGAAATCACGAATGAAATACAAATTACTTAGTTACATACGAGCTTACAATTCATTTACGTTCCGTGCGCGTACGCCAGTCGTGCTCGCTATGGGATTCATAGCCATTTTCGTCTCGATCCAACATCCATATCTAGTATAACTTAACCCCGATACGTCGTAACAACTACACGAAATCGGAGGTCATGTTGGTGCGCCTAAGCTGAGTTGTTGGTAGTATTGTGAATTCCAACGGCTGCGCGTGACCGCGGACGCGAGTGAGAGAAACATCAAATGTAGCGCTTCAATTGTTTGAGGAATGTATTAAATAATTTTATTGTAAGTATCACAATATAAGATTCGTGTCATAACAATTGAAAAGTGTTTTGTGACAGATGCCTATCGCTTTTATAGTTAGTAGTAAAATATGTATGTATCTACTCGTATTGTTAGGGCCGACTATGTTTATGCATTAAAAACTATTATTTTAGTTTTCCCATGTCAAACTTAACACTTAAAATAATATTTCTCAAATGATTTTTTCCTTTTCTAGAGGCTAAGCAGTATTTTTTTTACGTAACTTGCCAACGTGAGCCCTTTCTCGTTATTTTACTCACCGCTATTTGGAATAAGGTAAACGTCCGAATGTTCGACACTGTACTAGTATATGGCTGTACTAGTATTTGACGACCGCTTTAGCCTAGTTGGTACTGACCCTGCCTACGAAGCAAGAGGTCCTGGGTTCGAATCCCGGTAAGGGCAAACATTTATGTGATGAGCATGAATATTTGTTTCTGAGTCATGGATATTTTCTATGTATTTAAGTATTTATATCTATTATATATATCGTCGTCTAGTACCCATAACTCAAGCCTTACTGAGCTTACTATGGGACTAGGTCGATTTGTGTAAGATTGTCCCTTTATATTTATTAATTATTCTTTATTTATTTATGGCATGGGCACTCTATGTCATAAATTAATGTGATAAATCACAACCCTGGCCAAGTTCTCAAACACTGACGGTAAGGTTGAAATTATTCAAAATGTCCGCATTGTTAAAAAAAAACAACGGATTTCAAATCATCTAGCTTGGATGGTAAGTCGCTAATTGAACGGATTACTTTACAAAACTCGGGCAACTCAAATTATTTTGGGTATAGCCATAATATCCTAATTCACTTGCAGGTCGAAGCAAAGTTTTTGTGACCCACCGCCGTCCACGGACCTCCGGTATATAGCCTACGTGACGAGTTCTTTGACGACTGGCCAAGATTCTCGTAAAGTCTCTTTAGTAGTGCCTCAGGGGATATTATTAACCGTTTTTGACTCCATGACTCGTGAACCGACGAAGTGCAAGTTAAATTTAGAATTGTGTGACAGCAGATGCCGAATGCCGCCGCGAACTCCTAAAAATTACCCGTATTGATTGCGTACCCTTCTTTATGTTTACTTATTGACTACTTGTAAATTGGTAGGGTTGGCCCGTTTTAGATTATTGTTCTTTTAATAAGTGATGGGGGCTTATCACAAAGTCTATTTATACATTTTTAGCAGCAGTGTCTTGCACGATGGTGTTAAGCGTAGTTATGGTAAGTATGTGCTAATGTTTCAGTAATTTTCTCCGTGGGATTCGTTTTGTTTCTACGTACAGCAATAATATATGATTGAACAAGGTGCTCAAAAACATCTGACTTAACTCTAATGTTACGGCTAAGTATAAGGTAGATATTTTTGCGTTCTTTGTTTAGTCAGTAGGTACCTATCGTCACCTAATTTTTTATTGAATTGTCTACTTGTTGGTATTTAATTTACTCTAAAGCTTCCGTCTATTTGCTTAAATATGTCATTAAAAAAGTTCTCAACGAAGACAGACCTAGCTCATATTAAATCAATAAAATACAACGCCATTACGAGATATTAGTGTTGCTGCACTAAGGTAGTAAATTCCGTCGCTTCACTGCTGATTTTCATTATATAAACAAATTGCAGTCGACCACTAACTCACGGTACTAGTTTTCTACAACTCGAATCAATTACCATTAGTCTTAAAAGAGAAACGGGTAACAGATAAAGCATACAACTGAATCTTAACATGCAACTAGGGTGCCTACACATTTTTCACTAGCACCAGAGCCCGTAGAGATGCTATCAATAATTGGCATATCTGTATAGCGGCACACAGTAGATCATTTAATTTTCTTAATAATTTTCTATCGGAGCGCGCCTGGGGCAGCGCGGTCGGTTCGCGTTTTGTTCTTTTTCGTAATACAGTATAATCAATCTCGCTCTACGGATGCTTAGTTCTTGTGCAGTACTACAATATATGGGAAGTGCGCAGAGATTTAAGTACCACTGAGTTCGGATCAAGTATTAACTACGCAATTAGTGGAATGGAATTTATATTAAGTAAATAGTTAAGTGTCAATTTTACCAAACATGAAGGAAGTTTATTCCGAGATTAAGCCGTACTAACATTTATTCTCAGATTATGATTTCACATTTGTTCAAATCGAGTTCAAATTACGAAAGGGATTAAAATTTAGCTGTATAATACAAACGACAATGACACTGACGGCTGCCGGAAACTTTAAATTTCAATTTCCATAGCCATTTTAACCAATCTATATCAATAATTACATAGTAATGGCACCCACAAGACACGAAGCACAATTAAATCAAAAGTGAACCCACAACCCGCTAGTTAACCGACATCCTGCATCAGCCATCTCAGCTATGCTAATCACAACTTGTTTCACCTTAGCTCACCGCTCACTATCAGTATATCTTGACGCCGCGACTCGTTATACCGATACGTAATTGGAGGTCTGACTTACACTGGTTCCACTAAGCTGAGGAGGAGCAAAACGGTGAAGTAAAATGGCGAATAACGGTCCAGTACTGCTGTAATCTGAATCGGTTGCGGCAGAGAGATTTATAGGACGTGGGCATCGTCCTAGCATTCCGCCTTGTCTCACGGGCCTTAATAAAGGCAATTTCGTGCGGCGGGGGTGTACTGGATGTTCACAGTATACTTCTATTAGTTGTAAAATTGTCCTATAATGGGTGTCATAGTGGATGTCATTTTGAGTGAGATTTATTCGATAGTTAGCGGAGCTTGGCGTAAATATTGTCTAAACTATGGGGTACGTGGTCAACATGTTAACTGTAGTAGGTACTGAAAAAGAGGGTAATTTAGTTTTATTATTATTCATTGCGACCATCAGGTCGATCACGGTGACGAATTATACGCGCGTCAGGTAGATCTATATTATGACACTTTATGTGTGGCGTTCGAGTAACGTGACCAACCCTCAGACTACCTTTAATAATTCAGTTTATTTCGTAGCATTTGTGAAAATCAGTCGACTGTTGATACTTGTTCGTATGTCACCCTCATCAGCCAAAAGACGCCACAATGACCGGTATGTATATATGTCGCAGTGAAATGGCCAAAACAGAGATTTGAACAAATCCCTAAGGGATATGATCAAATCACGCAGGATGTTAAAATGGCCAATCCATTGTATCATTTGCCTAATACAAATCAGTCATTTGATCAAATCTCTGAATCTGTTTAGTGAAATGACGAAATCGGACAAAAAAGGCAACTCGTTTTTTCATTTCACTAGATTTGTTTAGTGATTTGATAAAATCCCTGAAACGCGTCAGTGAATTGACGAAACTAACTCGCATATATTGGCTCCTAAATCATTAGTCATTTAAACGGTTCTGGGACTTGATTCGGATGGCGGATAGGGTAGGTATCCCTTAGGGATTTGTTCAAATCTCTGTTTTGGCCATTTCACTGCGACATATATACTGATATAGTTACCGAATAGCTAGCTCTTATTCATAATTTTTTTAATGACAGATTGTACCTATTGAAGGCTAAAAATTATTTAACGACAGACATACGAATTTCGGTGGAAGGAGAGAGCGAAGCCACCGAAATTCTCTGTTCCAGCTTGGGCCAAAACTCTTTCTTACATCCAGATGTCCATCTGTTCTCCTCCACAGGTCGCATTTCTCAACCGATTCTCGTGAAATGTTAGCTAAAACCGGACGCGAGTTTCTACAGCTTACACAGCCACTAGTTCTTAATGTAATCACAGTCAAACAACTTCACTTTTAAGGCGAGCGAGCATACCTTCCAAACAACCTCGGCACTATTCTGTAACTGAATATGTGAGGGACGACATTGTTACAAAGCATTCCAAGTAACTACTTACTTTACACATTTCAATTAAGCTTAATTAATTCACTAACTCCCACGTATATTTGTCAAAAACTAACATTATAAATAACAATCATACCATCCATCACCCTGCATCCATGGACCATCCGGGCGGATTAAGGAAATTTGAATTGCTTATGAACCTGATTGAAATACGCTATAATCCGGTACGTGAAACTTTAATTGAAACGGAATTTATAAATGTTTAGTTGCGTTATGAATTTGAACCGTGGCCGAGTTAATCAGTGGAATCTAATCTAGATCGTAGCGGATTGACGGGCGCGCGCTGCCTACTTACCTACGGTTCTCTAATTTATTCCACTTGTTTTGCGTTGCCTGGGTACGAGTACGCTGGAGAATGCTGCCGTAAGCTGGGTAAGTAAATGCACCCGTGTTTTTCACTGGTCCTATGAATGACGTTTCCTATTTGACCGTTTTGATGAAATGTGAAGGGAACTGACGGCGTTTTTAAGCTGACAATACCTAGAGACCGTGTTTGAATAGGTATTTTTTATCCCTGATTATGTATGAATAAATGAGTATGAGTATGAGTATGCTTACCGAAAAGCCAGTAAAGTCTGAACTACGAATACACGTAGTTTGGTAGTTTATACGTTCTGGCCAAGATTTATAATGGTAAGAACTAAGAAGGAATCATCATATACCTAATTAATTACGTATAATAAATGAACCTTGGGTCATTCCTGGATGTTATTAGCACGGGACCGGGGTAAGTGGCATAGGTATAGGTACTTGAAGGGAGGCTTGCTCAGCAGTGCGTTGATGATGAACCTTCAATATTTTGGTTTATCGATATTCATAACAAAGGTCTTGTCAAATATCGGTACACTGACCTTTATTCAAAGATAATACTAAGGTAACAATGATGTGAAGCTCGTTAAAAATCATGATCGCATCTAAAATAGGCGCTGCACTGTTTGCATTCCGGCAATTACGGTGAGGTTATGACCCATTCTTTAACGCCGTGACAGTTATGCAATAAATATAACAGAATTTTAGACTGCAGTGCTGTCGCATAAATTGGTTCATAAAGTTTAAACAATAGTGTTGTGTCCAGTACCTACGTACTTCAGTGATTTTTTAGCTAACTAATATATGAATAAAAGAAAACAATATATATTTACTCACCGGTTGCGAGTGGTACTTTAATCCTGAGACAAAATTATATTATTGTTAACATCGTATTTTGTCCGCGGTGTTTTTTTTTCTAGTGCTCTTATATTTGGGACTAAAACTAAACTGATATTTAAATAAACAAATTGCACGCAACCAGAAAGCATAACTCAAAGGAAGTAACGACCATAAATATACCTCATACGTAATACTTACACAACGGAGGTTTTTTACTCGAATACTTACTTTAATTCTTCAAATGGACCGACAGTGACAGTTTAACTATGTAGTTTTGAATGGGATTATGAATATCAGTAATTTAATTTACATTGGCATAATCGTAAACCCACCCTACGTTAGCAAATGCACAAAAACCATGCATTATCTTTTGACCATCATAGGCTTAGAACACTTGGACTAAAGTGTTACCGTTCTATTATAACAAGCATTACGTAAATTGAAACAGCCCTATAGCAACAGCCTCAGCAATTCGTCATCAAGAATTCCAATATTCGGACCATTTCAGTGAAACGGATCGTACGACGGACCGTGCTACATGCTTGGCGAAACATGTTGGTGCCGTGTGAATGAGCAATGTTTCGCAAATAGAAGCACTTCTAACTACAACGCACGTGTGGCTAAATGTTTAGCTCAGTCATGGGAAAAACCAGTAAAAGGTATGTGAAATTACTGTTTTTGATGTGTGCATAACAATGCATTATGTATTCGATATCCACTAAAAACAGGAGCTCAATTCGAAATGGCAAAATTCGACGTTCCCTAATAAAATGATAACATAAGGATGCTCCCAAAAGAAATTAAAATCAATGAAATTGCAACGCAGGGCTGAAAATTCAAGAATCGAATCTACAGCGCCAAAGTCGCAATGTAACGTTTTGTAAAATTTTGCTGTTAGAAGTGCATTGAGTCCTTTTTCAAAGTTACAATGGACACATGGGATTCGTTATATCACAGCGATATAACAAAATGTAAAATGCGAATACGAATTATAAAAAAGTAAGCTTAGGTAGGTATCGTTTCAGTTCTAAAATCAAAACTGGCAGTTTATCCTCTGCAATCAAAAACAAAGTAATCCGTTTGAACGACACAATATCCAGTTTTTATTCAGTATACAAAAAAAAGTTGGCACATACACCAACTATGGTACTGCCCCAGAAAAGTTGTCCAGATAGAATACAGCCAATATAGCCTGCAAACAATATTGTAACACGCGGGTTTGGGATTGTTTTAGATACCTACTGCAGCGGAAGCGGATTGCGGTCAGAGCAGGGAGTTAGCGGGGATTTCCCCGAAAGCGGGCAGGCTTGATTGCGAGCTCTCCAGGCTTTCATCGGAAACATCTATGGCAGGGGAGCCACCAGTGACAAATTTTTCGCAGTCCAATTTCATACACGCACACTCGTTGTGACATGTCAGCTCAGCGTGCGAAGCGAGGGCCCGAAAGACATTGTAAAAAAAATGCAATCCGAAACATTTGTCTCTGACCGACCCATTGGATTCGTGGAGTATAATTTGATGCCCGAAAAATGTAGGTAACGAGTGCACGGCGAACTTGTTTTGGATTGGATGCGTTTTCAATTCCGTTTTGCCAGCGAACTTGTTTCGATGGTTCAGTCTTTGCCATTGTTACCGAGCGATATGTTTGGGACCGACCCTGTGACTAACATATCAATGTAAAGTTATGCCTTTCGTGAGATAAGAATGAGTCATTATTATTAAATGCTACATATATTTATGTATATATACATATACTTACATATAATAGTACATTACGTAACTAACTAGGGTGGTGAATTTGTGAATGCCCCAGATCGCAGGTGTTTGTGGCGCGAACCGAAGGTGAGTGCCATAAATATGCGCTCTGGGGCTTTACGAATTACCGCCCGTGTTGCGTACAAAATTTTACGTCTTCATCTGGCTACAATGCGAGTTTTCCCGTACGCGCAGCGTGCAGTAAAACTCGCATTATGGCCAGGTGTGACGTAAATTATATTAAACAACAGGAATAATTCTTCTGCGCCAAACTGACATCGATGTTTCTACGTGGTTCGAAAAAAAAATAACTTACTGTGGAATAAAGTTAATTTTAAATAACCTAAATTTCGGCGTGCAGGCGTGTGGTGCAGAACAGATCATTTTAAAGCTCTTTGAGGGAGGGCCTATGATAGTGGAGATTATGCTAATGAGCTGCGTTTTGAAAAAATATTTAATCTTAGAAAATTAAATTACTTATTAATAATATATATTTTTTGTTTTTTTTTATTCGCTGCAGAACCAAGATAACCGATATAGCCCTCTGAATCGCTAAACTAAAGTAGCAGCGAACGGGGCACATAGCACTTAGAACCAATGGCCGTTGGGGCGGAAAGGTTCTCGAGTGGCGACAATGTAGGTACCGGAAGGCGCGGCATGGGTATGACCCTACAAGGAGGACTGATGACCTGGTAAAGGTCGCCGGAGTCAGCTGGAAGCGGGTGGCGCAAGACCGGTCACTTTGGCACTCTTTGGGGGAGGCATATGTCCAGCAGTGGACGTCTTTGATTGTCAAATTTGAATATAACATGAAAAATTAATAACTATTAACAATACATGTAAACAATAAATAATATTGTTTGATATAACCTTTTTGCTCCAAAGAGGCGCACTACCCGACACTATGCGAGTGCTGTCAATACTGACATGTTGTCACGAGGTAAAATAAATAAGATGTAAAATATCATTGGATTACAAATATTATAATTTAGAATAATAGTTGTTAAAAGATTGACGAAATGAGAAATAAACTTTAAATGTCGTTTCTTTGTTTACAGGTGAGATTTTAGTTGTTAATATGTACTTATAATGTAACTCTGGAATAAATTCCTTACTGATTGAATAAAACTTTGTTTACAGAGCAACGCTGTGGTTTATTTTATGTCAATTTACGTAATTGAAGAACATTCATATTATAAAACGACACTTTCTGTTACGGATATCGCCAGAAAATGGAGAAATTTCGCTTTGAATTTACGATATTGCCTGGAAATGATGGTAAAACAAATGTCTGCTGCATAACCTCAATATCTACAAGTGACAACAAAGTCTATGCAATACCAGAAGAACTACAATCAGTCGGTCACCATAAGGAAATTATGAAAACAGCCGTCTATACTAAAGTAAAGAACAACTTATCTAAAAGGCACCAGGTGAGACGAGTTTGGATCACAATGACCGAAGAACTTGAAAAAATTTACATTGACGAGGAAGGCAACATACAGTTTTGTGATCGATATCTTGAAGAAGTGAGCCCAGAACAACCCACTTTACACACTACTGCGTCTAAAATAGAGACAGATTCACTCAAGAGAGTAAACAACAGAACCTGAAGAGTGTTGCGGAGAAATTTGTTATAGAGAAATTTACCAGCAAACACTCAAACGCGGCTCAGTGGATGGATTTCATTGAGAAAGAATGTGCACGATTTCATGTTGCTGATGAAAATAAGATTGAAATTCTGCGACTGTTTATGGACAAAAGTTGTGCAGATTGGTACAGTTCTATGATCATAAAATTAACAATGGACTCTAAATGGTGTGAATGGAAAAATAAATTTTGTGAGTCATTTGCAAATAAGGGTTAGAATATTTAAATATAAGGATGGTTCGTTATTGGATTATGCGATAAAAAAAGAAAAGCTGTTGCTGGACATGAGGAGATCAATAGATGCAGGTACGTTGGTGGATCTCATTGCAGCTGGTTTACCGGAATTCGTAATGAACAAAATAGACCGTGAAGCAATGAAAGATACTATAGATTTGTTTAACGAAGTAAGCAAGCATGAACACATGGTCAACAAAAAAAGTTACATGGTGAAAAGGCCTTACGGAGATTTCAGAAAAAGTACTAAAAATGAAGATCAAATGCCATGCAAAATTTTCGAAAAATTAAATAAAGGTAATCGTTACCACCCCGAAACCACATGCTGGTTTAAAACAAAGGAAGATGATAAAATGAATAAAAATTTCATCAAGCATGTCAATAATTCGGTAATCGAAGCTGAATTAAATGAAACTGTTCAAAAAAACGATTAGTAACACCATTAATAAATGTTAAACTAGTAGTGAATGATAAATTGGAAATAAATGGAGTTAATGATTCAGGCTCAAATGTTTCTCTTATTAATTCAAAGTTACTGAAACTGAAAGGAAAAGGAAACAGTTTGAACAAAGCGGATTTAGTAACAATTAATGGTGTTAAAAAGGCAAATGGTTTGACGAACTTGAAAATAAAAATCTTTGATTTGGAAGAAAAAGTTGATGTTTACATAATTGATGAACAAAACTTTAAATACGACGTCTTGATTGGGCTTGATTTGATTAAAACATTCAGGTTAATCCAGAATGAAAACTTGGATATATCTCAGAAACATTGTGAAGAAGATAAAATCGAAAGGAATGTGGAGGTTTCCATAAACGAAACCACAGACAATGAATCAAAAAAAGATATTGAGAATAAAAATGCTATGAAAAAATGTAAAGTAAATTTTAATGAAAATGTAAAGGAAAGAGACTTTGAAATTAAAGTAGACCATTTAAATGAGGAGCAAAGATCCGAAATAAATGCGTTGGTTGACAAATACAGATCAGTATTTGCGAAACATAAATATGATATTGGCACAGTCAATGGATATGAGGCACGGATAGACTTACTAGTAGACAAATACTGCAGTAAGAGACCATAAAGATGTACTGTAGAAGACAAAAAGGAGATAGAGGAACAGTTAGCAAAATTATTAGATAGTAAATTGTTAGAAGAATCCTACAGTCCTTTTGCTGCGCCTGTTACGCTGGAATTTAAAAAAGAAGAAAACAAAAGATCCAGATTGTGTATAGACTTTAGGGACTTGAATAAAATAGTGGTACCCCAAGCCCAACCGTTCCCATTGATTGAAGACTTGATGCTAAAGACAAGGAACTGCAAGTTTTTTTCAACTTTGGATATTCACTCAGCATTTTGGTCCATCCCTCTACGGATCGAGGACAGAATAAAAACCGGATTTGTGACGCAGGAGGGCCATTTTCAGTGGACCTGCCTCCCATTTGGATTAAAAACGTCGCCAGCCATCTTTCAGAGGATTTTGAGCAACATATTGAGAAAGTATAAACTCGCAAACTTTGCAGTTAATTACATTGATGATATACTCATATTTTCTAAAACTTTTACAGAACACTTAGATCATTTGACACAATTGCTAGAAGCAATCAAAATGGAAGGTTTTCGACTAAAATTTACAAAGTGCACATTTGCATCGGACTTAGTTAAGTATCTAGGTCATATAATTCAGAAAAATTCTATTAAACCTGTAAAAGATAACTTGATATCAATAAAGGAATTCCCTGTACCAAGGACGCAGAAAAATATAAGACAATTCTTGGGGAAAATAAAGTTTTACCATGAGTACATACCAAAGAGTGCAATAATGCTAGATCCATTGCATAACTTACTCAGAAAAAATCAAAAGTTTGAATGGTCTGATCAATGTCAAAGAGCATTTGAAATGATAAAAAACATGCTATGTTCTCAGCCGGTTTTGGAAATATTTGATCAGGACCTACCAATAAATATTTATACTGATGCTTCTTTAGAAGGTATTGGAGCCATCTTAAAGCAGACACAGCCTGATGGAAAAGAGAAACCTGTAGCTTATTTTTCAAAGAAACTGAATGTAGCTCAAAAGAGGAAAAAAGCAATATACTTGGAATGTTTAGCTATCAAGGAAGCGGTAAGATATTGGCAATACTGGCTGATTGGTAAGTCATTTACAGTATATTCTGACCACAAATCCCTGGAAAACATGAACCTGAAGTCCAGAACGGATGAAGAGCTGGGTGATTTAACATATTATCTATCAAAATATGATTTTACAATAAAATATACTCCCGAAAAACTTAATTTAGAAGCGGACTGCCTAAGCAGAAACCCAGTTTTGGAATGTGACGAAAATACAGATGAACAATTAAAGGTTGTGAACTTAGTAAAACTGGAAGAAATTATAAGAGATCAGAATGATAATGAAATAATAAAAAGAGAAAATGAGAAACTAATTAAAATGCATAATGTATACTTAAAAAAGGTCAAGACTAATGAAAAAATAATTCTGTCAGAAGAATTCAGCATAAAACTCTTAAAAACTGTACACAAAGACCTATGTCATATTGGAATTGGACAAATGCAGAAAAATATTATTCCATTTTATACTGCCAAAAATTTGACTAAAAACATACATAAAATTTGTACAACATGTGAAATTTGTATTAAAAATAAGTCGAGGGGAAAGGTTAAATATGGACTTATCCCACCTAGGCCCAGCAACAAAGCCTTTTGAAATAATGTCTATAGACACAATCGGAGGTTTTGGAGGTTCTCGCCCAACAAAAAGATATTTGCATCTTTTAGTGGACCACTTTTCAAGATACGCGTTTATTCAAACATCAAAAACTCAAAGCGCTGATGACTTCATTAAACTAGTCATGAACGTATCTGAAACGGAGGCCTTTGGTATGATTCTCACTGATCAATACCCGGGAATCAATTCAAGAGATTTTAAGAAATTCCTAAATGAGAAAAGTATACCTATAGTGTTTACAGCGGTAAACGCACCTTTCTCAAATGGTTTAAACGAACGGCTTAATCAGACTTTGGTGAACAATATCAGATGTAAAATCAATGAAACAGAAAAGAAGAAAACCTGGACAACAATAGCGCATGAATGTGTAAAGAAATACAATGAAACTAGTCACACAGTCACCGGTTTTGCACCAACCTATCTTCTGAATGGGACAGATGTCCCCATCTTACCGAAGGAATTGAAACAGAACAAGCCCCATAGTAATTGGATTACAGATAAAATCACAGCAGTGGAGAACACTATGAGATCTCATAAATACAACAAAGCATTATTTGATAAAAACAGAAAATACTTTGAATTTACTGTAGGAGACATGGTATATGTAGAAAATGGAAATAAGCTGAACAGGAAGAAATTAGATGAGCTGAGAATTGGACCTTATGAAATTGTGGAGAAAATTTCTAATTCTATACAGGGTACATACAGGGGATTTATATATATACAGGGTAGATACTGGGCATAAAAAGAAAAAGTCGAACCTGTTTCATATTACCAAGCTTATTCCAGTACTTAAATTAAACGAAGAATCGTAGGTAAAGAATGCATCTGTAACGGAGAGAAAATTTCATGGTAAAATTTTCTCCTCATAGGGGGGAGATGTAAACAATAAATAATATTGTTTGATATAACCTTTTTGCTCCAAAGAGGCGCGCTACCCGACACTATGCGAGTGCTGTCAATACTGACATGTTGTCACGAGGTAAAATAAATAAGATGTAAAATATCATTGGATTACAAATACTATAATTTAGAAAAATAGTTGTTAAATGATTGACGAAATGAGAAATAAACTTTAAATGTCGTTTCTTTGTTTACAGGTGAGATTTTAGTTGTTAGTATGTACTTATAATGTAACTCGGGAATAAATTCCTTACTGATTGAATAAAACTTTGTTTACAGAGCAACGCTGTGGTTTATTTTATGTCAATTTACGTAATTGAAGAACATTCATATTATATACATATGAATTGTGAGTCTTGTTTCTTGAAGTTACTCAAAAAAATAAAGTGTCTAGTTGTTCCAATGGCATGAACATTTTTTGTTAATTATTAAGCAAGTTTATTGATTCCAATAAGTTTACCGTGTAAAACTTTTCTTAAAGTCAGATAAATATAATTAAATATGTAGTTACAAATAAAGTTTAATTTCAACTAGACAGGGTTAAAATGATCTTAAAATACGCTCGCTCTCAATTCTCTTTTTATTGCGAACCATCTTGATTACATTTTCAATATAAATACTTTAAGACTAATAAAACTTGTATTCGACGTCAAGTTTTACGTTGAGCATTTAGTATCTACCTACTCTAATTCTATTTATTATACCTTTTAGGGTTTCTCTACATATTAACAGCTGAATTCTATTTATACGTCATATGGTAATTCAGAATTGAATATTTTCAGGTCCATAAATTATGCGTGTTAAAAGTTATACCTACCGAAAATTCTTATATGTATTAACTCATAGCATTAGCAGGTCGTAGGTCTAGTACCTCGGGATTATTTCGCTAACTGTTAGGTACTAGTACACATGCTGTTTAGTTTTGTTTGAGCATGCTCAATTATTATATATGCCAATAGCATGCTACTTACTGGCAACTTTAGAGTAACACATGCTATATGCTCGAAACTAGCATGCTTTCGTGCTACTACAGAGCATGTGTGACAAGACCTTCTAACCATCATCTCTCAAAGCTCTGAAGATGGGGAAGCAGCAGGTCCATCACGTAACGTATTGTACGAACGTTAGTTATATCTAAATGTAATTTTTTATATGAAAAATGGCAGTTGGACTGACTTAACGCGCGTTGGAAATGTACGGGATTACCCCTCTGGAATGTGACATACAAATCTTTCTCCGGGTAACTTAAACTCATATTAGCAAGTGATAGTATATAAAGTTATCCACGGGAGGTAACTGTATATTTAATAACAATATCTGAGTAAACATTTTAAAGATGCATTCGGTAATGGAACCTTATGAAAGGACGAACCGTCTGGTGCCGACGCACGTGACGCGGCGACAAAAGATGTCCGACAACGGCAGGTATCCGGTGAGTTCGAAATTGGATAGTAATCGATGCGTGAAACTCTACTTACGCCTGAGACACACTGATTGGAAGAGCCACGAGCAAGTTCATGCAGCACTCGGTTTCATGATGTAAAACAAGCCATGGGTTAATTTCATAGAGCTGCTAATTAAAATTTCACAAATCTAATCTGACACCTGCCAATCAATAGGACAGTCGTTAGGAGTCAATTAGGCGATGCTCCCACTACACCGCGTAAATGCATCGTATACAAGAATCTCAATTAATATAGAAAACACGCCTACTTAGTACTTCATACAGCCGACGCGGCAATGCGCGTGTAAAAAATCTGCCGTTTCGCGCACCGCGGCGGGACGCGGTGTAATGGGAGAATCTCCTTACCTCAGTGTTACCTATTTATGTACGTACATGTAAAATTGCCACTGAAGTTTAAAATCACCAGTTTCATATCTACAAGTAGTAGTAGTAGTCTAAACTGGCAAACCTGAGATTTGCTTATTGTCGAGCGGTTTTGTCTATCAGTGTTCTCGGTATGGGCAAATATTTGTATCATGAATATTTGTTTCTGAGTCTTGGATGTTCTGTGTTTAAGTATTTACATTTTCTGAATATAACGTCGTCTAGTACTCATAACACAAGCCTTAAGGGGAATCATCAGGGGAAAAAATCCAGTCCCAAACAAGTTATATTGGTTTAAAATTATCTCCTAATATTTATTGATTTGTTTTATTCAAGTCTCCGTCAAAATTTTTATTCAAGAAATGATTTTTGAATGAAGGAGTAAGGACTCTTAAAAGATTTTTATTTGAAAGGACTAATTAGAGTTTACGAAATTATTATTTTACTACGGCATCAGTATTTGAATAAATACTAATATCGACGTCAAAATAAAACTTCTAATCACACGGTTCAACTCACGTATTCAATGTCACTCCGGGCGACATGTTTCGAACTCTTCGGGAGTTCTTCTTCAGGATGAGTGTCCTAAGGACCGAGACCCGCTGGGTAGCCCGGGGGTGTACGAGATTCCCTGTGATTGTGGCAAGGCGTACGTAGGGGAAACTGGGCGGAACGTATCCACGAGATTGCTGGAACACATACGCAACGTGAAGAAGATGGATGTTAGGAACTCGGCGGTAGCAGAACATGCGTGCGATACAGGCGCGTCTCATTTCATTCGCTTCGACATGGCGAGATTGCTGGTACGGGAGAAAGGTTATGTGCCACGCAAGATTCGTGAGGCGATTGAGATTGGGCGCCGCCCAAATTTTAATCGTGATGGGGGCTGGATGTTACCGCCAGCTTGGAAAACTATCATTCCTAAATTGAAGTGGACAGCGTGTAGTGACAATCCCGTGGACACAGTGAGTTCAGTGTGCGTATCGTCTCTCGGAGGAGATGACCTCCTGCCGCAATCTCACATAACTGCTCCAGCGCTCGACGCTCCCCCTCCCCCTGCCCTGTCGGCGCGTGCGACACGCGCCGCTCGTCGTGAGGAGCGAGCGCGGGCAGTGTTACGAGCGACACCGCCGCGAGAACACTCATCCTGAAGAAGAACTCCCGAAGAGTTCGAAACATGTCGCCCGGAGTGACATTGAATACGTGAGTTGAACCGTGTGATTAGAAGTTTTATTTTAACATGTCTCACGAAAGTTTAAATTCGAATATCGACGTCGTAATCTGGAATGAAAAGGGAAGCATTTTGCAAAATACGCTCGTCTGTAGGACTCTTAATCTTAATAAGGACTCTTAAATAAGAAATAGTTTACCTGCTGCCAATTTCACTGTTTGTTTTTAAATTCATAAGCTTGGTTTGTTAGTTTTGAACGTTTCGTGACGTAATGTAACGGTTTATTCTTATTCTAATGTATATAATCTAGCAAGAAACTTAACAGACCCCTTGAGATAAAATTACGCGGCTACACGCATTAATTTTGACCTACAGTGTTGCCCGCTATACGTGAATGTATTTTGATCTACAGTAAAAAAAAACTAATACCATTATAAGTGAAGCTGTCCAAACGCGTTACCTCTATCCCAGAAAGCAATAAGGACGACCAATGCTCCAGCCAGACGCGCTTTTATGCACAATTGAAGGTCAGGAAGGATATTCAATTTACCATTGCACTGATTTCGCAAGGAACATTCACATGGCATTCTGAAGTCTGCGTACTGTATTTTGCAGAAAAATGCAGGTAAACGATTGTCTCTCACTGTTTTGAGAGTATAAAACTTAGGCTGTCTTGGTAGGAAAAATAAGGTGCTTACCTACTGTAGTGTAAATGCTATGATGCAATTTTGATACAGCACAGTTTAAACCTAAGTAACCGTCTTCTATTTGGATATTATGTACTTATGTGAATATATTACACTAAATGCAATATGCAAATATTTACAATTTCAATAAATGAGATTGAGTTGGAGTTTAAATAATGTTTAAAATTGCGCAATAAACCACGAACTCCTAAAACCACGAGAGATAAAAATGAATAAAACAATTTGTCGCCAACTTGAAAGATCCATAAAGCTTATAAAATATTTTATAGAGCATCACTAAGTTATAGCTCCATAAAAACGACGATCTAAAAAAGAGATGATAAATAAGGAAACGACATTCAATTTACATTTCACAAAACTCCCAGAATCAGGTTCTAAACCGTATGACATCAGCCCAACGCGGAGTCAGTTCGTCGTCGTTTAACATAAATCGGTTATTTTACGATATAAGCAACGTATAAAGCACTCCAGTACTGCCATTTGGCTAATTTTAATTGCTTTTCGGTTTTTACACCGTGCGTCCGATCGGGGGCCTATATATCACATACAATTTATTGTTTTAAAACGGGCGCATAATAATTTAGCTACAATATACAGGGGATTCAATGCTACCCGTAAATAAACAGAGATTTAATGCAAATCCACTTCGCCGTTTGATTTCGCTTTATCCGTTCTGCTATCTGATTACAGTTTTATTTCATTATGGGTTTACGAGGTATTTAAGTCGGGTGCAAAACTCCTTCATATTATGTTGGAAAACTAAAATATACAATTACAACGGTCACACGATGAAGATACGTAGCTAATAAAAATATACTTTATTGGTTAATAGAATATCGTCGATTTTTTGTGGCTTTATTACATGACCCACGAATCGTCTCTTTAAATTAACAAAAGGTGACATTTCCAGGATATCGCTCTTGTTTCATGACTGTGTCATTCTAGGACTGCATTCCATCCGTGATAATTTACAGAAAAAGACTCATCCCGAATTTGATTTCTCTGTCATTCGAAAGAGATATTAAAGTTGGATAGACGTATGACATGCAATGCATGTCACATGTTATCATCTCGAATACATTTTATAATCAGTAAAATACGAATGGCAAAGACATTTGTTTCGGGCAATGTTGTCGAAACAAATTATTTCCCTCCGGTTTGAAATACGCCTGCCAATAATGAGCTGTCATGAGCATCGAATTTGGGTTTTCGCATTACAAATCGCTGGAAAATACAAATTTTACCTACATACTGATTGTTCGGATAGAAGACCGGAATGCTGCTTAAGTAGGTACCTATGTGTAGCGTTGCATGTTTAGTAATAAAAATAATATTAGACCACCGAATTTATAGGCATTTATATGATTTTTTATTTATTTTGGTTCTTCAAATATAATTTAATTTAAAAAAATCCACGTTAAATTACAATGCTTAGACTCCTTAGTTTAAACGTTGTAATTTACCATGGCATTTTGCTAAAACTGAATTATTTCTAGAATGAACGTGATCACTTAGCAACATCGAACGTGCTTTATACATAAATATGAGCCCAACTCTTCAAATTTGTCACAATCCTATAATTTTGCCATTCATCATCATCATCATCATCATATCAGCCGAAAGACGTTCACTGCTGCAAATTTTGCCTCTGCTCTAAAACACTTATTCTGTTACACATATTATTTATTTCGCCCCATATTTAGAACCTTAGATATTAAATAAATCATGAAACGTTTATATTTTTATTAGAACCATATATTTTCAACAATAGTTGCTTTCAGCAACGAATATATTCAGAAAGGCAATAGAGAAGGGTTACTGATAAGAAGTGAAAAAGCGGAATACGATATTTTCTAAAATGCTTTCATCTTTACGTTCATATGTCTAACAGATCATTTATCAATTCGCTTATTGACGGTTACAGCGCCAAATGTTACTTCACCATAAACATTTTGAATTGGAATCAATTTGGTATTTGCGTCGTGACGTCAAACCAATCAAAAGTAAATGCAGTTAACTAATAAGGTTACAGTTCAGCTACTAAAAGTGTCAAAGTGGACGTCGGGCTCCTTTTAGGGCACAACCGGGAATAGCTAGGAGGATGACTGTTAACTATTACATTTCTGGGTTGATTTTTATCTGTTTAATGCGGTATTTTAGATCAATTCAGAAACTATTTATGAAACCTCATAAACTCTCGGTCAACATGCAGAAAATGCAGCTCAGTCACGAACGTTGTAGAAAAATCTTTCAATCTAATCAATTTTCGTTAGTTTTGTTAACTGCTTATGTGTATAAAAGAAGTGGGTTGTGTCGGAGATACAACCGTTAATTAAGTTTAAGTGGATACTTCTTTGTTGGCTATGGAAACCTAATAAAAAAACCAGCCAAGTGCGAGTCTAATTGTTAAATTTAAAGTGTTTTGATTATTTAAAGGAATCTGCTAATATGGTGTACCCGTAAAATATATATCTGAATTAATTCACTAAAATCTGTATAAGTACAGATAACTCGGTATATATGGCAACATTGACTGACGTAGCTCATTTGACTCGCGATACATTGAAAATGGCGGTCATTTCAGCATTATTTTCATGTCCGCCACATAAACTAATAACATTTTGTGATTAACACCTAATGGCAAATAAAGAAGGATTAAAACATATAACAAACAATTATTTGAAATCAAATTAGGCATCTCTACAAAAAGTTATTCCGGAAGTCACTTGATACATTTTGAACTGTACCCTATACAAGAACGCGAGCAAAGAAGTATCCACTTCAAAAACAATTCCTTTGGACTGCTATCGAAAACTGTATTGTCAAAAGGAGATCCCTGCGAAACGTTTTAGTGACAGTGTCTGTCATTCTGATTTTGAAAGACACAGCGACGAACGTGGAAAAATTCCTATGACAGGTCAGGGACCTGACATTTTAAATCTCAAATCGGGCCTGTGGTAATTTAATATACTTAGAGATTAGAGACGCCCTATGAATACCGTTTGTCTTGCAAAAATATGTAGTTTTAAGTAGTTTTTTTTTAAATATTTTTACCTGATTTTTTTACTCACCTATTTGATGTGTGCTGGAGTTACAGAACAGTTGCGTGAGATTATGCATGATTTCCACAAATAAAGATTTTGTACATTAACAACGCTACTTAGGTAGGAGCAATGTAAAGTAACTTTATGTCACAATTGATCTCTATTTTTAGCCTCTAAGCCTCAATACTCATTGCTCCCGCAAAAATACCACATGTTTAATACATTAAGATTATTCCAACGTAATTTCGCTTCATTTGTGAGCAATAAGTGGCAATGAGGTCCCACTCACGTAGAGCTCAGGCGGCGAAAGGCACGTATTTTTCGCATTATCGGCTAAATTATTATAAAAGGAAAAGACGTGTGGCTGCCAGTAATTCTAGGCAAACTGGAGCTTGCCGCGGAACAATTGTTGGGGAAATAACACGTTGCAGCTTAAAATAAAACTGGAGCAATACACAGGCTTACGCTATACATAAATTAAACTTACCTACCTAGCATGTACTCGTACCTATAGGGCAACATTTGTTTCGGTTTGAATTTCTAACTATCTATGTAGTCAAGAGCCATAAAACAGAGCTGATTTTGTATCGTTTTTTCGTACTGGTAGGACCGTTTTCACTGCCTGTTTTTATCAATAACATCATCCTTGATTTAGGTTTATTCAGTCATACTATATTAAATATCAATTAGCCATCGTTTGAATGTTTCTAGAAAATGGAAAAAATATTAATAATCGTATAAATATGTCAATATTTTATTGTACAATAGCACAGCCAACATAAAACCAATTTACGTTCAATTCAGGTACAAAGGAGAACTTTTAACTATAAGGGATCTTTCAAATATTAAAGTATGTTCCAAATACGAGTACCATTAAAGGTATATCTCAGGCTAGACGTAGCTACACATTAATGTATTCAGTTGTCAGAGATCGTCAACTAGCCAAAGGTTGTATCATTCAGACATCAAACACTTGTAGGGTCGATTGTAGCGGACGAACAATAAAACAATTTCCATATCGTAACATCATTGTGACAAGATCGAATTAATATTTTATGTTAGTGTCATGCTACAGACAGACCGACTGACATCTCCAAATCAGCTTGTAGGTCATCGAACAATTACATTGAATGTATTTTGAATCTCATAATAAACGTAACATTAATTTTCAAAATAAATAAAAATATCACAATTTTAAATAAAACCGTTTGATATGTGAAAACATACTTTTGTTTACGTTTAACCTACGTTTCATTATCTTAATATTGGACAGTGGTTGTGAATTTTAAATAAGATTTAGTTCGACGGTTGAATTCACACCTCAAAGGAATATACAGAGTTTTTCTAAGTTTAACCTCTTGTTTCTTTTTGCGTGTATACCGACGACACAAACAAATCCCTCATTAGAATTCTATCGCACTTTAAATTTTAGATTTAAAACCGCTTTATCAAAAGCAATATCGTCTATGTATTAAACATAAGGTTTGTTTTAATGCGACCGGAGAGGGAAATTTTCTCTAAAAACTTCGGAAAGTGGAAGGGGAGGTTCGACATTTTTGAGACTAATAAGTGTCGTAGCCAGACCTGCATACTAAGAAGAATCTCTGTGCATGGTAATAAGGAGAACGTAGAATGAATATATAATAAATATCAAGTCTGCCGTATCATTTTAAGACTCTGGGGCTCAAGATACGAGGAAGTGATATATCAGACGTTTCTCAGATTATGCGTGGCGTGAAGACGATTCATTTTGCAAAAATGCGACTCAGCCTCGACTGACTAGAATAATGTTTTGTTCGTTTTGAGAATGTTTCATGTCATTTGTACGTAAAGTAAACATTATGGTCACGTAGCACTCTGCAGTGTCATAAAGTATTTTTTTAGACGGGAAGGCATAACGATTGTTGTGAAACACGTATGGAATACTTGGTACTTATGTATAAATGCAAATCGCTTGTGTTGTTACCAAGAAAATCGCAATAGGCGTTAAGGATACTCTTACTAGGCCACATAAAGTGTGTCCTAATCTTTATTTTATTTATATCTTCAGTAATTTATAAATAATTTCGATGTAGGATAACAAAACAGCATAATATTTACAGGTCACGCAAACGAAACGTTCTGTTTGAAGTAAAAAATGTAATTTCGTGACAAATTTGACTCTAAATTTGATTTAAATTATGCTTATTTCTTCGAAACTGGATGTCCTGGCAGGGTCTTATCATTCGTGTTGATTACAGGTTACCTCGCACGACAGAAGGCGTTGCTATTATATTGTCGTTAGAGTCCTCGGTGTCATCAGACGGCGCGTGAGTTTTTGTTGCTATTTAGAAGCAGAGTCCCTTCTCGGGAGTCATTTTGATTAATTTTTAATGTGGGTATTTTTTTATGTTTTTGTTTTGCGTTACTAATGATTTACACTGAAAAGCAAATGTGCATTATGTTAAAATGTGATGTAGTTGAAATGCATCATTAGGCCTTATGTAGCAATTACACATATAAATAGGTTCTTATGTCAGACGTAAACAATGAATTGTTAACTTTGACATTCTTAATAGAATACATAATATCGTTAATTTACGCGCAATATAAAGCCTAGATTCAGATTCAGATTCAAAACTGAATTGATAAAATGTCGTATTTTACAAGTCAAGATCATAATGCAATGCTTATTAATCAGTTAGTTCATAAAATGTATTATTGTCTAAGTTGTTGTAATCATTAGAAATGTGTGTATGATTTTCTTGCTTGAGTCAAAAATCCATAGCAGAGAAATAAGTTCGGTAATGAAATTTGATGTAAATTGACTACCGTCCAACGGGAGCGGGCACGCAACATGTCAACTATGAAATTGTTACCTAACCAAACTTTAATTTGGGTATGATTGATGCAGTACGAGCTTTGCTTATTATGTAAGTATTGTGAGCCTTGTATGTTTACCATTATGGGGTACAATATATTTTTACTGTAGGTACTTACTTGCGTAGTTGTATGTTTAAACAAATTATCAGAACAAGACTAAAGTTGTTTGGGTTTAAGACGATTATCATATCACATCTCAGTAGTCATCACCCTAGCGTTTTCCTGGTTGTAGCCTTAACCAGAAGGTCGATCACGTAACGCATTGTACGTACTTTAGGTAGATCTAAATGTCAGATTTTATATGGAAAAATGTCAGTTAGACTGTACCTACCAACGCGCGTTGGAAACGTTACGTGGTCACCCCTCCAGGAACCTAGGATCCGCTTTGGCAGTTGTTGAGATTAGACAGGTTTCTCACGATGATTTCCTAAGCAATAAATTCATACCATATCTCAAAACTTAGTATCTTATATTATTATAATAAAAGTTAATAAAACTTGATAAAACACGATAGGAGTTGAAGACAATCTCCAGACTATCTTATGTTCATAAATTTTTCTGATTCCACAACCCCCTTCATGCCAGCGCGAGTAATAACACGGTGAGGTCTTCAATTTGTGGCAGATTCTACTCTCAAAGTATGGAGCAACGGTAAAAATTTATTGATGAGTGTCACGCTGATTTCGCGGTCAGAAATTATCGCTGGAAATTACTCCTCCGTTGCGTAATGGGCGATGTGACCGCGATATCTTAATAAGTGGTTCTTGATCGAGTTCCTGGGCCCTCGGGCTTAGCATAATTGTTAAGCCCTGCATCGCTTCTGATGCGACGTTTAGCAGTTATCATACTTGAATCACGATCTCAGAAATTGCCTTTACATTAGCAGGCAGTAGCACTTATGAGAAATTTTAATGCGCAAATTAAAAAATATCGAAGACTTCGATTCCAAAGTTACACTTTGTCCGTTGTTTGGAAACATCGTGTTTGTTCAATGGAATAAATTAAAATAGCTTTTATATACAAATTTACATTCTACTTAAAGATACGATTGTGTTCTAAACTTGGTCCCGAAGTGATTTGAATTTCAGAATTTCAATTGCAAACCTCCACCTTACAATTCCTTGGACTACGCCTTAATATCCACGCTCCAATTCTAACTTAGTTTTGTGTCTTACCGAGCAGGTAGGCATATCGAAGATTTATTTAAACCCGTGTCCAAATACGACGTAGGAATCGTGATGTAGCCGGTACCGTCCATCGCTTTGTTTACGACAATGAGATGAGCATCATCGATATTTAATATCAAAGCAATAAAGATAAATAAACGAACTTAACTTTTATTGAAGCAATAAAAATCTTAATTTCGATTCACTAAACCTCCGAATAAAGGCAATCTCGATCGAAATTTATTATCTTTAAAGCGAGCGCAAAATGGATAGGGAAATTTAGCATTCAAGATCGAGTTTTTTGCTTATTAGCTAGTATAACAGAATCGAACGATAGATGCAGCCAAATCGCAAAAAAGTAAATAGATCGCATGAAACATTATTATAATGACGGTGAACAAAGCGGGAGCCGTCATCATTAATGTCAGTAGAGGTGAACTAAAAAGTTATTCGGTTTCGACCGGCAGCGCATCTGATGTGGTTATTACACATTAACTTGTTTTTGTAAACTTATTATGAGATGCAAAAACCTGTGTAATTTTGATTGTCTATATTTTTAGTAATAAAACGCAGGCTAAGATTTAATTTTTTTACAGAAATGATTGATAGCTCGAGCATCTCGAGAACCCTTTACCTGGATGATGTCGATTGTACTTCTTGCGAAAAAGGACTCAATAAGGCGAAGTTGCTTTCAAATTGCTTATTCGAATCTATCATTGAACACTATATCAATCCTGTTAAATCGGAATCAATTTAAATTGCTTTCCGTACTTGATAAATTAATAAGTCTCTTTATCTGCTGTAACCAAGCTGGGCATATAATGACGGCAATTTGGAGACGCCTGAAGGTCCGTAGACCGGCTACCTAGCCACAATTGCAGTAACCTACTACTCTTATATTATTATTACCAGTTTAAATAACAGATACTGTTTGTAACATTTCCTTGGCATCGCTAGAGCGAAGCAATATCGCGTAAATCTTAATTTTATTAAGCTTCCCGCAGCGCAAGACTGTTTTGTTTTTGCATATCTTCGTTTCCAATAGTTTGTGCGAGTCAAATGGTGTAGAGTTACTTGAATATGTGTTATTATAATGTACGCCTATTGTCATGAAAAATATTATCTGTAATAATAGATTCCATTTCGCATTATTATTAATAGTTGCAGTGGGCGTCGGCGTGCATCCTTCTTTAGAGCCTGGTCACCTTTTTACGATGTTTAGGTACAGTCCCCAGCATCAATATCCAACATCAATATGTGCCATAACCATGAGGGCCAAGACACGTTCCAATGGCCCTAGTAATAAAGTCATGTCAGATGTTTATGCACGCTTTATTGTAGCAGATATAAATGCTGATGACAGACGGTACAGTTGAAATCAATTGAACCTGAGAAAAAAAAAACAAAACATCTCAACTTATCCTACTTATATTATAAATATGAAAGTTTGGATGTTTAGATGTTCGGATGTTTGTTACTCAATCACTCTTAACTGGTTCAACCAAAAATTGCACGATGATAGTTTATAACCTGGATTAAAATACCTAAAGGATAGTTTTTATCCCAGGGCCACGTAGACCAAGTCGCGGGCGGAGGCTAGTAATTAATAAATCTATCCTCAGTGTGTATTTCGGTCATAAATCTACCATATATTTTAGGCTTTATTTAATCAATCCGCACGGTTAACACACGGAGGCGCGTGAGCTTTGTCGCGGCGAGATAATAGTAGATTATACACCAAGGGGATAAAGCACTGTTTTATGTCACGGGAGCGAATTGAATCCCGAACGTAACGAAGGACTCATAATTTCCCCCTCGCTATGCTCAGGAGTTATAAGTTAATTCCTGAGCGAAGCGAGGGAATTAAGACTGAGTCCTGAGTGCAGTGAGGGGTTCAACCGCCCAAGACTAAAACAGTCTTATCCCCGAGGTGTATACTCTACTTTTCACACCTTATGCGAGACAAAAAAACAGGCTCAGTAGATAAATAATGTTTATTTAGCAAATTAAAAGTACATAGTAACATTAGACACGTTAGTCCAATTATGGAAAGATAAGGTAATGTTTTTATTTGGTACGTTTATTGAGGTTGAGTTGTCTAATTTGATAAACTCAGGAGTCAAAACACTTTCATCACTCGACATTTTCAATATTATTTTTGAAATTAAATCTTCTATAGGCACCTACAAGAACTCGATTTGTTCGTCACGCGTGAACAAATGAAGGCGCGCGACGTTCCAAATTCGAAAGCACAAGCCGTGGTCCTAGATTCGAAATTCGAATTTCGAACACCGCGCTCCTCCGGACCGGGGTTCACACGGAGGCAAACTTCATTTATTTTGTCAAATCAAGTAGGCCATGGCCTAGGACAAATTGTGTTTAGCAAAATTAAACTTTATGCATATAGTAATAAGAATTATGAAAAGTGAAATCATATTATTAACCAGCGGGTTATAATGAAATTCAGTACAACATTATAACCCGGCTAATACCAAGGGATTTAATGTCTTGCTTTCGGTAGGGTTTACATGACCTATAATTCGGCATTGTCGAGCATGTGGTGTGAAAACTACCATAAGATTGGGTTACATCAACCATAATAGACAGACCGTTTAATATTAATGCCGGCTATGCAAACCAATGAGAATGAAATAAAGCTCTCTTCCTCTAACGCATAGCTGCATTCTGCTCACGTGCCAACGTTGGCCCAATGTGGACAGCCGGCTTAAAATATGGCGCGGGCATTTCCAAACTAACTTACAATTACCGACCGTTTGAAACAACCGTATCAAACCCGGAAATAAGTATTGTTTAGCAATCGAATAGCATAGTAACTAAATTGCCCGGTCAGCCGTATTCACGCTTGTCAAAATAAACCTTCACCCGTGGCAGAGGTGACAAACCCTTTTATCAATAAGATCATAAACGTGCACGTGGTTCGAGTACAACTCCGGTACAAAGGGGTGAACTGATACACCCCACTGTTTCTTTATGTTTGGCGTCATAAGCCCGAAATGGGCTCCTCTGAATTGAATCAGGACAGGTCTTTTCATTGTAAAGCAAATGATAATGGTAATGGCTAGACACCATGTTGCGCTATTATAATATTGGGTGATATAGAGGCTGGATAAGCGGGGTGATTTAGATCTGGAGCAAACAATAGGTACTGTTCCATGGATTTTAGTGGGTCCAGAAGTATAGCAAGTGACGCCGACATACATCATAGGTAAATGTAAACTTGTGATGTTAAACGTCGCTTACATTACTGATTTAAAAAAGTGGTAGTTAAACAATATGAATAAATAAGTAAATGTGTTTTATTTTATTTTCAACCCTAGAGATAAAATAATTTTATAACCACATGTCTTTATTGGGTAAGGTTGGTTTGCGTTGGTAAGGGTCGCAGGAGTCCGCTGGATGCGGGTAGCGCAGCCCCCCCCCCCCCTCTATTCAGTAACTTGTTTTAAGCTCACCTCAACGCTCACCCACAAATATATCTTGATACCGCGATGCGTAGTAACCAAGCGTAGGTAGAGGTCTAGTTTCATGACGGGTGACTGGCGGGGTGAGCCGCTTTGGCGCGTAGCGAATAACAGCTCAAGGACGATCGCTTTTGGCTTTGTTTGGGGGAGGCCCATGCCCAGCAGTGGACGTCTTTCGGCTGATATGATGATACGTTTGAGGTTAACTTACATTGACTAAACGTGTGGGTACCTACAAATGAGTATGACTTTGATCAACATAATGTAATTCAATGATTATAATCTAAACAAAAACTTACCAAAAAATGTAACACAAAACCACTTAATTCATATTCATGATATTAAGTACTGCACGAAACCAATTAATCCTACTAATATTATAAATGCGAAAGTTTGGATGTTCGGATGTTAGTATGTTTGTTACTCAATCACGCCTAAACAGTTCAACCGATTTGGATGAAATTTTACACGAAGATACTTTACAGCCTGGATTAAAAATATAGGATAGTTTTTATCTCGGGTCAACGCAGACGAAGTCGCGGGCGGAAGCTAGTCTAATATAAATCCTATTGTCACTTCTCGTTCAATTAAATCTTAACCCATCGTTCTGCAATGGTTTAGCGGTATAGATAAGGGGTGGGCCACGACACAGCCACGATGTTTATAATTTGCTATGAAAATGACTAAATAAACACGATACGAAGGATAAACGTATTGCAGTGCTATGATAGCAAGATTTGTGCTATTATTCTTGTACAAATATGTTTTAGTGCATAGATACCACTTAGTTATGAGACATGGCTTCGGATACCACTTCTCCCCATTCTGTAGTGTTGCCATTGGGGACAAAACGAGTTAGCGGAAATGTATTGTGAGCGTTAAGATAGCCTGTGAATATAATTGCATTGTTTAAATGCTTCAATAGCCATATCCGTGCCTTTTAGTTGCAACAACTAGACTAACACGTATGCATAATGCATTTATTCTTAAATGTGCATGTTGTAATTAGGTACGACAATGTGATGCCTAAAATGGGTTTGATACATTGGGATTGGATTAAGGTGTGCCGGCATTGTAGTAAGACCAATAATCATTGAATACATGTTATCTATCGATTGCTAAAGTTGTACGGGTCCCACTTCTGCTGTGAGCAGGGCAACTATGATTGAATTTACGTATTGGTTTTGATAGCAGTATATTTTTCGTCGAATGGAAAAATTACCACGCAAAACAGACGTGGTTGTTATGATTATTAAGAAGGTTATACTCTTGTAGTTCTATATTGAGTATGTTATCGTAATCATTGTTCAATATTTTTTATATAACCGAAACTACTACGTATACCATATATAAATATACTATACTTCACCATTTTTTTCTTAGAAAGGATCTTATATTTCTTTAAACAAACGCGAACGAAGCATCAGGCTCAAATGGTGTAAATCCAAGTAAAGATATAGAAAAAATTGAGTACTCAGTTATCAATGTGCAACTTAAAATTTCGCAGTCTGAAGACAAAGAGTCGTAAGTTGTGTTTTATCGTGCGGCATTACGACTTTTTATTTAAACACAACAGTAATATAGTTTGTGACGCTTGCGGCGTCACCACAAGCTGTGGCATGCGGGATACGGGACGCCTCCGACCGCAAGCCGTTGACGAATTTGAATCAGAATACCTACTACTATTATTAGTATTATTTGGTGTTTATATTGTAATAGCTGCCCACGCGGCTTCGCCCGCGTATTGCAAAGAACGCAGAAAAACCCGCGGGATAAAATATAGCCTATAATCATCCAGAAATTCCATTCTATACGAAGACGAAATATTTTTTAAATTAGATAAGAGGTTTCGTAGTTTACGTATTATATGAAGACGTGAGTGGATGAAGGTGTTAGGTATGTCATAAAAACAATTTGATATGAACATAATTCTGAAAGGATACGATATTCAAACTTTTATTAAAACGTAAGTACCTATCAAAATACTACAACATTATGAATAAGAAATGTTTTTAAGCATAGGTACTTAGTAGTGAGGTTTTAATTGAAAAATGTACATAGCAAATTCATCCACAATCAGAAAGTACACAGAACAGTCTGGGAGTTATAAATAAGGACATAAATACTCGTAGCTGTAGGTACATGACTCTATTGTCAATGTCATAAAGGCGTGTACAGATCTATATTTATGTACGTATATTAATACCACTGACGTACGTAGGTACAAAAAGTTACATAAACATAATATCGCGTATAAAGAAGCTATTTCTTACACATAACACTTCATCCATAAATCAGCCCGAAATCATGGAAGAAGGAGATATTAAATATGTGCGTACTTAACATTTTCTTCCTTTAATAACCTAATCATAATTGGGTGACTTAACACCTCATCCACGGTGAAAATATATTTTTGTTGCACTTAACACGTTCGTACATTGGGATTAAGGCTTTATAGTAACTAATCATCTAGTTATGTATAATTAGGGTTACTCATATATTTTATCTTGGGGCTCCGCCTATATCTGTGCCTGTGACTAGGTATTTTGTGAAACATTCAAAAACCGTCTCATTACAATTATGGCACAACAAATGCTTACCTCCTTAAATATACCAAAAATTTAACAAACCCCCTCTAAAACGTGTATTCTCCCTTTCAAAAACATAAACGTCAAATTGACAAATAAGGACAAATGAATTTAACGGCGTGTTAGCTAAAATAGGTTTGACGGACGTTTATGAATAAGGCATTAATGTGCATTTCCATGAAAATTGACACTTTTGAGCTCTCCAATTCCGGTAAAACGGATAATCTGGGCCATTTGCCAAGTCTCTGAATTGAATACAACGTGAGTTTACCACCAGTAATAACGTTAGTTGGCCTAAAGGCACGTTGCCGCAGGATGGCGACGCAGCGTGATATGACGTTAAGCCAAATGCTCGAATAGGCTAGTATTCATGATTCAAGACTATTAAGACATATGGAGACTAGGGAAAATCGGCAACGTAAAAGACGCAAATATTGATATTGGAAGTGTTTGATGCACTTCAGTGTCAAGTGCTAAAATATAGTCGGCATCATGTAAATTTTGTACTATCGTCAAAATTTCACAAAGCTGGCTTTATGATTTCCATACATTCCCTAAAATAGTTCGAATAAAGCTGCAATTTTATTCTGTAATTATGGACGAACAATTCAGCTCTGTTTCAAAATACCAACGACCAACTTATTTTAAGTGATACTATTAGCATGAAAGCTATCAATATTCGAATGAACATTATTGAATCAACAAAATACGTACCACATAAAAAGTACAGTATTAGTAAAAAGTTCTTACTTGGTTGGGTTGCACCAACTCGTCTGTAATCGTAAGCACTGTTCGTTAAAATCTGAATGTATGGAAAGTTTGTCATGTTTCTGTGGTACCTATAACAGCTGCAACACACACCTATAACATGCGCTCAGGAGGAGACGCGACGATGAAGTCGCGGTGTGTCCGCCGCCCGCGCGTTTCCTCCCGAGTGCATGTCGATCCAGTTCTCATCAAGTGCCATAATTTAACGCGTTGATATGTATGTAATGTAATCGTAAGTTGATGCAACCCGCCCTAAAACTAGATAAATGCAGCGTGTTATTGGACGAATATTTATCATCAAACAAGCAAATTGTCTACGTTAAAACTAGGACAAATTCGATCGTGGATATCTTAAATATATTAATAACTGTTACCTAAGATGTTATCACTAAATACTTTAGTTTAGTGCATTACAATATCAATTTTAATTAGCAACATTTAATACATTTGAAATAAATATGTATTAATTTTATACATTATCCAGTAGCTAGAATTGTTAGATCGTTGACAGATCGCATGGCTGTGACAGTTGGCTATAATGAATTCCACAATTACATGGAGTTGGTTAGCACTTGCCAATTTAACGGATAGTTCTCGTGAATCTTAAGAAGTAGCGATAGGGTTGAGTATTGATTAACAGCGCCGTAAACTGCGAATGGTGAAACTACAATCCTTTGATACGATAAATCCGAGGATACGGACTATTAGCCGTACCAGTCGCATGCCTGTTATATTATGAAATCAGAGAATTAGTCGAAAACGGCGGAAGCAAAACTTTTACTTCGTTTGGAATTCGATATTTGAATACCGTTTTACATTTTGCAAAATATACAGATTCATTTACTAGAGCCCTCTCATACATGAGAGGAGGCCTGTGCCCAGCAGTGGGACGTATATAGGCTGATGATGTGATGATGTGATTTACTAGTGGCTCGACCGGAGCTGTAAACAAACAGCGTGCGTGTAATTTAAAAAATATGTATGTCATAAAAGGGAAGCGACACTATAAATCGATTGGGAAATGCGACCTGTACTACAAACGATTTTCGGCCCAATCTGAAATATAAAACTTTGTTCGGTTCGAAAAATTTTTGCTCTGAAGGAAGATTATATTTTATGCGTAGTTATATAATATGTGAATAAGTTTACGGTGATGTAGATACAGTCAGTTAAAAATGTCAACATTCCGCCTGCATAGAAGTAAGTACGGAGTGAAAGTCTGTTTTCTCTCAAGTATTATATTATATTGGGTTTAGACACAGTAGACTAATTAAAATTCACGAGTGAGTATACACTTTAGTGCATTGTCACAGTTAACTTCAAATGTTAATTATATTAAATATTATATATATAGATAATGTCTTACTTAATAGTATTCATCGGAGACTCCTCTCTATCCTGCCTAGCAATGGGACATAATAAATATCGACTATACCCACCCAAATTCTTAGCTAAATCCCTCTCGTTCATAAGAGGAGACATGTGCACAGAGTATAATAATATAGTCTGATAATGATTACTTTTTTAACAGTTTTGTTTTAACTTTGCTGTATATCTTAACAATAGTCCGAATTGGCCTACCTACTGACTTGGTTTTGGCAACTAGAGTAGTTAATTTTGCATACCCCCAAATTACTTGTGGCAACTGAAGTTGCCAAGAGAAGTATAAACGGTTGAAAATTCACATGACAAGCAATTAAGGCGTGTTCATGCTAACCATACGCAGCCACCTGCTCCAACACCTTTAAACACCACACAAACAACCCAAATATGGCAAGATCATATTCCTCTAGCTCGAGCAGCGCTCCTTGGGACTTCGGACATTTCTTCCCAAACGCAACATGCGAACGTTAGTCTAAACGACTTACCAACTTTAAAGTCTAGCATTCGAGTTTTGACCCATATTCCCAAGGGTGCCAGATGTTTAGCTGCCGGTAAGCTATGCACGGTTATTGAGGATTGTTTGCTTTCGAACAGTGTTGAAAATTGGTTTACTTTACTCTCTTTCTCTTTTTCAGCCTTGAGGGTACCAGATAAGACTGAAAAGAAATCGTTGACGACTAAAGTTAAAAATAATATCAATGACTCTAATTTGTACTTCGCTATTTTACAGTCCCCAATAAAACAAACTTCGATATATCGTTCCATCGAAGCCAAAGTACACGACGGAGACTTAAGAGGAGCGGTTCGTTTGCTCCTTTCCGACGCTACTCTCGCTCCTGTGAATGAAACTACACTACATGCTTTGAAAGACAAACACCCCAGCCCATCGAGGTCAATAATCTTACCACCTGAACCGAGTTTAACAAGCCCTTTCCTTTCTGTTACAACTTCGGACGTAGCCAACGCAATTGCGTCTTTCTACAATGGGTCTGCATCCGGTCTAGATGGTCTGCGACCGCAGCATCTCAAAGAGTTGACTTCACCCTCCGCAGGAAATAATGGTCCCCGATTGTTAGAATCACTCACAAAATTATGCAATTTTTTACTGAGAGGTATGCTAAACTTGGAGGTGAGACCGTTCCTATATGGTGCTTCGTTATGTGCCTTATCTAAAAAAGATGGTGGTATTAGACCAATTGCGGTGGGCAGCTTTTTTCGTCGTCTTACGGCTAAGCTCTGTTGCCAATCTGTTAGAGAAGCTATGTCTGACTATCTGCAACCAATTCAAATGGGCTTCGGTACCAGACTTGGTTGTGAGGCGGCAATACATGCCACCCGGTCTTTTGCTTTACATCGCAGATCATCCAATACCATAATCGTTAAAATCGATATCAAAAACGCTTTCAATAGCCTAGAAAGGGACACTATTCTCAACGAAACCTTAGAGCAAACTCCTTCTCTTTACCCTTTCATTTACCAATGTTACGCCTCCTCAAGTAATCTTTTCTTCTCAGGCAGTTTAATACAGTCGCAAGTTGGTGCCCAGCAGGGCGACCCATTAGGGCCCTTGATGTTTTGTCTCGGCATCCAAAAGATTATTTCTGGATTAAAGGCGCCCCTTAACGTGTGGTATCTGGATGATGGCACTATAGGAGGAAGTCCAGAAGTGGTCTTAAACGACTTGAAAACATTGATACCTGCCTTGAAGAAAATTGGTCTTGAAATAAACCCGTCTAAGTGCGAGTTTTATACTTGCAGTTTTTTAGACACCAACTCTCTCGCAGAAATAGAGTCACTTTTACCTGGCATTAGACAAATACACGAACATTCTTTCAATTTACTGGGTGCTCCAATTTTCACCGAGGGTGTTAGTTCGGCCCTTCAAGCCAAAAGACAAGCACTTTCGGCGGCACAGGAACATTTGACACAATTGTCGGGACATGTTTCCCTTATCTTGCTGCGAAACTGCTTTGCTCTGCCTCGCATGGTGTATATGTTACGGACGTCTCCAACTTGGCTTTATGACACGGATTTGAAATCGTTCGATGACACTATTAAATCTTGTTTAGAGTCAATACTCAATGTGAGTTTAGACGACAAACAATGGTGTCAGGCGGCTCTGCCAGTTCGTTACGGTGGCTTGGGCGTGCGTCGGGTCCAGGACATAGGTCTGGTAGCCTTTTTAGCGTCGGCACATGGTTCGTCGGATCTTGTTGCTCGAATATTATCATTTGATGGCAGCAGCATTCGAGTTCCATTCGTAACCGAGGCCCTGGCTAAGTGGGCGACACTATGTCCGTCCAATGATCATCCGGATAGCTTAACGGTCCAAAGAGGATGGGACGATATTCTATGTCAGCAAACGTTTTCTCATTTGTTGAGTGATGCCTCGGGGACTGACCTAGCACGTCTCAAGGCTCTCACAAAGCCCGAATCCGGTGCGTGGCTGCATGCCTTGCCTTCCCCTCAACTCGGCACTTTGCTCGACAACGACTCCCTGAGGATAGCAGTTGCTTTAAGGCTGGGGAGCAAGGTATGCGAAGCGCACCGATGCGTTTGTGGGACAATGGTGGAGGAGAATGGCCACCACGGGCTAAGCTGCAAAAGATGTGCGGGTCGGTTCCCTAGACACCATTCTATCAATGAGATCGTGCGTCGGGCTATGGTGTCCGCCAACGTACCGTGCATCCTGGAGCCCCCGGGTCTGTCTCGGACTGACGGAAAAAGACCAGACGGGTTGACGTTGGTTCCCTGGCAGAGAGGGCGGTGCCTCCTATGGGATGCAACTTGTGTTAGCACTTTTGCAGCGTCCCATCTAAAGCACACAATTAAGTCAGCTGGTTCGGCGGCCGAAAATGCCGCCAAGCTCAAACACGCAAAGTACTCTGCCTTGGAATCGACTTATGATTTCGTTCCGGTTGCTGTGGAGACAGCTGGGCCCTGGGGCAGTGAGGCTCTCGGGCTGTGCAAGGAGTTAGGCAGACGATTAAGGGACAGGGGCCTTGACCCCCGCTCTGGGTCATGGCTCGTCCAACAGGTCTCCATTGCTGTTCAGCGAGGCAATGCCGCTAGCATTTTGGGGACCTTTGGTTCGGGCTTGACGCAGAGCGGGATGTACTCGTAGTATTACTTTTATTTATTTTTACGTATTTTAATTTTATCATTCTTTACACCATTGTATTCCGACTTGATTTGTAATTCATATTATGATAATGTCCATATTGTTATTTTAAACTAATTAAAGATACTTTTAATTAAGGCTTCCTGTTTTTTTAATCCAAATTCAAGTCAAAATAAAAATATTTATTCAGTAAATAAGGCCACGAGGGCACCTTTACAAGTCAGAATGTAGGTATATCTATATTCAATAAATAGTATCAGCTACTTATAATTTTATAGTAACTTTACTAGTACAAATTACTTGAACCAAAACTTATGCGATACAGGATGTACAACTACGTAGGTCGGTAGCTTTGTACCTGCAGTATTACAGGATTTCACGCAACGCCCTGCACGTGACGTCGCGTCGGCGTCGGTTAGCCGCATCTGACGTGCGTTCGCCCGTGCGATTTCGGTTATTTACTGTCTGTAGCCAGCTATAATGGGATGTGATTCGAAACGCAAATTGTGCAATGGGTGCAGCGGTAAGAAGCCTTGCTGGAAAATGATTACGAAGGATGTTAATGAACTGATGAAATGCTTTAGTTTATAATTGGAGAGATTCAGATCAATAAAAGTAGATAGACGGAGCATGACAAACAAACTTGTGACGCTGGTTTGTAACCAAACTAAATAAGTTTAGCAAACGCTCACGCACAAATATACCAATTAAATTGCACACAACTCTAATTGACAGCATTGCGACACGTGCTGATGAGTTTTGTTAAATTTTGTTCGTATATAGGTAGTAAAATATGTGTCTGTGAGAGTGTGCTATACTTATTTGGCTGCTTCACCTTTTTCTCCACTTGACATTATTTTTAATCGTTTCTCGGGATAATTGAACTTTATTGGTTATTTTATTTGGTGTCTACCTCTACTGTGTCTGGTGCTTCGTATGTATGACATCACCATTCAAGCGAGCACGCAAGTTATTACATGATTATCACATGAATACATATTTGAGACAGCGCTCTAACATTTCCGTAACCACCGCGCGAACGGATTCCAAAACAATTTTACCACCATCCTATTATAATTTAACACCTCCATATGCATATTGCTTCAAAGTTTACATTCAGTGATAGAACGGCGGTGGGAATTCTATCAGCGCCGGGTCCCCGTAGGAATAACTTCATCTGCTGCCAAGAACTGTACGAACCGTTCTGCGGAACTTTAGTTTGCACTGTTTTAGTACGATTCATAACACCCTGTGTAGTGAAAATGTTTGAGCGTCTGAGATTAACTCAGTTCCGTGGTTTTAAATTATATTGCATGATTTTAACTTTTGTTTTGTTGTAGTTTAAACTGTATAATGACGTTTCTTAAGAAAATCTCAACAGTCTGTTTTTCTCCTCTGTTGATGATGGTAATCACAAAATAAATCTAGAGATATTTCAACGTAGTTACGAATGATGTAATGCGTTTAGGTATGTTTTTTCAATTAATTCAGAGGGGTAATCACGTAACGTTTCCAACGCACGTTAGGACAACTAAACTGTCATTTTTCCACACAAAATGTGACATTTACATCTACCTGACGCGCGTATAATACGTTACGTGCTCGACCTGCTGATCTGAATGTCAATTCAGTTTTTTTTTAAATACAGCTAAATAATTCGGTACACTCGTGTGTTGGGGGTGGGTGGTAAGTATTTGTATTTACATATTTACTCATGGCCAATTTTGTGAAGTCACATTGTGTAGACACTACAAAGTAGGTATCAAACTTTGATTACCGCAGAAAGTAGAATTGGGCATACCACGAAGTTCCTTACGTAGCTAATATGCCACAAAATGACCGATGTTGTAAAATATAAAAAACAAAGTTAAATTCTTCGCCTCAAAATAAAGTGAGGCCGTGCAGTTGTTGATCGCACGAGAAGCATTTAATATCACCCGTGCGCAACCGGGCTTTTCTTCCTATTTCTATGTTATCGGGTTGTAACTAAGTCTGCCTATAATTATTGTAAAGCTAATGCTCTGATGTTAGATAGCTACTTACATGGGATGAAACTTAAGCGAAAATGTGCGCCACGGAGTATGACCAATTGCACGGAGGAGACAGAAATAGGCGGTTACAATCAGCATCTTAGTGTGTGATTATATTGAAACAAACAAAGAATCCTTATCCTAAAAAAATACTGCTTACAATTGGAACTTTCAGTTTTTTTTTGTTCAGATTCATACGTATGATATATATAAAAATTGTTGTTGTGACAAATAACAATTCTGATGTATTTCTGATACAATAAGCAAAATCCTCAGACCGACTTAGAGTAAACAGAAAAGTAAATAAATATACCTACTTTAACAAACTGACGACATTATACAATAAACTAACTTAGTTAAAAACGCTCAGGTGACTGTTTGTTCAAAAAAGTCTCGGGATATTGGATGCCGAACCCTAAAAATCGTTAATTGCTTGAGCTTCTTAGTCCAAAGACATAATCAATTCCGGCGGCGCAGCGTGGTCACCATATAAACCTTTGCATGTCAGTATGACGTTATTGGCTCCCGAATGATAACGTTAATGGAGGCCCAGTTTTAACGATCGTTTAGCTCTCGAACCGACTATAAACGAGATACGAACCTAATTTATGGCCATTGAGACGTTTCGTTAGCCGGCGCGGGTTGATCCCACGCAAATCAGAAACTGATTATGGCCAGTGTATAGGTAGGACACAGGAGTGTCATCGTTAAAAGTCTTTATTTTTTAATTGTTTTTTATGCCGCCGTCTTTTATCTATAGCCACGTAATTTTTGAATTTACTGGTAGTACCTAGTGCAAAATCCTCGCGCCAATACAAAATAATATAATAAATAAAAGATAGAAATCGCCACATTTATCAGACTCCATACAAGTACCCTATCAGCCATCTATAGATATATACCTACTAATAAACAAGCAATATTTGTATATATACTTATTTGCGATCACATTCTCCAAAACAGCTTTAACGATTTCAATCTGCAGCGTACGGGTTTAGGAAGGCGAAAAATCGTTTTAGCTGGGTCTTATGTCTGAGAAAATTGGTTATTGCATATCACATTACTTATATCTATTACATACTTAGAATATTTAGAATATGACATCCTGTTGGGCGCAGGGCCGGCCATTGTGGCACTCTTTGGGGGAGGC
Source organism: Epinotia demarniana (assembly GCA_945867215.1). NCBI lineage: Eukaryota > Metazoa > Arthropoda > Insecta > Lepidoptera > Tortricidae > Epinotia > Epinotia demarniana. Next base: position 8,576,662 of record OX244274.1, read on the forward strand.
CTATGTCCAGCAGTGGACGTCTTTCGGCTGATATGATGATGGTGGTCTTGCAGGGCACAGAAAATCAATATTGGAGAATAGTTCGTGGTTCGTTATTACATTTATATATTTTATTTATTAAACCATGTCAATTGTTGCCCCAAAAAAGGCTTAAGTATTTTATAGATTAATGGTTCACAAATAGGTATCTCATATCATAACGCATACCTCGTACTTTCGTCTACGATACTTTCGTGGTGTACGTTCAAATGTAGATGCACCTTTGGCCCATAAACCTCTTTAACAGAGGGAAATAAAAATATGATTTATTGTTACCATTTTACCCATCCCCAGACTTAAGCTGCTCTAAGATACAGTAAAATAAATAACCGCAAAATTCAATTTAACAGACCGTTATAAAATAAGCTGGAGGCAACAAAGTCAAATCGCTTTGCGCGGTTAACCACATCGGCAGGTAACCGTGGATTTGAAAGTTTATGTTAAGCCTTGTCCGATTCAATCCACCATCAATACCTACTTTAAAACATCAGTACCATTTTTCACCTATTTTTACGCCTGAGATGTAATGAGAGCGAGGGACATTCGTCTGTAGTAATCAACACAAAGATTCCTAAAATTAATCAAGGGTAGGCAACGCGCTTACGATTCTTCTGGAGTCGCAAGCGCCTATAGGCTACGGTGTTTGCTTAGTATCAGGCAGGCCGTATGCTTGTTTGCCACCGTCGAAGTAAAAAGAAAAATCTTCAACGTGATCCCGAAGTACCCACTCAAATGATATTAACCGGTCGTGATAAAATAATTAAGAAGGTAGCAACTAATAAAATAAATAACGATAGTTTAGGTACTATCTTCATGCGTAGAAACTGAAGGGTTTTTGTTTCTGGAATAGAACCAGCCTTAGGAATAAAAATCCAATTTTTACTATTATACTTGACATCAAAGTCCTAAAGTCGCAATCAAAAAGGCTTTGTAATTAAGTAAGTTACATTATAACAAGAAAAAGTTAGGTTTTTTTTTTAATTTCTCTAAAAGGATATATATATTATGTAGTCTTAAGTATGATCAGACATAAGTAGGAATAACCTTTCAGGTAAGTACCTACTTTGCGACCACGGTGTACAGTGTCCACTTCCAATCATAATATATCTAAATGAGCAACACAATCAGGTACTTGTTCTAGTAAAGACGAAGCAAACATAACCATGATAACCAAGTTAACTTCTTGTATTGCTATCAATTATGTAAGCAATTGGTTACCAATCGGAATCTAAGAGGGTTGGCTATTGATGCTCAATTGCGAAGTTACCGTCGACCGCTGCTTGGGCAAACACTAACCTATGGAAGCTAAAGTGAGGTTAGATGGCTACCTAGGTCTTCCCACGCCTCGATACCGGTACGTAGGCATTTAAGCGAAAACGTTCGATTAGTGTTACAACTTACAATGTGATTGAATCTTGTTGTGTGTGCATCGCAGAATAATTTTGTTTTAAAGACACATATTAGTTAAATCTATTCTAATTATAATACAAAATATCCTACCCTACTAATATTATAAGAAAATGCGAAAGTTTAGAGGTTTGGATGTTTGTTAATCAATCACGCAAAAACAGATAAATGGATTAAGATTAATTTTAGTATACATACAGTGTATACTCGTAGCTTGGATAAAAATATGGATAATCATCTCGTAAAGGGGCGAAATGGGGGGCGAAATTTTGTATTTAGCTACGATATAAACGAGTTCACGCGGACGAAGTCGCGGACGGAAGCTCGCGTTTATATAAATTTTAACTATTTTGGGTAAGGGAATCGTCTCGGTTGGAGCGGCAGCCACGACTTGGAGCAGCAGCGGTGTGACATACGAGGAAGCGATAGTGTTTTGGCTTGTGTGAAGGACCGTGTAGAATGAAAATCGTTGAAAAATTGGAAAAAAACTGTAATGCCTTTACAGGATACAAAAAATAGGTAAAATCAGTTGCTCGTTGAAAGTTCAAAATCTGTCTAGTCACAAGCAATGTTCAGAGCGAATCTTGAGGACGGTGATTGCACCCCCGTCCCTCTGCAGTCCCCGCTGAAGCCTTGCGTTTCGTTTTACGTTCCAACATGCCCGCCCACGTTCAAAGGCTGGTCTTTCAACCGAAGAGTATTTTCTATTGGTAATGGACATATTTTGCTGAACGCATGACGAGTGACGCCAGACGCGGTCCGGATGTCCGCCACGCGGCTAATGCCGTCTGTTCCAGGGATGACCTTGACTATTCTGCCGAGCTTCCATCTTAGCGGTGGCAGGTTGTCGTCCTTAATGACGACCATAGTGTCGGTTGTCAGTTGGCCCTTGGCTTGTCTCCATTTGGTTCGTTCTTGAAGTTCGGAAATATATTCTTTATACCATCGAGCCCAGAAATGTTGCCTTAGTTGCTCGATTCTCTGGTATCTTGTGAGCCTCGACTGAGGAATATCTGCCAGACAGGGTGTCGGAAGAGCTGTGAGTGATCGTCCGATAATAAAGTGACCGGGAGATAGTGGTAATAAATCAGAAGGATCACTTGACAAAGGGGTAAGAGGACGCGTCCAATTCGCGAATTCAATATTGCCTCTATTTGACACAATGTTGTATAGATTTCTTCAAAGGTTAGGTGACAGTTAACTAAGACTCTAGTTAGGTGATGCTTTGTAGATTTCACCCCAGCTTCCCACAAACCGCCGAAATGTGGTGAGTATGGTGGAACAAAGTGAAACCTAATTCCGTCATTGGCTGCAGACTCAGATAACGACTTCGCTTGACACGCAAGGAATCGTTTTAAGTCATTGTATGCCCCGACAAATTGAGTACCATTGTCAGAGTATATGTCAGTAGGTAAGCCGCGGCGGCTAATGAAGCGCTTTATAGTTGCCATGTAACATTCCGCAGATAAGTCGCTGCACAGCTCTAGGTGTACACATTTAGTTTTAAAACACACAAAAATTACAATATACACCTTTATAGTTTGGCTGCCGCGCCCTTTTCGCGATGCAGCCAAACTTTATCGGGCCTGCATAATCTACGCCGACAACTTCGAATGGAAAGCCTGGAGTTACCCGTGTCGATGGCAAGTTGCCCATGAGTGGAGCTACCGTGGCACCTCGCATACGAGCACATAAAACGCATTTATGGTAAGTCCACCTTGCTTGAGCACGACCACCGATAGGCCAATAGTTAGACCGTATGTATGACAACATGGCTTGAGGTCCGGCGTGTAATAACATGACGTGAACGAAATTGAAATACGTTATTGTTATAAAATGCCCTTTTGGCAGGATGGCAGGGTGCTTCTTATCGAAGTTATAGGGTGCATTTGTTAGCCTTCCGCCTACACGCATGAGTCCATCAGCATCCACAAAGGGATTCAGTTTAGTGAGCGGATCAGTAGCTTTGAGTATTATTTTATTCTTAATATCGCCGTATGTATGAAACGATTCTCTTTGTGCCAGTTTAACTAGAGTGTTCATAGCCGTCTGCAGTTCTTTGGTGGTAAGAGATCCCGAAAATTTAACACTATTCGAGCGTGTATTGTGGAGAAATCGTAGAACACAAGCGGTGACACGTTTGAGTTTCGTAAAGTTTGAAAACTTGGTTAGATTTAATTCATGTAATGGGGTAAATGTCGCCTCGCTAGCTATATTGGCAGAAATCACTTCGACATTTACCTCGTCACTATTATGGCTCACGTTAAGATTTGTAGGCCAATCCTGTTCATCACCTTGCAGAAATCGCGGTCCAGTCTACCATAGGTCAGCTGTGGCTATTGAATCCGCACTAAGTCCGCGGGATACAAGGTCAGCAGGATTGTCAATAGTTGGCACGTGCTGCCAAGGCCAACTGCCAGTAATTTCGAGTATATCGGACACACGATTTCGTACGAATACCTTTAGTTGCGTCGGTAGCATCTTAAGCCATCCTATCACTATCATCGAATCGGTCCAAAATATGCATCTGTCGGCTGTCATACGAAGTGACGTCAGTGCTTTTTGATATAACTGAGCTCCAATCAAAGCGCCGCAAAGTTCCAGCCTAGGGATAGTGACTGGTTTAATCGGTGCAACTCTGCTTTTTGCCATAAGCAACCTAGTAACTATTCCCATGCTCGTAACCGTTCGAACGTTCAAACAAGCTCCGTACGCAGTTTGAGACGCATCTGTAAATATGTGAAACTCCACACGCGATACATGAATTCCTACAACGTTACGAGGGATGCATAGATTGTTTAGTTCAGGTAAAGAAGTTGTAATGTTGTGCCATTGCTGACCAATATCTTGGGGAACTTCATCGTCCCAAGATAGCTTTGATAGCCAAAGTTGCTGCAGCAGTACTTTTCCTTTTATGACGACTGGCGATAAAAGCCCTAATGGGTCAAATATTTTAGCTATCGTGGAGAGTATAAACCGTTTAGTTACTGTCTCCGGGGTTTTTCCTAAATCTATAGTGAAAAATAGTTCATCTGACCTACTTTTCCAACCTAGCCCTAGAGTTTTGGATTCATCGAGATTGCCCAAGTTAAGATCTCTAGAATCGCCAGTACCTTCATTGATGAGCCGAGGCTCATTAGAGCGCCACTTACGAAGCTTCATACCGGCGCTTTTTAACAATTCGCTGACTCCTAATATAGTGTTAGCCGCCTCCTGTTCAGTATCAGATCCCGATAAAAAGTCATCCATATAAAAGTCACGGGCAATGATTTCAGCAAGTCGAGGGTCTGTACATTCCAGTGACAGTTGCTTAAGGCAACGTACCGCGAGAAACGGTGCGCTTGCGGTTCCGTAAGTAACGGTATTTAATTTATAGGTATGCAGAGGCTCAGAAGGATCCTTGCGCCAAAGTATTTGCTGAAGAGATCTATCGTCAGGATGCACGACTATCCTTCTATACATTTTTTCCACGTCAGCCGTATACACGAAACGGTACTGTCTAAATCGTAACAAGATAGCTATGAGGTCATCCTGGATAGAGGGCCCTACTAGCTGGATATCGTTGAGCGATACTCCGGTTGTCGTGCGCGAGCTAGCATTGAACACCACGCGTAATTTGGTTGTGAGACTTGAAAGTCGGAGCACGCCGTGATGCGGCAGCCAGTTCCCTATCCCCTCGTTGCTGGTAGTAACCTTGGACATGTCGCCCAAAGTCTCGTATTCGTTCATAAAATCTGTGTACATAGACTTCAGCTGCGCTTGTCGTTGCAGCCTGCGCTCTAGTGACAGAAAACATTGTTTCGCCCGCTCGTAAGAATCGCCTAATGAGGATGAAGGCTGCTTTAAGGGGTATCGCACCATAAACCTACCGTCAGTTAACCGAGTGGTATTTTGCACAAAATGTTCCTCGCAAGCCTTCTCATCCTTGGTATAGTAAGCCGAAGCGGGTTTGATTGTCGCTTCGTCTAACTTCCAAAAGCGCCTCAGTTCATCATCTCCATTGTTCATTTGAACGAAGTGGCAACGAACACTTTTGGAGTTAGGATTAGTTGCATAAGATCCAGACACTACCCAACCTAGCTTGGTTTCGTAGATCGTGGGCTTGTTCCGTCCCAAGGTCAGTCTACCATGTCCTAAAAGTTCCCAATAGACATCGGCGCCAATAAGAAGATCGACAGCTGCCGGCGAGTAGAACTTAGGATCAGCCAGGATTAAATGTTTAGGTATGTCCAACATAGATACATTTACCTCACGTAAGGGTAAGTCACTTGTAATTTCAGGCAATATAAAATAGGATGTTTGTATACTAAAACTTTTATCTACTAATGATGCGATCCTAACCTCGCACAGTTTATTTAATTTAGAATTACTGTTAGTTATCCCTGACACAGAAGCGTTTACATCCCTAGCTGGTAAGTCAAGTTTTTTATATAGATTCTCTGTCAAAAAACTAGAGGTACTTCCGTTGTCCAGCAACGCGCGTGCTATATGAACATTGCCGTGACGATCGTACACTTGTACTAGCGCAGTAGACAATAAGACTTGGCCGTGTAACACGGGATGGGCTGGCAGCAAGACGCTATTATTGGAGCTACAACTGGCCGCAGCTACCAACTCATCGTGTTCGCTGGGGGTGCTAGGGGTGACTTCGATCGCTGGTACCGCCACCTGAGCCCCCGTCGGCATCCTATCTAAGTGTAGAAGTGAGTTATGACGTAATGAGCATGACCGACACGGACCACGCCTACAATATTTCGCTATGTGTCCGGGTTTCAAACAGTTAAAACATACTTTCATCCCTTGTACTTCGTCTGCACGTTCTTTATTAGACAACGCGAGAAAGGAGGGGCACTCAAATAACCAATGACCACGCCTACATAATGGACATTCAGGTGTAAATAGTGGGCTACTCACAGGATCGTCTTCACGGGCGTCTAGTCCCACGTAACACCTCTCTTTTACCCGTCGAACAGCGGAACGCGCGTGCGCCGCGGAGGCAGCGCCGGCGCCGGGCGCTAGCGGCCAGGACGCACGTCGTCCGGGACCATCCATCGCCATCGTTTCCAATAAGTCGGCACGATCGCTGAGGAAATTTACGAGAGACTCAAAAGTAACTGTTCCGCAACTAGGCACAAACTGTTCCCACTCTCGTCTAGTAACCTGGTCAAGTTTTTGACATGTTATGTACACCAGCAATGTATCCCAGTATTTTGTTGGCTCATCAAGGGTCGCTAAAGCACGGATGTTTTTACATAACGTGTCAATAATATACCGAATAGCTGTCGGCGATTCCCTGGTAATAGGGTTTATATTGAATATTGCCGTGAGATGGTTATTGACCAATAATCTTTTGTTATTGTACCTGTCACATAATAACTGCCAGGCTATTGTATAGTTACTACTAGATAATGCTAATGATTGTATAATTAACGCGGCACTATCTTGTAACGAAGCTCGCAAGTAGTGAAACTTGTTTACATCATCGATGGAGTCGTCACTATTGATTAAACTATCAAATGTATCGCGAAACTCAAGCCATGTATCATATGAGCCTCCAAATTTGGGCAAAGAAATGGTTGGCAACTTACATTTTACTTGAGAATGATGCCGTGTATTGTTTTCGGAACCCCCATGGTCAACCGCTGGCTTTATATGCATAGCTACCAATTCCTTAGCCGCCGCGACCGTGGAGTAGTACTCATTCTCGAACTCTGATCTCTCGTCCAACTGCCCCTCGTCATCCTCCATAATCGACTCCAACTCGGTCTGAATCTCATCATACGTGTTATACAAGGACTCCATCTTCGCAATTCGTAGTTTAAGTTCCGTTATCTGAGCCGCACACAATGATATATCCACTTTTTCTCGTAAATATTCTGAAAATTTTGTCAATCGTGCCTTAATATGACCGCGCTTCTTAATTAACTCCTTAGCGGAGGTTTCAGACATTTTAGACTGCACTTAGTATTTACCTTGAACTCAATCAACACTTTGTTCCACTAAACCACCAACACAACTTATTTGCAACCTCAATCTTACGGATAAATATAAGATTAACACTAATTACTCGCAATCGAATGTTGTTTACAACTAGCCGGTCGCCTAAAGTATGATGCCACAGCGGCCAGGTGACCCGTTATCTTTAGCGAAAAAAACGGTCTATCTGCGCTCGCCGCTGCACGCTGTACCTACTTATGCGCAAATGCAATTGATGAATATTTATTATCGTTCTGTACGCTTAGTTTATGTTTAAGAATTTAAACCGCTTATAATGGTTCTTTATCTAACGTGCTTAATTTAATTTAGTTGTGTCAAATAGAACGAATATTGAAAATAATAGTTTTAATTAGTACCGATAAGGAAAAATAGGGAAATAATAAGGAACGGACTCCCTGCTTGCTCTAAACCTGTTCACTGGCTAGGAGCTCGTCGGAAGGTCTCTTGCCGGTAACACTTCGTAGCTGAGGTGAAGTTAAAGCCGCACGGGATGTTCCTAGCTGCACTCCTCGCTGGATTAAACCTCAGAATGTCGGATGCGCAGGAATCCTCCACTGGATGCGTTTCTTCTCGTTCTCAGCCGTAGTAGGTAAACGTCCTTAATATTTCATCAGGTTTTTCCCAGTAGCTCGTAGTGGCTCGCTGATTCTTTTTATTATTCGGCATCGAAGACCATGTTTTGGCTTGTGTGAAGGACCGTGTAGAATGAAAATCGTTGAAAAATTGGAAAAAAACTGTAATGCCTTTACAGGATACAAAAAATAGGTAAAATCAGTTGCTCGTTGAAAGTTCAAAATCTGTCTAGTCACAAGCAATGTTCAGAGCGAATCTTGAGGACGGTGATTGCACCCCCGTCCCTCTGCAGTCCCCGCTGAAGCCTTGCGTTTCGTTTTACGTTCCAACAGATAGGTTGTGGCCCGATCTCGATACAAAGTATACTGCTGCCGCCCTCGCTGAAAGACGTGGCCCGTTACGTTTCCTCTTGTATGCGCATAGTAAGTGTATGTGAGCGTGACGCACTGAGAATAATATTCTAATCCTAACCTAACCTAACCTAACCTAACCTAACCATATTATGGTTAATACTTAATGATGTATTTTATACGGCTGGGATAATATGTGTACACTTTTCAAACATCGTCCTATTATCACACATGGATTCTGTTGCTTACAATTAGTCGTGAATATACAAAAACAGTAATATGCTAAACCTAATTCCTTTAAATTATAATAGAGAAAACCTTGTTGTGCAAATGAGCAAGTATAAATCGTAGTGCATTTCACTTCTCCACGGACCGTAACTATGCTTGCTCAGGAGACGTCTGTAATCTAGTCCGGACACTTGATTTATGTGTATCATTCAGGACCTAAGGTGCTTTGCTATGGGGGAAATGTTCATAATCACACTACTCATATTTACGATATGAATGATATCCAATGCTGCTTGTGTGATTATGGATCTATAAGAATTTGAAATCTACTCAGAGGCTCCAAAATATAAATAAGAAAAGATAATTACAATCAATTAATGTCAAAGTAAATCAAAAAATACGTTGTATGGAAGCTTAATTAAAATCAGCAAATAATCTTTCTAAAATCACTAAATAAGCTTAAACCAAGGCGTTTAAATATTGCGTACAATGTCGAACTGCGCGTCTAAATCCCTGACAGGTAATAAAATACGTGCCTCTGATTTAGTCAAATCGTTGGCAGATCTTTCCAATCGCCGTAGCTAACAATCAAACAGCTTACGCTGGCTCGTTCCATTGCTTACGCTGGCTCGTTCCATTGTGCTTACTGTTTTCATTCAATCGTCTCAGAAGATCTTATCTGACTCAACGGGCTGTCGCCCTTTGACAAAAAAGTTACTTTAAATTATTGCCAAGCTATACGTTTCTGTGCGAGTCTTGAAGAAGTCCCCCGGCTGTCCCTAATACCCGACGAAACCAATTTGAATTCAATTTAGGTTTTTTTCGAGCAAGCTTTTGTTGGCTCTCAGTTGTGTTTACCTTATTCGATTTCTATAATTTCATTCATAACAAACTGGATTTGGGGTTCGAAAAGCCCATCGGGGTTAACAGGGGCGTTTGAAATAATATTCTCTTTGATAAGAGCCGGTTTGTGCGGTGTAAGTGGTGGGGTCCGCGTTATCGCGCCACGGACTCAAATGGGATTTGCCGATGTGAAGTGACAAAAACTAATTATGCTCCACATGGATTAGCTCGGGCAAGGGGTACGAGCCGATCGATTTCACTTCACCGGCTGTCAAAAGCAGATGCTATTGAGAATCCCGCTTACGTCAATTGAGAACTACATAAACTCTACTGCATATAAAACGCAATGCTATATACAAATATCGCTACTACGCCAGTTCATTCAACTCACCGCAAAAACAATAATGATGCAAATGTATGCGATTCTGTTAATCTCTTAACTTCGTACTGACTCGCCTCGTTTATTTGTTCGTTTATCGGCGAAATGTAAATTGTCACTTAAGCATTAATGTTTTTGCAATGTAAATTTGCTAACGTTTTTAAATCTCCATTTTTATTACGACACAAACGACGATGTCCTCCATTGGATTTGGGCGGCGCCGACGAGGATGCAAGATATATTACTATATAGATTAGTTGCTTTCGAATTTAGAATGTTTTCTTGTAAATCAGAATCAGAAGTCAAATATAATGAGATTATTACATTGGGTCGATGCGTGTTTAATTTCGAAAAGGCGGAGCCAAAATTATTGCGTCAATATCATGTTTCCAATCAATCATTGTTTAAATTTATTTATAAATTCACCAACAACCAGCTCTTTAATAATTATTTCACAATCGCCCAAGCTGTTACTCTTGCCACCATTTGCATTTTAAAAGCCACTAAATTTATAAAGAGCCGATTATAAATCTATATCTTTTTAAACGTGCATGATTATATTCATCAATTTGTCCGAAGTCTACATGAACGACGGGGCCCTGCTGCGAGGTGAGACAGGACAAACAATAACACGGCTCCCCGCAGCTACTTATTGTCTCACGGCCTCATCGATTATAATCTCATCCGTGTTAATAGACCATTGACAAACCACTCTTTAGCCACAATCGGAAATGGATAGCGCAAACAAGTTTCAACTAAACCTATTCATCAATTCTGTAACACAAATTCGGTTACTTAGCCAGACGCTGAATAAACAATTGAATTGAGGGCTCGGAATAAATTTAAGAGACACAAATTAGATTTGGCAAGTAAATAAAAAACGTGTTACGTCTGACGCGCTTTCTTATAAAAGTTCTCCTAACGCAGGATAACCCGACGAACCTAGTCACCAATTTACATCACCGTTGAAATAAAAGTAACAATGGTTACTGTTATACACCTACGCTGTGCCTCATTAGCAGCAAATGAGACTGTGGTAACATATTGGTGATTAGTGAAAATAATAACGTCAAGTTAGGCACCCCAAGAAAAGCCGCAGGCTATCGCTTGTTTGTCATTATATCGCACAATACATGAAACGTTTCAACCCACGGCGATGCCTTTTCTGTACCATTCGGATGTACTTCGCAAATTGGTTTTTTAATTATGTTGGAGGATTCGTTTTATTCTTTTCATTCGTCTAATTTAGGGCTAATCCGAGTTCTGTTGGACCCCATTGCCTCAGGCGCCGTTTGCCCCTGCCTCTAATACACGGTTTATTATTAAAATATACCCTGTGATGTAATTTGTCGGGCGTCTTAGACTTGACTTGTAAGGGTTTAGTACAAGGTTAATGCTTCTTCTCTGTCACGACTATTAATGGACGCGTCTTTGTATCCGTCTGTGTGAATAAAAGCGGTGATTGCGAGAACTACTGGATTATTCAGTGCCTAATAGAATTTATAATTAAATACTAGTGCTTGATTAGCAATAGTTAATCATTCACTTGAATAGGCTACTGAATTTGTTTACCATAGCAAAATGTGCAGAAATATTATAACCAAACGGCGTTTGGTAACTCAAGTCACGTTTAAAGAACTATACGAGTAAATTACACAGCATTCTATACAAACAAAATATTATCATACATTTCTCAGTTATTAAAAGCAAACACTATAAATCAAATGAAAATAATCGAGCTTTGTTTCGCCTTGGGTCATTGTAATCAACTTAAGAGGTTTTTTGTCGAAGCTCAAATGTATTACGAAAGTTTTGCTCATTCTTTTAATAAAGTTGACTTTTCTTAATGTTCTTAAGCCGTTAATGTTTTTATTTTATAAAAGATCACGTATTGTGATCAGGTTTATTAGTTTTTGTAAGATTGAGGCTCACCGTTACGTTGTCTGAATTTTAAGTAGTTTTTTGCCCGACACTATCAAGAAATGTGACTCAATTGTGCTGTGGAGGAGACAGTAATGTTTATGATTGCCAAGTATGATCTTAAAAAACGAGTAAAGAAGCTTAATTTAACTTCTTGCGGATGACAATGTATGAACTCTTCGTTTGTTGCTCTACATCCATCTTTACGTCCTTCACGAAAAATGTTGGGAGAATTTTCGTTAATGGTTGGGTTCAAATCTACTGCAAGATGCATCTATTGGCCAATTTTATTTTAGTTCTTGAGCCATTGAAGTAGAGAGTTTCTCTGACGGGCAGTTTTGACACGATAACGAGAATTAGGATGTTTGTCAATTTAGTGTCACGCTAAAACTAAATGATCACCCTACCCGATCATCCAATGTACGGAAAAGAAACTTAAAAGTTGGTCGATTAAGCGACTGTTACAAAACCCGTCACAGTGCCACCGACCTTAAAATAATAGTTTAAGCGTAGTTCTTTGAACAAAACCAATAACCGATTACAAATAGCCGTGGGATAAAATATAACCAGTACTCGTTGGAACGATTTCGTAGGCACGTTAATTAATTCCAGTTTAATCCAGTTTATCAGTTCGCTGTTATCGGAGGATCTGTGTATGTCACGAGATCCGATATTGAGATTGTTAACGCTATTTAACAAGTATAACAGGCATGTATCCACGTGCATCAATCTTGCCTTCCGAGGCAACTGCCGCGCGGTATTTTATCACCTACCTATATGTTAGACCTTAGAATGTTACAGAGGCTTTTTTGAAAGTTTTTCACTGGTGAAAACGGGTGGGGGCGTCCATTAATACTGCGGGGAATTTCGTGCCAATATGTGATGATATTGTTATTTTATCCTCATCATCCTCCTAGCGTTATTCCCGGTAATGCCCCTAAAGGAGCCCGGGGTCCGCTTTGACACCTAATCCCAAGATTTGGCATAGGCACAATATATATATATTGTCATTTAACCTCGTTGGTAAAAAAACTGCTTTTCCTAATAGCTACCTCATTTAGCCCCAGAAAGGAGAATAATGTGTTTAAAGAATAAGTAGCATAAAATAAAACCGATACTTAATAATTTTCTTAATTATTATTTAAGGATGATTATTAAACGTCCTTACAACCACTTTATAGTTATGTCCTATATAAAGCTTTTTAGCCGATAGTAAATTAATCGTTTTATTTAAATTGTAGACGTAAGTACAAATGTGTATGCTTTTTGGGTCTTATTTCTACAGAGCTAAAGTTCAAGATTGTGTACATATTTCAGAAGTAACTATAGGTACCTATCATGCAAATATGTAAATTAATTTTGTGCACGTAATTACGATCGTCTGCGCTTTTGAATTGCCGACAGACAGGTGTTTGCGGCTTTGCCTTAAAAGCTGTCCTTATTGACAGAGAAGATCCTTTTCATGACTTTATGTCAAATGTGTAAAGAATGGAAGTTTATGACAAAATATGCTAAACTAAAATCTTATTACTATTTTCAGGCTAAAATTCATCACTTAAAATATTCTGACAGAAAATAGCTGTCACACAATGATATATCGACTGACTTTCTCTCCACTTGATTTTTTGAACTCGTTTAGGTCGTCACCTCGCAAATATTATAAAATAGTGACAATTGACACATCACATAGTTTAACGAGGTTGCAGAGCGTTTTGAAAATACACCTAACTATGTTTAATTAGGTCGCCGGAGCAAATGCTCTGTCAGCGTCCTGAGCGGTAACCGCGTAATGTTCCGAACGCGCGTTACGACAATGTAACTATATGTTTTCCAAGAACTAACGCGAGTACAATGCGTTATGTGGTCGTGCTGATAGCCAATTAAATATAGTAGATGATAATAATAATCCTTTAATTTCGAATTAAATACATATTTGGTTAATTACAATACGAGTATAACTTATAATATATCGTTAAAACGCTTGAACATCAAACGTTAGCTACATATATTACAAACCAAGACGCATGTCTGGCTTTGTACCCAGACATGGGTGCCGTGGATATCACATGTAATTTATTTCAGTGGTACAGAAATGGACCGTCGTTCCTTCCTGCCACTGTTTCCGGGAGGCTGCTGTGGCTCAAGCATCGGCCTGAGCCCCAACAGCAGCCTCTGCAGAGATGCGACACGTTTTCGCAATATTGCGTGAAAGCCAAAGCCAAGCCAAGCTCGCCTCCGCGACCATTCCTGATGCGCTGCAATGTTTCGGCAGCCCCAACAGCATCCTGAAAGCGTTGTTAATAGATAATAACGTTTCGACGGCAACCCTTGAGATGGTGGTTATATGTCACCAACACTCCCATATCCAAGTTGTTTATATGCGTAACAACCGCGCATCATCCTAAGTGATTCGTTTGCAAGATATACTGTGCGTGGCCCGACACGCATTTGGCCGATTTTTTGATCATATCGATTCAAACTTATTTACCTTTTACTTCGACAACCTTTACAATTTACCTGACGAAATCTTTAACAGCGTTTTTTATGTTTTTTGTATTACTATCAATAGGTATAGCTTTTCTTAGATGCCTACTTGATAACAAGCAGCACAAAAATGCCTTCACGACTTTGTACTTTTAACAATAAAAAAGTTTTGACCTAATCGACTTTTTCTGTAGACCGTCAGTTCATTAAAAACGTCTATTAGTACTTCAATAAGACCAATTACGTACGGTACGCTATCGTCTTATTTCCAAAAGCGTAATCTATATAAACCTAGTATTATAGTTGTCATCTCTCCAGAATAACAAGTAAAGGCGTTCAGTACCTTTCAGTTTTAAATGTCATTAAATTCGTTCACTCATTTTATGAACGTAGCAACTAAAGGTCGAAAAGTGAAAAAACAAACTCCTGACCTAAATTAACTCTCCAGTGCCAATATTTTGTTTATTTTCAACATTTTAAATTCAGTTAAATAATTTCAGTTTAAAGTAGCTTATTTTGTTAGGGCAAGCTTTCTTAGTGACACTTTATTTAACTTAACACCGGGTTAATTGGCCATAAATTAAGTTCTGACTTAAAGGCTCGCTGCCCACCTTGTCCGCTCACTTACTGGTACATTCGAGTTAGTTTAAAGGACAACATTTTGTGCTCTAATTACGCCTTTGTACCGGTTCTCATCTCTGTTTTGTTTTCTTTAGGTACGGACAGGGTCGAATGTTTCTTTGTTTTCAGGGCTGTGGATTAGATTGTTGTATGGTTAGTGAATTTGAATCTTCACTTTTCATGAAAGTAACGTGTTTATTTTTTTAAAGTTAGAGCGCTATTTATGGCTTTCAATTCTTAGCAATTTAGGTCTACTACTTTTAGTATCGTTTTATAATCCGTTTTTTTAATTAAGTAAGTAGGTAAGCATTTTAAAACGATGTTTGAAATGTTTTTTGTTAATAATGCATCTGTGTATACTAATATTAGTTAGGTATAAAAAGGTAAGTATAGTGATTTTGTGTTTGTTTTTTCAAAAATGTGTGGAATGGTCCTTCAAAATTTACAAATACCATACTTTAATAATAGGTGGGCAAGGGCATTTAGTTTCTATTTATATTGGCATGGTAATTGTACAGCTTTGAGAATAAAGAAGTATCAACACCCCATTTACAGCTGCAAACGCACAGAGAGCGGTGGCGGGGCGGCGCGGCGCGGTGCGGAGGCGTTACCGGTTGTAATGTTCGAGCTAATACGAAAGGGTCCGCACAGAAAACCGCGCCGCGCCGCGCCGCTCTGTGCGGATATTAGCTCGAACATTACAACCGGTACCGCCTCCGCGCCGCTCCGCCACCGCTGTCAGTGCGTTTCGGCCTTACTTCATATTCAAATTCGCAACTTTATAATGCATTTGCAACTTCAGCAAACAGAAGGCGCCCACAAAAGAGCATTTAGTTAGCACACGATACCTACGACAACGCTCACAACTGAAGTGCTAGATTGTACAACGGTACACGTAATGTAACAAAGTGATTTACTGCTACAAATTGCCCACCAAAGTCCAAAGTAACAAGCGACTGTCTAGATGCTAGATACAAATTCACAATTAACAGTAGCAAGGTTGGGCTCCGTGACACAGCAATGCTTCTTCCTCTCTGTTATCTGCCCGTCGCACCTGTCGCTAAGTCCGGACTTTGTTTGCGGCATTTCAACCCGCCTCCCTCTAATTAGCCTCTCTGATGACTTGCCAGAGTTCATTAATTATAACAGAAACCGCGGTTTGATGCGGACAAACAACGTAAAAAAACTTTGATAACCTCTCTGGAAGCTTTGAAGAACGTCTGTCGCCGAGTAACGGGGAAATTTTTGTACGTGCCAAAACTGGAGGCTTTCTACTTTTCTGTTTAGAACTCCTTTGAAGCAGAATTGTAGAATGTCTAATTATTAAACCAAAGTGGATTTTAGGTAGGATTACCATGATATTCTTGTTTCTGGCTACATTCATAACCTTATTCAAATTGACAAAGAACGACGACTTAAAACGGGGTGTGTTGAGATAAAATGAAAGCCAATCATTTCATAGTTTTGAGCAATGAACATTTCAAAGTTGAATTATTCCCTAATTAAAACTGACGTATCAACACAAAACATGCTTCATTAAATTGAAGGCAAGTTCTCAAGAAGCCACCGATATCATCGTGACTCAGCTGAAACAACCCGGACCGTTTTTTTACCTAATAAAATTAAGTCGATCTTTCCGCCGGGATCATCGACAAAACAACTCCAGTCATCCACTTTATTAATTACGTTACAAACTTTATTAATCACAATTTGTCAAAAGTTGATTTTAACAAGACATTTTGCTTGTTACGTCTTTCTATTAATAACATTGTTTTGATAGATCAGTCAGTTTTCTCGTGCGTATAATGTATTACTTTGACGGAAAATGTAGGAAAAAGTGTTTCAATGTTACGAATTCTTTACGCTTCGTGATTTACGCCTTAAACGGAATCTCTCCCATGAAATATGAGTTCTTTTACAGGGCGACAGCTGCTAACAATGCAGCTTTCTCTTTGTCTCATATTGTAGGCGTTATTATACCGAATAGTCCTTCTTGACTAAGTAAATTTTTCGAGTGGGAATAAATACATAATCGATGGTTCATTTCTTGAATATATATGAGAACTAATGTGAGACATCAATTAGGATCTGTGGGACTAATCAAAAAGGATCTCAAGCATGGTCCGTTTTAAAATTACTTTGGTCTTAATGCGATATTAATCAGAATCACGTTTATATTACATCTAAACGCGGACGTAATCTCGTCCGATCGGACGCTGCCCCTGTGACACGTCGCGCTTGACGGCCGAAGCTCAAAACAATAATAAGCCGTAGTTCTTTATTTTTATTAATAAATTATTCATATCATAATCCAAGTGATGGGAGCGATGGTAAGGCCGCGATCCGCCGACTCATCCGACAGGTCTAATTTAATGCTTGCATTTATTATTGGTAATGGAATTAACCGCGCCCGATTATCATATAATTTGATGGATCCACTATCTCCCGATCGCGATGCCGCCACTGCACTTATAAAAAACGAGCCACAGAGGACGTGGTCATTACGCCTAATTATTGTTATCTTTATGGTAGCAATCGGTCTGCCATGTTAATTTAGAGCCGTCTCTCGATAAGACGCCGGCATAATGCGAAACCTTTGTCATTCCACGTCCCCTTAGAAATATTTTTTTTTATCTCTGATTCTTGTGAATTATTATTTTTTTGTAGGTAATAATATGAGTTGTCCGGTTTACTTTACCTTCATTAAATGCAATGATACGGATGTTCCATCGTTTTTTAATTAAAAATTTCTCAATAAGTTGCCGCATGAGTGCGTGATATTTTATTCTCATAATGGAATTTCATCTCTCTGTGCTTTTATTTTCAATTTTACCTTTACGTTTCGCTTTAAAACCAGGAAGTAATTACTAAGCTTTAAAATAAATAAATTATGCGTTCAATGTATCTGAACGAGCCCATTTCACATTCAAGTCATACAAAGTAGTCCGTTTCTGCAAATCCATCGTTTAAATTAGTGGTTCAAGCGTGCTTAGTCACGTACCCTGCGTTCTAGACCATTTGCGTACGCGGTAAGGCACAAGCGCAATGCGGGAAAAATAACTTAAAATATAAACAGAAGAAAGTGTAACCTTCAAAACGCCACTCGTCCTGTAGGTTTCGTAGATTCAATGTTAATACAAGTCACTTATGCTTCTTTTGAGCGACCAATTTAAAACCATACCAAGGAGGTAAGGATGTAATGTAACGGGCCCTCAATTTGGGCGTAGCTAAACTGAGCAGCAGCTGCTGTGAACGTGACCACGACGCCGCGCAGGTTGATGATAGGCCATTAAAAAAAGATTTGGCAGGAATTGAGACAATGTCGATGATTACAATGATGTTTCACGTAGCTGTAGCACTCCACAAAACTATAAGTGCTAAAGCATTCCACAAAACTATTAATGCTAAATTTTCGCTCCTAAATTATGGAAGGTCGTCTTTATCATTCCAAATTTAAAACTCAATAGAAAAATGGCGTCTATAAATTCTTTTTTCGAAGACGTCTCTAAGTGTGAAGTGATTAATCGATGTAGCGGCTGGGACACATGCGCCAGGGTGTTATTTTGGAAAGAATGCCGAGAACGTGCTTCCAGGCTGACCCCCAGCGGGTAACAAATGCCTCTTGCGACGGGACGGATATCGGCCATTCGTTATGTACGATCGCTCATTTGAATTTGGATTTGTGTCTCAATTTCGTACGGTCCGTTACGAAGCCAATGTATGGATAAGCCATATCAGGTTAGTCGTGCGCGAAATGTCGTGGGTTCCAAAGCAGAAATGAAATCTACTGAAACTGCTATGTCAATAAGCAAAATTCATACCTCATTCGTCGGATCGAAAACAACTTTCAGGTATCGAGTAGGTCAGCAACTTTGCCGTGTTTAGTGACTTGAATGAGGAGTTAAATAAATTGAATAGACTGGCATGAAGTAACTGCATTGAGCCATCGACCGCTGAAAGATCATTAAATTTCATGGCAGGCGTCTCAAACTGCCATTCCGCCATGACAATTTTCTGCACTCCTTCTTATGGCTTTAAAGTAAAAATAATCACCCAACAATTATCGCGAGGCGGACGCAAATCGTCGAGAAACCAGAGCAGTCGTTATTGTTTTAAGGAAAAGGTGTATTTTGCGGGAGTATTAAAATTCTTCGTACCGAGCTAGCATTGTGAGGTAGAAGGAAGCCGGAAACCATTATGGCGCCACATGCTCGGGGTGTCACACGAGTTTCGGCGATACTCCGCAGTCAAAGGTCCTCTACATAAAGGCCACAGATAATATTTTCTGAGCGCGGAGATACATTGCAGGCAACATTCATGGTGAAAGCATTTCTTTTTAAACTAAAAAGCTAGAAGACTTTCCTGTAACGATTATGATATCTTTAAGCACGCAAACTTGCAATCTTCTGAAAGAAAATACTTGGGAAAATTATTCTGTATAATTTTCCGATGTATGAATCAGAGCTGGAACTATAATAACATTTATATTAAAAGATTCATTAATCTTTTAAAATAATGTACAAAGCAATTCGTTGGGGGATTTCATCCTATTTTTATAGTGTCATGCATATAACTACCTCAATGAGTTTTGCCTCTCCTGACTGTTTAATGTCATTTGAATGTTAACTTTTTTACGGTGGGAACAAAGTCGGCTTTAACTGTTATATTTTAGTATCATTTGACATTGTAATCTCTTGAGTTTTTGTAAGTCTAATGAATTTGTCACATGCCAGCTCTAAATAAGCGCTGTCATCGCGTCAGATGTTTTATAAAAATCAAGAGTTTAATGACGTCGTCAGTTCATAAAATTTATTATTTTGACTGGTCTTATGAGACGTTATTCGTAACAATTTTAGCACCTTTACATGTAGAGCTTCGACTTGTTAATGTATCTGATAGCGATCGAAACTTTGAATTAATGGTACCCCAAATTTGGAGCATCATTCTACAGACCAAGTGTATACTCGTTATTTACGTAATTCTTAGGCAGTTTGAGGATATATGGAAATTATAACTGTCTCATTTCCATGTATGTCCAAATTGTTCTAAAATGTAGGCTTGGATTCTTTATTGATATTTGGCATTTCTAGTTCAAGTTTAAATAAAATATTAAACTTGAAAAATAAATACGAAATGTGAACAACATTTTTTTGTATCATCCTGTATTTTTCTTTAGAAGTGTCCATAATTGAATAATAGCGAACCATTATGTAGTAATTATGTAGCTAAGGGTGAGTACAGCTGTTTGAATAAATTCTCCTAGTTTCCACCATCCGATACCATCTCATAATAACGCATTGTCACATAATGGTTGCTGATAGTATCTCGACATACCTTTTTACGTGTATTTAATAAACAAATAAGAACTTTTAGGGTTCCTTAGTCAAAACATGTAATTGGCTGTCATGTTTCTGTCCATATATTTTGGTATACTGTATCTTTGTATGACTGATTAACGGATGATATCATATAAATAGGATACCATCAAAAAAAGCCGGCAACGCACTCACAACACCTCTGGTGTTGCAGGTGTCCATGGGCGGCGGTAATCGCTTACAATCAGGTGATCCGTCTGCTCGTTTGCCTCCTATCACATAAAAAAAAAGCTAAAAGCATCAAGTTTTTAAAATTAAAAGCGCAATTAAATTGCGTTCACCAACACGTTCGTATGCCGTCCTTGTGTTGTGCACACCTTGTGCACAACACAAGGACGGCATACGAAACAGCATGAGTTCATTTTTAAAAAGTTTTATTTAAATCATCTGTATTTTTTTTTTTTCAACGTCCTTTTTTATCCCGTTTTATCCCTTTGTCTTAAGAGACAACTTGGCGTTAGGGTTGCCATCCATCTTTAAAAAAGAAAGTTAAATTTCATGTACTCTGCCTACCCATTTTGAGTAAGGATGTGAAAAAATGAAATGTGTCCTACGGAACCATATGGGCTATTACATTCTTGTTTATCAGGTTATTTGTCAACGGCCGCACCCTTTCTCACGTCAATCGACGGATATTGAAGCGTACTTCCGTACCACAATGGCGAACTATAATGACTCATTACCGTTACCGTTGTGAACGTTACGGTAAGTTTTCGTTTGGTGTTGAGGTGGGTCCACAGTGTGGTTTTAGAAACAATGCCTTTTTTTTGACGTTTTTTTATTGCTTATATTAATTAGGATTACTAATACAAGATACCTACAACACACATTAATAAAGAATACTTTAACACCATTTCTAGTAATTGGTTTCCCTTTATCGGCAATCACAGCATGCTTTATTAAAACAACAAGAAAATTAGCAGAAAGTTTTGTAAATTTAAGGCTTAGATAGGCAAAGGAAATGTTATTCCATTTAAAATCGAGCTACTGTGAAAAAAGCAAAGCTAAAATCAATGTGTACTGAATGTTAAAATAAGTTATACTTTTGGTTTGGTCTGGTTCAAGTTTTGCCAAGGTTAGAAATTAGAGGAACTTTAGGATAAGGAGAGGCAGTTATTGATTTTCTATTATATACATATATCATTACATTATGTGTAATTTTATGTGTAGATAGTAAAAATACATACATCTTATGCATAGGTAATATTGATCGTTCAAAATTAGTGGGTTTTTAAAGTAGTTATATGATAGTGTTTTTTTTAAGTATGTATTTCTGTAAGTATATACCTTTGTAATAACCGCTTTTTCACCAAGAAAAAACTAACCTATATGCATACAACTGATAACTGACATCTTGCATATTTAAAATCTAACTAGCTTTAACTCTGAAAGCATTATGCAAGGAATTCCTCACGACTAAGCACTGTAAGGTGAAATTGATTTAAAATAAAATCTGTAAATAAATCCAAGTCACACCCGCTGCGAGAGTGTGAAGGTACCCTACCCAACAGGTACCACGCTTAACGAACATAGTTCGACTACAGCTTACTATAAAGTAGCCAATCGGGTAAAAAAATAATAATTTTAGGTTATTTTAATGTGTACTATTTTTGACGCAAATCTTAAGAGTTTTCTAAAGAGTCTTTTATATAATAAAGTAATTATAGAATATAACAAAAAAAAAAAAAAAATAATTAATTATTTTTTAATATAGTATAATAATTATTAGAGATGCAACGGATATCCGGTTGCTATCCGGTATCCGGCCTATCCGGCCATTATTTACTATCCGGCCGAATACCGGATAGTTGCGCACTATCCGGCCGGATACCGAATAGTGTTTCTGTTTGATATTTAACTTCGAAAAATGGTTAGTAATACTAAAAACTTATCTATTCAGCAAGATAGGCGGGCGCACGTGTACTGCATACGAAATAGTTCCGTACACTGACCTAATAAAACTTGTTTTTTGCCCAGAAAACGGTCCGCGTGAACCTACAATACGTAACAGGTTGAAACCTGCACGACGCGCCTGCCGCCAAACTAAAATGTAGGTATCGTTTGGCCGGCCGAATATTCGGCGGCCGGATACCGGATATTCGGCCGGTGACCAGGCCGAATATCCGGTATCCGGTATCCGGCCAAACAACTATCCGTTGCATCTCTAATAATTATTATGAATAAATGAGTATGGGTATTAGTAAGAGAGAAGAATACCATATATATATATATTTGACGACCGGTTAGCCTAGTGGGTAGTGACGCTACCTACGAAGCTGAAGGTCCTGGGTTCGAATCCCGGTAAGGGCAAATATTTGTGTGATGAGCATGAATATTTGTTTCTGAGTCATGGATGTTTTCTATGTATTTAAGTATTTCTATCTATTATATATGTCGTCGTCTAGTACCCATAACACAAGCCCTATTGAGCTTACTATGGGACTAGCTCGATTTGTGTAAGATTGTCCCCTTTTATTTATTTATTTATTTATTTATTTATATAGTACTCGTCCATACAAAAAGAGAAAATGTTTTTCCACTTCTAAATAATATTTACCGATCTCAATGATTTTTCAGTACGTGTGCCACACTGAAAGACTAGGATTACAGATTTTTTTAATTGCAAAAAAAAGGTTATTTACATCTTTTTTCTCTAGCAGCTCGCGACTGCTGCAAAGCAAGTAAGTAATATTGTTATTGTAGCTGCGGTCTGTAATATGGAAGTACTTCCCCATATCAGGCTGCTCTCTTCCTCCTTCCAGATGGAAAACTGTAAATCAAATATCAGAGAATACAGCGAATGATGACATTGATATCTAAATGAAAACATAATTAAAGTCTATTCATTCTTACGACCGTACCCTATCATGTTAACAAACATGACGTCAAATATGATCATAGACGTGATCCGAAAATTCATAGACAATCTAGATATAGTTATATCAAATACTTTAAAAGGCCATTCGTTCGTTACTTCGATTATTGAAGAAAGTATGACAATATATTATATTTTCAGAGGTTACTTGGTCGATTTAAATACTTTGTGAGTTTCTTTATTAGGTATACAACCACATTTTAAGTGATGATTATTCAAGAGAAAAGTGTGATTATATCGACGAGAAGTGTATGTTTACATTTATTTATTTATTTATTTATTTATTGTAAATATATTACACAGCATTACAGACTTAACCTAATACACCGTGAAACTAAATTAAAACAAGGTAACAATCAGGTAGGGACACTAGTCATTCTATTATCCATCAGCTCACAGTACTTCAGGCACGCACAACACACAGCCATCCATCGCCATGCAAAAATATCACATTCTGGTGTTGACGCCAGAAGCGCATTAAGCAGCGTCAGGGCGCGGAGAAGTGGAGAGTTCCTGTGTGACACGGTACGAGCTGCTGGCACAGCCAACAACACGCGCGTGCGGGGTCTAAGAGTTATTCGAGGAACATCTGGAACGTGTAACCTTACTACATTTTGTACCAGTTCTAGGCAATCTGACTCTCCCCGCAGCACACGGCAGACAGCAGTCAGCAGACTGAAATTGGGCCTTGCTTCTAGGGAATGGAAGCCCAGACATCCGAGGAGAAACTTTGTAGGGTATAAGTAGGGATAATATCCATAAACTTTCTTGTATAAAAATCTCAAAAATGTTTTTTGGACTTTTTCCAAGAGCAAACTGTAGGATAACTCGGAAGGGTTCCAAATGATAGCCGATGTCTCCAATTTACTTCTCACCAGAGCATTATATAGCAGCTTTATAGCCCCAGAGTCATTAAAATCTCTCACGTTACGCATAACAAAACCTAACCTACGGTAACTATCGGCAGCAAGAGCCCTAATATGCCCGTGGAAGGTTAACCGCGGATCGAAAACTACTCCCAAGTCCTTAATAGAGTAAACCCTGTTAATTTGCTCCAGACCAACCAGATATTGTGCATATAAAGGGACACATGCGCGACTAAAAGTGCACACACAGCACTTAGACACTTAGACACTCAATTTGTTGATAGTTATAATCAAGACGTTTATAACGTGCAAAGTGATCTGCAGATGTCTCAAACGAGTAGCAGGAAGCACCCGTTCTAATGTATTTTACAACTGCTGCTTCATTTGCATACCTAAACTGATTTAAGGAACTTAACTAACTCCTGCGACGGATAGGGACGGTTCGCTACGTAGCAGTTGGGAATACTCGATCGTACTATGTATATGTCCACACTAACTTAAGAAGGTATAGGAGTGCAATAAAATAATTCTGGTGGCGTTTTCAGAAACAAATTGGATTGGTACTTATCTTATTTTTCCCCGTGTGGTTCCCCACAGGAAGAAAGGGGGTGCTATTCTAACACGACAGTACCTGTAAAGGCCTATTCGTTAGTCTGTAGTAATTTAACAAATTAAATGAATCAATAAATAAATAAGGCTTTTTTCTAAAATCGTGGCATGGTTGACTAGACATGGGTCAAGCCGCACTTTAATTCGTTTATTGTCACTTTGAATTGGTACCAAATCTTCAACCGACCATATAACTTTAACAATCTACAAGCTCAACATCAAGCGAGTGAACTTTCTTCTCGGCGCGGCCCGTTTTCTTCAACACACTTCCGTGACCAATCGTGACGGATAAGGCTAATTTATCAAACAGTGCTTCAATTTTATAATAACTCGGTTGCGTGTGTGACAGAATATTCTATTACTCGCACCTAGACGATTAATCTTCGGCCGCGTTATTAGTGTCCGGCGAATTAATGGCTGTTTGTAAAGTTCTTTCAACCCCGCGCTAATACGCTAATGTTCTTAATTGCATTGTTATAAAATACTTTTCGCACAAGCACTATTGATCTGTAATATTAAATGAATTTTGGCTTGAGGAAAATTACCCAAAGTGTTGTGGATTTTTACTCAAAACTAAAAAACCTACTTTAAAAGAAACCGGACATGTGCGAGTCGGTTTCGCCCACCGAGGGTTCCGTACAAATTACCCCTGCCTGGATGATTATTGTTTACGTACTTTAAATAAAGACTATATTTATTACAAATTAATTACAAATGCAAAGCGTTTAGATTTGTCTCTGTATTTGTAGTATTTATAAGTATGCGTAGTACAATCACTGGCCCAATTTCATGGAACTAGGTCAACGGAACGTATCCTATACATTTTGACTTCCATTAAGACTGTCGAAATATATGTATTTTGCGGCACAAACGGCGGTATTTTTTTTATAAACTATAAAGTTTAACTTTTACCTGGGTTTTAATTTCAACTCGAAACCTAAATACCTAACTTCCCTCCACCCGTCCCCGAGATAAGGGGTCTCGACAGACAGACAGGCGGACAACAAAGTGACCATATAAGGGGACAGTTTTTTCCTTTTGAGGTACGGAACCCTAACAATACTAATACTAGAAATATGTAAGGATGACCCTGAATATTCTCATTGCTACTTATAAGTTTTAACTAAATGATAATTATGCAATGTTGCTGTCTGTCTGCACCTGCTTATTGTCTCACTATGAACCTTTGAACCACGCTTCAAAAATACTACAAGCACAATGTATATATGTATGTTTTCAATGTATGTATGTTTTCTCTAAAAACGGCATTCTTAAAGAATGTGGGTATTTAGTAATATGAATCAGCTACTTTTGAGTAGTTACGAACAAAAGTTTGATCTTAATCAGTCCGTAAATGTAGGAGTAAAAATCAGCAGTATCGCTTTCATAATCTCGAAAGCATAAATACTAAGTAGCTTGAATGGTCTTAATGCGTTAACTGTGGATGGCCAATTATGGAACCTAATGTGTATCTAACGTCCGTCAATGATGTCTACTTCGATCCTTGCTTAATGCATAAATTAGTGTATTATAGAGGATTAAACTGCATCCAATTCGAAAATGTAAGTTTCAAATAAAAGTTATGACTGCTAACGCCTGGATACCTTAACCTTTATGGGACCAGTAGGTATAAAGTGAGGTATAATTCCTAAGCTATCTAACCAGAGAGCGTTTCTCTTGTATTTATTGCACTAATAAATATTTATGTCATAATCCAAAGTAATGGTAGCGACTGATCACTGTATGCCTATTCCACTCATCTCAAAGGTGCTTCCCGTTTATATTACACTGATAATCGGCTAGCACGACCACAGGGTAATTTTATTCCTTATGAACCGAATTGATAAATAACAGAATGGTAACGAGAAGTTCGTTTAAACGTTGGGAATAATTTGAGTAGCGTTTAATGTAAGTGTGAAAAGTGGTTGGATCGGTCTATAGGTAATGGAATTAACCGGACCGATTATCATATAATTTGATGGACGCGCTATCTCCACATCTGAGCCGTGAGGCTGCAATTGGAGTAAAAAGCCTTCGGCTACCGACAGACTGCCTTTTAGATCTAATTATAGTTATACCGCGTAGTTTTATTTTGTCAGATAATTGTATAATGAAGGGGACATTTTTAACCAAATAATAAAAGAACGGTTATGCATTATGTACGATGCAATTTGTGATACGTTATGGCTCGGGCGGAAACCCTGGAGCTATAAAATTATGTATGAACATTGTGGCGACATTTTTGTACGCTGAAGGATGACACACTGGTAATTTGATTGCACGCCTTTGCTGTAGTTTTACTCGTCGTATGCGATGATTCAACTTATCAAATGCTAAGAATGTGGCAAAGAATTATAAACTGATGTTGGATTTTAGCAGTTCTTAAATGGTGTCCTTGGGGGTAATAAAGTCTGTCCATTCGTTTAGGAGCTACGATGCCAAACACAGGCGCACCTGTGACATGTCAAACTTATAACACCCCTGTCTTTGAGTCGGAGTTTAAAAATACTTTGAATGCAACAAAATTAAACTATTCCATCAAAAATATACGAATTTCTTGAAGTGCTCGTGTCTACAGACAAGCAAAAATCAAAGTTTACTCATTTGAAACGTTACTCAAGTCGTAATTCAAAAGTTGACGGGTTGATTGCATCTCGGGGAGCTAACAGCACAATCCGCTCTCGTAACGGTAGCTCGGTAAAAGAAACTAGACCGAGGAGAGCAATTCTTAGCCAGGATTTAAAGCTAGAAGTATGACCACGCTCGCGGAGGCCGGCAGACGTAGTAATAAGTGTTCTTGTCTGACTTGCCTAAGGAGCAGTTAAATTACTTTTGTGAGATTAAGGAAATATTATGCAATTTTCATGCTAGTGCTCTCATGTAAGATATTTCTTTACCCTCCCATTCTACATGTCATGAAATGACGGCTCGTGATTATTTTATTTCTCTAAATTGTACTAGAGGTGGTAGTTGGCAGTAACATTGGTAATGATACGTACAATACAATACAATACAAATACTCTTTATTGCACACCCCTCACAAACAAAGCAGTAAGAAAGAGAAACAATACAATAACATGTAGGTAGAGGTAGACACGAGGGTGGGCATGGATAGGCCCCCCACAAGGTGGACTGATGACCTGGTAAATGTTGCTGGAGTCCGCTGGACGCAGGTGGCGCAGGACCAATCACTTTGGCACAGCATCAGTGGACGTCTTTCGGCTGATATGATGAAAGGTAAACAACAGGCGGTCTTATCGCTACATACAAACAAAAAATGTTTCCATTATAACCCTGAAGCCAACGGCCTTACCAAGTATTTTATTTACAAACATAGGTAACATATGTATTACAGTAAAAACTAAAAGATAAAATACGCTGACAGAATACATAACCGAAATTAAAACTAAAACCGGAAAATAAGAATAAAGAGCAAGAAAGAAAATAAATATAAATCTTATGTGCGATTCCCATCTGGTCCAAAGGTGCCCTAAATACTGGCTGCATTGCCCCTCCGACCTGCCACCGATATTTGTTGGACCAGGTAAGAGCCAGAACGAGGGTCGCAGCCCTTATCTCATAAACGGCGACCCAGGTCCCGAATAAGCATGTTATGCACGTTAATCACCAGACCCTGATCACCCAGGGGAACCTAGCAGCAATGATTTTATGTTCCACTAGGAAAAAATGATAAAGTTCCGTTACGGCCCTTCGCCAGACGCTGCCGCATCACGCTCGCTTCGCTCGCTCGGTTCGCGCGCTGTAGGTTCGCAGTTCACCTAACAACCTAACCGTTATTTTCCCCTGGGGGATCAGGCTAGGGGATTGTAGTGGATAGCAGCCGAATAAGCCCATTGCCCTCCGAACACCTTGGACCAACCGCCACGATAGTCGTTTTGACAAAATGGTTGTATAGAACTTCAATTCAACTGTGCTTTGGTGATTATTTTTTATGAGACTTTATTAAACGATTTTTAAAGAATTTTTTGCTCGCTAACGAATAGGACAATAAATTATATTCCTAAGCTCGGCATGCTTCCCGCTTGTTCTGTCTAGGCTTGAAAGTTGTATTTTTACGTAAGTTTTACCGGCACATAAGTCATTCTTTACTGACATGCCATAGAGGGGCGCTCGCGCCGGTTCCTCGCCACTTAAGGAGAATATGTACCGTTGTTTCTTGAGCATCGTCATTTTGTATTATTAATAAGAACAGAACAGAACTATTCATTACGAAAAATTTGATTCAGACTATAATGAGAGTCTTAGTTTTGTTTTTATTTATATTTTTTACGTAATAATTTCATACTCTTCAGCTACTTTCACATTTTATAGGCATTTTTTTAACATAATTTTGCGGCGTGCGCGACTCACCCGCGCCCATCTCACTCGCTCTGTTCATACTAGAAAGTGAACGACAGATTTTCTCCTGTCAATATAGTTTCTTGCGTACCTTAGTTAGGAATATTTTAAAGGTCTGGACAAGTTTCCGTTTACTGAACAATCCAGTTGAGTGAGACATATGATTCGAATCATCATCGTAAGAGACAATAACCGACCCTTAATACAGGATGGATACAAAAGCAAACCAAAGAAATGATTAAGTTCGATTCGAACCCGTTTTTTTGGGATCCGTATATTATATTAACCTAATACTTTTTAATGTTGTGTTCTTTTTATTGCTTGTGTGTTTATTCATTAAATATATACTCAAGTAAAGTTAATCTAAAATAACTGGTAAATCAAAGATAAATGGTTCGATTCCCGGTTTGGTCCACTAGTGCACGCGTATTTCAACTTTTCTTTGAGCTTCGATCTTTGTATGAATAGTGCAATAAATATATTAATATTTTGTGAGTATTCCTTTTTGAATAATTTACTTGCTCAGACCAAGAAAAATGTAGGTAAGCCCTACGGAATCCTAAAAAAGAAATATAATTAAACTGTTTCGTCGTCAGTTGGTCGTATCACTGTAGATAAATATGGAAAATTAAGTGACGTCTTCCTCGTTTGTTATGACAAATTTATTGTTCGTAACCTTATATTTGTCGTTGGAACAAATGTTCCTATTAGATACCTACCTAGGTATGATTGAGATTATTTAGTGAGGCCGACTGGATTGGATTTAAAGTCTTCTTACTTGGCCGACAGAGTTTTTGAAAGAACTACGAGTATGTCCAGGCAATACCGCCGACTCAAATAATCTTAAGTATACTTCGTTTATTAGCTACTTTAATTGAGTTTGG
This sequence comes from Epinotia demarniana, assembly GCA_945867215.1. Lineage (NCBI taxonomy): Eukaryota > Metazoa > Arthropoda > Insecta > Lepidoptera > Tortricidae > Epinotia > Epinotia demarniana. Next base: position 8,606,471 of record OX244274.1, read on the forward strand.
TAGACCTAGCTTTTTATGCTCTAAGTTTTATGAACATACAAGAAGAAGAATAATAAACTTACATAGGCAATTTAATTAGAGTAAAGAAACAATATAACAAGAGTCCAGTAATCAAATACGTCTATAAAGTTCCTAATTAAACTCTTTCTGCTTAACCGGTATTTTTTGTAAAACCTTGTTTGATCCCTATCCCTCCTCACTAATGAAATCTTTCACCCAACAGTTTTGTTTTCTATTTAGGTCTATTTATTTTTATATTAGTTCATAAAGGTATAAGAAACTAAATTTTCCTGCAAAACTGATTTAACAGTTTCTTTGCAGGTACGAGTCTCTACAGAAATGGTTTGACTTGAGTCCCCCATTTTTACTTTTAGTGCAATATCTGCACAACAGTTCCATAAATCACGTAAAATAGGTATTGAAGTAGAACTGTGTCACTTTGTAAAATTGAAAAATTAAAAAAATAATACTTACTGATATTATTTTAAAAATTGCTTTTTTGAGGTTAGATATCAGGATATCACGTATCATTTATGGTATATTTTATTTAAAAAAAATTGCCATATCGTGTCTGGAGGAGCCCAAACTTGTTATGTTTCGAAAAATATTTTTGTTTTAATTTAAAAAGAAATGGATGAAATGTAACGATGTGATATATTTTTAGAATCGCCTCAAAAAGCTACTACTCACGATAGGATTCTAATTTTTTTTCCTTACAAAAAATAAAATGTCTCAGCACTGCAGGGGGGGCCCTAAGGGAATTTTCTTTAGGAACTGCGGGTCAAAAATTTCGTTTTGACCTCTAGTATGCGTGTACCAAATGGCTAAACAGTATGCGTGTACCAAATGGCTAAACTGTACATCGATTTGCAGTTTTTCTTTGAAATTGGGCTTGTATGGCTACCACTATAGTGGACAACAGCGAAATTTTTAATTAAAATGTGCAAACAATACTCGTACTGTAACATCCTCAGAAGTATACGATCGCGTTCATACTTTTTATCAAAATATTAATCACGGGTACACTACATAAATACGAAAAACTAAATTCCGAAAGTCGAAATCACGAATTTCATAATACCGATTTTCATAATTCCGAATGTTTTAAAACTCCTAATATAAGTATTCCGATTCTTCATAAATCCGATTTTCATAAATCCGAAATTTCAAAAGGTCTAACGGTTACAACTCCGATTATCAAAATTCCGAATTTCACTACCCCGAATAATAAGAAGTCCGACGGAATAATAATCCGATATATCAAAAATCCGAATTTCGATTATTAAAAAACCGAATTCCGAATTAGTAATGAAATTTCGGAAATTTGATAATCGGAGTACTGTTTTTTGGGCCAATGACACTTCGCGCTTTTGATTGTTCGGAGTTATAAAAATCGGAAAAACGAACTATCGACATTATGAAATTCGGTAAAATGAAGTTCGTGTTTTTAAGTAATCGTAATTATAAGTCTTAGGAATTATGAAAATCGGAGTTTTGAAAATCGGAATTAGCAAATTCGGAATTAAATATTTCGGAGTATTTGGGTGTTCCCACAGGCCACATACCGAGCGCGCCAGCGATAGCACCAACCATCATACTGCTGAATGTCCCACAAAGGAGACAGATTGTAGTAAATAAAGAAAACAAAAAAAAAAAAACTTTCTCAATTACGTCCTCCTCTTTTGTTTTTGATCTTATTTCTTCTGCTCTCATACGATCTTTTAATGTGATGTTCATCATACTTCTCTCTATTCCTCTTTGACAGGTTCTAAGCTTTTGGAGATGTTTCTGGGTCAGTGCCCAAGTTTGGCAACCATAGGTTATACATGGGAGGATACACAAATTAAAAACTTTTTTCTTGGCTGACATGAAATGAAAGTTTTGTAATTAAATGACTAAAAAAAATTTTTTAGGCGTGGACTCTATACATAAAACTGAAAATCAAAAAAAATTGTCAATTCTTATGGTATATTTAAAAGATTAGTTTTTAATTTACTTACATTAATAGTGTTATCTAGTGTAGTACAACTTGTTAATTCACTAAACTGTCATATTCATGTGTGTGTGTATTATCTTTTTTATGGCTCATTGATCATTGATAGTTTGGGTCACATTTTTTAAGCATATGTTAAATTCTTTTTTCATATTTTTAACCTGTAACTATATAAAAATGTATGAAACTATAGGTCTATAACTGTATTACTAACATAGCCATAGCTAAGTTACTGATGTGTTCTTTTTTTTAAGACTGTTTCTCAATAATAAATTTAAAAAAATAAAAATAAATATTTTTCATTGCAAGCCCAGAGGGGCTACCGCGAAGTGAAAACGAAGTTCGTTCGTGTATCTCCCTCTCTGTTGCACTTGCTAGTTCGAGCGGTAGAGACGGAGATACTCAAACGAAGTTCGTTTTCACTTCGCTGTAGCCCCTCAGGTGTGGCACATCAATCGATAGGCCTTTCAAAATAGATGTAAGGTTTCTCAGAATTTTTTTTGATTAAGTGAATAGAGTTGGAGATAAACGCCCCGAAAGTCACTAAAATTGTGTCCCCTCCACCTCTAATTTTTGAACGGTGTATTTTAAAAATATGAATAAAATCATGGACAATAGGGCTAATTAAATTCTTTCAGCGAAAATTGTTTTTAACAAGATCACTTCAAACGACGAGGGACAACTGTTGCTCTTGGTGTTCCCCAAGGCTCGATTCTGGGTCCGTTTCTGTTTCTGATTTACATCAATGACCTACCAAATATGTTGCAAGATAAACATGATATAGTGTTATTCGCAGACGACACGTCGCTTATCTTCAAGGTAGACAGGAAAGAGGAAAACTTCGATGATATTAATGATGCACTCAACACTGTTGTGAAATGGTTTACAGCAAATACTTTACTGCTAAATTCCAAGAAAACAAAGTGTATCAGATTCACATTACCTAATGTCAAGCAGGTAAACAATACCAAGATCAAATTAAAGGGTGATGAACTGGAAATTGAAGATAGAACAGTGTTTTTAGGTATCACCTTGGACTCAAAACTACAATGGCATGCACATATCACCGCCCTAGCCGGAAAACTTAGTTCGGCAGCCTATGCAGTAAGACGCATAAGACAGTTAACAAACGTTGAGACCGCCAGGCTGGTGTACTACAGTTACTTCCACAGTGTTATGTCCTACGGAATCCTGTTGTGGGGGAAAGCAGCTGATATCCAGACCATATTCGTGCTACAGAAACGCGCTGTGCGATCCATATACGAACTAAAAGCTCGAGAATCTCTCAGGGACAAATTTAAGGAGGCAAACATTCTTACTGTAGCGTGCCAATACATTCTTGAGAATATCATGTATGTGCGGAAAAACCTTCACGAGTTCAAACTCAACAGCGATATCCACGACTTCAACACCAGAAGTAAAAACAAGATAGCAGTGAAGGCCAGTCGTCTCCGCAAGGTTAGCACGTCGTTCGTGGGGAACTGCATACGTTTTTATAATAAAATACCCACCGAAATTGTTAATTTACCGTTCAGTCAATTTAAGTCTCATGTTAAAAGTAATTTGCTAAGCAAGGCGTATTATACTGTCAACGATTTCTTAAACGACAAAAATGCCTTTAAGCCAGTAGTAGGCTAATTCTATTAGGAATATACCTAAATACACATTATAAGTACCTACCTGAAATAATTGTTCCATTTTATGTAAGAAGAGAGCACGTAATGCTGTTTCTCGCCGAGCAAGTCGCTTATTAATCTTTGTTCTTAACACTGTCCGGTGGCTTGAATATGTCATGCTCGCTTAAAGGGCTTTGCTTACGGTGGCGTCGTTGATCGGGTCGCCACCTTCCCTAACATATGGTTGAGGGAGGCGATGGCTGAGATATGCGTCATACTCGTGATCGGGTGCTGTTTGTGGAGTCCGGACTGTTCATGCTTGCAAGGGCATAGTACCTAACTTCTTAAATACTAGTGTTATTTTATTATTATTGTAATGACGAGAGACATCATTCCGATCTTGACACGTTTTATTGTTATTGACCATGTACATCACTGACAATATTACATTAATATTCCTTTTTCTATTGTTTAGTTTGGACGCTTAGAGACCGTATACATCTCTACGAACATTGAATAATTATTAATTGTACTTGGACGCTCAGAGACCTTATACATCTCTGGAATACTGAATTAATATCATTAACTTTCTGTTAATGCACAGACCTTATCCTAATCGAATGTAATGGTCATATTTTGTTTTGTTTTCATTAACTTTGTGACATTTAGTGTGTTGTTATATCAGTCCTTAATGTGCAAATTTTAAATTATTATTGTGTAAGATTATTATTATTCTTTTATTGTAAGATTATTATTTTTATTGTAAATTACCGTTTGACATGTAAAAGTGCCCTTGTGGCCTATTTGCAGAATAAATAATTTGAATTTGAATAGAACAAGAGTCCAGTAATCAAATACGTCTATAAAGTTCCTAATTAAACTCTTTCTGCTTAACCGGTATTTTTTGTAACACCTTGTTTAATCCCTATTCCTCCTCACTAATGAAATCTTTCACCCAACAGTTTTGTTTTCTATTAAAATAGCTCTATTTATTTTTAAATTAGTTAATAAAGGTATAACAAACTTAATTTTCCTGCAAAACTGATTTAACAGTTTCTTTGCAGGTACGAGTCTCTACAGAAATGGTTTGACTTGAGTCCCCCATTTTTACTTTTAGCGCAATATCTGCACAACAGTTCCATTAATCACCTAAAATAGATATTGAAGTAGAACTGTGTCACTTTGTATAATTGAAAAATTAAAAAAATAATACTTACTGATATTATTTTAAAAATTGCTTATTTAAGGTTAGATATCAGGATATCACGTATCATTTATGGTATATTTTATTTAAAAAAATTAGCCATATCGTGTCTGGAGGAGCCTGGAGGAAAAAAATTTAATGGAAGATAATTGAACTGGAGAGAAAATATTTTTGTTTTAATTTAAAAAGAACTGGATGAAATGTAACGATGTGATATATTGTTAGAATCGCCTCATAAAGCTCTTTCATATAGGACACACGATAGGACAGGATTCTAATATATTTTTTTCCTTACAAAAAATAAAATGTCTCAGCACTAAGGGAATTTTCTTCGGGAAATGCAGGTCAAAATTTTTGTTTTGACCTCTAGTATGCGTGTACCAAATGGCTAAACTGTACATCGATTTGCAGTTTTTCTTTGAAATTGGGCTTGTATGTCTACCACTATAGTGCAGGACAACAGCGAAATTTCTAATTAAAATGTACAAACAATACTCGTACTGTAACATCCTCAGAAGTATACGATCGCGTTCATATTTTTTATCAAAATATTAATCACATACATAGAAACAAAGACGGATGAAAGGTATAAGCTGCACTGAAAGAGTAACAAATGAGGACGTTTTGAGAAGGGTAAAAAAGAGAAGGGATCGATATTAAACACCATCAGCACTAGAAGGGAGAAAATGATTCGTCATTTGATACGGCACGACAACTTCCTCAAAACCATAATGGAAGGAAAGATAGAAGGAAGGAGAGGCCGGGGAAGACCACGACACAGTTATATAGACCAAATGAACAAAAAGCTGGTGTCGTGTCTTATAAGCAAATCAAAGAGCTGGCATACGACAGAGAGAAGTGGAAGAAGAAGAGTATAACTCTTAAATGATGGCATGGAAACAAATGCTAATTTACATTTTAGTGCATGTTATCTCTACTTCGATCAGTCAAGTAGCTTTAAGAAGGAAAGTAATTTATTTGGTATTTCCTCAAGCCGGTAAACAGGTAAATAAACCAAAGTCAAAAGCTTCCAGTTTTACCATGAACAATTGCCTCGTCTGACACACGTCTTACAAAATGGATTTAAATTTTGCGTGCCGACCTTGCATGCTCGTTGACAGACTGGATTGTCATGACATGATAGCATGGCTGCACAACGAGTATCCACAGAAATAAAAGGGCATACCGTCCATAGAGAAGTCACGTCTTAAGTCTGTTTTTGCTAAGTCAGATACAACAGGGCTCCCTAACTTTTAGTGCATGTGTCATGAGTTGTAGAAAAGCGGCTAAGGGGGTTCGAATTCCGAAATTGAAATAGCTGTTGTATAAATATATATTTTTCAGTACTTGGTAACGTAGGGATTTATTTCTACATGCTTCGTTTCAGCAATCGTACGTACCTAGTAATTAGTAGGTATATAAACTAAAATCGAAAACTGAAAAATTTAAAAAGGAAGGTGAACGGCGACCGGTTTCGTCTAGTTGGTCATGCATGTTTTCTATGTATCGTCGTCTAGTACCCATAGGACAAGCTTGGCTTATTTTGGGACTAGGTCGATATATGTAAGATTGTCCGTAATATAATAAATTGACCTGACATATGCCTGTTTATCTACATAATTTACTGTGAATACAACAAACCAAACTGTTCTAGAAACATCCTTGAAACTACTTTTATAACGCGTTTATTTGTAGTCGAAGTCGAAGTTGAAGGCAAAGACAAATTTGTCGCACGAGTTACCGAAAGTTGACGGTTCCAACCTTCCAACAATGTTCCTGGTGCGAATACCTTTTGTCTGGCCCCGTCATTTCCAAAACAATGCTCAAACTTCTAAAATAATGTCACAATTAAATTAAGAATTTCTTGATCGAATCCATTATTCATAACAAAGTTATTCATTGTTGTTATTTTATTTAAATTTAAATTACAAATTCATTTACAAAATATATAGGGTATATTTTTTAGAATACCTACTGTAATAGTATATTCTCTGGAACTAATGCACCCAAGATCCCATATTTTACCTTTAAGGAAGAATCTTGCACACTTACTAAAAGGAACCCATCAAACTGACCTAAATGAATGTAACTCTCTGTTCTGAATAATATTATTACCGAGGGTCATGTTTAATGGTATAGAAAATCCTTATGAACGACTCGCACGCCAGGGAATGGATAGGAAATGGAAAACAAATATCTGGAGGACCGACCTCCGAGATGAGGCTTCGAGAAATGAGATATTAAGGTTCACTATCAGATGGCGAGGGTTATAGATTAGGGCACCCTCCTAAGTTTGGGGTTAGTATTATTAATTATTGTAATGTGAATAAGTAATTGGGAGTGTGGATTCGATAATAGTGATAAATACTTCGATGCCCATTTGACCTTTTGCTATCGAATTTCTGAAGTAAAGGCCAAGTGCTTTCTAATGCTAAAGTTTCCTTGGGCTTTTATTTGAATGGAAATATTTTGAATACTTAAAGTAAACTTAATAGCCATAAAAATACTCAATAAGATTTGCTCTTGAATTGACATATCATTTAATGCAGTTAGACTTGCAATAGAATACAAGAACTCTTGATTGCACGCCTCGATATAAAATAACACAATCAAGAGGTACTAGTAGGGGTCAACAAAAGGCGGTATTATCGCTAAAGAGCGATCTCTTCCAGACAATATAAAGGTAACGGAAAAAGACAGATAATTATGAAATTTAATTCAAGTAGGTACTTACCTAATGAATTTAATTTGTTCAGTTTTTATCGCGCTCAGTTACGAAATACTTGTTAAGTTACAATTTTATCAGAGTGAAAATAAACGTGTCCATTTTAAAACCGGCACTTATCCAACCCGTTAATAATTATCTAAACATTTCAATAAAGTTGCATAATTTGAATTATACGATTGTAGATCAGTTTTATTGGTGCTGTATATGTTTACAACGAACCAGTTCGGCCATTACGTTTGGACGCCAGCTGTCTGGAATTATAATCAAACGATTTTACATAATCCTCTATTATATGTACTTGTATTTTCATGGATGTAGAAAAATTCAAGAAATTATCAATTATTATCAAATCTAATATCAAAGTTGCAGACAGAGTTCGATAGAAAACTATTTATGTAAAGAGAAATTATTAAAATTATAATTATCTCCGCCGCTATGAAAGGTTTTTGTGCGCATGGTTAAAGACATAAACAAAGTTAAGTGCAATAATTACGGGTTTACTTACAGTTTGTATAGACTAGATATTAAATAATTGATCATGTCTTATTTAGGTACGACGATATGGAATATAATAAAATTGCAGATTAAATTAACAAAATACACAAAACTTATTGTAACTATATCTAAAACTAAACTACTTATAAAATTGATCATGTCTCAATATGTCATTTTTATTGACGATTTAGTCAAAGTTCTTTTTTTCTTCAATTTAGGCATATGACACATATGAACCTATATAAATAAATAAATAAATATTAGGGGACAATCTTACACAAATCAACCTAGTCCCAAACTAAGCAAAGCTTGTACTATGGGTACTAGGCGACGATAAACATAATATAAATAAATACTTAAATACATAGAAAACATCCATGACTCAGGAAAAAATATTCGTGCTCGTCACACAAATTAATGCCCTTACCAGGACCTATTGCTTCGTAGGCAGGGTCAAATAGGCTAAAGTGGTCGTCGGTCAAACTAACTAATAATTATATAAATTTAAACAACACTTGCAAAATTACGTTAAGGTGACAAACGATTAAAATTTTCTGCAACATTTGTGGCACCAAAAGTAGGTAGGTGCATGATGGTTCACTGTAGCAATCGCAAGTAGTGATCGAGATACCATTACTATGTAGATATTTTTTTAATAAAAAATAAAATAAAAAAATAATGATGTCTTGTAACCTCACATAAACTGAACCCTAATTGTTACTGTGAAAGTGTCAAGCTACCCTTACAAACGTGATAGGACGTATTTCCATATTACCGTACAAACACTAATTAGAATAATAAATGAGTTAATCCGTTCGTGTTTAAAAATAATGTTAGAATTAGGTATCGCGGTGAATAAATTAGTCTAGTGATGAATCACTTGCTACCGGGTAGGAAAGTACCTGCTTACGGTTTAAGGGACGAAAATACACATAGTTACATATTTTGCTGGATCCTAACGGTACATATTTGCACAACAACGCGATGCACAATGTAGGTAATTTAGTCCGTCCGACTTCGACAGCCAATCTGCTGCATAGTAGTCAGTGGGTATCGCGTTTACATACTGATATTGGTATTTAGATGTTCAGCAAAAGCGTGATTGAATAATCATCGTGGCCACTGAGAAATAGACAATTATGTTCCCATGAAAAAAGGTACCTACTCAACCCGTTTAAGAAAACACTGTTTTTTTTTTCTCTTGAAAGCAATGATAACGCAGCTCAATATAAAGTTCGATAGACACAGAAGTAAATAACCTTTATTTTCGTAGCGCAGTACAAGAAAAAGGAACAGAACGCTTAAAACACCCGGTGCGGGTAACGAGCCGGTCTGTGTAGGAGCATTGCAAATGTAGGTGCCTACACTACTCGTCCGTTTGTTATTTTATTTGCTCTCTACTCTGTAAACTCTATTACCCAGTCGATGGTTTTGATTCGGAGAAGTCTATGTTTACATTGACTGCTTAGCTTATGTCGCTGTTGTCACAATATTTTACTTATGATCTACGCTGTGAGAAAGTTTACGGAGTAGACATCATTGTTTATCTAAGCTCGTAGGCGTGTCATCGGCATCGGTTGTATTATCTTTGTAATTAAGAACTGTTCATTCGAATGACTGAATATTTCGTGTGTGTTATCTAGGACGTTTTGTTTTGGTTTATCGACGTCGAGATTTTTTTTATCGACGTTCTTATTCCCGCACTGATGCCGCTACCTACTTCGGTCAAAACAACTAATGGACTACGTTATTAGTGGCCACCTCAACGAAAAAGTGCATTAGTGAACCGTAAGTGGTATAAAACTATTTGAATATAGCTCAAGTAAAGTGTGCGGTGAGTGCTTAAACCAGTTTCCATACAGCGATTCGCCTCAATTACTGTAATCGCTATAGTTTTATTTGAACTATTCGGTAGCCGCCTTTGTAAATGTTCAACTCAGTGAATTAAACGACTGGTTATTTACATGATAAAGTTGGATATTGCGTTTTAAAAGCGGAGTTTGTAATTATTTATCTCGTGAAAATATAAAAAGATACATAATGTGGTTCATTTTAGCGTTTTGTAACTTTATTATAAAGTAGAACATTATTTGTATAACCAACCATTGTAAGTGGAACTTCGCAAAGTTCATGAATCCTTTATTCTATCTATTTCTTGGAATGATTTCGGGGGAAGGATAGGTCTATGAAAAGTGGTCAAGGATTTAGTTTGGGGGGGTTCACATCGTAACCCCTTGACTCTTATCACGGTTAGTTAGGTGCGCCTCGGGAGAGGCTTCGCTAGTTTGTAAAGAGAGTGCCCTTTCTTTGAATATTGCATTTGACAACTGAGAGGATAGGCCGGCGTATGATAACCGTGACGGGGAGGCGAATGTTCCCATGTTTGTAATACCTTATTACTCCCCGGAGGAACGAGCCGCGTTAACATATTCATACGAACAGAACATTAATTACTCTGAAACACCCTATTCATCGCTTTGCAAAAACTTTGAACATCATACGTGTAAGTCTCTGCTTACAAATTTAGTCATTACAAACCTGCCGAGCTGACAAGAAAAAAAAGGATTTTGCTTTTTGAAGTTAAACAAGCCCTTAGTTGGTATTTATGGGTCGTTTGTTGCGAATTACAATTTCATATTCGGTTTCACCTTGCTGTTTAAGAGTCACTGGTTTCGCAGACAAAGCAATGGACATAATGAATTTTGAAGTCTGAATTTTCAAATAAATAATTCATTGTGAACAAGACGCGAGTTCCTAGTAATGTAAGAAAGCATATTTTAGCTCATATCGTAAACTGCAACGAATGACAACAGTCGTAAAGTTTTATGTCTCGTACCAAGTTGTCCGGCTCAATTACAATTACAAATTACTACAAATTTTCAAGTGTCGTATAGAGTATGTTCGCGTGAACCGACGCGAATCTCTTACAATGTAACACGCTGATTTTATGAATTCATTTTTACTCGTACGCGGAGAATACGAGTTGGTCTATTTGTATTCTGTATACTTCTAGACACTGAGACACATACTGCCTAGACAACCCTGTACCTGGGAATTCGCTACCTAGTACTTACACAATCATCATCATTATAACTTTCACAATATATCGTCTTGGGACACTTTGCGATCCTTAACAGTGATATAATCGTTTCACGATATAGGTAGCTTACCGATTCGATTTATTAGGTAGCTGGTTATTTAATCAGTTGTTAGAGCTACGACTAAAACATCCAACCCATCATAATTCTAGTTCTAATAGTAGTCTATAATCTTCTGGCATTCATTCTTTCTGATATGCGTCTTCTCTCAGACTTTTTCACTCTGGCCCATGAGTCTACGAGTACTTACGTGTTTAATAATGGTAATATTTTCATACGTTGCCGACGCATGTCGTGGATTATTATTAACACAGAAGAAGGAAGGAAGGAGGGAAGGAGGGGTATTGTAAATGCGTTACGACGCCTGAAGTGAAACATATACGTACCTATATAGTGTTTCATTCTAGCCTTTTATCTACAGTCGTTTTTAGGTACCTACTGTGGTGTAACAACAAGTCAACAAACTGGTATTTGAGGACAGGATTTGTTTATAACAACATAATCTACATGCCTATAAAGAAGATTTTGCAACGCTAAACATCTCTGGACGTCTAGGAGACCCTCAATCGTAAAATGTTAATTATTTTGTGTTATTTTACGACATATTCTATATGTCCAGATGTTGAACTACAGGTAACGTCACATTAACATCGACCACCTGCAGCTCCAATCACGTTTATCTATTTCCATATGCAATACTGAGCCGTTTTTGCCTTGAGTAGCTACTAAACGAGTGAGCAATGTAATTGTATATCGCCATTTATAGTGTAATTTATGAATGAGATACATTGTTCAATAAGGCACGCGACTGTAAAAATGTTCAGTTTGTAAATAGTGCAGCCAATCACGTGAACGGATTCATTTCACTTTATAAACATCAAGTTTACTACTGAACTATATCTCTATTTCACTATGAATTGTAGTAATGTGGAAGCTAAATGCAGACGTGGACATAAAGAGTGTCCTTATCTGATAAGGTAATGAAAACAGATATTTACGTAGGTAGTAGGTACCTCGTTTCAGACCATTATAAAATTGTCTCTAGGTATCTGTTACCATGTTAAAACTGTTGGATATCGAGGCGAAGGTACTTAAAATGTGAAGTCTTTGTTAGGAAATTGTAAAAGAGATGTTACTGTCACGAGTGTTTATATTGAAGTAACTAGGTATACCATAAACATTAAACATTTCGAATGAAAGAAAATGTCAAATAAAATATGCCCAATATAAAACTTACTCCTAAATGTACACCTTTTGTGAACCAGGGCCTAGTGGCTTAGTGAGGACATCTGCAGGCATGTTACAACTTTTCACATATCCTAAGGTTACAACATGATTGGATACCTTGTCTCTAATAAGGTGAAACCTAGTCGTCGCTCGGACAGTTAGGCCAATTGGCGTCGCAAAAGCCTTTTAAGGGAAGTGGAGAACCACTTCTCCTGTAAACCAATGAATAGTTCGGAATACCCTTCAGGTAAGTACTGTAGAACCGTCTTTGCACTCTTTGAAGTATTCCAGTGTTCCTCAGTAAAACAAGTATTAAACTGACTTAAATAGCTTGTCGTTTGTGTTATAAGCAATCGGGGCTAGAATTCTATGTAAAGTACATGAGGCATCCTTTCAAGTTTTAGCAGGGATAAGACTCACCAACATCGTCATCACTTCTCATCTCCATGCATTTTTAACTAATGAAGCATCTTTTCGTGAAAAATATTTTGACAAATATTTCTTTGAATGTTGCATTTGAAATACAATTGTGTCATCGACAAAGACACCCAGAATCACTACTTTTTGACCAAAGAGTTTAGTATATACGCAACAGTGGCGAAGCGTCATAATAAGCCGATTCCTACCGGCTTGCCTAAGCAAAATAGTTACAAAACAGGTGTATGTAAAACGTACCTAACTTAAATAAATAATACTATAGCTTTACCTTTTACTTTATCTTCCTTTCAAACATTGCAAACACACAACGAAAAGATGTAACCATACGTATAACACACACATAGACAAATAGCAAAATCACTTGGTCAACTCGAGGAATATTGGCTTTCCTAAACTATTACATATAAACAATCGTCCTATACTCGTATAGTGCGCTACTTTACGAAAACACGCACACATTAAAAAACTGCAGGAACAAAATGCCTATGTAAGTGTGCTTAGTCAAGCCGCTTAGCACCGGGTTAGAGCATTCAATTTTCAACCTAATGACAACAGAATGACGGTTCATTCTGTAAATGGCTCGCGGGGGGCTCGTCACACAGTCACACTTCCCGTCAGCTAGAATGTACCTAACTTCATTAATGTTGCCTTCTTCACTAGAAACGTAGTCCGTAAGCACTACGCCCTTGGCAGAGAGACTATTTTTGCTTATCTTGCGTGTATAAGTAAGTTGGTTTTATAATAATTGCTCAAGATTTTTAAATTTTACTTAGTTTCGCGACTCATGCCCTTGCCCTATGAAAGTGAATTAAAATTGCGTTAATAAGTGAATATTTGTGTTTTTAAAAGTTAAATATTACATTATTAAGCACCGTAATACAGCGAAAGTTAAAAACTTACTAGTGTTGTTTTGGGATTGAATTGTGTTTATTTATAAAGGTTGGTTGCAGTGCAGTTTTTCTTGTTTGTTTTCGTAAACGCCATTATGGCGGCATTAATTCACATAGATTGTTGTCTTACAGATTACTTATTAGATAAAACGACATGTTTTTCTACATTATCGTTTGAAAATAAAAAACATGTCATTCAGTTAGGCCGTGCTCGCCCAGATTTAAAAATGGACTATAAACGTAAAGATGGTTTCTTCAAACACTTTACTACTGCGGTATATGATAAATATACTTGGCTCACCGGTAGTTGTAAACTTAATAGGTTATTTTGTTTGCCGTGTATACTGTTTTCTGATGCTAACAGCACTTGGAATCAAGGCGGATTCGCGGATATAAATAATTTGACAAATTCTGCTCGAAAACATGTTCAAAGTGAGAAACATATACAAAGTTGTTTATCATTACTGTTGGATCGGGTAGTTGGGCGACAATGAGAACTACATGCAGTACACTTCTTAATAATTATATTATCGCAAAAACAGAATTACAATGACACGAATATCGATTTGCAAAGAACACACGCTTATGACAGTTGTGGTTGATCAACGACAAGATGGCGCGGGAATAGGGAGGCGACATATGAATAGTGATGTGCCATTACAACACTCCTCCTCACAACACTATTGCAGGAGTCCCAGCTTTTCCCTTAGAGTGGATAGTCTAGGTCCTGGGAGTGCCTTAGTCAAAATATCCGCTTCCATCTCTTCAGTGGGCATGTACATGACCTTCAGTAGTCCTTCTTTGACGCAGTCTCTTATATAGTGTACCTTCAGGTCTATGTGTTTGGATTTTGGAGACACTATGGGATTCTGACTCAGTTTTAGGGCGGCTTGGTTATCATTCCAGATTGTTATCTGCCCCACGTTTACGCCTATGTCTTTGAATAATGACCTGAGGTGTACAGCTTCTTTGGCGGCCTCAGTGAGTGAAACATACTCAGCCTCCGCTGTAGACAGGGCTACGCTTCTCTGCTTCTTAGACGCCCAGCTGATGGCTGCTCCAGCGTACTTGAAACTGTATCCTGAACATGACTTTCGGTCCATTTTGCAGGCACCCCAATCAGCATCAGCCATGCCTTCTAACGGTTTCTGTGCCTTTTTGTATATTAATCCAATGTCCATTGTACCCTTTAAATAGCGTACGACTCGCTTTGCTGACTTGAAATGATCCTTCCCAAAACAGTCGTTGAATCTAGATAAGTAGTTCACGGCGTACGATATGTCGGGTCTGGTGGCTACTGATAGGTACATCAGCATTCCTATCAAGTTTCTATAAGGTAAGTTCTCCTCGTTTTCATTTTTATTAGGTTCTAGGTTTAGGTTGACTTCCATTGGTGTAGTAGTAGGATTGCACTCTTCCATCTTAAATTTCTTTAGTATTTCTTGAATAAAGTTCTTCTGTGTCAGTTTGATTTCCCCTTTTTTATATGTTATATCTATTCCTATGAGGCGTTTCGGCTTTCCCAGGTTTTTCATTTTAAATTTTTCATTTAATGTCTTTTTAATTTCAGCAAGTTATCTCGGGCAGGAATAGGCTATGAGTAGGTCATCCACATATATGGTGATAATTACCTTTTCTCCTCCTTTTGCCATTATGTATACGCACGGATCAGCCTTTGACGCTTCGAATCCAAGGTTCTTCAGCTCTGCATCTAATTTGGTGTACCATTGCCTTCCCGCTTGATTTAGACCATAGAGAGCCTTTGTGAGGTGACATACCTTCTCTTCTTCTATGCTCTTAATATCCTCTAGCATTGTCTTTGCCTTGATGAATAAACTGGAATCATCTTCGTCACATGCCTCTACCATTATTTCTGCAACATACTCTTCTACATATTCCGGTAGTTTCATGAATATGCTCTCTTCTATTTCACCATTTAGGTATGCTGTAGTCACATCCATCTGGTTTAGTTCCAAGTTCTCTTCTATTGCCAGTCCTATTACAGATCTAATGCTGCTTAATTTTGTTACAGGTGCAAACGTCTCGTTGAAATCTATTCCGGGACGTTGTCCAAATCCTCTAGCTACTAGTCTGGCTTTCTTTGTCTCTTCATTTTCAGGATTCTGTTTCTTTTTTAGGACCATCTTGTTATCTATTACCTTCATATCTTTTTCCTTTTTTACAATTTTCCATGTTTCATTCATTACATGTGCTTTTATCTCGTCTTTGATAGCATCATGCCATTCTGAGTTTATTCCATAACTAGAGTCTGCTTGACATAAGTAAGTCAGTTCATTTACATCTGTTTCGTCTGATGGTTCATGATATTCATCGGAAGAGGATTCTTGGTTTAGCACATAATCTTTTTGCCAGGTAGGAGCCTTTATTTCTCTTCGGGTTCTTATATTTCCTCGGCTTCTAATGTTTACCTCCTCTTCACATGTACTTTCTCTAGTTTCAGGTTCATCATCATCAGAAGTTATTTCTTCTTCAGGATGTTCAGATTCTTCTTCTAGGGCTTCAGGAGCTGTTTCTTCAGGTTTGTGAGTGAATTCGACCTCTATTGCAGGTAAGTTTGCTTTCTTCCTTTTATGTTCTTCATTTTTGTTATTTTGTACGTTTTTAATAGTCTTCTTTTCCTTTTCAGGTTGCAGCTGTTCCTGTTTGTCAAAGAAATCTTCATTGTTTTCATCATGGTCGCTGTTGTTTATGTAAAACATCTTGTCAATGACTTTCACGTCTCTGCTTATGATTACATTTTCATTTTTAGGAATGTAGATGCGAAAACCTTTTGCATTCTGCGCATAACCCATGAAAACACCTTCAGTAGATTTTGGTGTGAATTTACCTTTCCTGTGTTTATCCAGCACAAATGCTTTACTCCCAAATACCTTAAGATGATTCCCAGATGGAATACGTCCAGTCCATTTTTCGTAGGGTGTACATCCTTTTAGAGCTTTTGCTGGGTTTCGATTGATGAGGTAATTCGCTGTGTACACCGCTTCAGCCCACAATTTTTGAGGTAAGTTTGCTTCAATCATTAAGCAGCGGGCTTTGTCAAGCAACGACCTATTTTTGCGCTCGCTTTGACCATTCTGTTGCGGTGTGTATGGCGCTGTGAATCTCCTCCTGATTCCATTATGCCTGAGGTATTCATCAAATTCTCTATTGGAGTATTCCGTTCCATTATCGGACTGTAGACTTTTTATTTCTTTGTTATGGAATTTCTCTACCTTGCTCTTGTATTCTTTAAACTTCTCAAGTACTTCATTCTTGTGTGAGATGAAGTATATGCAACAGTACTTTGTATAGTCATCCAAGAATGTCACAAAATACTTTGCTCCGGCTAAGGTTTCAGTATTAATCGGCCCGCACACATCACTGTGGATTATTTCTAATGGTTGTGTAGACTGTGGTCCTTTCACAGAAGCGAATGGTAGCCTTGTCATTTTTCCCTTTATGCACACTTCACATGCAGGTAAAGACTCACCTTTAAGTTCTAGACCCTTTAACAGATTTTTATTTGCCGCTAACTTCAGGTCATTCTCATTCAAGTGACCGAGTCTGCGATGCCACATTTCAATATTGCTTGAACTTTGCTTGCTTGCCATATTTGCTTTTTCTCCTTTTGTATAGTACAAGCCATTTTCCTTTATAGCTGTTAAAGTTATTTCACCGTTATTGTCTTTAATGTATGCTTTATCTTTAGTAAATAAGACACTGTTCCCTTTTTCAGTGATTTTTGCAACTGACAGCAAGTTGGTTGCTAAGGTAGGTACATACAGAGTATCATGGAGGTTATAATTATCATTATCTATGTTAAGACGCACTTTTCCTATTCCCTCTATTTTTGTTGTGTGGCTTTCCGATGCTAACCTCAAAGATCCAGTTTCCAAGTCCATATTTTCAAATATATCTTCTTGCGCACACATATGGGAAGTACAGCCGCTGTCCAGACACCAGGTATTTGCAGAGGTGATAGACAAACATGTAGGTGTTATGCTGAAATTCTTCTTTTCTCTTTTCTTAAAGGGTTGATTTTTATTTTTATTACTCCAACACTCTTCATATATATGTCCTTTCTTCTTACACTTGTTGCAATATCTTCCCTTCTTCTTGACATAAAATGCACCTTCATTATGTTCTCTTTGTGTTTCTTTGCTTTTTCTGGCTTCACTTTCCTCCACTATTTTGATTTTTAGCTCTTCAGGTTTAGGAAGTTTGTCCCTCGACTCAACTGCTATGCGGAAGTTTTCATATGAAGCAGGTAAGCTATATAACATCATAATGCTTAGAAGGTCAGGGTGCAGGCCTATGTTCATGTCAGCTAGCTTGTCAACAATGTCCATGAAGTTGTTTAAGTGTTCACGAACATCGCCAGTATTTTGTTTCTTTAGTATGAGCTGCTTCAATAACGTTGCCTTTCTGGCTGGACCTGTGCTCTGGTATATGCTTTTTAATGTGTGCCATAGTTCGTAGGATGTTTTGCATCCCTTTATTTGTTTGAGTTCCGACGGCGAGATGAGTAGTAATAGTTCGGAACGTGCCAGCAAATCTTTTTGGTTAAATTCTTGTTTGGCTTTGTCGTTACTCTCAGGCGCAGTTATTTCACCACTTGCGTAGCCCCATAATCCATTTTTTATCAGCACTGCTTGAGCCTGGAGGCAACACGTATCGTAATTTTCTTTTGTTAGCGCCTCAATGCGATGGTACGCCGACGCTGCACTCATTGTCATTTCTTCTCATTAACCACGCTATGCTACCAATTGTTGGATCGGGTAGTTGGGCGACAATGAGAACTACATGCAGTACACTTCTTAATAATTATATTATCGCAAAAACAGAATTACAATGACACGAATATCGATTTGCAAAGAACACACGCTTATGACAGTTGTGGTTGATCAACGACAAGATGGCGCGGGAATAGGGAGGCGACATATGAATAGTGATGTGCCATTACAACAATTACACGAGTTCAAAAGAACATTGTCGACGAAGGATAGCATTTCAAAATAACTTACAACTGCACGCTGCTGTGCTGCTTCACGTGCACGGATTTGTTTTCAAGACATCGAAATTTTGGTATGTTTATTTCCTTTTTTTTGTTCTGGCTTGCCTAACCATTTTTTTGACGCTTCGCCACTGATACGCAAGGCTCTGAGGAGTTTCCTATGAAACCTATTTTTGTAATCGTTTCGTGCCTGCTTATAGGCCATATAGAGATTTTGTCAGCAACCATACCTTGTTTTCCTTGCCTTTTTCTACGAAACCAAAGTGCTGCTCCATGAAAACAAGTTCTTCTAAATCTCCGTTTAGGTATGCGGTATCGACGTCCAAGTTAACCATTCTTAGGTCCACCTCGGCAGCAAGTGCAAATAGAGTGCGGAACAAAGAATTACGAATAACTGGTGATTGAACTGAAGTGAACTCCTTTGATTTGATCAAAACCTTTGACGAAGAATCTTGCCTTATAGTTCGTGATACGACCATAAGCTCCATACAGAAAATTACTTATGAAGAGTCTGCACAACAGAAATTAGACTATACAACAACAAATACAAAAACAAATTAGCTATAAATTAGCAGGCCTATCCCACTGTGATTTTGGTGGGACACGAAGATTTTCTATGGTAACCTCCTGGTGTCGGTCTAACGATTCAGGGCTACGTACAGCACATTGGTATACGAATTTCAATTTTACGGGATTTGGCTTTGGCATATTTTGGTCAGAAGTTATTCCACTGCAAAAGTTTTTTTACTTAATCCTGATTTCCCGGTTATTGTATGTTTTTATTATCGTATCATATTATCATGTCCTAAATGGATGATTATTTTGATAACAAAGATAGAAACTGAAATTGTTATTACCTTTAAATTGCTATAAAATTACAGCTAATGTCATCTTTTAGACAGCGGATATTTTGTAGGTAGGCACTATTTATTAGTCTGTAATGTAAGGTACACGTCCTTATTATTCCTCGTACACCGTTGTAGTGCACTTTATGTCAAAACAATATGGGTTAAATACTAAGAGGATTTTGCTTGTGCTGATGTGACCATGTCATACACTAAAGTAGGATTTTTAATTAGGCGAACTAACTTGACAGTTCATTTCACACGAATGTTGCTACAGTTTCGCTAGTGCTGTTAATGTCGATTTTTAAAAAATCCAGTTCAAACAAGAGGTTTAGTAAAAGCAGTTTGTATACAAGTGTTGTCATCATTCTTGTACTTATGTAAAAGTTATGTAAATAATAGCTTGATAGAAATTTGGTTTCTAAAGAGATCTTTGGGCTATTATTGTATGATTTGCCAATACGAATAAGATTTATATAGTCTGATCCACCATCCTTGACACTGGAAGGCAGCTGAGAGACTAATTCTATTTATTTCTTACATTCGTTTTCTACTACTGACACGGACGGACTATGCAAGGTAGGTTCCTACTTTATGAATTCAAATTCCTAATTAAACTGTAGATATAAAAGTTATCAACATCATCATCATATCATCCGAAAGACGTCCGCTGCTGGACATAGGCCTCCCCCAAAGAGTGCCAAAGTGACCGGTCCTGCGCCACACAAAAAAATAATGGTATATCGTTTATATACTCACGTATATATTATGAAAAATTCGCTATCATGATTCATGACTCGCGAGCAAGACGTGCCTGGCTCAAAAATGTCGTCAGCAAAAATGAGTGTGTACAAAAACGTCCGAAATCCTAGGCATGTTGGGGCACCTGATACGACATGACAATTACATAAAAACTATAATTGAAGGAAGGAGAAGCAGGGGAAGACCAAGACGTGCGTTTATGGACCAAGCTAAAGAGAAAGTTAATGTAATGTCGTATTAAGAGCTCAAAACAGTGGTTGAGAGAAGAACTGAGTGGCGATTACTCCACCGACAAGAGCCCGGCTCTTAAATTTACGTTGACGACGACGACGACGAAATTCTTTTATTTTTTACTAAACCTAAATGGAAGTGGCCACGATCGCCTGTAATGTAATAACAACATTCGTTTTGCATTGTATACCAAATTTGAGGCGTAAGTTGTAAATGTCCAATTTACACCGTCTATCCCTAATATTACGCAAGTATAGGTATGTTTGAGTGTGAGAGATCACGACTTATGATTACTTGATTAAATACAATTTGAATCATAATAACGACAATTATGGTACATCATAAATACTAAATAAAAAATAATGAAACAAAAAAAATAAAACTAATTACAAAAAAAATAGACCGTCCAAAAGTTCTGCCTGCGGCATGGACCCCATGACGCTGGCGGCATTTCCCCTTTGGACCGCAAGGGCGATCCTTTGTGAAAGGTACGCGCCAGCTCTGGGGTCCCCTGAGGCGTGGACCAGCCGCGACGACAGGGTCCTCATGAAGGCCTTCATGTCGGCTGACCAGGGTCCCATCGTTTCACGAATTGTATTATATTTAAATTAAAAATTATATAGTAAATTAAAAAAAAAAAATTGAATCAGGTTTATAGTAGGTACAACGTTATATCGACATATTTGTATCGACATAAACCTATCACTATTTATTTTTTCCTATGTCTGACAACATTTTCAGCTGTCAAGTTAGTTCGCCTAATTAAAAATCCTACTTTAGTGCAACGTCTAGGGCTAGGACGCTTATCTTATAATTTACAATCAATGTCAAAGATATGTTTACGCTTTTGTATCTTATTTCATTGCAATACGGCAAACAATCGTGTCTTACCTAGATATTTTTACGTCACCTGTATAATTATACCTGCCTACCGTGAACGGGGAAACTTTTTTTATTAATATTCAGTAAAAAGTGATTTCAATTTACACTAATGATCTAAAATCATACTTTCCGCTTTCGTTACACCTTTACTAACACCCTGTATATAAGGCCAATTAATCTAGATACGCGGCAGCGTGTCAAGCCAAGTTCATTTAAATGTACACTAATGATCTAAAATCATACTTTAAGTTTTCATTACACCGTTACTTTTACACCCTGTATATCAGACTATCATTCTATATCAACACAAACATCTTTGCAACCAAAACATAACCTAAACAAAATTAATACATTTATAAACGCCATAATGATACGGCAAGAGCGTAAAATGATTTAAACATCTATGTTCCAAGTTCAGAGTATATGTCTCAATGCTCTTGTTCAGTGAAGTTACTCCAGAAAGCCTCTGGGCTAGTCTAGGGCTCTCTGACCTACTATTAAGGACTGTCTCGGAGCACTTCGCAACAGAATAACTTTGCAGCTAGTTCATCTTCATTTTAAGACGCCCAAGCGTTGATTTAGATGTCCAATTAGTACCAATGCACTTTAATTGATTTCACAAAGCGGAGTCAAACTATGTATACTTATTTTAAATTGGCATTCCGTCTCTTGAGAACTGTGCCAAACAGATTAAGTTCGCCTTTGGTATGCTTAAGCAGGCTTAAGTAACTTATTATTGTGCAATATTAGTTTCAATAAATAAATTTGTTCCAAACTAACCAAGGTATTAGATTCAGTGTTTGTCATACGTCCGGTCGTACGCGCTTTTAAGTAAGTTGTCTCATTACAACATATTATCCTATCATATAACGCAACCGAGGTTAGACATTGTGTTTACGTAGCTCCGAGGTAAAGCGGCAATTACACTTCGTCGTTCGCCGCATGCTGCGTGCGACGACCGCAAAAGTGTAAAGAAGCAGAAAGTGCAAGTCGGGCGCATTCGGCGATCGACAGCTGCCAACGCTTAGTAGTAGGCGGACAGACTAATGAAAAGACGACGTTTGTTGGCCTAAGTAGTTTAAAATGAATTCGGCGACCGCATTAGGTGAACGACGCAGTGTAATTGCCGCTTAACAGAACAGATGTCACCATACAGAAGAAAATTTAATTATAGTCGATCATAATACACATCTATAATAACATTATTTGCATATAACAGTATTATCACTTATTCACATTTCGCCATGGCAATGACGTTCTGACGCCATCAATCTCGTTCTAACTGCGTTCATCCCCGATGAATTGCGAATAATTTGACAATAAATCAGACGGCAGTCCTGATGAAAAGCCATTCGTATACAACAGCCCTGCGAGCTAGTTAGCTGTCTGTTTCGAATAAATTGGTAGATGGACTTGATATTGGTTATCTTGGTTTAACTACTGAATACCATTTCAGATATTCATGGGCACTTGAGGAGCTTGCAGCTTGTAAAATGAATGTCTTTAGTGAGCGTGAGTGTAGACGACTGAACTAAATAGGTAGTTAAGTTCATCTAACTTTCAGCACTGACAGATTGAATTAAATTGTATTCAATAACATACTTATTTATTACCTAAAATACATTTTTTTTGTATTTTACAATATCTAGGCTGGTGCCGCTTTTTAAGTACAAAATATACCTGTACTTAATAAGTAGTTTATTTTTTGTTCGAATTTAAACTTTCGTGAGACATGTTGAAATAAAACTTCTAATCACACGGTTCAACTCACGTATTCAATGTCACTCCGGGCGACATGTTTCGAACTCTTCGGGAGTTCTTCTTCAGGATGAGTGACATTGAATACGTGAGTTGAACCGTGTGATTAGAAGTTTTATTTTTTGTTGTTTATTTTTTGATTGTAACAGTTGTGCAGTTGCTTGCAGAATGATGTTCTTCTACTTTATGTCTAATACATAAATATGTTTACGGAAGGTTATTCGTTTTTATTGTCTTCTAAATAATTTGGAACCGAAATTCGCACAACGTGGTTAGTTATACAAAACTTACAATATACCTAAATGAAAATCAATTGTGCCATTTTCTGAACTGCAAATGAATACTATCATCATTCATTGTTACATTAAAAATTCCAAACGTTTCGTAAAGCGTTTTCTGTCCTAAACCAGCTATCTGTATTCCATACCCATCTGGATCCTTTCCCATATGCGACGCGCGCACTGTAATTTGTGACAACGCGCAGATTGCTCGTCTAAGATTTATTTACATAAAACAATAGACCATGGTGCCAGCGCACTGTTATTATCGATTTTCGACTTCGAGAACAGCTGGTAATTGTAACGAAATGAATTATGTATGGTGCGTTGCGTAGTGCATTGTGACGTTCTTTGGTGCTACGTTTAAATATGTATCTAATTGTAGCATCCGCTAATCAAACTGATGACTAAAGTTGTTTTCACAATTGCATAGTCTTACGGTCTTATGGAAACACTATTCATTATGATAAATTGTGATTAAATAGATATTTAAAATACAGGCATTGGAAATGATTTAACTGCAGTATAAACCAAAATATGTACTTATAGGTATTTTACATCATAATAAAAGAGTTAAATGACGCATAATTTTATGCCGGTAACTAGCTTTATTTTAATTTTTAGTACGGTTTCTGCTAATGGGAAGCCAATTAAAATTAATAAGATTTTAAAACTAAAAGCTCTCGAGAGTGCCATTAAAATAAATCTGGGGGCACGGTAGTGTCCCCGCCAAGTCGACATATTTCCCAATTACAATAAATTCACAACAGTATTCGAAGAAAGCAAGTCAACATTTAAAGGTATTTGTAGCAGACCTACAAACTTCGGTGTACAATGTACTAGAATACTGTGGGTACAAACGTTATTTGGGGTTGATAGCATAATTTTTCATACAAAAGTCTAGGCAAATACTTATTCCTGCTGCATGCATAATTTACAAATAATTGATAGCCCACTTGCACACTATAAAAAGAAGTAAGACCCCATAAAATATTTGTAAATTTTTGCAAACATAGTTTTAGGTACAATTAATGATTTTATTTATTTATTTTCTGTGGAATTCATAAATTACTAATACTACTATTAATAGTAAGTAAAAAAAGCAAACAACATCAGTACTTGAGTATAAAACAAAAGACAAACAGAAAACAGGAAAAGATTTAACTAGCAACAGATGACTGCCACTCGTCACATGTATATTATTATCATCGTGATCCTGGCCGATTTTGTCCACGGCGACCGGAAAAAAGGAAAAGAAAAACTGGCTAACTGGAGCGTCGTTCGTGAGCTCTCAGGTGACTGACGTAGCCTATCTTTGCAGAGAACGTGCGACCACATTCCCTACTAATACACATATAGTGATTCTATATTAATAAATGTAATTCAAATCAAAGTTGTGTGATTCCCAAGTTGCAGAATTTCTAATGCAAGCATATAAAGATTAATAAAAATACCTGAGTCCACGTAATATCTCACAACTTTTTACGGTGTTAAAATTCGAGGCTTGGCCTATTTTTTACATGGAATGTTTTTTATGGGATATTTATTTCTCATAGGCCGAAGCATGACGTGCCCATATTTAAAACTATTTTGCCAAAGATAATTGAAATAAAAGTACAGACTATTTCGAACGAACGTAAAAGAACAAAGCCTTTATTTCTTTCACATTTCAATACGTTTTGCGTGCTCGTTCGAAACCAGCGCGAGTAACATATTGAAGAGTGTGTGGTCTTTGTTTACAGGTAGATTCTTACCCTGAGTGAATTGGAAATCATCGCGTGCTTTGAAACGCCGTTCTGATTAGATTAAGAAATAATAAGGTCTAATTTTCAGATATATGATTTTTGACTATATGATTGTTTATCTCTGTATGATCTATTTACGTCGGTTTGCCTAAATTGTATGAAAGTATTATTATTCTATTACTTACATTTTGACATTTGTAATATGTATCTTACACAACACTAGGAGTTGATTCAACTGTGACTTCAACTTTGCCGCACCAGCACAATGCAACCGCATATATAAACATAACAACAATGTAGTGTAGGTACCCATGCTCAACACACACATAAAATTTATTTATTGTTGTGCAGGCTTGCCGCACGCACGTCTATTTCGCGGTGGAATTTATCGTTTGCCGATTCGGCAGCATGCAGTACGGTCAGCAATCGCGGTTGCGTTGTTTAGGCAAATATACGCGGATTTTATATTAACCTAGCTGATAGTTACGAAAGAAAGAAATAAAACATTTATTGTTATGCATGTACAATTAGGTCTTCATAAAAAGTATGTGAGTAACAATGGCAACCCATTTCGGGCATACAGCCTGCATCAAGCCTGCAACAAATTGGCGCGGCCTAAGGTGGCGGACAATAGTAAATTTGACAGCTAGTGACAAGTTTTCTATTGTCCGCCGCGGCCAGGCCGCGCCAGTGTGATGCAGACTTCACACTGGCGTGGCCCGGCCGTTTCAGGCCTTAATAAAGTTACAACGGTAATATACTTTCTATGTATTTAAGTATTTATATCTACTATATATTATATCTCGTCGTGTCTCGTCGTCTAGTACCCATAACACAAGCCTTACTGAGCTTACTATGGGACTAGGTCGATTTGTGTAAGATTGTCCCCTTATATTTATTTATTTATTTATTTATATTTATATACCTAAGTAGACGGTCAACGCGGTAGTAAGACCAGACGGTCAAGGACTATGCATTATTTAAACAGAAAGTATTCTTATATTTTGTGTCCGCTCAACATTTTTAGGTTTATGGTAGATGGTTGAAAACTTTGATTGCGGTGATAAAAGTGCTCTGTAATAGATTGAGTTTCTGATGGCCGGCAGTGATATGTTGTATTTATATTGTAATCGTAGGTATTAGAAGTTGGTGGTCGGTCCTAGGTCGAAATTTCGCACAGGGTATTTATTTGTGTGAGCAGCATAACATTTTTTTTTCATAGAGTTCTTTTCTGTATAGTTATCATTCAAATCCGTAGTAATGTGGGTGGGTGTGTAAGATTGTCTACACGCACTTATGCAGTCACCCGTTCGGATTTACCTTAGCACAATCAAGAGCTCTTCAATCTATTTATTATTATTTCAATACACGAGTATCCCTTGTAAAGGTTATAGAGTTAAGTTTGCCTGTGTACTTTAATCTTATATAACATTTATATTTTCAGTATTTAATTAACCCCATTGACTAAGGAATTAAACTTTTTCAATTTTAAGAGTACCTTATTTATTCGAAAGTCTGCACTGTGTAAATGAGCACAAAAACCTTAAGTTTTAAACTGCACCCATAAATATCTGACCTAAAACGACTACAGTTAAAACTGGATAGTAAATAAAAAGCTGTAACTTCCATTCTAGTAGTAGAATTGCATCCTTTCCGCCCCGTGCGGTAATATTTCTTTAAAACAAAAATCAAAAGCTAGAATTTGTTTGTATAAAATTCAAATCCGTACGCCTTCTTCAGGAAATAAAGAGGGATGTGCATCGTAAACCTCAATGATACATGCCGCTGCCGAACAATGAAATAAAATCCGAACCGTTGTTTCTATCGGGGACTTTCTGATCCATTGCCTGTTGTCGTGTGTTACGCATTGTTTTATTAAGTTTTGAGCGGTTAAATAAAGCATATTTTTCCATACAAATCATGAATAAGTACCTCGATTATTTCATTCAAATACTGTACACAATATTTAAACGTAGTAGATTGTAGCAGCCAATGTATAATACGCATAAAAAAGGAATTTGGTTAACTTTGAAGCCTTTGAAGGTAATAGTCGACCTCAGAGATAAGTATGTTTAGACTAGTGCACCTTACTCCGTTGTGATTAGGCGAAAACTGTATACATCTATTTAACATCATCATCCTCCTAGCGTTATTCCCGGTTGTGCTCCTAAAGGAGCCTAGGGTGCGCTTTGACATCTAAATTTATCGTCAAAGGTAAAATATCTCAATATAGATGACGATCAGTTGATCTGACGATGGAGTCAGAAAGTGGATGGTGGAACTCTTTAATGACAAGGGTAATTTTACTGGCTTTATGTAATGTATTACTTTGTCCCTGATTTGCCAAAACTTCACAAATGGTCTTCTTATTTCACTATTCCATACAGCTGCAAACAAACGACACACGGAAACAACTCTGCAAAATAATATCTATTCATTTATTACTTACCACGTAGCTAACTTATTATAATACACCTCCATAGCTGTATCGGCATATATTATAAAAATAATATAGATAATATAAGTATTCGTTGCCAAAATATTAAATATGATCAGGAAAGCTATTTAACAAACGGAAGTTCATTAACGCTTCCATAATTAAAACACAAATTTTACAGAGCCAGGCGGAAGCTTATTCTAATCAATTTCTATATAGTAATTTTATAAGTCGTAAACCGACTTTATTGTATAATTTTAAATTATTTTATGCCGCTATAAAATAAACAATATAAACATACTTTCCAAAGCGGACATAAGGCGAGGTTTGAGTAACAGCGGTTAAGCGAACATTTTTTACAAAACAGTATCATAATTATCTATTTAAAACTCTTTAGATTTAAAATATACATAGTCTCGTCTTCATAACGTAACATAGGTTCTTATATATTATATCAACTAACAACAACCGTTTTCAGGACTCTGAATTTTATTCTAAAATAGGAATAAGTGCGCCTTACAAGCACTCACAAGTCTTACAATGAGGAAATCTGATGGGAAAAAATATAACTAAAACCTTTCCATTCAATAACGAAGACGAGAAAAGGTCATCCGCTAGTAATACAGCTACACCTTTCCCTTTAAATTGAACTTTGTTATCAGCCTAAGCCATGAAACGTGCTAAGAAAATTAAGCGACGAACGAATAAAATGTTATTACGGAGAGGAACCTTTATTCACACGAATTTTCTATCAACCTACTTTCTTGACAGTTCATTTGAGATCTTGAGGAGACATTTCCTTTCCCGTACATTTTTTATTTTATTTTATTTTTTATTTGTTCTTAAATTTAATTCATAGTTGAGTTAGGGTAGTTAAATTTTATATTTTGTTACTAAACAATTGAATTGAATTGTATGAGGCAACAAGGTCCATATGTACAAATACCTTACAGACTAACATACAATATATTAATATACCAAACTCATAGTATAACACAAAAATATCTACCGATTTTAATCTCTTACAATCTCTTTTATCACATATGCTGTCCTTATCACAAAGCCGTAAGGTTCTAATTTCTATTCACGATATGCACGAAAACTTGCGCTGTAAGTACTGGGTCATCTCATTTCTAAGCGGTCAGCTGCGGATGATAGCTAATTAAGTACCTAACCCCAGAGCCTAGTGGCCTAGGGCACTAAGTGCACAGCTACAAGCTTGTCTTTCAAGGCATTAGGTAAGATACGCATTTACATATTATCCTAACTAGCACTGGAAAGCTTCTACATTTCAAGTAGAGTTTAATATCTCAGTGAATTGCAAATTGTGAGTAAACTGCAATATTGCGAGTGTTTTACGTTCAAAAAAGATTTGAAAATGGATGCGCAACTTTACACACTCGAAACCATTTAAGGGTGGCGAAGTTGGAGCTAAAACAGTTTTTTTTTTCGAATATCATACTCCCGTTCCCACAGAAGATCTCTTTTTTCTGCTGACCACTACTATTTTAAGAAGGTAGGAGAGTTCCAATCGGTAATTTTTTTTAACCACAAACACTTGTTCTACTATTTGAATTTCATACTCACGTGACTACACATCATCATCAGCCTATATACGTCCCACTGCTGGGCACAGGCCTCCTCTCATGTATGAGAGGGAACGGGCAGTAGTCCCCACGCTGGCCCAGTGCGGATTGGGGACTTCACATACACCTTTGAATTTCTTCGCAGATGTATGCAGGTTTCCTCACGATGTTTTTCCTTCACCGAAAAGCTAAAGGTAAATATGAAATCATATTCCGTACATAAGTTCCTAAAAACTCATTGGTACGAGCCGGGATTCGAACCCACGACCGCCGTTTGACAGCCGCATGCCTGAACCACTGGGTTACCGTAGCTTGAACGTGACTGCACATAGGAACAATATTATCATAAGAACAAAGTAGGTACAGTCAGGGGTATAAAAAAGGCCATAAATATCTGTACACGCCTTTATGACATTGATAATAGTGTACAGTACAGATATTTATGTCTTATTTTATGAATATATGAATACCCCTTTGTAGATACTTAAAAAGTTGAAATTCCTAGGGTTATAGTGGTCGTAGTAGGTAATTCACAAGTCATTTGAAATGCACAAAAATTGCTATCAAATCTGTAAACAAAAATGTGTTTTACCGTACCTATGTATCTTTAGAGTAGGTAAATCAAAATGTACTTTAATGTATACGTAATACCTAACCACTAAGGCAGTCTCCTAAATACAGTTATCAAACTCACTTTGAACAACTCTAAAATCGAGACGACGGCACATTTCGTATTCTTAGTATGTAGTCCTCATCAGCATGCCACTCCGCGGAACCCGCCGGGACGATATTACGTACAAAAATGCGGTATTACCTATAGCTAGGATTTCGTGACTTCACCGCAGTCTGGCGGTACTGATAAAATAAAACTCGAGATGTTCGGATGTTGGAAGGTAATTTACTGGTCAATGGTGAAACTACCATAAGACCTTACAGGGCCAACTTAAAAGTATGTTTTGAAAAAAGAAGAGCATTAGCAGAGCGTTATGAATGAACTTTTCTTGGTGAATTTTAGTTCGTTCCAGTACGTCACGAAAATTAATCGTACAAAATATTTATAAATATGGGTGAGTGACTTAAAATTATTTCTTCACTTAAAATTATAAATGATGTCACCATTTGACGAAGTGACATCTTTTCAGTAGGTACGAGTAGATTACCTATTCATATAGTAGTATTGACATGTAAATCGGTTTTACAAATGAATGAGTATGAGTATAGTCATGGTTCAACGTGCAATAAATGTGAACAAATCAGTAAGTAGAATACTTTTGATAATAAATTAACTAAGTTCATAGTCAAGTACTTTTGAACATCAAGCTATTGATACACTTATTGATTGAATTCAAGTAGGTATATCTATCAATTTACGTTATTTTTAAGCCAATTACACTTTCCATTCTATTGATGCGAAAAAGTATAGAGGAATCATTTTGGGTGGTGCTTACCTGCCCCAATAAATCCGATACTGATTAACATAATAAATACTGCACTGTAAAATATTTTAAGGGAGATCAAATTTATAATCACTATTACGTACAGAAGCTTCAGTCAGTGTCAATTCAACATTTTTTCTCGATTTCCGAAAAACAAAAAAGCTGTTAATGACTACATAAACCATATTCCAGTTTTGGATAAAGCCGGCACCATGCGGCATCAATCATCTTTTTTCATTGCAAGGTGAAGGAAATGAATTAATGCCCTAAGTGTACTCGCTCTCGCGTGAAAAAATGTGTGAAAAATTGCTCCGATTACCTCTAATGACGGAGTGATGTTAGCTGTTTCGGTAGCCGACTGTACATTAGACAAAGCGATATTACTTTGACCTTCATCTTTATTCTTCATTACCGTTTCTAATCCGTTAAGGTTCCGTGAAGTAAACAAAACTCGGGGCGGCCGACGGTGGGAATTTGGGTTATGGATGTTCTTACTTTTCTTTGTTCCATGGTTCTGGATAGCTTTTTTGACTTATTGAATTGTTGGGAAATCGTCTCAGTTTAGTATTTGTTTGTCTCTCTCCTGTTAGGGCATAACTATTAAGTGACCATATTCGGATGGCCCTTTATATTGTTTCAAAATTAATATTTAAACTAGAGCGTGGTGCTCATGTAGGTGGAAGACAGCGACTAACTTTTTGAAATCAAATTATAATAAAACTAGCAGGTTCTTAACCAGACTCAATGTCAGTTGTTTCTTTTGCACCGTTGAGTATTAGCCAAGTTTGTTACAAAGTTCAACAGAGTCTTGTTATTTTTAAAATCTACCCTAGTTATTAATTTCTCGATATAACTTGATTACTAGTAAAACTGTCAACCGCACCCAGAGATAATATTTATATATTTGTACATGTGTTAACTGCTGAAAGGCTTAATTGTTTTATGCTCATTGAGAATAAATTCGTACTTAAATATTCTCTACATACAGGTTTACAGGTCTGCAGTCTACACAAACTAGCAGGATGTGCTGCACAGAATAACTAAAAATATAAAAATTCCAATAAGCTACTACGTTAATTCAAAACCAAACAAAGCTACTGCACTAAATTAGCCTTGACTAGCCTGGAAGCGGGTAATGCTCATAAACAAGGAGATGAAAGGCGGCCCAGATAAGTACTTACAGGAATAAATATTAGATCGTACTAATTATCATAAAAGTACGTCGGGTTAGTCGTGCGCCCATTACCAAATAGCTGTCATTAAGCGGGTAGCGATAAGCGCTGTCTGAGCAAACGCCACCCACAGCGATGCCCTCAAACAGCAAACTGGTATTATATTACTAGCATCCCAGGAACGCTGGCTATCTCATCAAAACTTGCGTCTGCTAAAACGCCAAAGAGCTTCCAGTTATCTTAAGCAGATCTGCGCTTCAACGATCCCTATAGAGTGCATACATTACCTCGGATTACTCAGACCGAGATAAGGAAAGTAACGCGCAAAAGTTAGGGTATAAATCGCGTCAAGCGTCTGGTTTCGTCTCGGCCGACGATCGAAACCCGCAGATAATCCCACTTCGACAGTTCCAGACTACTTTTTCCCGTGAACTTGGAATTTATGCAATAACTTTTGTTCTGTTATGGTCAAGTTGCATGATATTTTACGGTGTTGTGAGAACTGACTGAATTGACTGAAGCTATAGTAAATTGTGGGTTTGGAATCTATAAGCGAAGTTTAATTTTTATCTAGTTTAGTAATAATGTCGTCACGATAAAAATCAATTGCAGTGGCTCACCTCGGGAGCTGATGGTAATAACAGTGATCGCAGGCGCCCCGAGGCTGCGCGGGCGACGGGCCGCATGGGCACTATTCTGATAAAGACGTGTTTACAACCACAACGACATCTTAGCAGTTTAGTGCCTTTCTTTCCAACTTTCAAGGACCTCCCTAATCACCATTGATAAAGCGAGTTGTGTGCGCCTGTAATTGGGTAAATATTCCAGCGCGACATATATGTATATTGTTTATTTTTATGTTTTATATACTGTGCCTGTTGGCAAACCTTAATGAATAATGAAATAAAATCAATGCATTGACCAAATTTACTTTTGTATCATAGGTACAGAAGCCGACAAACTTTTTTTGATAAAATGTATGCAATTTTATTTACAGATAAGAAATGTAAATGTACCATAACAAATAAATAAATCGTTGTGTAATTGAAAATTCAATATCATGAAAGTACCTAGTACCGTGAGAGAGAACAACGAGATAAAATTCATTTCCTGTTCAGAATAAGATTTTCTTGATTCAAGATAAAAATCATTTCATTATAGACCGGTGGTCATCAATTACTATTGGTATCATCGAAATAGATGATTTTATTAATGCTATTGATTTTGAACATATTTTTTGTTGGAACTGCCAATTACCAAGATTGCTTGCGATACCTACTCGTACTTGCCTTTTTTCGTGAGCAAAAAATGACTCTACCGAACTAATATTACATATAGGTTGTAAGGAAGCACACCTCGTATTTGAATAGTTTTGCTCCTGTTAACTATTTATCAAGATGTCCCAATGCAATACGAACTCACCATCCATTTCTAAGTGACTATACTAAAACAAATACCGTCGATCTTCAACGAATCTCAAATTGCAAAAAGTGATCGTTAACTTGAAATCTCTCCACAGAGTCGCATTAAATTTATACCGCGCGTAACTTAATCGTGCAAAAAGTTGGACTCCCATCGACATCCATCGAAATGCATAAGCATAGGGGCGTGAGTGAACAATTTCTTCTGATTTATGCATGTTGCGTTTACCTCCGTCCCAGCTCATTACAGTTTGACGTTGAACGATGATCGGTGACGGAAAAATATCGTGAACTTTATTATTTAATCGAATTCATAAGTGAGTGAAAAAAAGCAGTTTTCAACAAATCTTCATTGACGGCAACTTCTTTTTGAGACTGAATTGGTTAGGACATCAACATGGTAAGGTGTGAATGGTGTGATCTGGGGGCACGGGAGTGCACCCGCCAAGTCGAGCGCGAAGCAAACACTGCCGTACTATCATTTACTGGAACCATTTTGCCGCATTTTCAGGCCCATATTTGAGAACCTCTGGATAAGACCAGAACGCAGAAATTTTCGTCATCCAGTAAGCTATCACATACATAAAATCCAAAATTTCAAGTCTGTAGGTCATTTAGTTCCGAAGTTAAGCGAAAGCAAAGTTTCGCATTTAAGACACTCACTCACTCGCTCATGATCATCAAAATAGAACTAGTACTTCTCATAAACTCAGAGAGCTGAAATTTGGTACAGAGTTAGGGTTTAATGGCCACATAAAGGGAAAACTATAAAAACTCGGAAAAAAAACTATTAGAGATATATCTATCCTAAAAAGAAAAAAAACTGTGTCAAATAAGAAAACCTAATAAAATAAATCAATAAGCCCACGTTTCTACAAAAAGAAGTGAAATCCCATCAATAACATTCTGTAAAAAACTAGCCAAGTCTCGATGGAGCTGCTTGTTTATCTCTAAAAAGTATACAGTAGTATCAGGCACTCTTATTATTCTTTATTTGCTAACTAAATAATATTTTGTGACTTGGCAATTACACAATACTACATAGCTTTAGGTATCCATAAATGCAATAATAATAATTATTATTATTATGTATGTCTTTCCCTTTCACGTGACAATGATGTCCCGGACCTTTGGGAGGCGTGCGTGGAGCTAGGTACCTACAAAGTACCAACTGAGCCAACACGTAGAGGCCCTTTTGACAATTTAATGAAATGCAAGGAGTACACCGAGCGGATGCTGTCCCTGTCCGTGTCATGGGACGCACACAAAGACAGCACCCGCTGGGGTGTATAGGGACTATTTATGGTTGATGGAATCTAAATAAAACGGGTTATTGGGTTGAAATGATGGACTAGTGGCTGGGCTATTGGGTGAAACATCGGACGCCAGCCTAATAAAACTGTTTCAATCTTTATTTCTGGCAGACGGTGACTTGCTACTCCCTAACGGCCCGCCACAAGCTGCCTTACGTTGACTGGTTGCACCAGAAATCTGGTGGGCGATGGGGCCGTCACATCCCTACGCCTTATTATTAAATGCAATAAAGTTGGGTGATTTCCAAGTTGCAGAATTTTATTTAGTTAGCAAATAAAGAATAATAAGAATGCCTGAGACTTGGCACTACAAAATATCTCACAGCGGGTCTAGCCTATCTTGCACCTGCGACTCAGATCGCGACTCGAAACAAGTCTGTCGCTCTTGTCAAATTTGTCGCTTTCCATAGCCCAACTTGCCACCGCGACAGAGTCAGTCACGGGAGAACTCAAAGTCGCGGCGCGACTTACCGGTGTTGCCTATTGAATTCAAAGTATAAAAATCAAGATAGTTTCGTATGACAACACTGAATCGGTGTTAGGGTTGGGCTATTCCATTCATTCTTTTAGGGTGAAAAAAGTTAAAATGTTGTCTATGCTTCAGTTTTGCTGTCACAACAACCCAACAACGTCAACGTTCTAGGATCTTTCAAATTGTATTATCATTAAACTAAGACAAAATATGTAAGTATAGTGCTTATAATTTAATATTTGCATTGATTTTACAGGCTTGTTTCACTATTTTCATTCTTCCAACAAATTATGTCTCACATCGACGATGTAACATTTCGGTTATACCTACATATTATGACGAGAAGTCAAATCTTTCTTCCCACTTTGTTGTTTCAGATATTAAATTATATAATTGTACAATATAACTATGTGGATTTAAATTATTTTTCAGACGATTGCCAGCCTTGTCTGAAAAGACGATGTGAAAGTAGTTCTTGTCTCTTACCATGGCAACAGAACACAAAAAGATAATGGTTAAAAATACTACTTCAATATTGGTTGGAAATGCTGGAATTGGAGTTTTGGATTTCACATTGACCAAGTGACGCCGTCGCTGACCATTTTAAAACGTAGGTATCCAACTGCTTTCTAGATACCACACACTACTATAAAGGTACTTACTCATACTTCGGTAAAAATATATCCTGGCAGAGCACAACTATGCCTATTGTAACTCATTGAATACAACAACAAAAAACTGCAGATATTTCATATTGTTCCTGGTTACGATGAACTAGTAATGTTAATGATTACAACATTCATAACTTATTCTGTTTTTTCTCTGTCTGAGTATCATACTCATGACAGTCTTGACTGAAGCCACAAGCGATTACTTTCTGGTGATCATATAATACCTGCTAATAGCTTATTTTGTTTCAGGATATTGTGACGATGCACCACACCTCAAGGACTCATCGTCGAATTTAAAATATGATTTGTATTAAGTACCTATAGTAAATTAAAATAATGTGTCATTTCAATAATCTTTTATTTAACATACTATCTATTTATGACATGTGGGAAAATATTTCTGTATGTATGTCCTTTATGATAATTCTATGCTATCCCATCTTGAAACTTGTATAAGTTAGGGAATTCTTCGTGTTCTTTCTTCCTGCATTTCTGCCATTTTGACCTGAAAACAAAGTAATAAGAAATGTTTTAATAAAAATTTAATAGTAGGCAAGGAGAAAATGGTGTTAAATCTTAGTAGTTAATGTTAACGAGGCACTTGCAGTCACATAACATACGCGTGTTGGGTGCAACTATGATAATTTAGTAGGTAAGTCTAGTACTCAAAATTGACAGATTACCCGCATCGTGTACTAGGTTTCAGTAACAAGCGCCATTCTTATAGATTGTTCAGTCCACGAAGTAAAGCCTCCCTGCTAGGCTATGGGCAAAACATAAACAATGAGGAGTGCGAAGAAGATTCAACGTGCCTATGAATCAAGCAATAACTTAAGGATTATAGTGAAATGATACTGCTACAATTGGTGATGTGAAATGGAAATTATTAGTCCATAAACGCTAGCCGCTTGATCGCACGACGCACGACGTAAAAAATCTTCTTCAATAAAGTGCTGATATTGGAGTCACTAGCAGACAGGTCCATTCCGCTGCCAGCATCATCTGAAAATATATATCGAATAGAAGTACTTAACGCATAGTTATAACACACCAAAGAAGTTGCGCAGGGTCAGATAAGAATTGAGTTTTAATTTTGCTAAAAACGCACTCACTGAGAATTATTTATCAATTTTGATAGGTAAGTAAGTACTTAGAACGCAGAGCTGTAGAAAATTGGATACTTATTTATGAAATAACCTTTTAAGCTGAGATCGAAAAAAAAAATGAAACATAGGAAGAATGATTTACAAATTGTACAATAATACAATTGCATTCGTTGGGTATAAAAGGCTCGAGGGTATTTAATGCTTAGGTACTTACTATTAAATTTCCTTGTGATATTTGCATAAAATCATCAAAAAACGCGGAGTCGCGGGCAAGTCGCGGGCTAATTGCTTGAAGACTCCATCTCGCCGTTTGACGTGAAGGCGAGAGATGATTTTGTCGCGAAATAGGCAGTTGGGCTACGAATTTCAGTTCAAAGTCGCGAGCCGATGTCAGTGTCTCACAATGACATTTGACTGCGAGTCTGTGTCTTTTCTCGGGTAAGTTATGCTACCGATGAGCGACAAAGCTCCAAGTCGCGCCGATTTGTCTACTCGCGGTCAAGATGGGCTAGGACCGCAGATTTCATTACTTTTTAGAGATAAACAAGCAGCTCCATCGAGACTTGGCTAGTTTTTTACTGAATGTTTTTGATGGAATATATCATTACTGGCTTCTGTCCACGACTACGTCCGCGTAGAACTCGGCTATTATATCGTAGCTCCATACAAACTTTTAGCCCCCATTTCACCCCCTCAAGTGTTGATTTCCGGGATAAAAATTATGTCTTTCCCGGGTATTTAACCAACTACTCAATCCTATCGCAATCGGTTCAGCGGTTTTAGCCTGATTACTTTAATCCATCATAAATGTATCCTGTAGGTGTATGTATCTGCGTTATTTTTGTTTTGTAGTGTAATTATGATCGTAGGTAATCCGCCATAATAAACCTGAAATGAGGAAATCACTCTGCAAGAGTTGAGACTTCCTGAATTAAAACTTTGTCTTCGAGCACCTTCCAAAATGAGAAGTGACTGCAGGTGTACTTGACAATAATAATAATAACTTGACCGAATAAACTTTTGATATTAAAGAAGTCTCAAAGCATGCAGCTTCGAGACTTCTTTAATATCAAAAGTTTATTCGGTCTAAAAGTGACACTTAATGTTATAGTCTAGTTTAGTGTATTTTATACTGCCCCTTGACGTTTGCTTAAAACAATAGCACAAAACGTTCTTAAAGATGGCGTCAATTTATATTTGCTTTTCACATTGCGATACTGAAATCACTTTGGCGATTCTCTTGATATTTGGTGATATGAGGGCCCTTTCGGATGCACTTCGACCCAGTGGGATCTTTTGTGCATTTGCCCTCTCCTTATGTCTACTCCCAACTTCGCTCCATCATTTTCACGTAGCGGATGATGCAGCTCAGCGTAAGTATATTGAATTCCTTTGGTTGCGGATAGCCGTTACCAAATTAATTCATTCTTTGTCTGGCAAGGGCATGACATTCACACAGTAAGTGTTCCATAGTCTCATCCTCCTCGCCACACATTATACAGTCTAAACTGTCCGATAGTCCCATCTTGGCCAAGAGATCCTTTTCCCCGAAGTGACCTGTGAACACCCCACATATGATTCTGAGCTGCTTTCTACTGGATTTCCAGAGTTTTTAGTCCAGCCCGAGTCCACTCCTTCTATAAAGAGCTTAGAGTGCCTTAAGCCCGCTCCATTCCTCCACTCGTGTTGGTGTTTATGGTTCCCTGCGAGAGTCCCACAAATGGTTCTGGACCTACAAAGTGATTTGTAGATCCCCTCTTGCAAGCTCATCCGCTCTTTCGTTGCCGATGAAGCCCTCGTGCCCAAAGTATCCAAACTAGTTGCACCTTATTATGCCTTACAAGCTTATTCAGTGCCTGGACGCCATTATAGACTAGTCTAGATTCCACTTTCGGCGCCGTAAGTGCTTTAAGGGCCGCTTGACTGTCACTGAGTATATAGATGGTCTGCCCTCTGGTTTGCCTGTCTATATTCTCGTGTGCACAGGTAATTATGGCGTATGTCTCCGCCTGGAAGACGGTTGCCAAACTGCCCATGGTTACACTACTACTGTAGTTCGTCGAGGCTTAGGGTGAATAGATTCGATTTAGATTTATTTATTTCACAATATACGATCAGAATATAAATGAAAACTAGCTAATAGTAACTAATTCATATCTACCAGACATTTGCGAAGCTGTTTTCATATATTTTTACACTTAAGTGTGCGAAAATATGAAACAGATATTCGTACGTCTGATGGTATACCCCCATACAGTGACGTTACCTGTCTGAAATCACTCCCCTTGCTCAAAAAAATGCTTCGCTCACCCGTCTCCGTAAACTTTCCAAATGCCAGTTATTTGAACCCAAATTTTCAATAATTACACGTTTCCTTGGAATTCCTCAAACAAGTATGCAAGACTCCAGCTTGTTTTATCTTGTTTGGCCTTTGGAACACGTTCAGCTCTTACACGGACATAGTATATGATATTTGGTATGCGACCAATTTATATGATGATAGCGATACCATAGTGGAAAACGAAAACGGGGAAAAAGTAATGTAATTAGTATATGATAGTGCTCAATGCTCAAATCACAAAGTTACAATGTAATTAGTACGACTGTGAACTGTGTGGGGTATCAAATTAGGATCGCAAATACTTGATTAAAAAGAATACTTGTTATTTTAATTAATTTCAAGTAATTCGGATAAACGACATGACAATCGTTTTATCTTAGAATTGTTGTTCTTTTTTTACTTTTCTGGAAGATGATCTGGATCATGATGGATGATGATGATTTAATGATGAGATGTGTAAGTGCAAAGATTGTGGAGTAGAATTATAATGCTTGATTAATTTAACGGCCTTTGTTGGCTAAGTTGTACACATTTTTTTCTGATTGACTTGATAAATTCTACATTTAGGTAATATTAACAATGTTCGTTTCAAACCACTTGTGGTTTTACCGGGACAAAGCAAATGATGTTAAATAGTTTCTTGATCCATCACTATTATATAGATTAATAAAAAATATATAAAATATCAAAACTATTCATCATTTATTTAAGAGCTTGGCTCTTGTCGGTGGAGTAATTTCCATTCTGTTCTATTCTCTGCTTTTTCCTTCAACTCTTTATAAGATTGAACTTCAATGTTTTCCTTTAGCTGCTCCATGCAAGCTCTTCGTGGTCTTCCTCTTTTTCTTCTTCCTTCTATCTTTCCCTCTATTAATGAAGTCATCGTGACGAAGAAGATGTCCTATCATTTTTCCTCTTCGGTTTTCAATAACTTTTAATAAAGTTCTTTTTTCACTGACTATACGCAAAACCTCTTCATTAGTATTTTTCTCCGTCCAACTTATCTTTTCTAATCTCCGCCAACACCACATCTCAAAGGCTTGCAACCTTTCCCTGTCCCGTTGAGTCATGGTCCACGTTTCGCAGCCGTAGAGAGCAATGCTCCAGATGTACACCTTAACCAGTTTCTTCCGAGTTGAGCGTGATATTTTAGCTGTGAGTTAAGGTCTTTTTGAAGGCTTGCTTGGCCATGGCTATCCTAGCAACAATATCAGGTGTACATCTAGAATCATCTGTAATAATGCTGCACAGATATTTAAACTTTTTTACTTGCTCAATTGCTGTATTGCTTAAGGAAATTGACGTGACGACTGTTCTTTTCGATACCACTAGAGTTTTGGTTTTGCTTGCATTAATTTTGAGCCCAGATTCCGAAAAAGTTGTAGCCATAGAAGTCAGCAGCGCCTGGAGTTCTTTTCCATTTTCAGCAACTGCTGCTATGTCGTCTGCAAAGCGTATAAATTTTACAATTTTCCCATTAATTTTGACCCGTCCTGTACTAGACTCTGTTAGTTTTCTTATTGCATTTTCTTTTTTCTTCTTCTTTCTTTAAAAATAATTGGAGAAAGTGGGCACCCCTGACGAACTCCTTGACGTATTTTTGCGATTCCTTTCTGTTCGTTAATTACTACTGTGGTTTGTTGTTTTCTGTACAGCTCTAATATAATTCTTCGGTCTCGATAACCTAGGCCTGCTTCTTTCAAGACTTTCATCATTTTGTTCCAATCGACTTTATCAAAAGCTTTTTTAAGGTCTATAAAAGCTATGAAAGTATCTAAATCTAACTCTAATCGGCGGTCAACTAATAGTCTCAATGCAAGTATGGCTTCTCTCGTACCCCTTTGTTCTCTAAATCCGTACTGGTCTAGTACTAAATATGTTTCGGCTATTAGTCTAATTCTATTTTGGATGATTTTGAGTAGTATTTTGCTAGCTTGTGACTGTTCTTCACACTTTAGCGTATTTGCTATCTTCGGTAATTTTACTGTTTTTGTAACCTGAAAGTCCCTTAGAATTATGCCAGTAGTATAAATTTACTGTATAATATCGAAAATTTCGTCATGTATCGGGTCACAATATGCGTATTTTATCATTTCGATATACTTAATGTCCAGACCAGCGGCTTTGCCATTTTGTATACTACTAAGAGCTTTTTCATACTCTTTTCTCAGTATGGTTGGGCCTACGTTATCTTCCGTAACGTGTTCTTCCCTTTCCATTACAGTTTCTGCAAATCCTGGACCATCATATAATTTCTTCATCTTGCAGCAACTTCTTTGCTGTCTATTAGTATTTTACCTTCCTCGTCCAAAATAGCAGTACTTTTCTTCTTGTCTTTCTTTTCGAGGTTCCTTATTATATTATAAGCTTGATCCATTTGCCCTTTCTGTAGACATTTTTCTATTTTGTTACAAGTTAATTCTACATCATGTTCCTTAGCTTCTCTGCATTTTGTTGTTATTTTGTTTGTTAGTTTTCTATACTCTAAATTTATATCCATGTTATTACTAATTTTAACCTGTCTTCTTTGTATAATTAAGTTCTTTATTTTGTCTGTAAGCCATTCTTTACGAGGCACCACTTTTTCTCTCTGTAAATATTCTTCTGCAGACGTAATTAATAAATCTTTAGTGTTGCTCCATCTGTCCTCTCTGCTAATATATTCTTTATATCTACTTTATAATTATATTGCACATCTTTTTCACCTATCTTATTGCTATATTGCACTGTATTATTGCTATTTATATTCTTAAGCTTACTGAGATCCAAGTTCTTTGGTTTATGTAGTCTTTTTATGTTTCTTGCTTCAATATTTTGTATACTCACTAGGAGATTATGGTCACTGTTTACATCAGCCCCGGGTAAAGTCAAAACTATTCATTTATCCACAATTGTTATGCATAGACATTTCTAAATAACAGTGTTGATGCCTCTTTTTAAGTAAATTTTAGCTGTGTTAAGAGGCACCGCTCCTAATTAATCAGTTGGTGCAATACTCGTACAATTGTAAATAATAATAATTGAGAAAATAAGACGTAAAACTAAGAGAAAGTGGTAGGTAAGTTTACGTATATACCCGTACTTTTATTAAAAACTTTTTGTTACCTACGTTATTCGTTTTGCAATGTGTTTTTGGGTGCTGAACAATAAAAGTGTGCCACGTTTGCACTGTCTGCCATTTTTCGGAAACGGATGTTAGTTGGCACTTCCGGTATCGCTTCGACGAGGCACCATGCCAACATTGCGAGGATGTATCGATTCAGATGCGAAACTGTAGGTAATTAATATTAAAGATAATTTTGCGATTTTAACTGTTGGCACATATTATTGTTTCCAAACACATACTTCCGGATTGGCTATAAAATAAATTATAATCTTTTTTGTGAAATATCGTTACGGTATATTTTTTAAGTCATTTCTGACGCTACAGCGACTATAAATGCGCTGACTATTATAAATCAATTTACCCGATGGTGAATACCAAGTCAGTACTGACTTGGTGGTTGGGCTAGTCGGTAACTTATTATAAATTTTACCTTTACAGATCGGGGTCAGTGGAATACCACGTGTTGCATACTCACTATAGCTATTTCAGAACTAGTGTGCTAATGATATATCTAAGCGAAAGCAAGAAATATTACTTGGTAGTGGTACCTATTCAATAACAAGTTCAGAAGGGCGATATGATATGATATGATATATGATATGATAGTCCGAATGCATCGTTGTTGCGTTTACCAATTAAGAAAAAGCGTCCGTCCTGTTATCATATAAAGTAAACATTTGATAGAAACCGCACCTTTATCATTTAACTAATTAAACTGCACTTGAGCTATAAAAAAACAACGCATAGTAGTAAAAAATAAAGTAGGTCACACCACGTATAATACAAGGTAAGCACCCTAAACCTTCCGCGGCAATGTATAAATGTGTGTTAGGATAACAATATTCCGTATTCCCATCTATCGTGGATACTCATATCGGGTAATATTTTCACAAAACAAGTCACGTATTAAATGAGAATATTCGGGCGAGGCTGCGACTTATTTATCATTCCACTCGGAGCTACACCCCATGAATTTTATACAAGATTGAGCGATTTACTGAGCGAAATTGATGAAACGTCTATTGAACGGTGTCAGCACTTGATTGGAAAATGTTACCAAATTATGACGTGCACTATTCTCACGACGGACTATGACGTTATTATTAAAAATAAGATTACCTGTTTAGTTTTTGCCACAACTACTACTAGTTTTAACATGGTGATATCCACGCAAAGACGGACCATTAATATAGGTTTTCACACCTTTCATTCGGAAAAGTAAGTTTTGCTCCACGACGAGAGGGACCAAAACGCTATTTTTCTGTTCAAGCTACTTTTTTAATTTATACATTGGCATTGGAACATTTGTACGCAAAGTGCCAATTGAACACAGATGTTAATAAAATAATCGATTGTAATTTCATCGTAGTCG
Organism: Epinotia demarniana; assembly: GCA_945867215.1. NCBI lineage: Eukaryota > Metazoa > Arthropoda > Insecta > Lepidoptera > Tortricidae > Epinotia > Epinotia demarniana. The sequence goes on from OX244274.1 coordinate 8,650,108, forward strand.
ATTCAAAACGAACATATTTCAAGTTTTAACTTTAACAATGTTGTATAAAAATTTATAAATATATCGTTATATTTAAAAATTAGTAATAAAAATTAAGATAATTTTAACAATAGCTTTTTTTAAATTTTTCATAGTCGGTGTGAAAAATAGTATGTGTCACTCGGTAGCAAAATTATTTTCGTCTCGGGCGTAAACACTTGTATCCCTCACTACGCTCAGGATCCTACGTTAGAATCCCTCGCTACGCTCAGGATTCTATTGTAGGATCCCTCGCTACGTTCAGGATTCAATACACCGCCCTCGCCGTAAATATACTATTTTGCTCCCTTGTGACCCAAATAACTATTGTCACGTTTGCATCGCTGCTGCATCTGCGATTGCGTTTAGAGAGGTAGGGCAGAATGGAATGTCATTTTACTTTTGCTCATATTAAGAGCAGTCCAACAGGGAAAGTACCTCTATCGTAGAGAAGACCGCAGTCTGAATTAGGCCTATACTTGGTCTGTGGGTGTTGTGTTGATTCTGGTGAGTAAGATCGCCAGACCTCTCGAGGATGAGCCGTTTTGAGAGTGAGGGACTGGCATTTGCCTCTAGCTGTTGACACAACGAACCCTCAAATCAATAAAGGGTCGGCAAAACGCTTGTGGCTCTTCTGGATGGAGTGGGAAGCGTCCATAGGCTAGTGTCTGCATATTTCAAGACAAGCCGTACGAATGTTTCTTTACTACCTTCTTGGTGTAATAGTTATTTGTTATGCAAGGCTGCAAAGTTGTTGTTTGGCGCAAGTGCTTGTATTGAAAGCCGAGCTAGCGAAGGATTGTAAAATTGAACCATGAGCGAAGCGAATGGTTCAAAAGTACAATCCTGAGCATAGCGAGGCTTTCAAGGCACGAGACGCCAAACAATTTTGCTGCCGAGCGAAACACACAATTTTTCACCTCACCACCGCGAGGAAAATTGTAGGTAAGTGAATGTAATGGAAGTAATTTGGACCTTATACTCATTTTCAATAAAGGTTTGTTTACATCTCATCAAGATCTAGCATTTTATAATTATCAAATGTAACATAAATATTTTTGCATCTTTAAATAACCTCACGCTTACCTACATTAAAAAAGTCAAAGTATTGTTGGGTACTCACGGTTTAAACTAAGACTCAAATACGCTTATTTCACTTTTTCCGCTAACTTAGCAGGCATCAAAATTCATATATGTATATATTCTGCACTAAAATCTATAAATAACCACCATTATTTTGGTTTTACTGGCTGTGGCTTTAGAACTGTGCTGTGCTGTGCTGTGTGTGTGTGTATCTTTTCTGCTGTTTACATACTTACTTTATCCACCAAGATTTATTTGTTAAATCATACAAAATGTATACAGTTTGACAGTAACAAACCAAAGCACTGTACAATTAAAAATTCATAACATGTAAAAACCGAAAAAAGTAAACATCCATCATCTCGTAGTACCTTAGACAAATATTACATATATTCGCCAATCGACTAGCAAATATATCGCATTCAGGAGCCGGTGACAGAAGCCAGTGCAGCAGTGTTAGTGCCCGAACAGCAGGAGAGTTTCTGCGAGCAAGTTAATGGGACTGTCAGGAGATTGTGATGTCTCGACCTCAGGACGCTTTTGGACACAAAAGGTATAGTGAGCTTTAAGGCTCGTGCCCCTAGATCCGGGTAGTCGCTCTCGCCACGTAAGATACTGCAAGTGGTTATCAGAAGATTGTAGTTACGCTTAGGTACTTCCAAAGAGTTGAAACCCAGATAACCTAACAGGAACGTCTCCCAGTCGCTTGTAACAATCTGTCAAAAATTTAAAATATTTATTTAGCAAATTGGCCACGAGGGCACTTTTACAAGTCAAGATTACTATTTCCATTTGTTTCGTTTTTTTGTGATTTGGAAACTTAGTAGAATGGATTTGGAATGCTTCCTGCTAATCCATTTATTTTTGGTTTTGAGGGTGATGATACACGAATATGAAGAACTTGCAATATATTTTGGATGGTATCTTTCCGAAATTCATACTCCTCAAGAGAGTCATGGTATCTATTAAAGAGTTTATTTAGTGAAAAACAAATGTTTACGTTGAAGAATGCTTACTTAAACATTTTTCTTCTTTGTTTATTATTAAATTAATATGATTATGTGTGTAACGAAGAATACGTGACCCAATGCCATACGCATTTGTATTCCTGAGGAACAAGTTCCTTAGCGGTACAATAGTTATGAGTCCAGTCAGGGTCGGTGCCCATTCGACGTAGAAAATGTGGCATCCGCTCTTTCATATTTATCTTTCAAAATCAGAATGACAGACACGTGAAATAAAAGCAATATCTTAAGAATATCCCGTTATACCAATTATGTATGAGAAGTAGGAGCCCAACCCATTATATCATTGATGAAAAGGGTTAACAAAAGCATGAAAATGAAATGTAACAAACCTAGTATACAGGTGTACCTAAAATGGAGTGTGAAGCGATCAAGGTATGCCCTGCCAAGCAAGGTATCGTTTTCTGATAAGAAAAAACCAAGAGAAATTTTCTTCCCGATCTTATTTTACATTTGTATGGAGCGTTGGCCGACTGGGGCCTGGGAGAACCTGAACAAATTAAAAAAATAATCGCGAAAAAAAAAACTTTTGGTTCTTTTTTATCAAAACACGTACCTGTTATGTCTTTGATCGTTTCACATCCCATTTTTGATACATTCTGTATATGCCATCATGACATAGAAATTGATTTGTATTGTTATGAATAAATATCGCAATCTCAATCTCGAAAAATGTTGACGTTTTTCTACGTTGAGAATTTAACATTAATGTGATTACTGCGCGTCACACGTGAGGAGTTAATAGATTGGTGATTATAATCATGTATTTGGTAATTAAAATACGTAAGCCATTCGCAGTGGACGCAATAGTGAAATAAAAATATTGAATATTCACAAGCAATTAATTAAAAGTCAAACTTTCTTGTTACCCTTAAAATTAATATAATGTAACATCGCAGGCTTTTACTGAGACTAAATAAAAAATCATTCAAAAGATTTAACATAAACACATTACATACATTTAGGTGGATAATTAAAATCGCATGCGAGCATTTAAATGCAAAAACTGCAGTTAAATAAACATGAATGCAGTCCTGTTGAATGTATAACTCGTCCACTTTACTCTTATCCTCTGTGAGTGGAGTACTAATTAATTGTGTAATATTAAAAGACAAACCGGACCGGTCACTTTGGCACTCTTTAGGGGAGGCCTATGTCCAGCAGTGGACGTCTTTCGGCTGATATTATGATGATGATGATGATGATGAAAAGACAAGTCTTTTTAAATATTTATTATTTGCCTTTCAAATATTGTCTGGTAAAATTTGTTACTCCCGAATAATTTTGGTGAAGTCATAATGAAACCTTTAAAAAGAATTAAACCGTTTGGTATTTTAACGATCGTTCCATTTGGCTCTCTTTCAAATTACTCTTCATAGATGAACTGCAACAAATTAAAAGCTTAGTAAGGCTAATTATTATTTTTCCTAATGTGCAGGATTCAATCATTCATATAGCGTCAAAAAATAGGTAAGTGTTCATTATGTTTTGTTTTATATGTATAAGCAACACCTTGATGAGTAATAAACACGTGGTACCAAGTTTTACATTTATAACGTTTTTAGTGCGTGTAAAAAATTCACCCACTTATGCTTCGATATAGTTAACCACTTTTGAAATATATCATCATCATCATCATCATCATAAACTTAAGAGCCGGGCTCTTGTCGGTGGAGTAATCGCCACTCTGATCTTCTCTCTGGCACTGTTCTGAGCTCTTGATACGACATTGCATTTACGTTCTCTTTAGCTTGGTCCATAAACGCACGTCTTGGGCTTCCCCTGCCTCTCCTTCCTTCTATCTTTCCTTCAATTATAGTTTTTATGTAATTGTCTTGTCGTATCAGGTGCCCCAACATAATTATTTCCCCTTCTGTTTCGATAGTTTTTAGTACCTAGACATCTTCATTCTCCTATCGAATTTAGAACCTCTTCATTTGTTCTTCGTTCTGTCCAACCTTTCATCCTTCTCCATGTCCACATTTCAAATGCGTTCAGTCTCTCTCTATCACGCTGGGTTAGAGTCCATGTCTAGCTTCCGTACATCACTATCCTGCGGATGTAGGTCTTAATAAAATAAATTGGTAGGTCTTAATATGTACCTATATAGTTAATCTAAATTAAAATTTAGAGTACCTAGACTTATTTCAATAAACTTTGTTGTTTTAATTGCTACAAAATCGAAACATAACAAGATGGCTCGATAAGCAACCCTAGTCTTTATAATAGAATTCATCAGCATAATTTGGCAACTGTAAATATGTTTTATGTGAATATTCATCGACGCTGCGATTGATGTAGTCGACTTATAAGGAGTGACGGGCTCTGTTCCTCACCTCTCAAGTGGTTTCGCATAAATGTAAAAGTGGATGATGTTCTCAGTGGGCCTGTCAAGGCTCTGGGGAGAGCAATTAATTATAAACTTAATTGAAAACATCGAAGAGGCAGGCGTTTACACTAAATAGGGCCAGCGACGGGTTACATGATTGAATTCTGGCTTTGTCGGGGGTTTAGATCACCATTAGCGTTAAGGTTTAAGTTTTGCGACGGTTGTTTTAAAGACTTGTAAACAGTCCTCACGTATCGTACACTCATTTTTTATAAAGTTAATACTACTTGTGCCCTCTAGTGGTTCTGTGAGCTGTGGAAATCGCAAGCCTGTATATAAATATATGTTGGAGAAAGGTTGACCGGAGCGGGTAATTGGCCTTCTTCTGGGATATCGGGCATGGCGACAGACTTCCTATCACGTTTGCAAATAAAAATCAGACGAAATATACCACTTATGCTTTATTCGCATTCACATAGTTAAAAGATAGTTAATAGTAACACTAAACTAAATATCGAATCGGATTCACACAACTATTAACGGTAAGCTATTTATTTGCCATAGACCTTAACATTGTACTAGGGTACTTAGGTATGCACTAGATCGGAAACCGACAAGTCTCTTGGCGAGAACGTCTAATTCGTACAAGCGCTCAATACAGAATGTCCCGCAATGGCGGTTTATTCCCGCCAGCTAGATACCGATTCCCGCCAAGAGCCATGTCCAAGCGAGGGACAAAGTTGTTTAACCAATCAGCGTCAAGATATTAGCCCAACGCTTGGGTTTCCAGTGTACCAACATAAAATTACAATCGACAGCCAATCAGAATAAAGAACCACCGGACATTAGTCTACAGGTTGGCCAACTTAACTCAAAACATAACATTGCCAGTTAAATCACAATTTCATTGAATCAAGTAGGGTGTTACCAGCAAATAAAATCGAATGAATTACGTTAACTGTCAAATGGAGTCACTACCACTTGACAGCGATCAAACAACAACCGATTGTTTACATAAGATTACCCACTTTAAAATTATAAACATCGTTGCTAACTGTTGGCGCCGCTATCACAATTCGACACGGCCATCATGACCATCACCCGTCCTCGGGTGCGCTATCTGTGAACAATAAAATAATCTGAGAGTATATCGCTCGGCTAACCTGACACAAAACTTAAGCGTAGACAACATACATTCACACACACAGTGTGAATTACATTCTAAAGTCATTACATTGAAAAATCAGACCATACAGTCAATCTAAATCACACTACACAGACTCACACCAGTCCTTCGGCGCTCGCTAGAACTAATAACTCGTCAGAAGTTAACCATCTCAGCCGCGTAAGTGCTACTCCTCGCAAAGAGCATACCGCATAATAAAAAGCAGTCAACGTGCACCTCTTACATGCTCCGGCACCTCTGACGCAGTTACTAGATCGTGCCCAGTCCGTCGGGCGTGCTCTCAGTCCATCGAAAGCACAACATCAGACATGTAATGAATGCCCAGTCCATCGGGCGTGCCTTCAGTCCATCGAAAGCACAAACTCAAAACAAATAATGCCCAGTCCATCGGGCGTGCCTTCAGTCCATCGAAAGCACCAAAAGACTCAAGTGTGAATCTGAACTTAGTCTGAAACAGAGGGGCTTTCAAAGTCATTGTCGGCCAAATCAAGTTCACTCTATCATTAAATGATTACTCCAAACCCATATAATTTCGACAAAAAAAGATTTTACAGCACGTGAGAACTGCATAAAAACTCCGATGAAATGTGAACTGCTCACCGGATTAACTGTAGGCCATGGTGCGTTGCCACGACGCACACGGTAAGGAAAGAGGGTCTTCTGTTATTTCGGCACTGCCAATGCCGCCCGCCTGCTCGCCAGTTCACCACGAAAAGCACGAAATCTCCACTGCGACGAAGTACCGCATTTCATTCTGTAAATGGCAATTTGTGTGGTATCAGTTTTATCATACCTACAGACCATGACGACGTTTACATCAAGCTATTCTTCGAGTAAACTAATTTGTCTTGAATTCAATTTGAAATTAAAGTTGATGTATTATTCAGAAAATTACATCAATGCCGTGGTCTACAACATAAAAAAAAGCAATACAAATCTCATCAATAATGATTGAAACACTAATTATCGTTTGTTGGCTCAAATTTTGCATGAAATCAATTGGAACGAATACCGTCCTTTTATTTCTGTTGCTTCAATACAGTCGTTGTCAGTAGTGTCCTAGCTAGCTTCAGCACAGCACGTGTCCTCTGATAGTCCGACGTGCGAGAACCGCCGATGCTGCACGGTCTCGAAACTTCAATGATCCACGCTACTGGACGAGACGTTTGCAGTCAGGAGTACTGCTTATAGATGTACGCCATGTCACACTGAAACATTAATTTCAAACGCGTAGCAAATATTTTCAACCCCGATACGGTATCAATGTACTTTAACCAATTGCCACAAAGTTGTTAAGCAAAACAATGAAATTAATGAAATTTGAACACTGTTCTCAAAGTTAATACGAAAGTAGGTAGTTAGATTTTCACAAAGCTATCAAAATGAAATGACTACCTACACTTATGTACCACAATTTTGTAAACACGACAACTTTTAAGGAGAACGTAGGAAAAACACTATTGTTAACGGAAAATATGTCAAATCTTGTATCAACATAGCAAAAACAATAAAAATGGTTTGAACTCACCGGATTTATGAGCACGTCATTTAAATTGGGCAACGTAGTTGTTCAGTAGACCGCCCAGATCATCTCGATATAAGCGAAGTCATCATCCTTGCTGTGGCCTGTACGCAATTCATTTTCTTTCGGTCGTACCAGAAATCGATCCACGTCACTCAGGTAATGGTGTGATTGCCTCCAATAAAGCCATTTTTTTTTGCTGCTTCATGAGCATTTCACACATGTGCACGTTCTTATTCACATCCTGTGGGCACTGATTACATCCCGCTTCTGATGTTGGAGAAATGGTTGACCGGAGCGGGTAATTGGCCTTCTTCTGGGATATCGGGCATGGCGACGGACTTCCTATCACGTTTGCAAATAAAAATCAGACGAAATATACCACTTATGCTTTATTCGCATTCACATAGTTAAAAGATAGTTAATAGTAACACTAAACTAAACATCGAATCGGATTCACACAACTATTAACGGTAAGCTATTTATTTGCCATAGACCTTAACATTGTACTAGGGTACTTAGGTATGCACTAGATCGGAAACCGACAAGTCTCTTGGCGAGAACGTCTAATTCGTACAAGCGCTCAATACAGAATGTCCCGCAATGGCGGTTTATTCCCGCCAGCTAGATACCGATTCCCGCCAAGAGCCATGTCCAAGCGAGGGACAAAGTTGTTTAACCAATCAGCGTCAAGATATTAGCCCAACGCTTGGGTTTCCAGTGTACCAACATAAAATTACAATCGACAGCCAATCAGAATAAAGAACCACCGGACATTAGTCTACAGGTTGGCCAACTTAACTCTAAACATAACATTGCCAGTTAAATCACAATTTCATTGAATCAAGTAGGGTGTTACCAGCAAATAAAATCGAATGAATTACGTTAACTGTCAAATGGAGTCACTACCACTTGACAGCGATCAAACAACAACCGATTGTTTACATAAGATTACCCACTTTAAAATTATAAACATCGTTGCTAACTGTTGGCGCCGCTATCACAATTCGACATATATATATATATATATATATATATATATATATATATATATATAATAAATATCTAAAAACAGAATCAACAGTTTTTTTTTATATACGTATTGAACCTGTTCACAAAATTGCAAGAGATTCGGTTGAGAAATGTGACATGTAGAAGAGAACAGCCAGATAGCCGAAAAGCCGGACATACGTTATAATTTTGGCCCGAGCTGAACCGACAAACCTCGTTCGCTTCGCTCGCTCGTTCAATTAAAGTATTAATGTTATTACTTTGTATGTTCAGTCTCCGCTTATGTCTTATCTCATAGCAGATGTTGCTATTCGACGACTTGCACCTGCTTCGCATGGCTGCATACGAACCCTGTCCTGACAATCATCAAAATCTACTGTTTGTCATTTTTAAATAGTTGAATAATGATTAACGCAATATTCAGTCCAGGTATTTGATTTGTATCAGTTTGTTAGCTATGTTTACAACAGCTCAACCAATTGACAGCATATTAGGTCCTAAAAATCGCAATACCAAGCCACAATAAATTATATTCCTTTTATTACTTCTGTATATCGTTGAAACTCGTTAACATCATAATTCAGTAACTGGGACAAAGTAAAGACGGGACGCCCCCTCAAACATCTTCCTACATTCTAAACTTTGTTGTGCTTAAAATTTAATTCAAGTTTATACATAACTTCTGAAAAACTTCGAGGTACACAAACAACCCGTGTCTGCCTCGAGTCATGCCCACATTTTTATTTACAAAAGAATACCAACATAGGTAAGTTCCATAATTAAGGCGATGTAGGCTTAGCTTAGGCATTTTCTACCATGCGAACTTTATGTACCTACTCGTAGGTACCTAAGTAATCGTGCAACCTTTTTTTCGCTTTATAAAGGTTACGGACGACGAATTTTTGCAGCGATACTAACGCAATACAGTGTTGATGCAGGGGACTATTTATGGATATGTCTCGATACACTCGAACGGTTGTATCACTTGTATCGTTGCAAAAAGTTGCAGTGTGAAATCTCTATGCAAATTTATTTCAAAAATAAATTCATGTTTATTCTTCACTAGCTAACAAAGCCATTATAAACCATTTTCAGCTAACACTTAAATTAACAAATCCAATCTAGCTCCTATGATAATCTCATGAACAGTAGCAGTCGGCATTTTATAACATGCTTCTGTCATTAAACTACGGTGCCCTCTAGAATTTATTTATACTTTTGTCACTTGCATTCAGTCGTATAATGTTCTCCACAGCTCATTATTCAGCTGTTATCTTCATGGTGCTCCAGAAAGAACTTTAATTGGTCCCACATGTCCCAACGAATGTTCTGACGACGCTGACAACTGTGTTGCACGTTTGGACCAAATTGTTTGTCAACGTTGCCATTCATTTTTGAGACATAATATATGGATTATTTTAATAAAAGTTCGGCAGATGTACGAATGATAAAATAAACTGTGTTGAAATTATGCTATTAGGTATTAATATATAATATAACCTCTTGCATATACCAAATCTCGAATGGCGAAGGAATGAAAAACAAGTTATAGTCCAAAATAATTATAATTGTAGGTAGTAGGTAAGGATAACTGTTTTTTTTTATTTAAAGGGTGATGTGAAGATCATTAATTGTTTTTATGATCGCATGGTCCAATGTTTGGTTGTGAACTTCAATCTTCCTTGTGACTCACGAGTATAAGAAACAACATAAAAACGTCTTGGGGACATTATTAAACGCATTACCTGTCAGATTGAACAGGTATAAAATTTCATGTCCCGTACTTTAACGGTTTGAAAGTAGAGTAATTTCCCCATTTCAGGGCATTGTTTCTGAAAGGGAAAGTAGGTATGTTGTTAATTTTTTATCACCGAATTTATAGCCAAAGTAACGGAAGTTCGAAGTGTAGAGGAAATTGAAATAAATCTACCGCAGATGCTTCAAGTCATTCACAGCCCATAAAAAGTGTACTGTGAAAGGGTTATAAAATTTTAACTTCTTGTAACCGAAATAGATCCGATACCTAATAAAGCCACGGCTACTTAATCACGGTGGCATTTCCTTTAACGCTCTTAATCATTCAAGAATACTTAAGTCGTATTAAGTATTTTTAGAAACATTGTTGCATACGTATAAACAATTGTATATGAAAGGTGAATTTTAATGTTCTTCCATTGATGAGATCCGAGATATATTTTTGTTTTCGTCGCTGTCTGATTCGCCATTCTATGTTTAACGTGCATGCTTTCAATCTCGACGAGCTAACGCGTCAGAACGAGCGCATGAAACGAATGGAAGCCATAATAGCCATATTAGAAGCTGATAATGAAAAATAGATAGTGAAAGTCTTGAAACTACCAATAAGTAGTCATGTACCTAGACATGACTTGGGTGGCGCTGAACGCACAAACAGCACTCCGAACTAGCGATGAGTATGATTTACCTCGTTGCCATTTGGTTATGGTTTACGAGTAGCTAGTCAATTGACGAAGTCACTGATAAGAATGTAAGTGCACTACAAAAAAATGCCAGGTACAGGAATAATATATATATATATATAAAATAGACAATTCTAGAGCAGTGTCTTTATATAATTATATAATTCTAGAGCGTAGTCTTTCTCAAAATAAAATTAACTGTCAACCTGGCATTTACACATGTGTTAAATACTTTAATTATTTAGAACTTGCTCTGACATTAACTACAGATACAGCGTTTAATCGAGTTCTAAATTCGTCTGATATTTATGGCGTATCTGCGTTATAAAGCCTTGTGACATATAGTCCGGTTGTGTTGTAATTTTGCTGTGTAATGGTGCGTCCAGAGCATTATGACTTACGGCAGTCGGGATCGAGACGAGAGCGATTCAGGAGATCGCTTTATTAACACTTTAGCCTTTTTATTTGTATTATGAGGATTAATTTAGAGCGTGAATTGCGGGGTCGGGTTTTTGGTGTCAAGTTTAATGTACGTTTTTGTGACATGGGCGATGTGGGTAAAGTCGACAATCACGAATATTAGTAGTAAGTATCAAAGACAACTGTATTGTCAAGGCATTGAAGAGTTTTTAGATATATTTGAGCACTCTTGAACGGTGGCCGTGGCAAAAATCTCATAATGGAGCATATTTGACTGTATTTTTTTGTCAACTCGGGACCATCGACAATCTTGTTATAACTTTATAAGGTATTTCTACACACATTTCTACCATTGTCAATGTATGTTTGTTTTCAAGTGTAGGTTGGGAGGCGAAACCCGGCCGCACGCCGCGCGTGTCCCGTCAGAGTCATATTCCTGCACCCGTGCGCCGCGCAGGCGAGGACTGAGTGAAGCGGTCGACCTATAGTAGTGTTCATGGTCGTTAGATACCACAATTTATAGTGGTTACTATAGTTTTCCTTCGCGCAACTGCGACCCGTATGGCAGTCTAAGAAGCTGACACGTAGGGTGAAATTAAAAATATTTCGCTCTAACGTCAAAACAGTCCTGCTCTACGGGTGCGAAACGTGGAGAGTCACTAAATACATCACGCGCAATATCCAGGTATTCGTCAACCGATGCCTTAGGCAGATCGTCGGTATTTACTGGCCCGAAAAGATCTCCAACGAAGAACTCTGGGATATCTGTTGCGAAACGCCAATCGGTCACCAAATTAAACGCCGCAAGTGGACTTGGATCGGTCACACCCTAAGAAGAGCTCTCAACCACATCCCATGGCAAGCCCTGGAATGGACGCCACAAGGGAAGAGGAAACGTGGCCGGCCGAAACACACCTAGAGACGTTCAGTGGCAGCGGAACTGAAGGCTGACGTGGTCCGAGGCGAAGCGCGTAGCCCAAGACAGAACGCGAAGGCGAAGCACTGTGGAAGCCCTCTGCCCCATCTAGGGGACACAGGACATTAAGTCAAGTCAATATAGTTTTAGTAGGATGATTACCATAATCTCACTCAAAAGAGTCAATTTTCACCCCTGCATTCGTTTCCCGTTCTCTGGGATTTTTGTTTATTTTTTTATTATTTGATTATTCGAAGATAAGGTTTAGTTTTACCTCTGGGTTGGAAGGTCCGATGGCAGTTCGTAAAACTAGTGCCTATGCAAAGTCTTGCGATTAGGTGTCAAAAGGGGCCCCGGGCTCCTTTAGGGCACAAACGAGAAAAACGCTAGATCGATGATGATTCGGAGACTTTTGCTGTTAATATTTAGCAGTGTACCTAGGTAGAGGAAAGATTGTTTTCCACGTCAGGCTTTGTACGAATCTGGAGCAACGTTTTACTTTGTTATATTGCAGGGGCAGTGTCACTCGAGCTGCACGACGTTTGTAAATTTATCACGAGTACAAAGCTGACGTTGTCCACGTAGCAAGAAAACCGAAACATTTCAAGTAAATTCTAGCATTGTACTTACAAGGAAGAAAGCGGCTTACGAAAAACGCTTGCAATATTTGTGATAAGTTATCTCTGACTTGTTTACATATATTACATCACTTTTCACACAAATTGCTAAGACAATTATACATTAGTTACGTGTGATCTCAAATTGACTGACACAGTTAAATTTTGTATTGTTTGCCAACGAAATTACTAGTTTGGGACGTGACACTTTGGGAACATTATTTTTCTCAAATTATTCTAGTTTATACAAGTTTATTTTAGGAAAGGGGGAATTTGGCCCAAATGGATAACCAATTTATGAATGTTTCTTATATAAGTTTCTTAAAATATCACGCCGTTAGCCTGCGAATGTCATACAACATTTTGTGTGGAAAGTGAACCACCGTTCAAGAAATCTTTCAACCAGTAGTAGTAGCATAGCAGTTAGTTACCACATCCGTATTGATTAAAATACGAAGATTGAAGATTTGTTGAGATGAACTCAGCAAGAGTATCCAAACAGAAATGTCCACGCGAACCTTAACAGGGTGGATATATTGTATTGTTAAGCGTATTCAAAGGAAAAATTATGTTTATTTTTTCTAGCAAGAAAATATTATTTTGTTGCAAAAGAGCGAGCTTTATACTTGCAACAATGGGATTAAACCATATCGCTTTTACCTAATTAATAATAATGTTGTATGTATCAAACATTTACTTTAATTGAAATTATAACTGCAGTTTTGTTTTGTTATTTCTCGAATAATTCAATATCATCATTCCCGCACAAAACCCAATTTGTGCGTCCCTTTGTAATGTAGTTCGTCTACGTATGAAATGTCATTATTAATGGCAGAATATTTGTCACAATTCATCTTGCGGATAGGTAGTAGAGCCGCTCTATTACCAGAATATGCCAACTCATTGCCCGGTGGTTCGCCTTATCCTTATTCGAGCTCGGCGGAGGTTTCAACTATAATGTCAGTTTTATGACTTATTTGGATGAGGAAGCAACTTATGTACGTTTTTTGCTTGAATACTATTTATGGAAGTAAATATAAGTAAGTACCTACCTCAGTGGTAAGAAGCGTACAGGTCAACACACGTTAAAAGAGCTCTGCGCACCTTATTAAATGTATGGCTGCCAGAGCTTTTTTTACCTGTAAACATGTAAATAAGTGATTCATATTAAGTTTTTCTCGAAATAATTGATTATACACTAGCATTTAAATATTGTCACTTAGAAGATACTGTTGAACTTATTTGGTTCTAAAATTTAATGAAACAAAATTAAATACAACTTTAAATGTTCGAACTGAAACTTTCGCGACACATGTTTGAAATAATACTCATTTATAATTACACTCACGTATTAAATGTCGCTACGGGCGACATGTTTCGAGCTCTTATTGCTCAATTCTAATAATGATAGATTCAGGGTATTTCCCATTCACTGCTCTTTCAAAATTTCATATAATTGACTGACGAACTCTGAATTGATAGGCAAGATATATAATTTCAAGATAAGTGTAGGTAGGTACCTGTTTATTATTTTATTAAAGAAAGAATTGCTGGTTCCAATATTACTTACTTATGTACTCCTCCGGCGCAGCGACCCAAAGTGGATCTTGGCCTCCAACACGACTACTCGCCACTAATCCCGGTCCTGTGTAGTTTCCCGTCAGTCACCAGCTTGGGGCTGGGTTCCAATATTGCTTATATATAATATAATAATAATAAATCAACCTTTATACGTCCCACTGCTGGGCACAGGCCTCACATATACCGTTGAATTACTTCATGGATGTAAGTATGCAGGTTTCCTCACGATGGTTTTACTTCACCGAAGAGCTAACGGTAAATATTAAATGATATTCCGTACATAAGTTCCGAAAAACTCATTTGTAAGAGCCGGGATTCGAACACACGAGCGCCGTTTGACAGCCGCATGCCTGAACCGCTAGGCCACTAGGCTACGCTTTTGCGTATATAATTATTCCTAAATATAAATACGTACATTTTTAGAAAGTTAATTTAATACTTTGCATTGTTCCCCGTAGAAATTTTAAAATGTTTATAAGGGACATGAAAACTTTCCTTCTTTCAAAAGTTTGTAGCAACTTACAAGCGACGTTGAAATTCTTCTTCATCTGATGTATTCAATTTAATACGTCCGAACAATTTGATCTGAATTAGAGATATTTTGGAAGGTGTTTAAGAAATTACGCCGCCCACGTGTAGCAACTTCTAAAAACATGAAGATAAATGCGAATACCTAAGCATAATATTCTTGTAAGAGACAACTACACTTGGCAATAAAACCAAATTGTTAAAAAAATGTCATCAATTTATTTTTAGATAATAGCAATGGCAACGGTACACTACCGTCAATGTTAATACGTTAAATGACCCCTCGGAATTCATTCCACTCGTAAAAAACGATTTGAAAATAAATAACCTCATAAAAAACTAATACAGTATTTAAAATCAGAACAAAACCACATTTTTATTATCGATCCCCTTCGAACTCCTTTGTACACTTACTAGATCAATAGAAACGATTTTTTGCCCCAAAATCGTATTCTTTCATCAATAAATCCTAAACTTGATTTATTGACAAACGCGCAGCACTATTCCGAGCAGATTCGATATAATTTGTTAGCCAAATAATCCGGGATTTCGATGCGGACCCCACCAAGTTATAAATAAAAGCGTTAGCAATAAAAGAACGGAGACAATTACAGAGGACTGTTAGTCGGAACGAGCTAAATTTCACCCACATTATGGCAAATAATGGCAAACAGTAGGCGATGCACTCGTCGCGCGGTCACCCTCGGCGTTCCCTGCGCCGATGTGTTACGCCCAAATCCCCTTTATATCTAAATGCACAACAGGACACCAGATAGAAGCAAAAAATCCTAGCACAGGAGCTCAATAATCCGAATATTTATGTCACGGGCACGTGCTGATTTCACATAAAGGCAACAAGGAATTCGCATATTGGTAATCACATTTATGGAATTTTTATTAGCATTTATTACTTGTTTAGAAGTCAAAACGGGCTTCATGGCGCATATTGTTGGAAACGCATTAGAGAGGACATTTCGAGAAAATAGGTAAATGAAAGCAGAGCTATAACTTTAGCTGTTATGCCAGTTTATGATTCGAGTTGTGCCGTTAGCATATTATTTATGAATCCTAAAGTGTTCGAACGTTACTACATTGTACTCCTACGGGAAACAACTGGATGTCGATATCGAAAGCTGAAACCTTTTAGCTATTTGACCAAATACCTTCAAATAACGTGAGCGAAACTTCCACGAAAGCAGATAATGTAATTTTTGTAGTGGAGGATCAAGGGGATACGTCTTTCCCAAGGGACGCAGGGTACTGAACAGTACGTTGCTAACTCTATAAGGCGACTAGCTGCATTCACCCGGGCGGATTGCCTGGGGGCAAGACGATAGAAAAACATTTTATACTGGGAAACGTCACCTGCAAAGATAAATTGAGTAATCCTGGTCAATGCTACCCTTGTTTGCTTGTATCTTGATATACAGATATCTACAGTGCACAAGCAATTAGTTCCATTTGCAATATTAAAAATGAAGCTCCATTCAAATAAGGGCAGCTGAAACAATAGCTCCAAGACAACGGGGCTGCATTTTTTTCAATTTCAATCGGCCGGTCGGTGGCTTGCTTCGCTTAACAGCGGACTTAACAACGGAACGAGAAACCGAATGAAAGTCTTGCTCATCATGATTTATAGTGCAATACCTATAAAATGAAATTGCGGATTGTGAACTACGCTACAGTTTTATAGTCGGAGTTATCCAACAGATGTAGGGTCATTCGGCGCCTCGGGGGAGGAAGGGGCGACGTAATAATGTTATCGAAGTTTAAGCAAGGCGGATGGCTATTACCGGGCCAAATTGTGACCGTAGGTCACTCGCCATTCTATCCACTATTTACTTGCGCGAAGATGCTTACAGAGGAAAATGCAGATAGGCAAACTCAATCCCTATTGAATTAAGCCGAGTTATTTTTGCAGCAACTACCTAAAACAAAAGGTAAGAGTTATTAAACGTCATAACAGAAGTGTATGCACCATTAAGAGTCAAAGTTATGGCGTCGCATAGTTGGGTGTATGTTAATCCACTTTATTATGGGAACGTTGTAAATCCGCCGCAGAACGGGACTAAATTGATTTCGACTGGCCGCAACAATAATTAGAGCGGTATGATGTATGATCCGCGGTAGCTCTGCTTCGTTGTCTGTTTTTAATTCCCTGTTTATAATTTATGAATATGAATTGTTTTGTTTGCAAATGAACTCGACATGGTATGTTGAATATTTTAAATAAGTTTAGAACTACGGGTTTATGAGAGTATCGAATCAACATTCATTTCTTAAAGCAGTCGTCAGCCATTTTGTAATTACGATAGTTTGTATTAGCTTGACAAGAGCTGCGTAAATATCTATAAATATTATAACCCAATCAGCATTCAATCAGAGAGTCTAACTTGGCCTGACATCAATCAATAGAGTGAATCGGCGAGCCAGTCGAACTGGTTTAATGTTGTCACAAAAAATGTGAGATAATTTATCATTCTGGATCCCGCCACAAATAAGATACCTAATATTTATTTTTGATAAAATTTTATTCTAACATAGGAATTTAAATTACTTTACTCACTGTCAGGCAATTGTATAAAGTGAAATAAATTTGAATCGAAGAGGATAATAAGGCATTTTTAATATTAATTAGGTGCCAGATGCGTTGGCTTCAGAATGGTCTATGTTTCTCACTTACTAACATAATGTATAGATGATAATACAAAAAAAAATTTAGAAATATCCGGAGAAATATAAAAGTAACTAACAAATCCTCCTAGCATTATTCCCGGTTATGCCCTGAAGGAGCCTGGGGTTTGCTTTGACACCTAATCCCAAGATTTGGCATAGGCACTAGTTTTATTGGGATTAGACCGGTTTCCTCACGATGTTTTCCTTCACCGAAAAGTTAATGGTAAATATTCCGTACATAAGTTCCGAAAAACTCATAGTAGCTTATTACACCTAAAATTTTAATTTAGGAACAGAAATATTCCATTTTCATTTCACAAATTTCATTAATATTGTGTGAATCTTTCCAAATTAACTAAATAGAGTACCTATTTACTTACAAAAATGTACCTACTCGTACATTTTTGTTAAGTTTTATTTTCTCACATTAATACCGCAAAACGAAAGTCTCAGGGTTTTTGTATTTCATGAAACAACCTTTTTCTCTATACCTGCAGGTTGATCACGTAAGGCATTGTACGCGCGTCAGGTAGATCTAAATGTCACTTTTTGTATGGAAAAATGACAGTTGGATCTATAACGCGCGTTCAAAACGTTACGTGATCGATCCCTCTGTTCTTTGCCACAGAATGCAAGATTCTTGAAACTCAAACTCGCCATATAAAATGAAAAATGCATTATATATATGTAGTAAATATTTAATTCTATCTTGTTTCCTTTTAATAGATTGCCAACTAAAATTCGTACAGTATAATATCTTGTGTTTTCCCGCCAATTTTTCTTTGTTAATGAGAACTAAAGTTCACGTATCGTCGTTCTCTGCCGATACATTTGACATGGCAAGAACAATAGCCTTTTGTACAATCGAAGCGGTCCGCTGGGCTCGTGGTATTGTACTCTTTTCTACCCCTGATCATGTTCTATTTTCCATTTATAAGGCAAAACTCTGATTATTTTTAGTTGCTGTTGTTATCCACGAGAATCCTTTAAAAATATTATGTTACCGAACAGAATTTACGGATAGTGTTGAAAATATCAGATAAAACAGTTTTCAAGTTTGACATCTCTGATATTAATTGCAAAATAATATAATTTGTCGCGTTGGGTCCCTTTTTGTGTTCGTTTTAGAATGTTCCAATTGCGATCAATAGCAAGTGGCTCAACAATCGCGCTTCACGACTGTAGGTACGAAGTTCAGTAATTTATTACTACGCTAAAATAGAATGCAGCGTACGACATCTGTAGTTTGAATTCTGTTCAGAGATGCTACTGACATAAGCAATGATTATAATGTACCTTTATGGTGTAATAAAAAGAAAACTAGGAATAGTAGGAATAATATGAAATACATCATTATCATCGTAACAGCCGAAACACGTCCACTGCTGGACAAAGGCCTCCCCTGAAGAGCGCCACAATTATCTGTTCTGCGTCACCAGCGGACTCCCGCGACCTTAAGCAGGTCATCAGTCCAGCATCTTGTGGAAACACATAGGTAAATATTATCGAATTGCTCCCATTCCACTACTTGCGTTACTTTTGGAACGAGCGTCTGAACAACTCAACTATAATTTGCCTACACACTAATGCCATTTAGATGCATATCTGGGGCCGTAGACAAGGTTACAATCGACAAGCGCTAACGCCAATAGAAAATAATAAAATCTATGGGGATGACATATGCCGACGAAACACTTTTCGCTAACATCGTCTATAGTCTACACAGAAATGATAAGTTAGTACCTACAGTGGGTTTTGTGGATGACACAGACGGTTTGACTTATGAAATAAGGTATGGGTCATTTTTGTATTTATAATGCTTAAATCTTCCTTCGTTATATCATAATCCGTAACTCTCAAAAGACACCGTGTTTCAATTAGCTTTTTATAGCCAATAAACTGTTGCTTAGCGATGCCAATCCCGATAATCGTAAAGGCAGTTCATTATAGATCAACTAATACCCCACATGACCCGCCGTCACTATCGCAATACCTTAATTTACTGTCGAATTAGTGGCCAGAACACCGATCATTTATACAAAATGAGTGGCTTAAAATGAACGAGCTAAATATGTTAAATTAAAATCGATCTAAAAGGTTAATAGTATTCATTACATACCCTCTATTTATTCGGGATATAAGGGTAAAATCTCCGATTTGCCTCGGTATGAACCTCGACATTAAAATATACCACTTTTACCATTTGAAACGACACAATGATTATTATTTTCACCCCTGTAATTGTCTATTGCTGAGCGTAGGGCTTAACCTGGGTCAGTGCAACAATATGTGTATATAGTCATCTTTTCGGCAGATATTGAGCCAACAATCAATAATCTATACTTTCATAATTAATAATACATTGTGCCTTTAGACACGCAAAAGTAGTGTGTGCGTATATCAGAGTGGAATGCACCAGATCAATTTTCTTCTTAGTTGTAATAAAAGATAGAGTTACGTATGGTATAGCTATTACACGCAGTTGGTCAGATACATCATCGAGTTACCTAAATTTGCGTGATGTATATTTCTAAACCACTTCCTATTAACATCAAGTTTGCAATAGACGAGTTGTGTATAGTACGCTACGTAATGCTTTGTAGCACTTATAACTAACCTTAGCCTAACTCTGAAAAATAAATAGTTTGACGTCACTCTACTACAGTATCTAGTTTGTGTCACAAAAACTTGCATGTTCGATAAACCTCTGGTATCACGAAATGTAAAGTGACATGATAGGTATAATCGTCAGCTTATTTGTTATGTAGAATGTTGCCATTTAAAAAACCGGGCAAGTGCGAGTCGGATTCGCCCACCGTACTTAATTACAAATGTATCGTTTTCAAATTTATCCCTGTACTTGTAAGAGATATTACTTGCTAAATTTCATAGTTCTAGGTCAACGGGAATATATTTGAATTCCTTTGAGAGTGTCGAAATATACGTTTTTTGCAGCATAAATTACCGTATCTTTTTGTTACGTTAACATAGAAGTTTGTTTTTTTTCACAGCTTAAAGGGACTGTAGACCTAAGTAAGTGATTTTTAATGTCAACTCGATACCTCTACGCGTTCCCGAGATGAAGGGTCTTGACAGACAGACGGACGGACAACAAAGTGATCCTACAAGAAATCCGTTTTTTTCTTTTTGACTACGGAACCCTAAAAATGCTTGAAACTCTAGTTTAATGGCACGGCAAAATGGACTGAAACCGTAAAGCATTAAAAGGCTGTTGTTGCATGAAAAAATGGTTTATATCGTTGCAGTTGGACGCAATGCATCGTGTACGTAATGAGTACCTGTCAGACTCGCGTGTGGGCGATCCCAGGCCGCTCTAAGTCGAACGCAAACATTTACCCTTCGCTCAACAGTAATTGTTTAAAATTGAGCCTAACCGTACGCTTACAGTGCAGAGGGAATATACGAAAGCTGACCACTTAGACTTTACACAATTTTAAGAGGCTTTTTAATTTTCTAGGT
The DNA here is from genome assembly GCA_945867215.1 of Epinotia demarniana. Lineage (NCBI taxonomy): Eukaryota > Metazoa > Arthropoda > Insecta > Lepidoptera > Tortricidae > Epinotia > Epinotia demarniana. Next base: position 8,670,938 of record OX244274.1, read on the forward strand.
GTGATACCAAATATCCCTCTTACAAAAAGAAGAGTCACTATTATGTTGCTGGTAAGTAGGTGAAAACGTGAAATTAACTTTTTGAATAAGCTATATTGATTTTATTGTCTAAAGTAGGTATGCATATATTATACTAGTAGTAGTAAGATGATGATAATTTACAGTAGGTAACGAAATTAAATTAAAACTAATTTAAATTAAAAAAGGACCTTGTGGCATTGTACTTGCCGAAGATTTTAAACGGATGATCGCCCTACTTGTAGCTCGAATAAAATAATCACAAAAGTCCAGTTTTCTTTCCGATTTCATAAAATTTTATTAAACTACAATTGCAGCGAGTGCCTAAATTCTACAACCAACGAGGTGTGATCTTAATTCAACTATTATACACGGACGGACGAACGGATCGACTCGTTTGTTTCAACTCCCGGGGGCAGTGTGAGCACAGCCTAACTGTGTGGGCCATGCCTGTTGCCCATCCTGCTATGCACTCACTGCCTTCTTGCTTTATTCCCGTGATAAGCATGCTAAGCGAAGCCTGAGATTGAATTTTATTTTTGCTGAAAAATAATGTGGCTATCTTTTACTTCATCCTTTTGCCCATAATAAGACTCGGTTGACGGGTTTCACTTGCGAAGCAGATCATTTTGAATTGCTTTATTAGGGGCTTGCAGTTTTATGCTTGTTGAATTGTTGACCTAGGTTAAACTGCCTGAGTATCCCATCATATTATCTTTAGCATAAGTACTGGCCAGCTCACCGCTAAAAGTGTGGGATGCTTTTTGAATTAGGCCCCTTCCGAATTAGGCGTGGCTGTATGCGGTACTTTTTAGAAAGTGGTCCACCGGCTCCATTGTGATTTGTATATTGAGGTTCAAAAGAGGTAGATCAATTTCTTGGCTTTGCCAAAAGCTTACGGATGTCGCCACGATGTCCACGTTTGCGCAGTACCTAGTAGGTATTGTATTGCCTCCGCTTCCGCGCATTCGGCGCCAATCAGGAAACAGTAATTGTTAAATGTAAGCGCGCAGTAAATAATCTGTGCTGACTCGGTTACTGACATCGCACCGACTCCGCACCACCAAATGAAAAAGAAATGGTCTAAATGCTGAATTTAAGAATCAATATCAAACGTTTATTTATGAGTATTTTTATGTTTATCGAATTTTATTTGCATCTTCACATTGCTAGCGACCCTAGTAATTGTCTTCTGGAATAGAGTTAGAACAAATGCTGTAATATGGTGTGTGAAATCAACGTGCATAAGAACATAAACTCAAATTGAGTTGTAAATACTAAAATGCATGATAATGTCGCTGTGTGAGTCACAGATTATTACAGCTATGATAACTTGTACACGCAAAGCACTGTAGATATAATCCGTCGACAACTTAACAGTGTAATAAAATATTTGCCTACTTGACAAACATAAGGTACGTAATAATCTATGCGTTTTCGAGACAAATGTTCAAACACTTGTAATTCTAGAAGTGCTGTTCCAAAATAGTTCTTACATGAAGGTCTTAAAGTGTATTGATATACGTGACGTCCAGTTGGTGTTTCGCCTACGCTATGGTTTATTATCGTTTATAAATCTTCTTACGATCAACAGTGGTACAATATTGTAATACCTATTTAACCGCTGGTCGTATGTTAGGAAATTTACTGGTTATGCAGAGATTTAGGTGCGCTTCTTACCTGTGCATACAGCTAAAGTAAACGGCTAGGAAAATCTTAGTCTTAGTTGGACTCATAATTCTACATTTATCTGTGTCATAAAGACATAATTATAACTTTTGGTAGTGCAATAACTGTAAACTATTGACCACAAGAAAGCAGACTACTTTCGTATTGCAACTCTTTATAACCCTTGAGGTTGCATACCTAATATTAACTCTAGAGACAATAATATAAAATACTAGATAAAAGGAAACATTTGCATGGAATGTGATCAAGTTTAGTGCCTACAGTTTCCCGTGTAAAGCAATAGACCAAAAGTGTTATAATTCGTTTTGAAAAATAGTCCTTTTAATCCTGAGAGCTGTTTCTAATGATATAAGCTTTTTAGAATTACTCATGTCAGAGGGATTCTTAGAAAATTCGATACGTGATTAAAAATGAACGTCCGAGATTAAAATTCCTTAGCTCGGGACGCACAGTATACAATATCACGTGCAGTAGTACAAAATATGGAAGAAGGTGTTTGACACTTCTGAACGAATCTATTTAAGTTTACAGTGTCATATAGTCATATATTTAGAGTACAACAAAAGAATATGACTGTCTAGTCACATTTTTTTATAATGAGAAATGCCATTTATTAGTCTTTAAGAACAAAAAAAATAACTTAAAATATATTACTTGATCTTCTTTTTGTGTAGATAATGAAATACAAAACTGTCTGAGATTTGCATCAGCATCACAGCATTTTTCATTAGAAATGACGTTGTAAATATATATGTAAAAAAAATGTAACAATAGAAGCAAAAACCAAAAGACACAGGTAACTTAATGAAGATAAAAATAAAATCAGAAAATATCCCATTTTTTTGTATTTCTGAGCAAGGGAAAACTGGCTGCGTTCCCGCTATGGATAGCTAATTTTAATTTTGTAATTAAAATTCAAATTAGGTATCCATAGCGGGATTGATTAATAATCAAATCCAACAAATGAAAATTACATCTGATAAGTATAACTTTACACGTTTGTTATGCTTATAATTTTTTGCATGTACCTCCACTGTCCACGGTTAGTACACTGTGACATTAACCCCAGACAAATAAAATAACACAAGAAGGGGCGATACTTCTGAAATTCGATATGCATTTGTGATTTATTGAAATATCTCAAACATCTTCGTGTTAGTATAAATCGCACTAGGGGAGATAAAACCCCGTGCATCTTAAAACGTGATCCCTTTACCAACAATAAATCATCGTGTCATCCGCTGGAAACAGATTTTAGGTGTTAAGTTGCGCGGATGATGAGATAAGGTCGGTAAACTTAAGTTATGGGGGTCCTAATACTCTGTTGCGTTGTTTTTTTCATGTTCATTAAAAAATCGGATATCCGTTGAGAACATTCGATACGCAGCCAAAAGGGCTATTGTTTTTATTTTTAAGGAGCCCATATGCCTTGAAAAAGACGACTAAACTGTCAACAAGTATAAGTTTCTAAAGTAAAGGAGACTGAAACACGTATCTTTTTATCTCTTCTGCCGCATTTATGGCAGGAAAGTCGCCCATACACAATCATTACACAGATTAGGTCACATTGGCGCTCTTTTAGGGAGGCCTATGTCCAGCAGTAGACGTGTTTTGGCTGATATGATGAATTGATGACACAGGTCAGGAGTATTTATGTACATGCGAGAGGTTTCAACGTGTCGCCCGTTAAAAAACGTGGCCTTAATGTTATTGTGGCAATAAGCGACAAGGGTACGTTTTTCAGTTTTCATGACAAAATGTCAAACGCCTGTACCTACAGCAGAAGAGAACGAGATTATCGTTAGAAAGATTCGCGTTTCTTATTAAATGTCTCCGTGTGTGCAAGTTTAACCAAATTACACTGGTGATTATTCCAAGATTCAGTTTGACAAGGTTGGGTCTCAAACCGTAACTTGAAGCTAACATTAATTTACCCGAACGACATAAATAGTATTACCGATGACCTACGATTCCGACTGTTTGCGCGGCCTAAAGTCGGGAAGCCGGCGATCCTTGTTTTTAACAGTCAAACAGCGGATGTTTGCGCTAACAAAGTATGCAAAGTAGGTGCGGGCGCGATACGGGTCCTCATTATGTACCGACACGGCTCCTGTGTCCACCCTCGTCCCACATTTCAAGTATTTCGAAGCTAATAAAAATGCAAAAAATGCTGCCGAATTATCAATTATAATTAGCTTGCTACGGTGGCGTTAATGAATTTAGGACGCTTACCGTGGCCACGAGATGTCATTAAAAAGTTGTTGGGGAAAACATTATGGTTGTGCCCGCATTACCACGTTTTAAAAGCGAATAAAATAAAGGTACGTTATGCACGGATACATTTTATAGTTCATTTGATAAATAGCTGGGGCTCTATTCCGCAGACAATGTTGAATTTAAATCGGTTTGTATTTGTGTACATTTTTACTTTCACGCGCGGTAAAGTCTAAGCTGTATGATCGACAGTATGCAACAAACGACAGACCGGTTTAAATATAATGTATCAATTCAAATTAAGCCGCTGCAGTTTTAAACTGTTTTATTTTAGACGGTTATAACTACCGTACTTAGTCATTTTGTATGAATAAAATTGCAACCCTTACTGATGACTATATGATCATGTTATTAAAATTACACCGAAGTTTACACAACTTCAACGTGTCTTTTGGAAATTAATACAATAAACTGTTACACGTAAAAATTAATCAGTCAGTAGTGCCAGTGACTTAATTACGTGGGACAATTAATTTTGTTTTACCTCCTAAGCGTTGGCGGCAAATGTTTAGCGGTTACCTACTTTACCTACTACTATGGTCTAGACTAGAGCTAGTTCGCTTTAGTTTGTTCAAGAAGAACTGTGATACAATAATATATTCCTAAATAGCACTTTCTGTGCAATTCCGAATACCTGAATCGCAGTCTCTTCACTGTTTGTAAATGAATCGGCTTGCGTCTATGGTGTAAAACTCGAAAAAACAATGGCTTGAGGGTTCTGGGTTACGTACCTTATTTCAAATCTCTCATTTTGAAATGCACAAACTTCTCGTCAAATATCTTGTCAGTGTTCTACAGCTACTACCCGACTGTACCGGAACGGCTCAAGACTTCAAATACAACTTGGATGTAGGTAGGGGCTTGTTTACAACCGTTCGTCTGACGGAAACTTTGACCCGACCCGACTTTGATTTAGGACCTTAATTATACAGTTGTGTTACGTAAATACTATTATTCGTGTACATATCATAAAGAAAGGCGTCCAAGAAGTCTTTGATCAAACATATGTCTATTTTCTTACTATTGGAGCTATATATAATGTCATGTACACTGCTAGATACATTTCATTAAGTTTGCTGGTTTCTGACATTCGTACAGCGCCAGCTGTATCCATACTAATATTATAAATGGGAAAGTGTATGTGTGTGCTTGTTTTTCCGTCTTTCACGGCAAAACGGAGCGACGAATTGACGTGTATTTTTAAGTGGAGATAGTTTTTATCCCCGAAATCATCTCCTAAGGGGGTGAAATGGGGGGGTAAAAGTTTGTATGGAGCTGTGATACAAACGAGTTCCACACGGACGGAGTCGAGGGCAGAAGCTAGTATAAAAATACAGCATTAGCATACAATGCGACGCATTGTACGGTATCAACTAGTGGAATTGATTAAAACTGTGCACTTTTTTCAACACGCAAACTTGAAATGAGTAATTCGTGGAAACTTAGCTTAACTTTGAGCATGATTGATAGCGCACATTACAGATTAAGGAGTCCAGTGAACCCTAAATAAGAATTTTGAAACACATTAGTTACGTGAACGCCCTTCGACCCGCGATATCGCAGTATTGGGAGAACAAGGGCATATTTGCTGGCAGGGCCAATAGTCTTTCGACGTTATTGTGCTGCGGTGATATATGTCTAAAAAGCCTCGTGATTTATCGAGTTCAGCATAAGTACTTACTTTTTCAAAGCGGGGGTAGATAACACGCTCGCAAAGGGGCATGTTGAACTGAAAGTTTGCAGCGGGAGCAAATGCATTTGTTTTCGGGGTTCCGTCGGTTCCGCTGCAGTAAGTATGTAGGAGTAGCTCAGGGTTCTAATCTAAAGTCCCTAATTATTGCACGTCGTTTGCCTCTTTTTGTTTTTGATATTTGAACGAGCGAGTAAAGCGAACGAAGTTCTCCGTTACAGCTAGGACAAAAATTCTTGTGTATGTCTGGCGTCTGTCCAGCTGTTCTTCTGTACAGGTCGCATTTTTCAATCGATTTTCATGGAATTTGTGAGTTGGCTCAATAATTTTACAGATTTTGTTTTTGTCGATTCAGTTTTTTGAAATAAAAATAATACAAACTCGTGAGTTTTTCACAAAGCCAATAAACAGTACCAGCAATTCAGGAAGCTGCTGCAGAACGAAAGAAAGAAAATACTTTATTCGCTTAAAAATTTTGGTATTAGGTACATATATGTATAAGCAAAAATAACTACATGACATCTAAACTAGTAGAAAATCGTCTGATAATTTATTAGGTACAGTCACCGGCATCAATATTATGCCGAAACAAATCCGTCAGAAATATCTGACACGTCCTTATGGCATTAGACATAGATTCGTGTCAGATATTTATGCGTGCTATGCTGTGGCATATGTTATTGCTGCTGACTGTACCTAATGGTTCAAAGACGATTTTTTTTTACGGGACCCTGATTCCTGTAGTATCCCGGATGTTTACGTAGTTTATTGTTAAAGGCACTACAAAAAGTTACCGTTTCATACTTATCTTTGAGCTTTGACATGGAAGTGCACTATAATGGGGGTAGGTACTTATTTTGAGCAAACGTTTGATGTTGCATGGTTTATTATATATCTTATATGCTATCATTACACTTTGCTGTAAGATTTAATACAAAATGCTTATGTTTTAAAGAAGTAATAACATAAAAGTAGTCTTTAGAGTGTATATTTATTTACATAAACATAAACATAAACAACATAAAACATGGTGGTAACAATGGTAATGTTTTTACGTCAAACCTGGCCATAAAGTAGCAGTTACCTCACATTACACGTTCGGAAAATCCCACTCCCTGTCCAAGAAGAGACGTAAAAATTTTTACTCACCACGGGCGGTAGTAAAGAGTGCCTCGCACATTTATTGCCCTTGCCTTCGGCTCGGACGTCAAATACCTGCCACCTCAGCCATTTTTTGTTTTACCGCCCTAGGTAAGTAATGTATGTACACACTATATTACAGGCTCTGCATTATAGAAACTCTCGCGCTTCGTACACATATTTAAATGATTTTTTTACACGGGTTTAACAAATCAACGGGTCAGCAGTAAACGGCATTTAAATATCGCGATAGATCCATGAAAAACAATAATTTCCATACAGACAAAATAGCTAAGCGAAAGCCCAGTATATTCTACTCGCAACGATTTTTACGCGTCTCTCTATATAAATCGTCGCTATTAACGTTAATGTCGTAGTGCCCCACACTGCGCTAATAGCCGATACCTAATGCATAGTATAATAATGGCGACAGGCGGGGTGTCAACAATTTACTTAAGGTCAAGCATTGTCTTTCAATTTTATATTAAATAATATCGAAAAATGTAATAAACAAAAATATATCATATGTATATTTATGATTTAATGCGCAGCAGATACTCTCGAACGAAACGAAAACCCGTTGAGAAATGTGACCTGTAGAGAAGAACAGCCGGACATCCTGACACACGAAAGAATGTTTGCCGAAGCTGAAACGGAAAGCCTCGTTTACTTCGGTCGCTCGTCCAGTAATTTGTAAGTAACGTCAAGGTGATCTAATAATGGAGACACGAGATTGAACAAGCAATATATAATAGTCATAAATATACCTCCCTTGTGGGCGATGGGCTAGCAACCTATCACTGAGATTTAACATTTTGTCGATCTCTCATACCCACATTGATGCTAAAAGTAGCACTGAAACATAAGTTTCATGTGCTCTGCCTACCCCTTTTGGGAATAAAGGCGTGAATCTATTTAACGTATTGTTATTCGATGATGATTCTATGAGCAACCGCTTTAGCCTAGTTGGTAGCGACCCTGCCTACGAAGCCGGCGCATTTATTTGTGTGATGAGTCATGGATGTGTTCTATGTATTTAAGTATTCATTTATCTACATATATTATGTATGTATATCGTCGTCTAGGACCCATAGTACAAGCTTTGTTTAGTTTGTGACTAGGTCGATTAGTATAAGATTGTTTTTGTGAAACCTACGTTTTGTTTTTTCCAATTTATTTTACAAACTTCCATTGGTTTAACTGGCAATATTATTTTCAAAATAAGCAAGTTTACAATCGTGCACTAACAAAGTTTGGAAAAACTTTCTTTGAAATTAAATTTTTCCACAATTAAACTACACATACACTAAAGCATAATATGTAATACGAAATCAGTTATGCAACGAGTCTAAACCCCAGGTACTAGTTTTACCTAACACTATTCTCACTTCTAGGATAAGCAAACCCGTAAACACAAGGCAAAGATACCATAACCAGCGCGAGATAAGATAACCGAGCATTTCAGAGCGAACTTTCGAGACAGGTGCCATTACGTCTCAGATAGCTGCTGCACACATTGTTGGTGTGAAGTTGACACAACCCATTATCGACGTTAAATAATAGAGCTTTGAACTGCAAGGCCATCTAGGTCGGTTCCTTTGCGTCCTAGTGCTGGAAGTGTGAAGTTTAGTGCCTGTTTAGAGCAGAGTGTAAAGAAAGTGTTGATAGTTTGAAACGACGTTCGAAGCTGTCACCTTTTAGAAATTCGTCAGATTTCAAATTTATGTTATTAATATGAGTGGGTACAATAGGTACAAACAAGGCTTAATCCGTTCATGAATGCATTTAGTTTTTTATTACTTTGTCTGTTTTATACTGTGGTGTGTGTAAATTATTACTAGGTATTCTCTTTTTGGGAGTCCGCTGGATGCGGATGGCGCAGGATCGGTTACTTTGGCACTCTTTGGGGGAGGCCTATGTCCAGCAGTGGACGTCTTTCGGCTGATATGATGATGATGATGATTCACTTTTTAACCAACATCACGATAAAGGGAAATAAAATGTACAGGGCCGCATTTCTGTTTATCTTCATTGACAAACGAGGTCTCTCGATTCAGTATTTTTTAATCCGATTCAGGCATAAAAGTGGCGAAATCCCTATGGCCACATGGGACACGTCATATTTAAATGGTTCGAATACTGACTAAGACATACGATAGTCAATATTCGATATTCTACATGTGACGTGTCCCTTACATCTCCCCTTTTTCCTGCCTGTGTTATTCTCATAGACAGAGATATAAAAGCCAAATCGCGTTCTATATGCGTATAGGACATACGAGTATTAGTCGTGCACTAACCAATGTATCACAATCGTGCTTGTCACGCAATCGGTTTGCTGTGTCTCATACAGTTGCATACATTACAGTTCAGTGAAACGTGCATGTCTGCAAAGGGATTGCATTGTATCCGAGGCTTTAATGGAGCATTAATACAGTTACATCGTACTGCCTGTTTACTAAGGTAAATGCAAGGTTCCAAGACATATCAAAAATTATTACTTCTTGATTGATTTCTTGGAGTTTTTTTTATTTATTTCATTGCATGTTTGAGAAAAGATCGGCGTGAAAAGGTGTAGCCAGCCTTATAACTATCCTGTAAATAGGTAGGTACTCGGTCGGCCATCCCTTACTTCCCGGCCTCTGTAGTAAATGTACCTACTATTATTTTAAACTTCAAATCAGAGACACCGTCACGAACGTGGCGGGTGGAATTATTGTGCGGCACTACAAATACATATTGTATCTGTGTCCGTGAGCTTAGTGTCTGAAAAATAAGAAATTAACACCAGGCACACAGAGGCAATGTGCATGTATATCAACGCACACAATATATAATGATTAGGCAATGACTCATCCACGTTCGGGAGACAAAATATAATGTAACTATCAGCCAAAGTAGTTCGTTGGCGGAGTTTTAATTACATTTTAAAAATGAGGCTTATTAAAACGTTATTACGAGTACACGAAGTAAACGTAACATATAATAAATAACATCTGCTATCAATAATGAGAGTTGCGGTCACTCGAAAACTCCATTTGGAATAAAAAAGTTAATTAAATACATAAAAAACATTGCATACATGTTTAACAAACAAACTCCAGTTTATTTTAAATTCCCCTGGTAATTTTGAACGCGGTTTACATAATGTTCCGTTTTGCGGTCGACCTATTAGCGTGTACAAAACAACAAACAATGCAAGTAAACCACAGTAGGTGATTCCTTTTTAATTACTTTTATTTTCTAGGAAATAATTCTCATTATATTTGAGAACATACTTGCGATAAATGGATAAGTATAATTATACTTATCCATTTATCACAAGTATGTTCTATGTTCTGTTCTATATTTATTAATATACCTACTTAAGTATATTAATGAATAACTTTTATTTTCTAGGAAATAATTCTTATTATATTTGAGAACATACTTGCGATAAATGGGTAAGTGATTCTCAATCGATTTTTTCCTAACCACTGAGTATTTAATTTCTAACCACTGAAATAATTCAATACACTTTTATGCGTCCTTTTATCCTCATATCTCAGTTAATTGATTACTCGTTTTTCGAATTCGTTAACGCACTGCATAATTGCTATCCGTAATACAGTCTAGGCCACAATTCCACTTACTTGTTCTGATGACAGAAATCGTCCCTAGGATATTGCTTGTATTTTATATGTTTATACTGTGAATCAAAAAGGCATAAATAATGTGAAAATATCACGTATAGGTACATAGATATAACAAAGACGCACAAAAAAAGCACTCGAAACAAAATCGTCTTACAACCCTCGATATCAATAAAAACCCCACCCCACTTTAAACTTGTCTCCGTTTTAATTTATTCTGCATCTCAAAGATCAGATATTAGAGCTATTGTTGCTACATAAAATTACTGTTCACATTATCAAGAGCACATTTCCCTGGGGTAAGGCCGCCCATTAACGCCAACTGTTCACATCGGTTCCTTACTATCGTAGGTAATTTATATTGCACACACGTTGTGTGGATACCCTGAGTTATGATTCGGCTTTCGCTTGTGGCTTCCGAAATGCTGAGAGCTGCGTTAATTTGTTATGTTGGTAGTTCGTTGGTTTTGTTTTTGGTGGGAGAATTTTTACGTTTAATTTCGAGGGAAATAATTATTCGGAGACCATTCACAGTAAACTGTTCCAAGCCGGCCTGTAGCCGCAGCATATTTTCTGACTGAATATAGTGTTTAAGTCATCATCATCATCATATCATCCGAAAGACATCCACTGCTGGACAAAGGCATCCCCCAAGGAGCGCCATAATGACCGGCTCTGCGCTACCCGCATCCAACAGACTCCCGCGACCTTTACCAGGTCATCAGTCCACCCTGTGAAGACAGAACCTTTCCGCACATTACACGTAGAAATGGATGGCACTGCTTAAGTATTAACATTCTATTTTCAACGAGATTTTGACGGGTATCACAATTTGCTGGCGCCCATATGGGGAACTGTAGTACGTACGTGTACATGTACTGAGCACCGGCAGGCGCCCAGACCGGACTCGGCACGTTGTACTGCGAATTTTCTTACTCGTCTATTAATAAATACAAAAGCTCACCAATTATAAATACATTATGTTTTATTTTTGGTGTTATGTGTGTTACGTACCGTGTCCTCACTGGATGGACCCAACGGAAGACATCATGCTGAGTTGGGCACATTTCGTGAGACTGCACAGATTTACTTCTTCTTTTGTCTTGTCATACTGTGTGTTTTGTTGTGTTATGTTAGGAATAAAATAATTGATATTTATTATACACATATTCAAGTTAGGAAGCAAACGGTCGTACTCACGCGTTTTTAATGACAACTGCAAGCAACATCTCCTGCCAGCATCTCCTGGTGATGCCTCGTAGAGAGGGGAAACACGTGTCAAGGTTTTGTCATTATTGGTGGTAGTTTGCTTTAATTATTTGCAAGTTTGCACGTTCGCATTACGTACGCCACAGCCGTGTTTACATATTTTGAGCTCTGTACCTGTATACTTTCATTTGACAGTACTTAGAAAAGTTAATGAAACATGGGAGCCTCATTAACGTCATGCAAATATTCACTTAAGGCTAGTCGAACGGAACGAACATAAATTGAACGGAATACTTTCCAAATTGAATTTAATGTAAGAATAATTTACCCTTAATTGATTTATGATTCGAGTTTGTAATAGTGATTCTGTTATACAACGAGGGTTTCTATCTGTCCTTTAAAAGTTGACCGAGATAGTCGGTGGCTGATTATTAGTTAAGTACAGTTTACCAACATTTTTTGTTGACACGTGTCAACAACTAAATACCTACCTGAAATAATTGGTAAGAAAATAAAAACGCTTATTTTTACTTATTAATATTTGTAATTCTCACACATCTTTTCCGTGATATTGCGCAACTTAAAAAAACAGTTTTTTTTTAAACTGCGTTTCTGTGAAAACTGGCACTGGATATCTATTTTATTAGTATAAAATACTAATTCAACGAATATTCCACAAAATGCGTTTATTTTCTTAATTTTGAATTATATACATTTCGTTAGCAGCGTTACACTGCTTAAAAAATAATATTTAATAATACTGCCACAATGAATAAGTTCCAACTGAACCCAGCACATTCGTAACACTTCATACTTAGACAAACGCAAACTTAGGTATATCCCGCAAGGTAATAGTCTAGATTTAGGGCAAGATAGGGGCGTCATCACACGGCGCGGACTCCGTTATTAGAAACCCCATTTTCACACCTCCCTTTGAATAATGTTGTGATAGCCTTTTTCAATTTGGCGCTTATGACTACTGAATAGGTGGATAAATATTCGCTTGGAGTCTGGATCTGCAAGCTTACGCTTGTAAAAGTGGGACCTCACTTTTCATCTGTCATCAGGACAGTTAAAAAAGTTTTAATGTAACTACAGGAGGCAATATCGCGTTGAGTTTAATATTTCAGGTTTCAATTGATGCTTACTAAGTGCATTATTTTTCCTTACAGCATTCGTGTTCATACTATTATATCATTAACTTACCCCGCCGGTCACCCATCACGAAACTAGACCTCTGCCTACGCTTAGTTGATATGCATCGCGGTGTCAAGATATATTTGTGGGTGAGCGTTGAGGTGAGCTTAAAACCAGTTTCAGAATAGGGGCGCTGGAGTATGAGTGCATGAAGACCAGAATCATTCTGAGGGTCGTGAGGTTGGAATGTGTGGGAACAGAACTTCTATAGACCTTCACTAAGGAAGAATTTTGGGCGAAGGCAGTCAAGTTCCGACATTTACGCGGTCGGTTACCTGACGTCACGAAGTTCCGTAACGCATCGCGATTATAAGGTTAGGGATATAAGAGGCAGATGGGCATTGGCAAAAAAAAGTAAGAGACTTAATTGTTAACTAACAAAATTAATTTTAGCCGCACGTTTGACATAAAGATAATCTTAGGAAATCAAATTTTACTGTATATAAAAAAAAACTAGTAATAATGTGCCCCTAGCACATCACAGACATTTGACAAGGATGAAAGAGACATTAACGCACTTTATAATCGAAAAAAAAATGCACAGATTTAAAATCATCATTGAGTGCTTACTACGCTTACGCACATGCCTGGCTCCAATATGGCATCGTGTTATGGGGAAATAGCACAAATATTATTAATCTGTTTCGATTACAGAAACGTCGTATAAGAATATTAGTAAATGTAAATTCCATGGTAAGTTGTAAATCTTATTTTGTAAAACTAAAAATCTTGACTTTAGTATCTATACATATATTTTAGAAATTTGCATTTTTGTCAAAAATAATCTCAGTCTTTTTCCTCAATATTCCTGCTCTCAAAACTTGCTACCCAAAACCAAACTGGCTAGGCCTAATTCAACACTTACAATGGTACACACAAGCCCTTATGGCATGTCAATAAAAATTTATAATAAAATCCCCGATACGATTAAAAACATTAATGATCAAAAAGAATTAAAAACACAATAAAATCATACCTCATGAGGAATGCCTCTTATACATTAGAGGAGTTTTTTAAGGCGCCGTAGGTTCAGCGAAGTGAAGCGTACAGAGTTTTTGAAACAATATAATGCGTCTGTTTATAATAATATGGTTTCGATAAAATACGCATAGTAATCTTGAGGCTTATCTGCAGGGAGATCAGTGAATCGAAACATGATTAAACAATTTTCGCTCCATAGAAAAAAATTACGAACATAGGTCTAAAAGGGTCTAAAATACACTTAAAATATATTTAACAAATTATGCACAAAAGCTAAACATATTAAAATGGTATCTAAAAATCGGCAATATAATGTTTGAGAGAAATCAGTGAATACTTTTTTATTTATTTAAACGGCAAAAAAATTAAATTAAAAAACATGATATCCGCGCTTCCGAGCACGCACTTTCATCTCGCTCACGCTTATGCTCAGTGAGAGGAACAGAAGACCATGAACCTACGGCGCCTTAATGATAAGACCCTAGACTGGACGGCGAAATATTTTTTTGAATCATTTAGGTTAGAGAATATATATATGTGAACAATTGTTAATTTATGACTGAGTAAGTAAAATGTACAATAATATTAAAGTTAATGCGAATCTGTAATGTAATATATTAAATTGCTTACTTACAGGGTTCATGTTGATCTGTGCAATTTATTTAAGATCTTATATGTATACTTACATGAGTGCAATAAATGATATGAATTATGAATTATGAAACAAAAGCGATATCTTAACGAAGATCTCTTCCGTCAAATTAAAAAGATGGAATCACGGCCCCATCTTCGGGAGGCTCTTGCAGTAATGTTAGTATGATCTGATATAAGCTTCAACATATATTTTTTAAACCGAGCCTAACGGAAATATTTTGCTACAAAAACTCAAAAACAGCTGTAAATTATTGAGACCCGAACATACTTGAGTATTACGCCAAGAGTACACGCCATCATTCAGAAGTCATTGCCACAGTAGAAGTATGAGTGTCAGTACCTTGACGTACTTTGGCATCCTCTTTCACGTTTACCAAACAAATCTAGCAAAACCAAGCTAGGCTAGAACGTTAAGAAAAATGTTTCTGCTTACTGCTGTAAGCAACAATCATCCTCCATGTCGATACCAAGCTTTTCGCAAGTAAAGTGCTATATTGTTCAGGAGGTCCGTGAAATGGAACGTGTCGCATATCGTTTTGGATTTTGATCAAGTAGCCTTGTTGTTGTACATGGTAAACCATGATACTTATAATGCTTTTACCGTTTCTGATTCTTGTTGTAGACCCCTGTCAATCTCGCTTTATCCCTTAACCTGCGTTCAATTTATTATGATTTGGGTTTTGTTACATTTTAGTAGCTTGCGATGTTATTATCTGTGAAATTTCTTACAAACCGGCCGACTTACGTGGGGTGCGAACGCCTCGTGAATCGATGATCGTTTGATGTTTGTTAGTACAAAGAGCAACTTAAATAGGATTGAAAGGAATTCGAAGTTTGAAAAAGGATTATGCTTCGTTATATACCAACGCAGCTTCACACTGCATTTCAAATTCTTTGAATCATATTTGTTCCTTAATGTATCTATAGATAGTCGTTTGATTTTAAGTTGTTTTAAGTATATGTAGCTATGAAAACCCAACCATACAAAGACAGAGATCCACATTCCTATCTATAATAATTTAATAATATATCACTGTCACACATCACATTTTAATAAGGTTGGAAGTGACCAAGTATTTATGCTAAAATATCATCATCACCTGGTCATAATGCACTTACTGACTGTTTTTACTCAACACGGTCGGTAATTCGTAAAGCCCCATATCGCATACTTATAGCCCTCACCTCGGGCCGCAAACACCTGCCATCTGGGCCATTCACGAATTCACCGCCCTAGTTACGTAAAGTACTATTATATATCTCACTCACTGTGAAATCTCACTATGTGTTTGGTATGCAGATATTACGAGGTAATCATTTACAATAACAAAAAAGAACACGCACGTAATGATACCGCATTGACTGTCGAAACAGCTTGTCGATATCTATAAAAAATAGTTTAGCAGCAACGTTCCGTGTCACCGAACTATAACTATCAGAATCAACCATAAACTTTGAAATACCGCTGCAGTATCAATTCTAAAACTTGGAACAAAACGTAGCAAAGTAAACGTATAGGTAGGTAGCAAAAACAAGTAGGCTGCAACAGCTGGGTATAACGATGTCACGCGAGAAAGCAATATATATCGGCACAGAAGACGCTATTTCCTAAGCCAGTTGCGGCCTGTAAATACTTGCTTGTCATAAGTATAGCATGGGGAATATTTCTACCCTGTTTATATGGATGGAAAATTTTAAATGGCGTCGCTTGAGTTCTCACGCAGTCTTCGGTGAATCATGTGGATGCTATCGATGTAATTTCGTAGGAGTAGGTTTAGTTTATGTTTGTTGTGTATTTATTTATTTTGTACTTTATTGAATGAACCAACAAACACCTTAGTTTTCGGAGCGAAAACAATCATTTGTCCCAATAACCTCGTCCGTAAATTAAGCTATTCGTAAAGCATTAAGTAAAGTTATAAAGAGTTTAAAAGTCAACACATAGCCCCCTTTGTAATAGTACAAAAATATCAAACATATTATTAGTGACGTCATAAACTAAAATGAAGTTAAGTATCTAACAGATTATGATTTTAGAATTGCAAGATTTTAAGGTAGGTATATCTTTACTCACAGGCAAAACACTACCCAGGAATTTTAAACATAAGGTGTTCTTTACTAAATAGGTAGGCACAACCTATGTAATTATCATATTGCAAGTTCCTAGAAAGGTGTAAACGGAGTATGTTTTGACATAAGTACTCCGTTATTTTAGACACAAGTTATTTTAAATTGCTACCTGTAAAAGAGTTCCACTAACTCGTAAATTCAATGCAAAATGGCAAGCCTTTGTATATATCCGCGAAATGAACACAAGTATGAATACATAATGTATTCTTAGAATAAGTCGAATATGACTTCAATAATCATTTCAGATACCGACTAAAGGAATATCAAAGTAAACGGTTTATCAAAAGCCTTATCCCCACGAGAGCCAAGAAAAATCAAGAGACAAAGCGCTGTCATTTTATATACGCTTGTATTTATTAAAACGGAGAGCAAGACTAGCAACCCTAAATTATGTAATTCAATCTTAGCTTACTTTTCCCATACTTATTAACTTTAAAAAAAGCTATCTATCTGTCTTTTTAAGACGAAAATATACATATTGACAATACAAATAGTACCTATGTAGACAATTGTTTATCGAAGGTAGCTCGGTCTATCGTCTTAGATTGAATATACGTTATAAGGCTGATAGCGGCACCATCCACGATGCATCATTTACAGGCCTCGAACTTTTCCTGCCAATGACGTCAAACCAGACATAGGATGATTTAAATAGTCTTTTCGTAAACAGTTACCTTTTATCAACATCTTTAATCAGTTTTACTTGTTGTAAGTAATTGTTTAGTTGTTACATTTTCTTTATTATATTTACTGTTTCTTTTTGCTATTTAAAAAGTTGCAATGCAATGTCATCTTATAAATTTATAAAATATTTTGATCACAGCATCCTGTGTGCAAAATTCAAGCCCTGCATGCAGAGGGGTAAACACGTAACGTTCCGAACGCGCGGTAGGACAGTCCAATTGCCATTTTTCAATATAATAATTATTACCTATATAGATCTTCCTAACGTAACGCATTGTACGCGCGTCAGGTAGATCAGAGGGGTAATCACGTAACGTTCGGAACGCGCGTTAAGACAGTCCAATTGCCATTTTTCAATATAATAATTATTACCTACATAGATCTTCCTAACGTAACGCATTGTACGCGCGTCAGGTAGATCAGAGGGGTAATCACGTAACGTTACGAACGCGCGTTAGGACAGTCCAATTGCCATTTTTCAATATAATAATTATTACCTATAGATCTTCCTAACGTAACGCATTGTACGCGCGTCAGGTAGATCAGAGGGGTAATCACGTAACGTTACGAACGCGCGTTAGGACAGTCCAATTGCCATTTTTCAATATAATAATTATTACCTATAAAGATCTTCCTAACGTAACGCATTGTACGCGCGTCAGGTAGATCAGAGGGGTAATCACGTAACGTTCCGAACGCGCGTTAGGACAACTTGACTGTCATTTTTCCATATAAAAAGTGACATTTAGATCCACCTGACGCGCGTAAAAATGCGTTACGTTATCGATCTGCTAAATGTTACTTTATGAATTTGAGAAACCAGTTGAATTGTCCTAACGTGCATTTGAAAAGTTATGTCATCTAAGTCTCTGATCATTTGTAGCGCGGTAGGTTCTTCTTCGTCAAATGATGCATCGTAAATAGTGACCCGTTGTCTCAATCATGAACAAATTTCAGAATGCATAGGCATACCAAAGGATCAAGGTGTCATTCCACCAATCAAATTTATGGTGATTAAACATGACTGATGGGTTGTAGAATACGGCTGCGAACTAGTAACATATATGTATTATATAATGAAAAACTCTTATGCAGTATTTCAAATCATCATGACTCGTTCCCTCAATGCTGATTGTGAAATCATGTCCTATTCTTGAGGACCAAAGTCCTCCATAGCCTCCTTTAAATGTCACGTATATACAAATATATTGCGTAATTAAACTACCATAACTTTGCACGGATGTTCTATATAAATGTATCTTAAATAATACATTGTCTATGCCATTTTATATATCGATACTCTTGCCTTGAATGCCTTTAAAGCTCTTTACCGTGGAAGTCGTGGGCAAAGTTGAGGCCTAAATCCGCAACATTGCCTGGACGAATCTAAGGAAACTCCATGAGCGGTCAAATAACTGATTTACATTTGAAATCGACAACGGTTGTTGCGATACGGTAAAGTTAATTTAAGATGCAAATACAAAGTTGTGAAGATTTCTATAGCAAAGATAATCATAGTTTTTGTAAGACAGGCAATGTTGCACCTAGTTAGCAGTTTACAGTTAATGCTTAGATGGCGACATGGCGTTAAATAAATTTCCGCATACCGCCCATTATTAGTGCGTATAATCCATTTAAAGGAATATGCGCGCGCAATATATTCTAACGCGCAATTAGTGAAACCGACGCCATTACGCTGAAGTACAAGTTAAATTAATGTCGGGTTACAGTCACTCGAAAGTTCCATTATCATTAGGAAACACGATAATGCTTAGGTGATACGTCGGCAGTCGACATGCACGAATGTGTACATTTAACGTGTTCTAGCTTAGAAGCGTACCTACGGATCTTACCTTAGAAGTTTGGGAAAGCTGTGTTACGACTGATATATACTATTCGAGTTTGCTTCAACCTAAATTACTTTACTGTAGTTTTAGGAAACGAGATCAAACTCATGATCTAAACCACAGAATAAGTAATAGTGCTGTAGCACAGAACGTAGTCCCTTACTGATGTCCGTAACTGGCTACACCATAAACAATACGAGAGTGCGATTTAATGTAAGGAAGGTTGGTTGACAAACCAATAAACAGCCAAGGAATGTATTTTAATTCATTACGTGAAATACCCAGTTTTAATAAAGTAGAAAAGGTAATATTCTTTAATCAAATCAAGACATTTATTCGTGACACACACAACAAAGATAATAAAAGAAATAAAATAAAAAAGCACTTTTTTCTTTGCCACGAAATGGACCCAGCTCAGCATGTATTGTGTTAATGATTTTAGGTCTATCGCATTTTAAGTGTACCTAAGTAATTTCGCGCCATACTTAATCAGAGTAAGGGTGCGTTGCACCAAACCATCTGTAATTATATGCGGTGTTCATTAAAATCGGAATGTATGGAAGGTTCGCAATTTTCTATGAAACGACAGCTGCCAGGGCGCCATATTTAACATTGATCGGTCTGTAATCGTGATACAAACCTCCCTAAGAAAAGCCTATCTTAACTAATATTATGCCTGTCTTAAGTAATATTATAAATGTAATAGTTACGCTGCCTGCTGATGCTGTCATGCGGCTGAATGCGGATGGCGCAGGACCGGTCACTTTGGTACTCTTTGGGGGAGGCCTATCCGTCCAGCAGTGGACGTCTTTTGGCGATACGATGATGACGAAAGTAGGTATTTATTGGGCACGCTGCCCCACTTCGTGGTGCGCGTGCCCAATAAATATGAATGATAAATACGACTACAAATGATTTGAATAAGTTGATACGATTGTAATGTGCCCCAGCTTGCCCAATGCCTACAAATGATTGTTGAATGTAGTTGACAAAACATCCTAATGCACAAACGCACAGCGCATGTTAACGCAACTGAGCATTCAACTTGATCGACGTGAGGGCATCCGAATGTCGCTCAAGTTCAATTACGATGATCGCTAATGAACGTTACAAAAATCTGAATACACAAAAACTCTCAGCAGCAAAAGGCCTTACCGGGTGCCAGGTTCATTCTTCTGTTTTATATTGCATTGTCCTGGCACCCGGTTCAGCGAAATGGTAAAAGCTTAACGCGACGTACCAAGTTTGTTGGCCAAGCAACCATGATACGTCTGAACCCCTGTTACCAAAGGCTCACACACAATTACACATTAGGCTCCAAGGAGACTCTAACTATCGTTGTGAGGCGTTTGTCACACTCACACAGCACATCGCAGAGCTGGCTAGACTCTTTTGACATGGTGTGTAAAGCATGGGTACTACCGTCCACTGTAGTAGTTGCGTCATACCGGAATTCGCCTGATGCTACTCGCTCCGATATTACGTCGCCACGTAGGGTTTGTGTCATACTGGAATTCGCCTGTTGCTACTCGCTCCAGTAATACGTCACCACGTTACCAAGTCAACATCGCAGAGTTAGCCACGCTCTTTGATGCCGTTAAGTGGTAAGAGTCGTGTGAACTAGTGGACGAATAGCTCACACTTCTCCGACAACTACATCACGTAAACTTTTATATATATGAAGTAATCTAAAAAACTTCGATAGCGTGATGCAGAACTTCGAAAAAATATGATTCGAAGACAAACCATGAAATAAGGTGTGTTAAGTTCAATTTCAAATGCATAATTTTGATGATATACGGTTTTACATTTCAAGCAACATTGCTTGTGTGACGTCGTCGTCCAGTGGTAACCAAATCCTAAGCATATGAATATCACAGAGTAACACAGTAGGCACTGGTCCCACCGCGAGCGAGTAAACTATGAGCTATCGGCTATTTTCAGCGTTGCCAGATGGTTACATTTCTTACATTTTTCGTAACTTTTGACCCGCTCAAATTTGATCACGTAACATGTATGTAACATTTGTTCAGGGAATTTTCGTTTTAACAATGCACATTTCACGTACGAATGAAAAACGTAACTTTTGCAGCAAAAATGCAACATTTCAATAAACGAAACGTAACTTACGAATCAAGGGCCCTAGCTACAATTTTTCTAGCCCAAGAAACGAACAAAAGATAATCGCTTCCGTGTAAATAATAAAAGAGAGAGATATATATTTATAGTTCATCGCTGTTCACACTGCTGGCGAGGACACTCTCCCGACGCCCTGACGAGTAAGCTATAATCCCTCTCTTTTATTTACACGCTAGCAATTATCTTTTGTTCGTTTCTTGGGGTAGAAAATAGTCGATAGCTCATAGTTTACTCGCTCGCGGTGGGACCAGTGCCTAATAACATTATCACAGAGTAGGGGTTGTAACAGAGATCTCATATAGTAAATTTATACATTATTCCGAACTTAATAATTAAAAAGGTAAGTGATTTCGTTCGCAGACGTTTCTGCCAGAAAAAATATAAAAAGTTTATTTACTTGTTAGTAACATTAAAAAGGCTGATAAAGTATGTTAAATTAAGTAACGTTTGATTTGTTTTAACTTTTATTAACCATCCAACAAACAAAAAATGGAAGCTGTTTGATTGTTGATACAAAGTTTACATGAGCTAATCACTTAATAAACCTATTTCTTTTGTTTACTTCATATTAATTTTTTTCAGTAGAAAACCTCTGGTACCTATCATACTCTACATGTACCATTTGTCGATTATGCATAAATTGAATACGTTAGTCAATGCACTTCACCTAACGATATAATTGATATGGATATGCCTGTATGCGAAAATTCTAAACTAAAGATACTACCTACTCATACCACTGCTTTTATCAGCTGAATAAATATAGAAATCACACAATCGTTCATTTTTAAAAAATAAGTGTTCTTGCTTTTTACATAATTATTACGGTTTAGCGCGTATGGAAAAAGTTATTTGTGGAAGTTAGCAATACAATCAACCTTGTGAATGAATACATGAAAGTTACCTTTTCCAGTGACTATAGTTTCATCTCATTTCGATTTCTAGATAAAGATCTAATTCAACTTCGTCAAATCCGTATCCATGTTATGTTTTCGTTGTAAAATAGTGCGCGTTAGCTAATAGCTAACCTAAATTTCGCATTTCATTTGATACTTGTTATTCATTAAAAATGTGCTTTTTAGTAAAAAAACACCGCCTCATTTAAGAACGTAACAAGTGATATATAACATTAATCCGTTTTTATGTTTACGTATGATACCATACTTTACGAAATCAAATAACATATTTTCACAATTGGCACATAAAATAAAAGAAACAAAACTGACAACTCAGTATTTTTTTTTGGTTAAATAGCGGAGGTATCAGACGATACAATTATTCCTGAAATTATTGCACCACCCTGCGATCAGTATATTTACGTGTTATTTTGCTGAAGTGTTACCTACATCAATTCATAATGTGAGTATTAATTTATTTTGTGTCTTAACTTAATCTTTAAATCTTAATTTCTTAACTAAAGTATTAACTTGCAGTGTTTTTTTAGGTCCGACTCTGAGCTGTCATACCGTTCGCGAAGCCCGTCGCCGCATCCGAAAAAAAAGTGCATAAACAAGCGACGTGAACGTTCTTTAAGGTACCTAATTATTTCTCACTGTGTTAACATTGTATTGCTAAAGATATCATGAATTATTTGTATTAATTTATTTTAATTTGTTTCAGCCACGAAACTGTACGAGTTATTCCTGTTGCAAGTTCTCGAAAGGCTGAACCTGCGGGACCATCGAAGCGCAAGAAAACAACTGCAAGGTACCTAATTTATATTTATTTATTTGTTGTAAAAGTGTCTCACAGGTGAGTAGGTATTTTAGACCTCACGCAGTGCAAGTGTGGGTTGGAGACTTCACATACACCCTTAATTTTCTATACAATTTTTGTAGTGATAATATATTTGATACCTCTGATAAGTGTACATTATTAAGTTATGTTATTAACATCAGTTTAAGGGTGATCCTCAAGTTACGTATGTATAATATATTATTCTTGTTCACAGCGCAACTAAGAAGGGCGGTACGGATCTGTTCCAAATCATTCGCGACGAGGAAAAATGTGTGTCCGCAACCGCATCATCTGAGCGAGCAACTACGTCATCGTTCTCTAGCCGCGTGTCTTCCGGTACATCACGTCGCACCATAATCAGACCAGGTGACTTCTTCATCGACCTTAAGGTGTATAAAATACAAGATCATCAAGCAGAGACCGATGCTTTAGAGCGTTACAAGAAGGCCTTGGTAGCACTCAGACTGCAGTGCGAAGAAAAATCTATAGAGTGGGAACAGTGTCAAACACTTATTGGTACCGCATTCGAAGTTTTTAAAGATAGTGAGACTTCATATTATAGTAACGTAAAGAAAAATTAAGTGATAGGTATTTAGATCAGTAGATTTTAAGTTTAGTTCGTTGATTTTTTGTTTTACATAATGCCTTTTTGTGTATCGTGTAGCACATCTGTAGAAAAAAAATCGTGGGTAGGTCATCTGCGTAGTAACGAACATAAAACTAAACATAATTGTATTCAAGAAATCGGGGACGGTGTGGTAATGGTACAGTCAGCATTCCGTAATCGCATTGCAACTTATCGAATTTCGGTAGAAAATAACCTAATCACAAGTTCTATTGACATATTTATGAACTCGATTCGCGAAAAAATTAGTACTCTTTTAAATAAATCACTTCGGGTACATACCTGCATAAAAGTAAACTTAGAACTTTATGGGATGTTTATGTTGTTTAAGAATAACAGTCAATCTATGAAATCTTTTGGTACAAAAAATAAGATTTTGTACCAAAGTTTTGATTTTGATCGGTATTACACAGAAGTTATAAATTGTTTTAAAAAAAAAGTCGAAGATTTTGAAGAGCGTGATAGCGGCTGGACTTTTTTAAATAATTCACACTTGGAAATTAATATAAATAAATATCAACCTTTGCGTGGATCAAGCTTTATCAAACTGCCGAAAGTTATACGAAGTAAAAAAGCGTGCATTAATATCGAGAACAAAGATCAATGTTGTTTTGCATGGTGCGTAACTGCGGCTTTATTCCCTGCTAAAAAACATCCTGAAAGGGTATCTTCGTATCCTGATTTTAAAGACGTACTAAACACTGAAGGCTTGTCTTTCCCGGTTACGTTTGATGAAATTAGAATATTTGAAAAAAACAATCCAACACTACAATTTACCGTCTTTGGGTTGAAAAATAATAAAATAGTAGGTCCGCTTTATAAATCAGAAAATAACACTCAGGTAAAAAGAAAAACTATTCACCTGTTGTTATTAGAAAACACAAACAGTTCTCATTTTTGTTTGATCAAGGACTTGTGTCGACTAGTAAGGAGTCAAGTTACTGCCCACCATGCAAAATTATACTTTTGTGAAACGTGTTTAGTATTTTTCTCGAAAGAAGAACAACTAGATAATCACTTGTGCTCTGGAATAGTCACTCAGCTGCCTGACAACGGTACGGTTATTAAATTTAAAAATTACGAGCGCAAGCAAAACATGCCATTTGTAATATATGCTGATTTTGAATCACTATTACAGAGATCGGGTGAATGTGATTGTGACGCTGACTGTACTACTCATAACACTGTCAACACAGATATTTTGCAACATCACACGCCTGCTGCGTTTGCGTACTATATTGTATGTTCAGTTGATTCAGCATATAATCGCTACGTTTCATACCGTGGTATTGATTGTGTAGACAAGTTTGTAGATTCGATTTATAAAGATGTAACAGAAATAAAAAAAGTTTTGAATATGAATACGCCAATCAAATTTGATATTAACGATGATATAAGTTTCACTAGCGCTACGCGATGTCATATATGTAATAACTTCTTATTTTCTGACCGTGTCAGAGACCACTGTCACATTTCTGGTTGTTACAGAGGTGCAGCTCACAGTTATTGCAATTTACGATTTAAACGCCCATCTTTTGTACCCATTTATTTTCACAACTTATCAGGATACGACGCACATTTGTTTATAAAAAAGTTAGGTGAGGCGAACGGTACAATGAAATTAATTGCGAAAACTAAGGAAAATTACGTTTCCTTTACGAAGTTTATTCCAATTGAAGGTGAATTTTTTCAGCTTCGTTTTGTAGACTCTTTTAGATTTTTGGGTACTAGTTTAGAAAAATTAACAAAAACCATGAAAAAGGAAGATTTTGAGCATTTAAAACGTTTTTTTCCGAATTGTACTAAATTTCAATTACTAACGCGTAAAGGTGTTTATCCTTATGAATACATGAGTAATTGGGAGCGTTATAAAGATCAATGCCTTCCTCCTAAAGAATGTTTTTACAGTTCTCTCTCAAATGAAAATATTTCGAAAGATGACTATGAGCATGCATGTTTAGTATGGAAAGAGTTTAATATCGATAATTTAGGAGAATATACTGATTTGTATCTCAAAACGGATGTCCTCCTATTGACAGATATCTTCGAAAAATTTAGAGAGACTTGTAAAATAAATTACAACTTAGATCCGGCTTTTTACCTGACGGGACCGAGTTTATCATTTGACGCAATGTTGCTTAAAACTGGGGTTGAATTGGAGCTAATTACTGATTTTAATATGTTATCAATGATTCAGAACGGAATTCGGGGCGGCGTCTGCTTGTGTTCTCACAGACATGCAAAAGCTAATAACAAGTATGTGCCAGATTACGACCCATCGCTACCCGACTCGTACGTTATTTACATAGACTGTAACAATTTATATGGGTATAGCATGTATCAGTCCTTGCCGTTATCAAACTTCAGGTTTTTAGATCAACATGAAATAGATGTATTAGATATTACACAAGTCGATAACAATGCTAAGTACGGTTTTATATTAGAAGTCGATTTGATATACCCGAAAGACCTTCACATTGAACATAACGACCTACCTTTTTGTCCTGAAAAGTGTATACCTCCAGGAGGTAAAGATAGTAAACTTGTACCTAATTTGCATGACAAATACTTTTATGTAATTCATTATGTTTATCTAAAAACCTGTCTTAAACATGGATTAAAACTGAAAAAAATACATAGAGTCATCACGTTTTTACAAGATTCTTATTTAAAGCAATAAATCCACCTTAATACAAAGTTGCGCCAGAAAGCTACCTCAACTTTCGAGCAAGACTTATTTAAAGTTATGATTAACTCTTTATTTGGAAAAACGTTAGAAAACAATTTAAAAAAAATAAACGTTCAAATGGTTAACCACTGGAATGATAGTACGAATTTAACTAAAAAGAAAACCGAGGCTGAGAAATTAATCGCAAGTCCACATTTCCACAGTGCTTCGGTTTTTAGTGAAAATTTGGTGGCAGTTCAGATGAACCTTGATCGTATTATTTTAGATAAACCAATATATATCGGTTTTACGGTTCTAGAATTGTCTAAAAGTCATATGTATGACTTCCATTACTCAGTATTCAAACCCATGTATGGAAATCGAATACAGATGTGCTATATGGATACAGATAGTTTTATCTATAATATACAAACCAAGAACTATTACAGAGATTTAAAAACTTATCTTTTACCTTATTTTGACACAAGCAATTATAGCTCAGACAATGAACATCGCTTACCTATTCAGAACAAAAAAGTACCGGGACTTTTCAAGGATGAAATGGGTGAGAAATACATAATTGAATTTGTAGGTCTTCGATCTAAACTTTACTGTATCAAAACTAACGACGATGTCATTAAAAAAGTTAAAGGTGTGAAAAGGGCGGTTATACATGAATTAGGTATGTCAGATTATGAGCAATCATTGTTTCATGCCGACGTTATTAAAAAGAAAAATATTTTATTTAGATCAATTAAACACGAAATATTTACACAAAGTGTTAACAAAATTGCGATATCTTCTAATGACGACAAACGATTCATTTCTGCTGATAAAATATCTACCCGAGCATGGGGGCACACAACGATACTTAATATTTAAAACCTATATAGTTCTTGGTTAGTACGATTACTAGAACATACTGTATTTTTTGTATAATTAACTTAAGATGCTTTTTATTAACTGTATTCCTTTAAACACTATATGCTCAGGCAATAATTTCATGCTTATCTGATTTGAAATGTTTGTACATATTATTGGTTTGTTAATAAACGTAACATTGTCTTTAATTGACGCTATGTAATTTATGGAAATAAACATGAACCTCGAATTTCGTTTTTTCTTTCAATTAATAACCAAACCCTATTGACTAGTACCGCTAAGTCTAAATAATATAGTACTTAGCTATGTACATTTATTTTTATTTCCTAACTAGTTCCGATGCATATTTATATTATTAGACTTAACTGTACGTTTCAACTACCGATATTCCGTGAAAACAAGTTACAACCTGTAACTTTTAATTGCATAACAAATAAGCGGATCTAGTAGTAACATGATCCCAAGAGTAAAACATAGGTATTTGCCTCGTGCCACAGTTCTTCGAACTGAATATTGCATTGTAGTTTGATGCGCTTGCAAAAAATAAATTTATGCGAAGCAGTTATAATAAAACAATACCTATGCACTTCCGTTAGGGTATAGTTTCATTTATAATAAATCGAGCAAATACATTGTTTTATATTTGAGGACATCGCGGTTTATTTGAGTATATAATCAACCTTACCATGAATTAGTTAATTCATTTATAAGTACGTATTTGTACACGATACGAGTATTACCCTACAGTGAATAATCTTAACAATTCACAGTTTTTCATCTGATATCTGCTGGTAAGTTTTAGTTATTTTTCTAGGATTTAAACGTTAACTATATGGAATGTATTTTTGTGAGATATTTTAGTATACAGTGAACAGATTAAATAATGTTTTCTTTAATTTTGTTACAGCAAAATGGAACACGTAGAAGACACGCCTCTATATTTGTCGCAGGTGTTCGCTCAGAACCCATTTCCTGATGATGACGGTGATGATGATGTCAACATCGACCTTGTAAATAAAATAGTGAATGCGAGTCAAAAACAAAAAACTAAAAAGAAACAAACCAAAATCCAGAACAAAGTGCAAAAACGAAGTGTTCCAGGACAGCTTCCGTCGTTTGTTATTAATAAAAAGCCAGGAAAGGGCTACAGGTTAATCAAAATCCAGATAATTAACTTGCAGGACAACGAGTATAAAGAAGTGTCGGAAAGCGAAGACGTGATCTTAAGCGCACAATACATAGCAGACGACGGATTCGATGAAATTATCGACAGTACGGAGAGTGTAATCAATAAAATTTCAAAAAAACTGTGTGGATATAGTGTTGGTTATTAATTTTCTTATTATTTTAATGTGGAATTTAAATAAATTTGTTTTTAATATTTTATGGTTTCATTCCTTAGTTTACACACAGACAGTGTCATGCACGAAAACGCACCCTCCATAGCAAAGTTCAATACTATCAAATTATCAATATTAGGTGCTAATAGTTGTATGGAGGGGTGTGACTTCGTGGATGGTACTGCAACATATGGATGATATAAAGTAAAACAACTGTTTGATTAGTACACATTTTATTAATTTACAAAAAAACATAAATTATTATCTAAATACCATTTTTTAAGGCACAATATTTTTTGTGGTGCACACAATTATAGGCTTCACTTTTAATACAATATTTTTCATACAAATTTCTAAAACTATGTTGTTGTTTTTCATCTAAATCTAAAACGGTACAACCAGGAAACAAATGCTTAACCCATAGTACTTTTTCTGCACCCTTTACGAAAATCTTTTTGTCTTTTAAGTAATCTACAATGATTCTTTTAAATTCGCGGTGGTCAATATAACCCTCACGCCACAAAATGCCACAATTTTTTTCCAACCACGTAACCTGTCTTTTTTCGATTGAAGATAGACTAGAAAACGGGTATGGCGGCTTTACCAAAAAAACTTGTGTATATTCATTTGTGGCGAGCGCAAATTCCTTTATTATGAATTCATTATTACTCCATTTAAAACCCTGAAGATCAACGAATATGTAGTCCTGCATTATGATTATTTATGATATCTTTTTCGTAATATTACTTAAAGGCTTGTATTCTACAATACTATCATTCAAAATCAAGCAATAAGCTGACGTCTGCGGGGGTATAGTTGATTCACACTCGAATTCAACTCGCACATCAACCGAACCGGTTTTTAAGGTTTCGTTTTGACGTGAACAGTCAATAACAAATAAAGGAGCAATATTTTTAAAATCTTGCGGGCTTAGCAAAGGTGCCTGAGCACGGTTATAATAAGACTGTTGAAATTTTGCATACTGCTCATATAATATAGGAAACTTTTCGCTAGAAAAACTGACATCAAAACTTTCATAAGGAAAGTAGCTTGAGTTTAAAAAAACCTTGACATCTCTCAAGTTACAGTGATCGAAGTGTGTTATATCTTTATCACCAACATTTTTTCGTGCCGTTTTCAATCCGATTATAATGTAACGCGGTTTCTCAATTTGAGATGAAGTTTTGATAGCCCAAGAATGCTTAGACGTTTCAGGTAAGAGAGGATATTCATACAAATCCCAGTTCCTAAATGCTATTTGAATTGCACGATCTCTTTCCAAACATTTCAGTAAGCTCAATCTTTCTCGATCAGACACCTTAATATGTGGCATACGCCATACTATTTTTGAGATAGTTATATTGTCTATATATTCATTCGTATTTAATTTAACGCTATTTAAGTTAGTATTAGATCTTAAAAGAATAAGTTCATGCTTGCAATTAATAATTATTTTGTTGTAATCCTCAGCAAACCCAAGAATTTTGTTTAAAGGTATAGACACAGAAAATGATCCATGTGAAATTTTTGTACCGGTGATATCCCAACCCCATAACTTAGACATCGATGCTTCAAGTTCATTCATGGATACAAGAGATTTCATAGTAGTTGTAACCCCTACATTTTTAATTTTATCGATTTCGATTCCATTGAGCTCGTATCGAATGTCTTGAAATAGGTGGAGTATTGGATTATTCGTAAAAAGAACAGACTTCACCTCTTGTTTCGTTTCTCTATTGAATGCAGTTATTGTACCTTCTATGTATAAAGTACTTGCTGATGGTAGTACGTTAAGATCTTGCTGATTAATAGGTATGCGTATTTCATCATTGAAGTTAAAACTTGTAACGTATGGCTTATACGAATGATATTCAAAGCTCTCTATTGAGTTGTCAGAGGTGAAAGATTCTGTTAAATTTAATATACTCATTTTATTAGACCTATGCTTTGCAAGAATTGTTTGTTTTGTTTTGTGAGTTGCACTTTAGGTCTTCTTTTCTTGATTGCTTGATGAGAACTAGCACTGATTTTCATTGGGAGTGAAGTTTTATTGAAGTCTATCATTTTTTTCTAAGGTGTAAATATATCTGAATCTCTTCACCACGTAAATTAACCAAATTATTGTTAACGTCTAATATTTTTACTGTAATTGAACTTAAACTGTTTTGAGTAACAGGAAAATAAATTACGTTTTTCGGTGTTTCTATAAGTCGATAACCTGGCGGTACGTTAGGTACAAACTCGTGAATTATATGACTAGGTTTTCCATTAACAAATGAACCGCTCACTATGTCACATTCAATGCGGACTATGGTTGTAGACAGAATGGAAACAGGATAAGGAGATTCTGTTAATATATTAGCTTGAATAGCTTCGGATCCAAAACCGAGTAAGCTACCAATAGATCTCTCTTTATCGAAATAAATATTTTGCGAACATAAAATAGATGTTTTTAAGGTATTATTATTACATGTTAGTGAAAACGAGCATTCTTGTAGGTGTTCCTTAAGGTAATCACCAATATCTTGAAGCTCATATGATCCTTCGGGAATTTCAATTGTTTTGTTTTTTCCGTAATAGAATTTATTGTTCCTGTAGTCTATGTTAGGTATTGAATTAAATGTTGATATATACAACAGACCACACTCATATTCTCCATCCAGTTGAAGAGCTGGCGAATGGTTTGTTATCAGAGTGGAAGATGATCCAGTTATAGACAAAGTGAACGACATCGTGAGAATGATAATTTGTTTATTGATCGTAGGTATTTAAACGCTTACACCAATATTGTTTTAAGTATTTAAGACATAAATGTCCACAATTGAAGGTGTTAAACTTTTGATACGTGTTATAATTATAGTAAATATCGTTGTTATTTAAATACTTCTTTAGCTCTAACGGAGGTGGAAGGTCACCATAACTATTAAAATATTCACAATAACTGTTGTCTTTGACATAGGCTACCCAGTGAGTTCCATTGTTTTTAGAACTGTCCAAGTTAACAATTCCACATTCTACTCTTTTAGCACGCTTTGGTAAATTGTCTCTCATATAAACTCCGCGAAAATGTGGAATCTCTGTAGAGTGTTTTAAGATGTCAATATTTGAAAGAGCACGTCTGGGTAACCTATCACTTAGTTTTTTGAAGTATTTATACACAAACCTCTACCATTTTTATATGGTTTAATATGTAATCCTTTTCCTAATGCAATAGATTCCATAATTTTATTATGTCGTTCTGATTCAGCTAAGTTCTTTTTTGCAGCTTTGTAATCACCTACAGCTTTAACGATTCCAGCAGCTCCTCCCGCTAATGATCCTAACGCAGAAAGTCCAGCAAAAATAGGTATCAAAGGTAACAGACCTCCCGTTTTTGGAATCTGTATTAAACGAGGTAGCTGTATCTTAGAGTTCTTAGCAAAAACTTTTTTGGCGACAACAATCGCACGATCCATGATATTATGACCTTTTATTTTTGGGTTCTTTTTCAACTCATTGCGTATCTTGGACACAAAGCTTTTGAATGATTTCATACCTGCGTCAGCCTTTAGTTTCGATTTCATAACTTTGCTCACTAACCAAGAGCCTATTTTTTCTCCTATTCCTACATCTTTCGACTTAGTTCTTCGTTTTGCCATTTTGTAAAGTTCTAAATCTGCGCGATGTCTATCAGCTAAATCAGGATATTTATCATAAGCTATGTCGTGTTTCATACACGCGTCATCTAGCGCATTGATTCCTTTGTCACCTCTTTGTAACCTTTTATGCAATTTTGTACCTGGTCCGCAATAATTATACCCAGGCAAGTGTAATTCAAATGGTAAATTATTAATGAGACTATTTAATAGTCCTCTCCCTTTCATATCAGGTATGATAATGACAAATTTCGTTTAAAGAAAGTCAATGTTTATATCAGCCGTATGAGGACTTATTACTTCATCATTTTCACTATATTTTTGAAATGACACTGAAGGAACCAGATTTAAAACTTGCTCTAAATATTGATACATAGGTTGAAACAAGGTTTTAGAATATATATAAACATTTTGGAAGCGTAAACCTTGTTCATGGAGCAGTAGACCAACAATCAAATTAGTTTTTCCACAGTTAGACGGACCGCATATTATACAGCGAATAGTATCAGGTAAAAGTAAACCATGACGGTAATAGCGTTTATTGTGTGAAGAACAAACGACATCCAACTGCAATTTTTGAGGTTGTTTTACGAATTTCATATTACCAATAGGCACGTGCAACAAACCTGAAACTAAATGTGTGAATAGTATGTTTTTTGAACTTGAGAGTATATATTAAATAGTTCCGAGATTCCAACAACCATTCATTTTATTGGGCTCGCGCACCCAAGCTTAAACGTGCACAGGATTTTAGTAACGGCTCGCGTTTTGTCGATAGCGTAGGTACACACTGTAATTGGGTTCGCGTTCCTCAAGACTTACAAACGACCGTTGAACCGAATGAAGATGAACGCATGACAATCGTATCAACTTAGACAGTAACAATCATTTGTATTTATCATTCATATTTATTGGGCACGCGCACCACGAAGTGGGGCAGCGTGCCCAATAAATACCTACTGACGAATAACTAGTTACGCTATATATCTTTTTTTCTCACAACTTCAAACACAAAACCGATTTAGTTTTGGTGGTAAATAGGTTTAATCTTGTACATTGGATACATTGGATATCTACCTACTTTTTATCCTGAAGCCGTGTTTAACCTTTTCGGGTCTAAATTACTTTTACTGCCGATTTGATTGATTTTTAGGTGTTCAGGATCACCACCACGGCCTGTTGGTGATGTAGGTACCTAATTTGAGTCGTTCGAAAATGGAAAAAATGGACATAGGAGTGAGATAGACAATAAGTACTAATTAAACATCTCACGGCCATGAAAAAGATAAGGGGCAGTTTAAAACGACTACCTACTATTCCCTTAAGCGATTCAAGTTAACTACCTTTAATAGTGATTTTCTAAGCATCGTAGCTTAAGCGTACTAAACTTGGTATTAGATATTTCAATCATTACATTTTCTATATAGTAGATAATAATTAGGTACTCAGGCAAGTCAGTCAATTTTGTAATTATCAGGTTCCTACTTTACTGTTAACTTAATGTTGTATGTCTTATCAGCCCATCACCTGCTACGCGATCAATTGTTTGAATTAAAGTTTGTGAATAGTCCGATACGATTAAAATCCAACCTAACCGATGATCAAGTTAGATTGAGTTAAATTGTTAATAAATCATTCAAAGACCGGAGCCTTAATATCGCCACTACCTGCTCTGTAGGTATATGTCGTGTTATGTTTCTGGTAGTGGGTAAGGTTGCCAGAGTTCCCGAGGAGGTGTTATGATCAGAGTGAGGAACCTGCGTTCATCTTTAGCCATCAACACAACGAATCCTCAAACCAATAAAAGGTCAGGCACGCGGCGCTAGTGATTCTTCTGGAACCGTCGGAGTATAAAAAAACTAAACAGTCAGTCGTTTTTTTTTCAAGTCCTAATACTCCCACTCCCAACGGTCCGTACCTATAGCCACTGCTTATGTTTATGTTGCGTGTAGGTGCTTTCAGTAGAGAGTGCACGTTGATAGAACTTTTCTCGCTTTAATTTTTTCTCAGTCGAAACAATAAATATTCATCGATACGTTCTTCGGTTCACAGCGCTGCGGAATTTGAATAATTGGCTGATTTTTATGCAGTTGAATTAATGCAATTGGTATAACGATTTTATTTGGTACTGACACTCGACGCGGCGTAAATTTGCTGTCAGCGTTGATGATGGAAAACTTACGAATATGCGAAAATCATAATTAAGTGCAATAAACGAAGTAAGTGTAAAAGGATAATGAAATGAATCGATATTTCGATTTCAAAATAACTGCGGCTTATACCTTGATCTTGTATTACGTACATAAGATGCAAATAGAACTTACATTTGGACGAATAAATTACCAAGTAGGTTCCAAGATAAACATAATAAAAACATAAAGACAATGGATCCATAAGTTGATCTAGAAAAAAAACTGTGTTACGAGCCTGGGTTTGAATCCACGGCCACCGGCACGTCTATCATGAGATGGCCGCGACATACTCTCGATTTTTCTCGCATTATCCGTCTCCTTCTTATTAGAACACTTAGAACAAGAGGCATAGTACGAGAAAATGTCGCGGCCGTCTCATGATAGACATGCAGGTCGAAAATTGCGTAACTTATCGCTCGGTACAGTGACTAAAGTACCTAAGTATATTATTGTATATATTTGCAAAAATACAGTGGTATTGGATGTTACAAATTGGATACGTTCTGTGCATTTTGTTAGCAAGCAATTTAATTCACATGTCAACATCAAAATAAATAGGTAAAAATAATCATCAAAAATAAAATTAAAAATAAATAAATACAGGAATTTAACATAATCGTAAAACATTGTCATTCAATAAATACTAATTTTTGATTTTTATGCTCTAAAACACTCGTCAAGAAGCCAGTCTACTATTTTTTTTCCATTTCAACTCATGTCCCTATAGTAACTTAGTTTTCTGGTAGGTTATTATACATTTTTATGCACATATTAACCACATTTCTGTCATACATCACCTTGTTACAAACTGGTTTATGCATAGGATTCATTGTGTACATGTGTGTACAAATATATATTATGAATACCTATATAAATTATGAAGTAGCTCTCTAATATTTGTGATCAAAATGTAATATAGGTATGTCTGATAAACCGAAGGGTGCATATCAAATCGGTCAGTCTGTGTCGGAACAGCTGCTGCGGATGCATCCGCAGATTGCTGGATGCAAAATTAATTCCTCTCTGTTTGGTAGACAGCAGTGATTAAAATGCGTTAGTTGTTGTTGTGTATACACGTTTAATGGCGTCAATTAAGCATTAAATAAATAACATGATAGTATGTTCATTTAATTCAATAATTTATTTATTCAAAAACACAAGTTAACAGTTTACAGCCCAAACTCTTATGAGGTAGGTAGGTACACGCAGACTATGAAAAATACAACCATTTAGGTACACAGCCTCTATAATACATTAACATCACACATGCCATTAATAAGCAAACATTACAAAAAATATTACAAAGAATATATCAAAGATTGAGCAAGCATTTATTTATTATTTATTTATTGGAAAATACATTTACGTGACATTACAGTAATAACCAATGCGTCAAGAAACCAAAACGACGAATAATACTATGTAGGCGACGAAACGGCGTGGCCCCGTTGCATCGTCGTCTCCGGTGTAGGATTCGGCAGATTGCCCCGGAACCGTCGAAACACTACACCCTTCGGCGAGAAGTCAGCACATGCGACGGTCTCCTTCAGCGGCCGCGGCACGCGCACCACAAACGAGCTGAAGTGCATATAGTGGCGCGAACGCAGCTGGAACACCCTCAGCGAGAAGCCGGCATTGTCTACAGCTTCAATCTGGTGGATCTAGTTACGATAGTATGGCTAAATAGGATTGTAAGTATGTTTCACTGACCCACCTTGACCTTATGGTAATACCTATTCTTCGATATGGCAGTGTTGTTATACATCTCGTTATGCATTGTAACATGGATAGCGAAAACCTTTAAGGATGTACGGGTCGGATTCAATGACAAATTCAAATAACGTTAATTTACCCTGGGTTATCATGCACGTAGAACCGATGGCCGATGGGGTGGAAAGTTTCTCGAGTGGCGACCACGTACCGGAAGGCGCGGCGTTGGTAGACCCCCCACATGGTGAACTGATGTTGACCTAGTAAAGGTTGCTAGGGTCCGCTGGATACGGGTGGCGCAGGAACGGTCACTGGGGAGGCCTATGTCCAGCAGTGGACGTCTTTCGGCTGATATGATGATGATGATGATGACTCTGGGTTATCATGCAGTTTTAATATGCGACGGCTAGCTGGCAGGACAGCTGGGTTTATATGTGGATTGCTGTAGCTGTTTCTATGGTGAGTTTAAAGTACTTCTGTAGGTCTTGGGCGTCAGAGCCGTCTGAGACGGGTTGTGAGAAAGATATAGTAGATAAAATAATGGTACCGGTTCAAGATCAATTTTGTTTCAGCGGTGCATCAAATGACACACTCTGGAAGTATTCTAACGATGAAGTATAATCAAATATATAGGTATGTAAAGAGAGCGCAGTGTTTGCCCTTAGCGTAAAAATATCAGTAAAACAACCTCTATTTTCGAACGTGTGACAATCCAATGCACGCAATTTAAAATAAAACCATTACAACCCCCCCAATGATAAGGTACCGGCTTGGCTTCAGTTATTCGATTTTAGCGCGCATTGTACATTGTACAGAAGCTACAGTAATTGAATTGCAGTCTAGCGGACGCCGGTGGAGGCACGCGCGACGGGCCCCTGAGACCCGCTCGAACAATATTTTTGTTTTATCTATTTTTAATAGCCACTACAGGGTTAATCATCGGTGCGGATTTGAGTGCGGTTTATTTTTGCCGTTAGCGATAGGGTTTGTAATAGAATGACGTTTCGTGGGCTCGTAATTGTGTTTGGTTCTTTAATTTAACAGAAAGTTAGGCAGCTGTTATTCTGAAGAGATTGTGCTGCTATTTGATGTGAGGGTCGAGAGAGATCGCGGTATTATCTAGCATACAATTTGTGATAAAAAAGAATACTAATATCGTATACGTAGGTAGTGAAAGTATTTTCTCGGTACTTATTTTTTGTTTTTTGGGGATTTAAGCTTTATTAGTTATGTAATGGCACAACTAACAAGGTTAATAAGGGACCACACAAAACATCCTAGTCCTAAACAATAGACTATAGTCACAATGATCGCAGTATAAGAAAGACTATGGTACACTAGCTTTACAGCTACAAATTAGGCTAAGTGCTGAAACGAATCCCCCCCCCCCCCTTTTACAAATAATTCCTTCATCCTCTTGCCCCAAGACTCACTATTCTACTGAAACCTCCCCGGCAACCCCCTTTACACTCTAATACTAACTTAACTAACCTGCTATATTTGATCTATTTTTAATGGCCTTGTAGAATGGTTGTGATCGTCTAGAAGTTAAGGCTAGGAACCCTAATTTGTGAATAGTAACTCAGATCCTTTTACGATTATGGAGTTTCACTGGAATTTATAAGGTTAAGAGGAACTTGTACTATAAAAATGAGAAAACCAAAGTAAAGAATGTATAAAATGGAATTCGCTTCTTGGCTAGTAGGATGTAAAATATAAAACTTAGTATATATATATATGTATAAAATAAAATATAATATTTTTTTTTTTTGTTGAGAAGGGCCCCGACCTATAGAACCGGTATAAGTATACTTCCGAATACTGGCTCTACTTGTTCATTCACCTCAAGAAGTATGTGCTATCTTTATTTACCATTCACAATATATATCATTATATACACAAGGGTGATTTTAGTTGTACTCATACACAAGAGGTAGTAATTATGCTTAGCTCAATAAATTACTTACAGAATGGCATTCCTTTTATTACAAGGAATATTTTGTAGAGAGGTCTGCTTTTAATCTTATTAAATGTAAAGCACCTCTTTGGGGTCTGCACATCCTTCCATTAGTCAGGATAGGGTGTGAACAATCTAATTGTGTCTCAGCTAATGGGTAATGAGCCATTATAAGCCATCTTTTATTTAATTTAGACCTTGTTAATGGTCATCTTGTAATAACAATCAATGATATTTTTCTCTTGAGTCTTTACTCATCCTCAGATCTTTGCCTCTTCATCTATTCATCACAATTCATAAAGAGCCATTATATAGCTACTCTCTGTACCTGGTAATGCCACTTAAGCGTTGCAGTACATGCAATAATTCCATATTCCAAGTATAACAGAACCATTGCCCGGATTTGTGTTCCACTAGTCCGGTATACTCAACCCTTAAATTAACTATTTCATTTCAGTACAGTTCTAGTTATAACTAAAGAACTATTTACCTTTCGGCTAGTCTCCGATGATAAGAACTCAACTCAAAAGATTAATTATTCTTTATAAATTTATATACTAAAGCAAACCACTTCGCTGACCACAATCCTACGATTTAATGATCGCCTATGCACTTGAAACTACTTTCTAGTTCTTGTAATAATTTTAACTCTGAAATTTTCTTATTAATGATTAAATCTATTATTAATTAACACTTACATTTTAGAAGGCTGTAAAATAAAATACGCTTTTCATGCCAATAATCTTGTTTTAAAACAAGAGAATATCACAAATCCCTCCCGCTTCAAAAGTCGCTCCTTTCTTGAAATTGGTGTTCAAATTTCTTAACAATCTGTGTCTAATAATTAAGGTATCATAGCAATCAACACCATTGCCAAGGTTTCTTTATTTTATCAGCTTCCTTAACAAAGGTTTTCCCCTCACTATTCCGAATTCTAAATATAATAATAATATATTCATAAGGGTAAATATCTACGGGATCCATTTATATGACTTGTAAACACAGATATATAGTTAAAACAAAAGAAGTTTATACCCGTGAGTATAAACTTCTTTACGTCACTAAGTTAGATCTTTAGGAATTAGATAAATACTTTATAAAACCAAGAAAACTCTTTCCATAATGAATAGGCACTGTCAATTATTGGTTTATGAAAGTTATAACTGGAAAATTGAGGGGAAATTCCGTTCCCGTTAATCACACACACAAGTTTACGTAAAGAAACTAAATACGCCTGAAAATAATCACTAATTAGTACACAAATAGTAGTAATTAGCCGCGCTAGATGTATTCTAATTTAGTTGATAGTCTGCGTCTGTAAGTCGTTACATGATGTTTCCAGGTCTCATTTTGGCGGGAAAATCGCATTAAATACAATTTGTAAATTACTCTACATGGAAAACACAACGTAAATATATAGTATACTAAAGAATCAATTGCCTATGTAACTTCCGGCTTTCTCGTACGATATAACCCAAATAATATGCTGTTCTAGCTGAAATTAGTACACTAAAACTGCGCTCGATTTAGACTTACGTCTAGCCTCCTGTGTCATCTGACTGATTCGCACTTCCAAACAACAATTCACTCACGAAATACACACACAAACAAAATAAATTTTCAGTTAACTTTAAGGTACTCACATGACCTCGACGTCTTTCCACCGTCGCTCAGGGATAGTAGCTATAGTGCTTCCTTATGTTAAAGTTGAGTGTCCTTCCTTCAGCCAGCTTAGACTCCAACACCTTGGTCTGTGCCAGAGTGTTTTCACTACGTACGAAAGACCGATTGTATGAAGAAAATAGTACTTAGAGACGTTAACGCTAGATGGCGCTAATTCAGTAATGTAAGTGGGTTCCACACCTTCCGATTCTATCGAATGGAAAGTGTAGAGCCCGCTTTACTGAACTTATTTTTTCCGCTGGTATTATTCATTGATGTTGCTAGCTGGCATCACTGACATTTACATTTCATTCTATGCATAAACTTTATTCCCAACATATAAAATTTTATGCGCGTATGTAGAAAATATCATATTCAAAGTTATACAAATAAAATACAATAACATGAGAATAGTCTTGTTTTATGAAAATAAATATTTAAGGTCTTTTCAAAACACACTATTCCTGCAAATTTTGTAAAACGGAACGTAATACTGTTTTTTTTTAACTGTCAATGGCTGTCTGTACTGAAGAACGTGAAGGTGTTTTTCTCTTTTCTGTCTTTTGCTGTTTTGATTATTGGTTACGACTTCGCTACTCTTGGACTCTGATATTCTCACATTTTACACGACGACTTTGCTATCCTTGGACTCCGATTTCCCTGCCCTTTTTGAGTGATTGTTGCTATAGCCCAGTGGACTTGATCTTCATTACGATACGGATACCGACGACAATGGTTAAAGAAATTAAGTAATATATAATACAGTTAAGGAAATTGAAAGATTTCGTACATGGATTTATGCGATTGGTGGCGACATTTTGGCACAAAAAAATGAAGAGATATTTAAAAAAAGCTTAGTGTGCCATAACCACTTTGTGTCAAAATATCATAATTATGGCAAGCAAAAGGTTAAGTGCCATTGCAGTTCCAATATTAGTTGTATATTTTGTGTTGCTCTGTTTTGTTACTTTAATAAAAGTGTTTCTTTCTTTCGTTGTGTTTGTTTTCATTCAGAAACAAAAAAAATAAAAATAAATACAAGTGAGATCAGAACCCGTGCGTCTATATGTACCTACTGTGCTCTACGTATAGATATGTTATGGAATTTTTTAGTTCAGGGCGAAGTCGCTAGGCGCGCTGCAGTTGCTAAACCTTGACTGACTACTCTATTACAGGTTATTCATTATACTCTATGGTCTGTGCTCCAACTCCTCCTCAGCCTCCAACTATTGAGATCCCAAACCGGCAGCGATTCGACCTATTTCTCTGAAATTCCAAAACGAACTGATCCACTCACCCTGGGTCCCATCCCTTTTATAGATAATCTCTCCCTCCATCTTGTTTTTGTTCCTTTTGTTAAAGAGTGAGTTTTATGAGTGTTCTGTTTCTTATGTTACTAAATTATCTTTTGTCGCATCCTTTACAACTGTAACATTCGTTCGGCGTTTGACCCCACGCGCTCGGCCGCCGTCCGCGTACCCCTTACCACGAACTGCAGTAGCCGAAATTCACACATTCCCCCTCTCGCTTGCTCCAAGCTTGCGTGACAAGGAAAAAGATATGCAAACGTACGAGCGGTTGGTTTCATAATTAATACATATTTATATTAAGTTATTTATTTTACATAGAACTGAAGTTAATTTCATAGTTTTGTTTATATAACACAAGTGTATGTAGAGATGTTTTCTATGGTTTTACCTTAACCATTTATTTGTTTCAGATAACTTAGCACTAGTAAAATAGTTAGGTTTCCAGTAAATAAAACAGTCTTAGTTTGCATTAAAGCCTTGTTGTAGTAAAATATCTATTTGGTAACTCTTCAGGCCTCCAAGATATAGACTCTTCCTTGATTCCTAGCTCAAAGATCTTCTAGATTCACGACAATCGATTAATCCCTTGCCAATGAATTTTTATCTCTATAACCTA
The DNA here is from genome assembly GCA_945867215.1 of Epinotia demarniana. Lineage (NCBI taxonomy): Eukaryota > Metazoa > Arthropoda > Insecta > Lepidoptera > Tortricidae > Epinotia > Epinotia demarniana. The sequence continues at coordinate 8,712,556 of OX244274.1, forward strand.
GACAATAAGGCCTCTTCTTGTTTGTATTACTTAGATGTATCTCTCCCCATTCCTTCTGTAAATCAATCTGATATCTCGTAGTGATATCCTTAGTTTTAAACATGTAATCAACATAGTTTACTACTAAAATAATTAGAAGCGGAGACGAATAGTCGGATCTGTTTCAGTACATTGTGGACAACTTCCTAAAATTGTAGTTGCCCTTTACTGTACAATATTAAAGCCTAATTTTCATGATCACGTTTAAAGGTACGTAAGTCTCTATTGTCGAGGCATTAGAGACATGTTCAGATATTTGTGAGCACTTTGGCCGCTCCGATATATTTGATGGCGACTGTACGTGCATTTCAAGCACGAATATTATGTAACCGAAAAATGTCGCCGGCTTTGCGGCTCAATATAGCACCTTTAGCCTCAAAGCCACGGAGTAAGAAGATAAGCTCAGGAACAGTTTTCATACAAGCTAGGCATATTGTAGACGCCGTGTAAGCGTCCTTAACCCCAGCTTGCTTGGATATAGGTGGTCGTGGAAAACATATTGACTGCTTTATTAAATTTGGCAGAGTGCCTAAAAGTATTTTGTATTTTTTGCGCATCCCTGTTTATGAAAATACAGACGACGTACTTACATTAGCGTGTAAAATATGTTTGCTATTCTGCTTAAAGTGTTTTACAAATATTTGGACCTAAACAGTTTTGTAATTCACCTAAAACGTATGTTTGAGGCGAGACAAGCTTCTGAATTTAAAACTGCTGATGCGTTGTTTTTTTCTCATTTTGTTGTAAAATAAACTCTTATTTACGCCACCTAGCTCTGCTGTTGCAAGGCGTAATCCAGTGATTAGATTTCCTTTAGTTGATCTATTCGTTTCAGCGACAAATTGGAAGGTTATGATTACCAAAACACTGGCTGGTTGCCAGGCAACGGGGCTATAATTTAGATGGTTTCGTGTATCATTTCAGCATCGAAAGCGATAAAATTTTACGATTATAGCGAACCATATGCTCGCTTCACGTACCCCTAGCGTAGTATGAATATCAAGTCTATTTGGCCCCGTATGACAGTTAGGGCTTCTCATTTCATTTTATATAAGAAAAACAATGATATTTGAAATCAAGTCATCCCTACTACGTATATATGTGAGTAAAATGACGCAGTTCTTATTTTTCTTTCTTTATTATAGTCATCATCATCATTATATCAGCCGAAAGACGTCCACTGCTGGACATAGGCCTCCCCCAAAGAGTGCCACAATGACCGGTCCTGCGCCACCCGCATCCAGCGGACTCCCGAAACCTTTAGCAGGTCATCAGTCCACCTTGTGGGGGGCCTACCCACGCTGCGCCTTCCGGTACCGGAACCTTTCCGCCCCAAGCAACGGCAGCCATCGGTTCTACATGCAATGTGCACCGCCCACTGCCACTTAAGTTAAGTTTTATTATAGTACCGATTTTCAGTAGTAACTTTTATGGTACCGTGGTTTACACTTAATTATAGAGGTATTTGTTTTAAGCCTGTTAGTGCGTCCCAGAGATCCATAACCTATAAATTATTGTATTATAATATTAATCGAAAGCATGTTTTTTATTCATTTTTATTCATTTATTTGTTGCAACCATGGTATTCACAGAATGTTCTTAAAATCTAATCAGTACAGACATGGACCCTACTAAGGGTGTAGCAACATATTTATGTACTAAGCTAACCAAAACAACATATGTTTATAAAATTAACATATTATCACATTTACTTATTATGAATTAACATAGATCATTAGTGAATAGTAAATATTTGTTATGGTAGTTCTTCGTCAACATCCTGAAATAGAGCAATTGTGATCTACGAATAGATACAAATTAAATTTGTCAGGAGCAGGCTTGAATCAATACCCGTATTTCCAGCTATTCCGCGCTCTGACAGCAACGAACATAAACACAATCACTGCGAAAAGCTAGTTATGCATAATTTGATTAGGAAACGTAATTATGCCCTTCGGGTACCTAACATAAATACGTCTACATTATTCAAATTGGTCGCTGTGAAACATCGGCGGCAACTTCCACTCGCGAAGTTTCGTCGAACTATGCAAATTTTAGTTAACACGTTGGACAAACGGATGATTTGGCGCCACGTTGGAGTTCCACGTTTTTGGCTTGCCATTTGTTTTGAATAATTCGTCTAGCTACGCGTTGGGCTGCGTTGGGTATTGCATTTCACGTTCAGTGACTTTCGTGTCCATCCACAAATATCGTCAGTTTTTTTAAAACAAAGGAAAAACATAACCGTGTGAGAATGGTGTACCACTACTACGTTCCTTCAGTTAGTGCACATATGTCTCACAATTAAATTTCTCCTCATTAATTAGCCAAGTCTATTAAATTTGGGCTCAAACTTAATAATTAATTAACACAGGGTGCGGGCTCAGTCTTCTCCAAGAAACTAAGTTTGATTCAATATTTGTCTTCCTTTCCCATGTTGAAGTTACATCTACGAATAGTTATTACCTGAGTCCGAATATAGTACCGCCAACGATATCGCTTTTGCTTTCATTATTATGCCAAAATCCATGCAGTGGCAGATTTGTGTTTAAAAATATTATTGAGAGAAATTAATATTTTTTTTAATATGCGAGATGATAATAAGATGATTTTTGGATGGCTACTATAAATAAATATATAAATGATCAGTCGATCCCTCACTGCTGAGGATCGTGACATCATGTCCTTCTCTTGTTGACCAGCTTCTCCAAAGGCTATTATTACCCGCTTTATGTATGGCCTCTGATGATATTTAACATTAATTAAATTAAATTAAAACTTAGTTCAATTTAAAAAGGGACTCAAGGCACTGTACCGAGGGTGCTGGCGGCACTTCCTCGCTGAATTGCAATGCTGATGCGTTACGCGAGAAAGTCGACAGCTCTTCGGTCACCAGTTACATCAACCAGATGTTTCGCGATTTCCGCAAATACATTTGCGCACTGGGACCGAAGGTCTCGACGCCAAATAGTACAAAGTTGTACTCTCTGCCCATTGAGAGTTAGTTCAAGATACCTTAGGCATTCTAATATACATAAAAAAAACCGCGAAGACCGTACAGGTATTGTAAAAAATCTTTTTTCATAGGCCAGGCCGTGGCCAGTCCACATTGAATATGACGGTAATGTCACAAAGACTTGACATGGATAAACGTGTTGTGTTTCATTTTCTTTTCATTTAATTAAAAGTGGGTAGGTACTTCGTGGATTGAAAGAATCTTAACAAATGCACAGCACTCAACTCATTTTCTATTACCTACTATTTTAGTTAACAAATTACAAACAGCTCAACATATTTGTGTTATGACATTCAACCCCACGCTCGAAGCGCTACGAAGCGCTCGTAGCGCTCAACGCTCAATGACACTAAATGGGTTATATGAATCAAATTATTGTACCTCACCATCATCATCCGTAAGACGTCCATTACTGGACATAGGCCTCTCGAGTGCTACAATGACCAGTCTTGCGCCACCTGCATCCAGCGGGGTCCCGCTCACTCCCGCGGTCTTGCTGTGCCTACGTCATCGCTGATACCAAGTATTGTTACGGAATAACGCTTACTTGGTAGGTACCTACCTGGCTCAAGGAAGTAGCGGTCGTTTTGGTAATATTGATTTTGAACATTAATGCAAAATAATATCTAGCTTGTGACGCACTCCTTCGTCCGTGATGTTTCCTTAAGACTTGAATATCTAAAAACATTAAAAGTAATTTCCCCTTTGTAAAAACTTACGCTCCAAGTTTCAAGACGTTGTTTTTATTATTAAAGTGTACTTAATATTTTCCTCTGGGATAACATACAAAAGCATCATGACCTTTTGTGAAAATCTTAAGATCATCATATCCAATGTTGAAACAACCTATCCCACACAATCGAATTTAAACTTTCGTGAGACATGTTAAAATAAAACTAAAACTAACTACTATGTAACTATCATTCCTAAATTGAAGTGGACAGCGTGTAGTGACAATCCCGTGGACACAGTGAGTTCAGTGTGCGTATCGTCTCTCGGAGGAGATGACCTCCTGCCGCAATCTCACATAACTGCTCCAGCGCTCGACGCTCCCCCTCCCCCTGCCCTGTCGGCGCGTGCGACACGCGCCGCTCGACGTGAGGAGCGAGCGCGGGCAGTGTTACGAGCGACACCGCCGCGAGAACACTCATCCTGAAGAAGAACTCCCGAAGAGTTCGAAACATGTCGCCCGGAGTGACATTGAATACGTGAGTTGAACCGTGTGATCAGAAGTTTTATTCTATCCCACACACTTGAATTAGATCCACGAACACGTCTTGAAGCAGTCGAAACAAGCAATACGTTAAATTTAATGCGAAATTCGAGTAGGTACTAACAATCAAATTGTAGTGCATCAAATTGTAGAGACCAATATATTATAACAAGCCCTATTATGAGAATGTTTCACGTTTACAACTGTTGCAAAACTTGTTCCGGCCTCTCGCGATGGGGAAGTTTTTTATTCGGCCCGCCAATAATTCAAGATACGATGTCAAACTTCTTTATCGCAGAAACTTTCCAGCGTACAAATATTAGTTTATAGCGGCCATCATGTCAACATATGAATTATTGTGTTATTTTTGGTCACGATGATTACGTACAACATGTCAACAAAATGTTTGCCCGAATATTGATGGAACGCGTATTACAAGGGATATTCGATTTTCACGTGAAAAATGAGATCACGGAAATCTTTATTGCTTCTACGTGGTATGCCGCCACGTTGTTATTAAAATGTACTGCGATGGTAGCATCCAATAAAAAAGTGAATGAGAACAAGTATCAACGGTATGTTTTACTTTGATAAACTCTCTATGAACTCTTGTTCAACATTGTACACTGTGATGACGATAATTGTCTGAAACATTGTATGTCGCGTTTATGTCGTTTATGGTCGCGGATAAAACATGTCACGTCATAACTGATTTTATGTAGGTGTGATGGACATATAACTTTCAGCAGTAAACTAACGTACTGTGAAAACGAGCGCTAAATAGTGAACTGTACCTACTTCTGAGATTAGGTTATGAAACAAGCCACCTCCAAACTTTACGTAGGTAAGTACGTGTTTTTTGTAATTAGAATGACTTCGTATACTAAGATTCTCCTATATTATATTGCGATAACTACATAAAGTGATATAATCATAAGATATCAATAATACTCCCAGTTCTGGTAAATTTTCTGCACTAACTTTACCTACATCAAAACCTGTTTTGCCGTCATACTATTAATAATTGTTTATTTTTAATTCAATAATGCAAGTTATTTATGGATAATCTGATGACCTATTAGGTTTCTGATTGGCCAATAAAGATCGAGGCTTGATCTCGTTGGCAACAAACAAAGGTACTCAGATCAAACAACGCTGAGTGGCGAAATTTGAAATTTTATAACCGTCATAAAAGTGGAGGTTACATTAGGAGTTGCTGGAGCCGTTTAAAGGATGTTGTACACGTGGCATAAGTCTAGTTATTCATGATAAATTTGCTCAAAGAGAAATTTGTAGAGTAGGTAATTAGAATATTTCGAAAATACAATGATTACACATGTCGTAAAATAACTGATACAATTAAATTTTAAGGCATCCTATGCAACCGCAAAACAGCAATTCACTATTTCCTCATCTCGTCAGGGGAATAAGAATTTTATTTGAAATTTACGCGAGTCACTCAAATCGTATGATCAACGTCCTTTGTTTCTGGCTTTGGCGACAAAATAACTGTGGTATCAGATATTGTGACTTGTAATGTACTTATACTTTTAGATTGTTAATTCCCGTGGTAACATTGCTGTTACAAGTGACCAGCAGGTCGATCACGTAACGCATTGTACGCGCTACAGTTAGATCTAAATAGATTATTTTCTCATATATTTAACCTGTAACTCTATAAAAATATATGAAACTATAGGTCTATAACTGTATTACTCACATAGCCATTAGCTAAGTTACTGATGTGTATTTTTTTTCAAGACTGTTTGTTTCTAAACAATTTAAAAAAAAACACTTATTATATGAGAAAATAGCAGTTGGATTTATCTGCCGCGCGTTCAAAATGTTACATGGTTACCCCTTTGGGGTGCGATTTGACTTTCAAAATGTGATATGTTCTCAGCGTGTCGTATATTATATGGTTCTCCTCCGAAATTTGTACGAAAGACACATGAAACATGGCATACTTACACAATTTGTAAAACGAATACCAGCCCCGATATAGTCACCAAATCACAGGCTACTATAAAAAACCAAAACAATAACATCATTTTATTCAACAATAGTCCATCCTCAGCATTGATCGCCATAACGAGCCTCACAAACACCTAGTGAACTACAAGTTGTTTGTTCCAGCTCCGAACAATGTGGGTGTATGTGAACCCCTCTTAACCGGGTTTTATATCGCACGAGGCTGGCTAATGAAAGCAACCTTCCATGTTTTATTATCCACTTAACTGCGGATGGCGGAGTTTTAGAGTCAAAACACCGCGCAATCTTGTGCGGGATCGACAAATATGGAGCATTGGGCGATGATGAGTTCGCTCAAAAGCGCCCGTTGTCAGATTTATTGCTGTTCAATTTCAGTCACAAGAGTATTAGGGAGTTCTGAATAAAGAAACTTTTCCAATTTCCAATGGCTAAATAATGAACTGCACGCTAAAAACGAAAAACCATTGGAAAGTTCTATAATAGCATTTTGTAAAATGGGCATGGAGACATGTTGCGCTTAATTGATATTTAATACACCTACCCAATTCTTCATTGAAATTGAATAAATAAATAGTTTGGATAACAAAGCCTTTAAAAAATCTTTCCCCCTTTTATTTCACTTTGATCGAAATTTAGGATTTCGTTACCTTACCAGACTATTCTCATTAGTAAACATTTATCTACTGTAAATTTGAAAAGAACTTATAAATTAAGATAAAATGTTCACTGGCCCTTTTTTGTTTATTAAACAATCAGAAACGTTCCAAAACCATTCCGTCGGCTTTTGATTAGGTACGTAGATTGTTAACAGAGGGCACATGAGCTTTGACTTTTATGACAGTTATCAAGCCAAGCATTTTTATCCTCGGTCTGGCTATAATTCGATGAAACTCGTCTATGCCGAAACCCAACAAATACGATCACAATTGAAATCTAAATTGCATCGCATTTTAAAAAAAACAATTTCTTTTCTAGCTGACTCGATAATTGCTTGTGATAATTGGATTTCCGGTCATAAAAATGAAAAAATTGTGCGGTTTCTGAGGCGCCCTTTCCCGCTTTCAGGGGTTCCCTTATTTATATGCTAATGGAACGCGCTGGAAATGCCACGCACGACTAAGGTGGTGCACCTGTACAATTATAAGAACAACATTCTCCCCTTGTGCATTTTCATAGAATTTTCTGCATGGAAATTGAGCGAAATTTTAACACTTTGCAGCGCGCGAAATCTTTATGAGCAGCATTTTGTAAATGCATGGTACCCGTATGTTTAAATAATTTGTTAGGTACAAGAAATATTAGCGCGTCTTTCGGTGCAATATAGTCGTAATTATAGTCCTTATTTTTTGACAAAGGTGAACTATTCATTATTAATTCATATCGTTGCCCTTAATGTACAAATTGCATAGCCACTTTAAGTGTTTCTAGTATGTGTGCAAAATTGAGGATGGCCTGATCATAACAATATGGCATCGACTCCGAGTAATGCATAGGTACCTACTTCTGAAGTAGGGGTGGTGGTTAATTAATTCGGTGAAGTCATTCAATCCAAATTCATTACCATATTTATCCAATATCGACATTTCTCATTTAAGCTTAACGTCAGAGTCATCCCGGGTTGGCCAACACGCCTGCCTCGAACCAACGCTACACCTCGAACATTCGTACACAGAAAGTCTCACCTTTAATGCCATTATCAGTAGTGCCATTTCTGTTGCTGGTGTTTCCCACCCTAGGGCATTAGTATTCATGGAGTCAGTCGATTGAGAAAAGAATTTTCGCACCCCGGTCCGATCTTGACGAGGGAATGGACTGAGTGGTTGCCATTTTCTTTTTCCCTTTTATTTTTTCTGCCACAACTTAATGGAGTCGTAAAGAATGGGCTGGCATCTCATTATAATGTATTAACTTTATCCAGGCTGGGTGTGCATAATTACGTGTTTTGCGGTGTCTGAACGCGGCCTCGTGTCAACCGGGCTTTTCAACCTTTTCGTTTAATGTAATAATTGACTTGTTTCTCACTTTTGTTTCATATGGTGTTGATTTTTGCAATTTGTAATGTTTTACATGAGTCGTGTTCACAAATCATTGCACGTATATGTACGTAAAAGTACTACGAGTTATCATAATTTCAGGTTGCAGAAATGAAGGCAAGATATGCTCGTCGACCGCTTTAGCCTAGTTGGTAGTGACCCTGCCTACGAAGCAAGAGGTCCTGGGTTCGAATCCCGGTAAGGGCATTTATTTGTGTGATGAGCACGAATATTTGTTCCTGAGTCATGGATGTTTTTTATGTATTTAAGTATTTATTTATCTATATAAGTATGTTTATCGTCGTCTTGTAGCCATAGTACAAGCTTTGCTTAGTTTGGGACTAGGTCGATTTGTGTAAGATTGTCCCCTAATATATATATATATATATGCTTCAAAGTCATAGGGTAAACGTTCGGGTGCTTGAAGCTGTATATGGCATGGGCACCCTATGTCAAAGTGACACGGCCTAAATTGTAACGAAGAAAATTCCTTTTAGTTCGGATGTACCTCATATTGCTAAATGCTCGGACGTTCACCTTATGGTACGAAATCCCACTCCAACCAGTTACAGGTGTATAAAAATTATACAAGATAAATTATGCACCTGTGCATAAACATTTTTTTTAATTCAAAATTTCAATAACAACGCATTTTTTTTGTCAAAAAGTTTTCAAATCAATATACTTAGCTCAAGAACTAAGCTATAAGGTTCCCATAAGCAATGCATATACATTTAAAGTACTCTCACGTATTATTCGGTTTGTGAGCAACTCACAAAGAGTTGCATTCGTGTGTGACATAGTCGTTGCGATTCCTTCTCTGTTTTTAACCCCTGTCGCAGGTGTCTGTCGGGGTGTTATAAGTTTAACGTATCTGTTTATCTGTGTATCTGTCTGTGGTATCATAGCTCCCAAACGGATATACCGATTTGAATTCGGTTTTTTTGTGTCATAGATAATTTTATCTTAGCCATATTTTATGAAAATCTGTTCAGCCGTTTGTGAGATATTGGACTTTGAAATGAAAATGTCGGGGGATTTTCAACTTTTATTTTTCAAGTTTTAGTTATTCTCATCATCCGCCTAGCGTTTTTCCAGGGCATGCCCTTAACAAGCCCGGAGTCCTAAAACGACAATACCATCCTGACCTTCCAACCCAGAGGGAAAACAAGACCTTATTGGGATTATACCGGTTTTCTCAAGATGTTTTCCTTCAAAGGCCACTTAAATCATTATCATTATCATCATCATATCAGCCGAAAGATGTCCACTGCTGGACATAGGCCTCCCCCAAAGAGTGCTACAATGACCGGTCCTGCGCCATCCGCATCCAGCGAACTCCCGCGACCTTTACCAGTTCTCACTTACTTTCTCAGTTTTCACTGTTAAATATGACATGATATTTTGTACATAACTTTTTCTAAAAAAACTGAGTAGGTACCAGCCGGGGTTTGAACCAACAACATCGTAATTGAAAGTCGCGTACCTTACCGCTCGGCTGCAGTAGCTCATCTTAATTTAAGGGGGTGCATTGGAAATTATCGCGTGCTTTGATACCCCGTTCTGACTAGATTAAGAAACAATAAGATTTGATTTTCAGATATATGGTTATTGACTATATGATTGTTTATCTCATTTAATAATAACTGATTGCCTAAAATTTCCTCGATAGAAATAACTTCCAAAGTTGGGTCTCTATTTTCCTTTTTTAACTCAGCCTAGTCAAACAATACATTATTTTACGACACAATCCGATTAATACTAAAGTATCTTATCTCATCCAAAATCTCACGAACAAGCCATTCCCGAAGAGTGTTGCATCTCTTTTTCTCGTGCGCGGAAGGTACAAGCGTCTCTCTGTCAAGGGGGCGTAATCGACTCGAATCAAGTCATCCCCTTAACTGCTATCCTCAAATAAATAATACACAAACATTGCAGTTTTGTTTTCTGTCATTGAAATAAACATATGTTTTTGTACAGTACAAAGTTACGCAACTTGTAGGTGCCTTAAAATATCTAGTCACGAAATTTAAATTTCCACTCAGAAAAGGGGTTGCAAAATTTCCATTTAAATTATTTAAAGTAAAAAATTGCCTTAGCAGAAGACACATTCGCTTACTTAGCGTAGCAGGAGAGGAATTTATCTAAGGCAAATCTCATTGTTCCGTGCCCGACGTGAGCGGAACTTGCAAGTAAGACAAATTTCCATCGACTTGATTAAAGTTATCACAGTAAGAACTTGAGAAATGCAATTTGACACCAGCAAATATAACTCTTACGTTGCTGGCATGCTGTGACTCTGTTAGAATTGGGATGGTTGCGATAATTGTAAAATGCTGAATGTTAAAGTCATTACCTACTGATTTATAATCTAAGAGATCCTTTTGAAGTAAAGCACTTCTGAATCTACTATAACAAAGTGTGTGTTATCAGTTTATAATATAATTTATTATGAAGATATACTACATAATAACTAGGGAGAGCTAAAGTCAGTTTATATAATTAAAAGCAACTTCTAGTAGGTCACCTGGATGAGATATATAATAAAATAAATATACAAAGGCAGATATAATGTGTTCGCCATTGTATAATTTTGTTTTTGTTCTTTTTTCTAAATGGTTTTTTATGTCCAATATGGTGTCATTCATATAATTATTTAAATCCAAATAAATATAGCACCTACTTAGTTACCTTTCTCATGTCTTTTCTAAAGTATATACAAGGTGATAACTAACATTTAGTTAATTAAATTAAAATAAGTTAATAATTTAAAAACCGGCAAATACGAGTCAGACTCGCGCACGAAGGGTTACGGACTATTGTCTACAAAAACGGCAAAAAAAACCACCTTTGTTCTATGGGAGAACCCTTAAATATTCATTTTATTCGGTTTTTTAGTATTTGTGGATAAAGCGGCAACAGAAATAAATCATCTTTGAAAATTTCAACTGTTTAACTATCACGGTTCATGAGAGCCTGGTGACAGGAGGACGGACGGACGGACAGCGGATCCTTAGTAAAAGGGTCCCGTTTTTACCCTTTGGGAACGGAAACCTAAAACAGGCCCTGTAAGCATTGTACCTTAGTTCCTTATTTTGAGCCAGATAATGTAAGTACAGTATTCATTTGGTCCGAAAACAAAGGAGCTTACAAACCAAATTGCATGTTGCATTGCAATAAACTTGTATTATATTTGCAAAAACACAGTGGTCTGTGTAACTTCAAATTTTAGCCCAAACTTTCAACAGTCTAGTGCAGTGTTTCTAAAAGATTAAAGCTCATAGCTAACGTCAGAAAACAATACACGTTTCATAACTGAAAGACATTCCATTGTCAACAATACATTAGTCGGTACCGAATTAAAATCATAATCATATTTATAAGATTAAATTTATCAGGCAAGCAAATGCACATTATCTGAAATAAAAACAACCCAGATTACGTAGATACATGCAACCAGGGCCAATATAATCAGATTACCGTAGCGCTATACAAAATACAACCACCCCTATGCGAAGTCACGTCGAGCAATAATAGCATCCCTGTATAGTTCCCGATGCAACACCGTTGATATTTCTAATCCACGAAATCCTTGGCACGCGCTAGTATGCAGATTACACATTCAAATAACGCATGCTAGTTGCCACAAGCGGTGTTTTCCAACACCCGCCGACGTGACACTGTGTCATTCTCGCCTGTTGCACGGTTTTCCGCGGCCCTGGAACCTTAAGCCAATCCCGACACGGTGTTCTCTGTGTCTTCGGCAGAAAAACAGCCTGAGTAAACTAGGATTTAGCCCAATTTCAGGGCTTATGCCTCTAAATGTTTACTTGCACGGAGCTACATGCTTTGTCGTAGTGTTGTTTTAGGTGAAACTAAGTAAGCAGACAAAAATACACGTACGCTAACCTTAATAAATGTTTTTTTTTACTGTTACTACTAAAAGCTCTTCATCTTTTAGAAAAGCAGTTAAAAAATACTAGTTTGCTTGCATGCCTGTACGAATATGATAAATAAAATACTTATTACAAAAAAAAAACATAAAACAGCATATTGTGGTAATCGAGAATAATGGTGCACTTCTAATTATAACAATTTATGTTCGGTGTTTCACAGAAAGAAACAGAATATATAAACACAAAACTACGATCAACCGTTATTTAACTTTTGACGCATTGCAACAGAAAGTTAAAGCAATACTTTATATCTTTGCACGAGGTCTAATTTGCAGTCGAGAACGCTACTGAAAAAGAAACTTTATAATTGATTGTTGTTCCGGGTTGCAATAAGTGCCGAGATCTATATTATTACTTTCCCTGTTGGACTGAAGTAGAAATTACAAATGTTTCACAAACACATGTATAAATGGTACGAATTGGAATATTTTTTTATTTTTGCAACTTGAGAAAGTCACGCTACAAGATTACACACAAAAATCTTTTACGCCCAATGAGACATTCTAGATGTATTCATTTTTTTTTTCTATGCAGGGCTGATTCCAATTTATACACGCTGACAGAGTAGCGCTGAATTTAGAAGTACTTTATATTTTTATCTAATTTTACGGATGCCATGAGAGAGACGATAATAGTTTCCATCTTATTCGAAACACGAAGAAGGCTTATTACACCTCGTGATAAAAAAAAACAACCAACCAACATTTGAAAAGTAAAGCCATAAGTCAAGTAGTAGTAGGTAAGTAATACTTACTTAAACGAAGAGGAAAAGCCAAAATACATAAACTGACTTCCAATTCCAAAGTCCACAATGCAACGTCACGTAAGCAGCTACATCAAAGTGTATTGAAGCAACGTTAAAGAATTCGCGTCAAAATAAGGGATTGCAGGCACGTAACAATAACGAACCGATTGAGTGACAGACCCCAATGCAGCGGATGCAGAACCTTTAATATTATTACGACCCCATCATACAACGCTGGGTGTTGTGAAGGTTTATCACGACACTTTAGGGGGTTTTGACAGGGAAATCAAAGGGTAATGAAACCAAAATATTTCATGCCTATAAAGATGAACATAAACTTGAATGCAATTTCGAAACTGCAATATATCTTTTAGAAAGAAAGAAAGATACATGTATTCACAAACATACAGGACACACATATTCAACAATATAATAAACAATAAGAGCAGTGCCGTTGGACCAATTTTGGTACGGAACACTAAAAACAGATAAAACATGAAACAAGTGTCTTCTGTGCGGCAGCACTGGCTCAGCATTATGCTGAGGTGTCAGACACCGCTGATTTTCAGCCAGCACCGTCGGTTTTAGGTGGAATTTTCCTTAAAATTTTGGTAAGTAGGGGAGGACGGGGAAACAATTAACAAAATTTATATTTTCGTCTGTAACTTCAAAATGACTTAACATTTTCACATTTTTTTTTTAAATGATGCTTAAACTATTCAGCTATCGTTTAATTGGTATAAATTTAACAAGAAGTAGATAATTTTTTCAACAGAACAGTTTTTCTGAGAAAAGTCAGAAATTAATACTTACCCCGTGAACGGGGCTAGAATTAACGTGTCTGAGGTAAGTATTAACAAAAGGGGCGAGAATTAACATCTTCGTTTTTTCTTATTATTATTAAAGAAAACAATAATATATTTATTTATTTTTTATTTATTTACTAAGGCTAGAAAACTCGAAAGAATTTGTTAAACAACAATGTCTAATCGTACCAATTTGTAAGAAACAAAAAACTCAAAACAATACCTTGTTTCACAGAAACAAAAAATGGAATTATGTTAAAACCACTATTAATTATTAACAACTTTCAGTGTCAAACTTACTTAACAGTCTTGAAAGTAACATATTAGTCAGTATATCTAGCTAGAATGAGATATATGTTTCATTAACATACGAATAATCAGTTACAGACAGTATCACAAAAAATTTCCTAACAGGCAGTCTTTATTTAAAGATATTTTATCTTCTTAAATATTTAAACATAACAGTCTTGATAATTAAAGATATAATACCTATATGTTTACTCTAACACAGCCTCGTTAAAGCGTATTTTTATATAAAATCAACATATTACCCGCATATGGGGTAAGAATTAACAGGTTAACAGTTACCCCGTCTGTTTTGTTAATAGTTGCCCCATGGGTACTTTTTCGATGAAAAAAATCACAAAGAAGAAATAGTTTACATTAGCGTTACAAAAGTCATGTAGTATAATAACCAATAAAATAAGCTTCCCGGAAAAAAAAAATAGCCCAGATAAATCAAACATCGAGGCTTAAATCAAAAAATCGTAAAGTGAAAAAAGTTCGTTACCTGCCAAAAACGGAGGCACATGTTACAGCTCGCTCCCACGGCGTCCTGGGTAGATCTGACGAGTCCCAACCTGTGCAGCACTGTCGCGCGGATGGATTCAAGCGATCACTAGTGATGTGCAGTTTACCGTTTTTAAGATATTCGCTTGTTAATACTTACCTCTGTTAATTGAAGCCCCGCCTTCCCCTATGTACGTATGATGATGTTTTTACGCAGCTATTGAGACCATTGCAATTTTGCTATCACTATACTGCTTAAATACTAGAGTACTTATTGACTGAGCGAGCGAAGCGAACGAAGTTCTCCGTTTCAGCTTGGGCCAAAATTCTCGCGCATGTCCGGATTTCCGGATATCCTGCTATCCAGCTATTCTCCTGAACCTCGTGATTTTTTTGTAAGCAGTGAGTGTTCAATAATTATATAGAATTTTTCGGACAATTCTGTTTTATTTTTAAGTCAGGTTAAAGCTCACAGAGCCACTAAGTACACAACTTTTTAAACACCAGTCTTCTTCATACAATTTACTTGTAAATGACTGCCATTTTAAGAATCACGGCAGTTAAATAATAGGCAAATAAAATTATATCGAAATAATACAAATATAAATATTAGAGGATACAGTTGAGTGAACGTATTATAAGTAGTTTATTAGATTGCCGGCACAAATATGAAGAAGCACCTACATTTGTCCTCTTTATCTCAATAATACCAGGCGATATGATTGAGTTGGATCCTATCACATCTCATGAATCAAGACATTCTCGGGAATCTCTTGCGATGTCTAGGTATTTCCCTAGGTAGAGTGAACTTAGTATAGTCTGGCTTGGTGTTGCCTTGGTTATTTAAGTCAAACCTGAGTCGCGACGACTACTCTATCGAGAGAGTTACCACCTTATTCATAAAACTGCAACACACACACTTCTGTTAACAAAACTGTATTAAGTTCCAAATATCAAAGTGATAGATGAAGCTAAACGAATTTTAACAGTATTTTTAACTAAATAAGGTTTGATGAACGTTTACAAATATGGTCATACAATTTATCTAATTATTTTTGAGCTACGCCTTTTTCAACCGATGTGCCGCTGCACTTACTCTTTAGTTAAAGAAAATGCATGACAAAGGATTACCTACAGTTATCATTTATTTTATATGCTAACATAAATACGGTTTGCAAGGTGCCTATCACGGATTGCCCCACGTTGTAGCGTATTCTTCGAAAGGTAAATATTAGTCCGTGTGAGCACACGATTGTTATGGCGGTCACGCAAGCCTGGTGAGTGACGGGGTGACATGCCCCTGGAAATATTGCACTTGAAGACGTGTGGACGATTAACTTCAGGCACTGTAGGTGCATTTAAAAAAAAGACAAAAGGCTTTTCAGATTGCGACAAAAGTGTTGATTATTTAATAAAATATATCGATTGCTTTAAAGAAGAGATAAAAAATATTCGGCAAAAAATGTGTTGTTGAGTTTTAAAGGTGTCGAGAAATATTTAATGGTTGGCAACGCATATTTATTTACCCTTATTAAATAGGTGACTATTATGACCCCATATTATAAGAAGGGCAATTTTCGTCGACCTTAATACACAGGAAAAGTAGCTGTATGTTTTCTAATTAGCCGTAAAACTTTTCCACTATATACCTGACTGAAATAAAGAGTTTCATAATTTCTTCCAAACTAAACCACAAAGAAGAATCACCTAAATTATCTAGCTCTAAGAGTCGTGACCTCGTTGACGATAGTCGTTAAGTCTCAATGCAATCGATGTTACACCATCTGGGAAGGACCCTGGCTGCCTACATGCCTTGATGGATCGGGATATCAATTGTGGAGAAGATAATAAGTCTAGTCCATCACCGCAAGAAGATAATAAATCTGTCTTAGAAAACGTACAATCTTCTTACATCAGTACTCTAATTGCGAAACGAAACCTATAGGCAGCTCGTTTTGATGATGTTCGAACCATACGCTATCGTTTTGTAGAGTGGACAAGTATCTTTTGCACAAAAAGCCCTTAACTACGCAAATAGGCCACAATTTTTCAACAATTAAATATCTCTACGAAACGTTTAACAATTAGTTAACTGCGCAAATATTATTTTTAACTTAGAAATTCTCCGAGATAGTGCAGTATTCTCGGAGAACAACATAATAAATTATTCGTTTTGCACTTCAACGTACCAGTTTCTTGAAAAATGTGTACTTATCTAACTGTGATAATTAATTTTTAATAACATAAGTACTTTACTCAAGTGGAATAATATGTTTAGTGTATAATAATGACATTTAAAAATAAGTTATTTATCTCTAGACACTTGAAATACACAAAATGAATACACTAACCTTTACCTCATCTTCATGTGCAAATAATGATGGCAACCGCTATTTATTTTCAACTCAACGCTAAGCAACAGCTTGCCAAAATCAAAGAGCGCAACGAATTTCAAGCATCAGAAAACCAAATCATTACACGGTACCAGGAATGCAAGCGACACTTCATTACCTCCTTAATCGAGCAGCATGAGCAGCCAAAACGTACGTGTACGAAAAAGTACACGCAAGACCATAGCGTGTATGCACAATCACGATCACTGCGTATATAAATATCCCATTTTCAGAGCGTACATTAAAGCGGATCACATTAATTAACCGTGTATCTGGTCTCTGATTAAGAGTATACAGTAGCGGAACGAAGCCACGGGGTCAACTTTAATTGGCTCGGTGCTGTATTTTAGATGCGCGATACGGTTGGGGTTAATGAATAGTCCAGCATGTGGACATTTGTTGTTCCAAGTGATCTTTGTTGCGTCATATTAATCAGTGGTGTGTTTTACTTGGGTTTAGGAGTGTGCTTTAATTTTGTTTTATTTTAATCCTGACTGAGTAATTGCCTGTGCGGACTTCAATGAAACAGGATTTTAGAAGAAGCATTAGAATAAATTTAGGTGATAAATTGATACGGGGGGGGGGGGGGGGGGTCCAAATATATTTGATGGCGACCAGAACGTAAGCAGGTGTTGTGCTAGATACGGCATCCGTTACGACGTAACGAAATTCATATATATATATATATATAAAGTTACAAGGTTATGCTACTTCAAATCTAAAAGGCACTCAATGGTCAATGAATTATTCTCAATTACGCACGAACACATGAATTAATGATAAGCCAGCTCCCTAATCTAGTCATCTAAAATTCCAAAAGTGAACAACAAAAAGACAGTAATTTATGTTTGAAATTAAATTTTAACTGAAAACACTCGAAACGGTAAAGTACGCCTTTTGCCGGGTTGTGTATTTAACGCGGATGTGAATTTTGCCGCATCCGGCCAAAAATTAATGAGCTTTCTTCCGCTTACTTAATTAACTGCCGTGGCCTGAGCGAGTTTACAGTCTGAATAAATTAAAATTAATATTTCGCACTCGTTAGGTGTCGCCTTTATGCTGGTATGATTTGTTAACACCCGCCATTTGTGCACTTCATATTGCACAACCATGAATCAAGATTGAAGTATTGCAGGAAAAACCGCTGCTTGTGTTGGATATCTTGGATAACTCTTACATCACCTTTTTATTTTTATCTTTTAATCACTGCACATTATTTCAAATTAATTTAAGAAGAAATTCATAAATTTTGCATAAAACGTACAATACAACACAAACAAAAATAACAAAAAAGAAATATAGTTGAATTAATCAATGTCAGCACGTGGCCATTTTAATTCAACATTCTTGTAAGCTGACTTATCACGAGTAATAACTAAAATCTGTACTAAAAATATAACAAGCCAGGCTTACAAATCAATATAGCCTTGGATTAAAAAAGTTATTCCAGATATGACTTCCCAAATATTGGCTCTAGGGCTGCACAATTAAACATACAAAAAAAGCATTTAATTCAAAAATAAGCTAAACGACTTCTATATGTAACGAATGCAGCACCTACATCAACGTATATGTAACGTATATGTAACCTACATCAACGCAATGCAACATATATGTAATGTACATAAGTACCTACCATATTTTTTTCTCATTATAACAAAACTCCGGCCATGTCAACGTAAAATATTAGCTTGGTTTCCTTCCTATACGAGTAACACGAGTTAACGTAAGAAGCAAGACACGGTCATACTAATAACAGGGACGCGATTCCATTCGTCTAAATTGGCAAGGAGAAATATCTCACATTGTGACACATCACAAATGCGGCTTGAGTTGTCATCATGACAGGAGGGAGGAGGGAAGAGCCCTAAGATATCCTTTTTCTTTCAAGTCGTGCTGATTTTGAACTAGACGGGGCATTATAGGGGGGATATCCCTATGACATGCAGTGGATGTCACAGTTCGAACCTCGAATCGTGCCTCTATTTTCAGCCAAAACTCCCATTCGATTACGCAACCTTGTTAATACATCATTAGTCCAGTAAAGTGCTCCCAATATTTTGACGTTAGCAAAATATAATGCTGAGGCCATTAATCCATTGGATGGCCACGTGGCGTCGCGAATGCTTACACACCCGTCGAACGAGTGAAATATGGATGGTGGCTCCCTAAGGCGCTGTTCACACTGATTCTGTTAACCGTATTAATGGCTAAAAAAGCAGTGAAGTAATACATTAAAGTGTCGTTTGTGCTGACTTTTGTTTGATTAATATAGCTTGCATCAAAAAAGGGTGAAAAATTAACTGATTTGAGACATACAATACATTTGTGGATGGCGTCTACCGATAAGAATGGCAATACTCTTTAATATATCAAGCTTGTGAAGAAGGATCCGACAGGATTATTTACTATAGCCGTGTTTGAAATTAATTGCGTTGTTACTACTGCATGGATTTACTTTGCATTGACTCTTTACGTATAGTTGACATTTAGTTTATTGGACTAATTACAAAAGCTATTTTGAAATAAGGATAATGAAAGCACCAGGTACTTAGGTTTTGATCGGCTGGCGAATACCATCATGACGTCATTCAGCAGTAAAAATAAAGAAAGATTACAAACATTAAATTCAAAAACAATTGTGGACAGATGCACAACTCAGCGTAATGCTGCCCGGCCCACCGGTAGTCTAAAAAGGAAAATAATTTTAGTAACGAAGTAAGATAAAGTAGGTAAGTGGTAGTAGGGTTTGTATTAAAGAAGGAAGTTAACACATTCTCTGCTAGGAGTCGCTACGCTCGTAACCGATACTGTGGTTTAGCGGAAAGGGACCACGTCGTAGGCACCCGCTAGGCGGGTTCCTGGCAGTGAGTAAGTGTAAAGTAAGTAAGTGTTGGAACAGCCACGGCACGATCTGTCGGAAAAGTATTGGGGACGGTTCGAGACATGCTAATTCGATTTAAAGTTGCTTCTGGGAGAACTCTGACCTAACGTATCAGAACCAGCGAGCAAATCATTTTGAATTCAAATGGAATCAAGTCGATACGACTTGATTCAACGCGTTTGGAGCTGTGGATGGTTGTGGTTCGTTATCGCTGGACTTGTAAAACCCACTAAAGTGAGATAAACCATGGAAATGGGAAGATGCATTTGATGGGTTATTTAATTATCGTATGGCAATTAAAATACAATATTTTTATACAGAATACATAATAATTATGTTGTGTATGGGTGTTTTAAGGGTGAGGAGCCTTAATAAGTGTGTGATATGTTATGTCTGTCTTTCTCTCATGGATTCCCATGGAAATCACGTTACTATTTTATTATTAATGTAACATTAAAACTGATCAGAATGTGTAAGATATGTGGTTTACATAAAATATTGAGTAAAGAATGTTTCCAAAATATGGTATTAGAAATCTGCTTTAGTGACCGTTACCTTCGAATAAGTAGGTATGTGTAAAAAACAATAATTAATGCAGGTTAATGCGAAGCCGAAGACCATTACTTTCTGGCTTATAAATCCAATGCAAAATGTAGACGTACCTTTGACCTCGTCTGTACGTACCCCGTTGTTTATTCTCAAGACAGAGCGGAGTTAGTCATATTTTTCTCGCACGTGGGCACCGCCTTACGCTGTTTGTTACGACCCGACCGGCATATAAAGCCGGCTCATACATCGCGATAGGAAGAGGGTTAACGCTTGTTTAGCAGTTTATTCAACAATTATAACGACTTGCCCCAGGAGGGGGGCAGCACGGTTAGTGTTGCCCTAACTTTCGGTGTATTCGAGATTATTGTCTTGGTTATCTATTTTACACCAAACGTAAATACTCCTATTGTTTTGGTTTTCATGGTGATTTGGAGATAATAAGCTACGGTAGCCTAGTGGTTCAGGCAGCATGCATCCCAGCTCGTGCCAATAAGTTTTTCGGAACTTATGTACCTACGGAATATTTACCGTTAGTTTTTTCGGTGAAGGAAAACATCGTGAGGAAACCGGGCTACCCTAGTTTTCCCTCTGAGTTCGAAGGTCAAAAGGCAGTCGCTTTCGTAAAACTAGTGCCTATGCCATGTCTTGGGATTAGGTGTCAAAGCGGACCTTGGGCTCCTTTAGGGGCACAATCGAGAATAACCCTAGGAGGATGATGGTGATTTGAAGATAATATTGGGACGGAACACGATTTATGTATAATACTTATCGAGAATATTCACCTTATAGAGGACCTCAGACATAATATCACCACTCTTGCTGACTCTTATCATGTCGCAGCAACGAATCGTCATATCTGTGTCTACTTATCATGAGGCTGGCCATATGTTTGTTTGCCTCAAAAGTAAAGCAGGTACATATTTAAGAATCTTAAAAAATATATTATGCGGTTATCTATTATGCTATTATGTGGTAACTATATAATTGAATGCCTAGGAAGCGAAATCCTAGCTATATATATATGTACGTATATATTCGAGGCGTAAGTAGAAGAAAATATATTAGTTAGCACGGCGTTACGGCTCCGGCTCGGCGCCGGAACGGGCGAATGACGTGCGTTTTCCGGTCCGGGACACTAGGGGGAAAAGAAAATACCGTTTTCTCACGTAATGTCAGTCCGGCCAAGCTAGAGGTATTATTGTATTCCATTCCCGACGTAATTCTGCGGCCGTCAAAAATAATAAATTGCCCATTCCGGGTCGTGGCAATTTTCTAGTTAGACTTGCCTTGTTTGTGATTATTGTAATGACTTGCTTAGTAATTGCCTTATTATGGGCCACGGTTTATTTTTTATTTTTCGTGTAAATGAATTCGTCATATCATGTGAAAATAAATATGACTAATACACCTGTATAATTTTAAAGTTAAATTGATGTTGCGCTGCTGGTTCTTGCCTTCCTTCTATTTTCCACTTTCAATGCTAAGTGATGCTTTAAATATTCTCCGCAAATGCCAGTTGGGCACACCACCACTCTATGGTAGTTGCACCGTCTCTCTTCAATTCTATGATCTCATTTACATGAGCCGTTAGAGCCCATGTCTCTCTTCGTTGTGAGCCCTAATACCAAAATGTTACCCTCACTCCGAACTCAACGCAGAAATCTCGCGGGCATTAATTATTTGAATCGATCGGGAACAATTACGTAATCGAAGGTACTCCAAGTTTAATGAGTCCCGTTGTAAGACAAACTGTTGAGCCACTGGACACGGATGGCAAAGAGATACAGCTGTTCGGAAGAGTCAATTTACTATTACTAAGTAGTATCTTTTTTAAATAAAAGTATTATTTCGTGGTGTCAAATTACCTAAACTGTGCAGTTATATTAAGAGTCAGCAGTAAGCTCGATTCTCCATACAGACGTAGTTATAGTTACGCTCTTATTTAGGTGTTGGATTGTAACGAAATTTTGCATGTACAATGACATGAGGTATGTCCAGGTCTGTAATTAGTTTATGTAGCTTCAGATACAATAGTAAAAGAAATACAGTGAATTTAAGTTTTTCATACGAACTTATTTTTGCTGTATTTTGTTTGTTTTATAAACTAGAACCAAACTAATTACAGACATGGGTAAACCTCATGTCATCGTATATGCAAGGTTCGTCACAATCCAACAGCTAGTTTTAAAATGAGAACGAAACTCCATGTGTATGGGAAGATGAAATTCAGCCGAGCTTACTGCGGACTTTTAATACCACGTATTTATTATAGACAAGTTGTACATATTATGTAGTAGGATAGCTGGAATTTAATCCATAACGGTATAAGTTTGCCTTTATGTATGTTTTTTTTAAATATTCAGTCATGTGAAAAAGTGTTTAGTTTTTTAAAGTTTAGTAAAACTACTCTTTAATGACCATCATGTGCTACGCTGTAGCATTCTTAGCATTCTGTAGCTTACTTTGACATTATTTTAACGATAGATTGCGAATAAACATATAACCACTCTTTTTATACCACGATTGTGAGTATTGTGACAAACGTAGTTCGTGCAGCTTCAGAAGTTTCAAATGCGAATATAGATTATTTAATAAAAGTAACACCATGAAATATAGAGCAGATCGATGTAATTGCACACATTTAACAAATGACTGCCATTATATTAGTCCCTTCCAGCAACTGTTAAGGTCCGCTCAAACTGGACTCAGCCAAGTTTTAATTAAAGCGAATATCTCGCACGGGGCTGCGATGTGGACATTCCCTAATGGTGTTTAGCCGGGGTAATAAACGCGGCGTGTAACTTGCGCTATTTGAGTTCTCAACTCAGGTTAGCTTTGAATTTATTAGTCGCTAATATTGGTCAAACAAATTGGTTATTTTGAACTTTGTGTGTTTACTTAGTTCATGTATACAGTATTTAATGAAAAGGCCTTCTGGGTTATAGACTTAGGTTCTCCGTAAATCTATTGGTCATTTTGAACGTGACATATTTTACTTTAGGCAAACAATATTTGGTTAAAATGTTATGCTTTGAGATGAGAGCAATATATTTGCAGTCGTAGGTACTACTTTATACTAAATATTTATAGACTTAACTCTACTATAATTGAATATTATTTGAGGCATAGAATTTCCAGTATACGAACCAGAGCTCCGAAAGATACGCTGTGTAGAAGGTTAGGGACCAGTCTCTTTCTGATGATGATGAAAAGATGGTAAGTTTTTGAATTCAACTCAATTTTTTTTTTTCAGACTCATGTAGATATCATGTTGAAATCTTTTAAAAGTATGTAAAGGCGAAGACTTCGGATTATAAGAAAGCAAAATGTTAAAATGGCGGACGAGTAATTACTTTTGGAAACTAACAAGATCGAATTAGTTATTGTATTGCTACAATTATTTTAAGAACGTCACTTTCCTTCGGAACGGATTCTCAGTAGCTGGCGACCGAATGTGCAAACTTGCAACGCATGAGTTTTTAGTGACGGCCGGCGGCCGCGCGGCGGGCGCGCACCGGCAGCGTCGCGATCCAAAGCTGTTCTTACTGCGAGAAGCTACTTGACTTCGGGATTTTTGGAGTGACCTAGGAATCGGAATTAGATTGACCAGTGGACCAACCACTTAATCGCAAAAAATTTACAGCCGATCAAGAGTTAACTGTGAGTTCATTTAGAGTCAGCATTATTCTCATATCTTATTCGCTTTTAATCATTCCGTGTCATGACCCCATAATCACCCAGTATATAAGCTAGTTAGTTAGTTTTGGGTATTCGAGTAGAACTAAATGTTTCAGTGCCGAGAAACCTAAACCTCTTTCAATTTATTCACCTGAAGAAGCGTCTAGAACCAGTCAGGCGACGCCCGTCAATAAAATAACAAGGATAGCGAGAGAACTTAAAAAAAAACCGTATTTATCCGTCACGCAAAGCTAAAGCCCCCCCTGAGAACCCTCCGTCATTAGGAGTGGGCACGCAAAGGGAAATTATCCCCACTTAACCCTGGAGGCGTTAACTGGCACCTCAGAAGAGAACCCTCCACGACGATTACTTTATTATAAGGATTGGAACCGTTGAACGTGCTGCTACGGTTTTAACGCGGATATTGAGTATTATAAACATTATTAAACGGGGTAAAAATGCCGCCGTAAACTACAATATTGTGTTAGAAGTCTAATTTATGAGCGAGGTAGGTAGGTATTTATAGTTTGATTAAATTGAATGCGTTTATTATTTGCCATGCGATGCATGTTGGTGTGTGGTTGGTTTGACGACCGCTTTAGCCTAGTTGGTAGTGACCCTGCCTACAAAGCAAGAGGTCTTGGGTTCGAATCCCGGCAAGGGCATTTATTTGTGTGATGAGCACGAATATTTGTTCCTGAGTCATGGATGTTTTCTATGTATTTAAGTATTTATTTATCTATATAAGTATGTTTATCGTCGTCTAGTACCCATGGTACAAGCTTTGCTTAGTTTGGGACTAGGTCGATTTGTGTAAGATTGTCCCCTAATATTTATTTATTTATTTATTTATTTATTTTATATATATATCTAAGAAAAAACAAGTGAAATTAATAGTTTTTTCGTCAAAAAACCCGACCGCTTTTTTTTTCAAATATTATGGCCTAGGTATGTCACTCCCACGATTAAGAAATCCAACGACATACGTCGCCCTCTTATTATGTCGAAATCCGTCATACTGTTTAGGCTGCACATATATTTTCCTGTAAGACAAGTACAGTCACCAGCATAAATATATGATTATGGGCAACGCTGCAAAAATATCTGATTATCAATTGAAGGTATAGTTATATGACGATACAAAGGCGGTAAAAATATGTGATGATTTACAGCCGGCATAAAAATCATTTGCCTGTAACAGCATAAATACCAGACCCAGTAAAAATATCTGACACTCCACGAAATCAAAATGATGTGATATATGACCAGCGTAATCATCTATCCGCTGTAGAAGCATAAACATCGGATCACGTAACGACGGCATAAATATCTGATACGATTGGCAGTAAAAAATATCTCAAAATCCTGCAAATATGAACTTTATTAGCTTAGACATACGGTCGTAATTTGAATAAAGCTATTTGACGCTTCTTGAAAAGAGTATTAATTAACCTGTCACATTGGATATCGCCGTCTCACGATTTAAAACGTGAATTTGACAGAATTGCTAATAAGTCAAAATTGCCAGATGGGCCTAACATAGCGTTTCTAAGCCTTACATTCATAAGGAGCCGTTGAATTGATTGACAGCTAGTCCCTAATTTAATTTGACCCCTAGAATTGAAGCACATATGTGGGTATTCGGTGGTGCAATTTATACTAGTCCATCTATAAATGCAGCTAGTAGTCTGAGAGCTTTGTGGATTCCTCCCCAGCAGTACGAATTACAAATTGGTTCGACTCGCCTCTTCACTCGTCTTTGATATCACTTGAAGCCTTTGTAAAATTAAACGAGGCGATTTTTTTTTATTTAAATTGATTGTTTAATTAAATGCTGGTCGTGAGTTTCTAGCAATAAAAAAATAAGTTTGATGGCCAAATAAACACGTTGAAGGTAAGTTGTGTTTACTTAAATGAGTTTTTTTTCGAGGCATCAAAATATTTATATTATGGATATAATATTTCATTATTTTGCTTACATGTAAACATTATCAGTCCTTATCACGATCGTCAATAATTAAGAAATAAAAATATTATGCAAATTGTTAATACAGAAAGTGGAAATACATAGTATCTCCGAAAACAGATTGTTATTTTTTGGAATTTTGCCAAAACCGCCCCAACATTCAACCAAATATCTTCCCATTTTACTGACGTCAGAATATGTTTTATGCTATACCATCATATTAAAAGAACAAATCAGTAATATCTGAATTGTTTACTTACCCATTAATTTAATTAAAGAATAATGAAACAGTATAGGCACTTGAACAATACCAAAACTCATTGATCAGCCCTTATATCTTTTAGATTTAGTTACATTAGATTTGGCAATACAAAAACAAAATCATTTCACGGACCAGCCAGTTTTAGTAAATAAATACTGCTTTTAAACTTTTTTTTACAAAAAGTGGATTACGTTTTGCTTATGTTATAAGACTTACTTATAAGCATAAAAAAAGCGGTCAAGTGCGCGTCGGACCACGCACAACGAAGGATTCAGTGCCTATTAAAAAAGTCGTATCGTTACTGAAATCTTATGGCACTTACGTCCTTTTCATTAAGGAAGGCAGTTTTTTAGAAATATCTCGAAAATCTTTGAACCGATCTTGTTCAAAACAATTTTCGCTGAAAGAATTTAATAAGCCCGCTGTGCATGATTTTATCGTGTTTTTAAAATACACGGTTCAAAAATTAGAGGGGGACACATAATTTTAGTGACTTTCGGGGCGATTATCTCCGACTCTATTCACTTAATTTTTTTTTATTGGGATACCTTTTTATTTTGAATGGCCTATCGATTGATGTGCCTCACGTAGACTTGCAATGAAAAAAAATTTGACTATCAGTTTTATGAATGGAGTGCACCTCCAAAAAATATTTTTTTAGTAATTTAATTACAAAACTATGTAGCGGCTAACAAAATACACCTATCGTAATTTTTTATTCAAATACACATAGTTTTCGAGTAAAATGCCTGTGACATACGGACGGACATACAGACAGACAGACAGGGTACATAATAAGGGTTCCGTTTTTGCCATTTGGCTACGGAACCCTAAAAACAAATGGTTTTATATTCAACCGATTTTTTATCTTATTCGAATAACCAGATGGAATCACTATGTTGCGGGAGTGCCGTATACAGTTATTTCGAAAAAAAGTTTTTTTTTAATAGCATACTTAACTTGGAAACCAAAAGCTTTTTAAGATAAGTTTGTTAGAACAGTTGTTAAAATAGTTAATTTTTAAGGCGTTTATTTTTTTTGCTACTTAACCTGCCAACTAATATTTTTTGTTTTTGCATTTACTATGATGCTCAATTTCTGGTTCAGTTTTAATTAAATTTTTATTTAAGTAAAATTGTTTTTCGAAAATAATCACTGACTTTCTTTTGATTCTAGGTGTGCGGTGTCGTTTAATTTCCTTGCTTAAAGTTAAAACTCCTGAAACCCCATGGTTCAAAAGCTAAGATCAACTGTGACTTATTTATTTTATCAATGGAAATAATGTCGTAAAACTTTAGACGGCAAAATCCAATGACAAATTAATTCGCTTTTCAATAAGCAAAAAATAGTTTTATTCAAATTACGACTGTATGTGTAAGCACATAAAGTTCGTTTTTGCAGAATTTTGTGATTATTTTTACTAACAATTGTATCAGATATTTATGCTGTCTTTATGTGATCCGATGGTTATGCTCCTACAGCGGATAGATAATTTTGCTGGTAATTATATCACATAATTTTGATTTTGTGGAGTATCAGATATTTTTACCCGGTCTGATCCGATATTTATGCTGTTACGGGAAAATGATTTATATGCCGGCTGTAAATCATCACATATTTTTACCGCCTTTGTATCGTCACATAATTATACCTTCAATTGATGATCAGATATTTTTGCAGCGTTGCCCATAGTCATATATTTATGCTGGTGACTGTACCATGTCATCAATAAAAACCTAGCAACGCTTTGAAAATGAAAACAGTTTAGTTTAGATAAATGCACATACATACATACATACATACATACTCGAAAAACATATATCTCCTCTCTTTCGGCAGTCGTGTATAAAAAAAATTGTGTGTCATATTTACTAACTATTCCAAAGATATTATGTTCATCATATTTTATAGCCTAACATATCACAAATTATATAAGCTCTCTAAAAGTACACAGTTACAGAAAGTAAGATAAGTTATAAACAATTTAACAAAGAAAAACAATACGGCTTAATACAAGCCAAAATAATCCAGAATTCGTACTTACTTGGAGTAATCTATCTGCAGACGATTCGACTGCTCACCTTTAATTTTGTCTCTTCAATTTGCGAACTCTAACGGCAATTGTTTTTCCGAATGAACGCCTCAAAATAACAATTCGTTAAATTACCAGCCGCCCTTTCCACCCTCGTTCTGCGTACCTATTACGTATTGTGTGAGCGTTGATTGTACCAATCGAAAACTTTCCAAGTGGGAGTCGGACCTTGTATAATTAGTGTTCAATCGAATACTTTCAGCGAGAACTCATGTTATATATTGGAAATCATAGTTAACAATAGATTATACTTTAGTAAACAGTCGTATATATTGATTATCTTTCTGGTACGTGTAAAGCTTTGAATAATAATAATAATTGGTAACCTTTCGCGTAAGCAGGTGCAGTAAGCAATTAAATTTTTAAAGGTACCTTTATCAGATTATATAGAAATGTCAGCTTAATTAATGGATTGAATATGAGAGATTTTGATTTTATACCGACAATTCGGGGATGGTAGCCAAACTAACGCGGGCTCGTAGCTATGCGCTATAGTACAAACATTTCGTGCATAACGTTAATTGGATACCGAGAGGTATACTGTTAAAATTAACACGTATTGAACCGAAGCCTTCGCACAAAAACGTTTGTATGCAAAGCAAAACTCAATCACACCGGCTCATCATTACTATAACTGTTTTAAGAGTGTTACAAACGACATAAACGGATTCTGGCTGCAATCGGCCGGCCGCACGCTCGCTATTCCCTGTTGGCCCCGCGGTTTCGGCATTATGTCAATGCCAATATTTGCCTATAGAAACACGCCAATCGATTCCGACAATGCGATTGTCCTGTTAATGTGACAATTTCAACTTTGCATGTCGGCGTAGAAATTGGAGTGACTAGGAAAATCGATGTGTATTTTAACCTAATGTTTGGAACTGTATTTCAAATCTATTTGTAAGCAACCAAAGAGACAGGGCATACTTATTTAACATGTTCTGATATATAGTACGTTCTGATAAATATTCGCTACTTTTGAGAGACATCAAGTGTTTTATAACATTTTTTATCGAAATATGTAGTTCCTATAAAACGAATTCAAGAAATAAGTAGCTCTGTATGTACTTACTTATATATATTCCCTGTTTCATATTTGTCTTCGATATAGAGTCAAAATGGCAAACGTAAATTTGGCCACTTTGCAACAATACGTACTTGACACCTGAATTCAGGCAAGCTATTTCCCAAGTGATATAATCATTTCCCTAGTTCCACTTACGTTCACCGTACACATTTACGTTGTTGTCCATTCGTCACACGTATCGTCTCAGTATCGTCGTCACGTACTTCGTGAGAAAACTTTTATTACTTTACTTGCCGTTAGACCGCAGAAGACTTCTAGACACGAGGACTAAATCCGATCGATTTATCTGATCCTTTCATATTGCACTCGCATTCGTTATAATAGTCATAATTGAAGAAGTATTTGATAGACATTACTCATTTGACTGAACAAGAATAGACTAGTCCAGACATTTGGGATTAATTGTTATTGATAAATATTCGCTCGTTAATTAGGACCAAATTCGACATATGTATTTTGCCTGAAAAAGACAATGAAATGAAAAAAAAACGTGAATCGTTGTCCTGTTTAAAGAAGAAAGTAATTTTCCAAGTAGCTTTGGAAAATTGAAATTTAGTATTCATTGCGGATGACAAATGGGCACTGCCAACTGTCAATCACTTGAACGAGTTCTGTTAATGATTGAAAAATTGGAGCAGCGAGCGAGTTTATATTGCACGCAAATGATGGCTTCTTACCATTTAATCGCTCTGTTTCATTAAATAACTCTCTGTGTATTTTATTTTCAGTAAATACTTAATTGGTAATACATAAATAAGTAATATAATTTGTTTATGTAACGTTCCTTCACCGTATTCTCTAGTACCTATTTCAGCCTAAGTGGCAATTGTATAGTCTGGAAAAAGTAGTGGTAACAAGCACAGTAGATGACTGAAAATCAAGAGGCCGAGGTCTTATGGTGGGTACACACAGAGCAAACGAACGACCAACGAACGCGAAGCATTTATGTGACAGGTATTTTTTAGAATGAGATACATAGCCGTTCGTTGGCTTGGTGTGTACACAGCATTAAATGATGACACCTCAACCAAGGCTGTTATTCGGACCGCGCTAATGCGGCTCACCTTACCTAACACGCCTAACGAAACAAGACTTCTGATTACGCTTAGTTACTACGAATCGCGGCGTCCAGATAAATTTGTAGGCGACGGTGAGATGAGGTTGAAACAAGTAACATAATAGCAAGGCCTATGGTAGAGTCACGATTCTCAGCACTGAGTGACCAATTAAAGAGGACGAGGAGTGAAGCTTTAAAATATGAAATATTCACATTTTGCAAAAAAAAACAATGAGCGTAGAGAGAGCGCAAACGAGGCCATATATATAAATCGCTTTTAAGTAGACGTCTCTTGAAATCATTTAATTTATTTATCAACATGTCATTAACAGTAACATAAATATTATTTGGAAATCGTCGTTAGAAAAACTACGCAACTAGCGGGCTGTAGCGTGTTATTTGAAATTATTCAGGTGTTACTGTATTTCAGACCAAGTCACGTGTGATTTAAGTCTCGCAATATCAAAATTAAATGCGCGAAGTCACACGAGTTTCAAATCAAAGTTGCGATGACCGGAGTAAACAGTATAACGGTGGTATGAAGTTCGTAACAGAATTAGTGAAACAACTCTAGGTTTGAAATGCAAATCTCACTGCTCTCATGCTCGTTTTGTACTTGTTGTGACATGCTTTTCGAGTTAGTGTCGTTACGAGTGGATTCAATGGTTGTAGTACCTAAGTATAAACTGCTTCAGGATGGCTGTACCACTTACTGTTACCACTAAAATATTATTAGCAATGTTTAGCCCTTACTCGTTCGGTAACTAACTACACAAAATAACTCGTATCAAACTGAAAGTGTCGTTATCTCGTTGCTACATGTTTTTAGGAATCCGTACGCAAGGGGTAAAACGGGACCCTATTACTAAGACTCCTGTCCGTCCGTCTGTCACCAGACTGTATCTCATGGACCGTGATAGTTAGACATTTGAAATTTTCACAGATGATGTATTTCTGTTGCCGCTTGCCGCTATAACAACGAATACATTTTTTTTGATAATGGTACGGAACGCTTCTTGCGCGATTCTGACTTGCACTTGGCCAGTTTTTTTGTTTCTCGGTAATAATAGGTAAGTAAAAGTAAGTACCTAACACGACCAACGTTTTCTGTTTACAAGTTTCATGCCTCATATTCACGCCACCGGTAACTAAGTGTACACGTATTGTTACAATCAACGTAATCAAATTTTGACGATTTTCACCTAGTTTCAGCAGTCGTAGGGAGTTTTTTGGTACGTATAATATAGATGAAAAATACATACATACGGATAATAGATGATGTTGGAACCAGAATGTGGAACTCTTTAATGGCTAATAGAAAACCCGCAACGAAAATCCTAAAGTGGGTAACAGTAACAGATAATGGGTTTTACAGATGTGTTAACGAAAGTTTTGTAAAAATATTATTAGTTGAAATCAACATTTCAGAACTGAAACAGCATCTGCTGAAAATATATACGGATTGTCTCGTCTCAATGTTCAATTGCACTATACGTATTTGTCTGGCAGACGAGTTATCTCCATATTGTCGACTGAAATAAAAGCTTAGTCATTGTTACAGAGCTCATTGGACTCAAGAAAACCTTAACTAAGATTGAAATGGGTACGCGCCGGTTGTCTTGCATTGAATCGGTTGTTGTTTACTTACCCATTAATTTAATTAAAGAATAATGAAACAGTATAGGCACTTGAACAATACCAAAACTCATTGATCAGCCCTTATATCTTTTAGATTTAGTTACATTAGATTTGGCAATACAAAAACAAAATCATTTCACGGACCAGCCAGTTTTAGTAAATAAATACTGCTTTTAAACTTTTTTTTACAAAAAGTGGATTACGTTTTGCTTATGTTATAAGACTTACTTATAAGCATAAAAAAAGCGGCCAAGTGCGCGTCGGACCACGCACAACGAAGGATTCAGTGCCTATTAAAAAAGTCGTATCGTTACTGAAATCTTATGGCACTTACGTCCTTTTCATTAAGGAAGGCAGTTTTTTAGAAATATCTCGAAAATCTTTGAACCGATCTTGTTCAAAACAATTTTCGCTGAAAGAATTTAATAAGCCCGCTGTGCATGATTTTATCGTGTTTTTAAAATACACGGTTCAAAAATTAGAGGGGGACACATAATTTTAGTGACTTTCGGGGCGATTATCTCCGACTCTATTCACTTAATTTTTTTTTATTGGGATACCTTTTTATTTTGAATGGCCTATCGATTGATGTGCCTCACGTAGACTTGCAATGAAAAAAAATTTGACTATCAGTTTTATGAATGGAGTGCACCTCCAAAAAATATTTTTTTAGTAATTTAATTACAAAACTATGTAGCGGCTAACAAAATACACCTATCGTAATTTTTTATTCAAATACACATAGTTTTCGAGTAAAATGCCTGTGACATACGGACGGACATACAGACAGACAGACAGGGTACATAATAAGGGTTCCGTTTTTGCCATTTGGCTACGGAACCCTAAAAACAAATGGTTTTATATTCAACCGATTTTTTATCTTATTCGAATAACCAGATGGAATCACTATGTTGCGGGAGTGCCGTATACAGTTATTTCGAAAAAAAGTTTTTTTTTAATAGCATACTTAACTTGGAAACCAAAAGCTTTTTAAGATAAGTTTGTTAGAACAGTTGTTAAAATAGTTAATTTTTAAGGCGTTTATTTTTTTTGCTACTTAACCTGCCAACTAATATTTTTTGTTTTTGCATTTACTATGATGCTCAATTTCTGGTTCAGTTTTAATTAAATTTTTATTTAAGTAAAATTGTTTTTCGAAAATAATCACTGACTTTCTTTTGATTCTAGGTGTGCGGTGTCGTTTAATTTCCTTGCTTAAAGTTAAAACTCCTGAAACCCCATGGTTCAAAAGCTAAGATCAACTGTGACTTATTTATTTTATCAATGGAAATAATGTCGTAAAACTTTAGACGGCAAAATCCAATGACAAATTAATTCGCTTTTCAATAAGCAAAAAATAGTTTTATTCAAATTACGACTGTATGTGTAAGCACATAAAGTTCGTTTTTGCAGAATTTTGTGATTATTTTTACTAACAATTGTATCAGATATTTATGCTGTCTTTATGTGATCCGATGGTTATGCTCCTACAGCGGATAGATAATTTTGCTGGTAATTATATCACATAATTTTGATTTTGTGGAGTATCAGATATTTTTACCCGGTCTGATCCGATATTTATGCTGTTACGGGAAAATGATTTATATGCCGGCTGTAAATCATCACATATTTTTACCGCCTTTGTATCGTCACATAATTATACCTTCAATTGATGATCAGATATTTTTGCAGCGTTGCCCATAGTCATATATTTATGCTGGTGACTGTACCATGTCATCAATAAAAACCTAGCAACGCTTTGAAAATGAAAACAGTTTAGTTTAGATAAATGCACATACATACATACATACATACATACTCGAAAAACATATATCTCCTCTCTTTCGGCAGTCGTGTATAAAAAAAATTGTGTGTCATATTTACTAACTATTCCAAAGATATTATGTTCATCATATTTTATAGCCTAACATATCACAAATTATATAAGCTCTCTAAAAGTACACAGTTACAGAAAGTAAGATAAGTTATAAACAATTTAACAAAGAAAAACAATACGGCTTAATACAAGCCAAAATAATCCAGAATTCGTACTTACTTGGAGTAATCTATCTGCAGACGATTCGACTGCTCACCTTTAATTTTGTCTCTTCAATTTGCGAACTCTAACGGCAATTGTTTTTCCGAATGAACGCCTCAAAATAACAATTCGTTAAATTACCAGCCGCCCTTTCCACCCTCGTTCTGCGTACCTATTACGTATTGTGTGAGCGTTGATTGTACCAATCGAAAACTTTCCAAGTGGGAGTCGGACCTTGTATAATTAGTGTTCAATCGAATACTTTCAGCGAGAACTCATGTTATATATTGGAAATCATAGTTAACAATAGATTATACTTTAGTAAACAGTCGTATATATTGATTATCTTTCTGGTACGTGTAAAGCTTTGAATAATAATAATAATTGGTAACCTTTCGCGTAAGCAGGTGCAGTAAGCAATTAAATTTTTAAAGGTACCTTTATCAGATTATATAGAAATGTCAGCTTAATTAATGGATTGAATATGAGAGATTTTGATTTTATACCGACAATTCGGGGATGGTAGCCAAACTAACGCGGGCTCGTAGCTATGCGCTATAGTACAAACATTTCGTGCATAACGTTAATTGGATACCGAGAGGTATACTGTTAAAATTAACACGTATTGAACCGAAGCCTTCGCACAAAAACGTTTGTATGCAAAGCAAAACTCAATCACACCGGCTCATCATTACTATAACTGTTTTAAGAGTGTTACAAACGACATAAACGGATTCTGGCTGCAATCGGCCGGCCGCACGCTCGCTATTCCCTGTTGGCCCCGCGGTTTCGGCATTATGTCAATGCCAATATTTGCCTATAGAAACACGCCAATCGATTCCGACAATGCGATTGTCCTGTTAATGTGACAATTTCAACTTTGCATGTCGGCGTAGAAATTGGAGTGACTAGGAAAATCGATGTGTATTTTAACCTAATGTTTGGAACTGTATTTCAAATCTATTTGTAAGCAACCAAAGAGACAGGGCATACTTATTTAACATGTTCTGATATATAGTACGTTCTGATAAATATTCGCTACTTTTGAGAGACATCAAGTGTTTTATAACATTTTTTATCGAAATATGTAGTTCCTATAAAACGAATTCAAGAAATAAGTAGCTCTGTATGTACTTACTTATATATATTCCCTGTTTCATATTTGTCTTCGATATAGAGTCAAAATGGCAAACGTAAATTTGGCCACTTTGCAACAATACGTACTTGACACCTGAATTCAGGCAAGCTATTTCCCAAGTGATATAATCATTTCCCTAGTTCCACTTACGTTCACCGTACACATTTACGTTGTTGTCCATTCGTCACACGTATCGTCTCAGTATCGTCGTCACGTACTTCGTGAGAAAACTTTTATTACTTTACTTGCCGTTAGACCGCAGAAGACTTCTAGACACGAGGACTAAATCCGATCGATTTATCTGATCCTTTCATATTGCACTCGCATTCGTTATAATAGTCATAATTGAAGAAGTATTTGATAGACATTACTCATTTGACTGAACAAGAATAGACTAGTCCAGACATTTGGGATTAATTGTTATTGATAAATATTCGCTCGTTAATTAGGACCAAATTCGACATATGTATTTTGCCTGAAAAAGACAATGAAATGAAAAAAAAACGTGAATCGTTGTCCTGTTTAAAGAAGAAAGTAATTTTCCAAGTAGCTTTGGAAAATTGAAATTTAGTATTCATTGCGGATGACAAATGGGCACTGCCAACTGTCAATCACTTGAACGAGTTCTGTTAATGATTGAAAAATTGGAGCAGCGAGCGAGTTTATATTGCACGCAAATGATGGCTTCTTACCATTTAATCGCTCTGTTTCATTAAATAACTCTCTGTGTATTTTATTTTCAGTAAATACTTAATTGGTAATACATAAATAAGTAATATAATTTGTTTATGTAACGTTCCTTCACCGTATTCTCTAGTACCTATTTCAGCCTAAGTGGCAATTGTATAGTCTGGAAAAAGTAGTGGTAACAAGCACAGTAGATGACTGAAAATCAAGAGGCCGAGGTCTTATGGTGGGTACACACAAAGCAAACGAACGACCAACGAACGCGAAGCATTTATGTGACAGGTATTTTTTAGAATGAGATACATAGCCGTTCGTTGGCTTGGTGTGTACACAGCATTAAATGATGACACCTCAACCAAGGCTGTTATTCGGACCGCGCTAATGCGGCTCACCTTACCTAACACGCCTAACGAAACAAGACTTCTGATTACGCTTAGTTACTACGAATCGCGGCGTCCAGATAAATTTGTAGGCGACGGTGAGATGAGGTTGAAACAAGTAACATAATAGCAAGGCCTATGGTAGAGTCACGATTCTCAGCACTGAGTGACCAATTAAAGAGGACGAGGAGTGAAGCTTTAAAATATGAAATATTCACATTTTGCAAAAAAAAACAATGAGCGTAGAGAGAGCGCAAACGAGGCCATATATATAAATCGCTTTTAAGTAGACGTCTCTTGAAATCATTTAATTTATTTATCAACATGTCATTAACAGTAACATAAATATTATTTGGAAATCGTCGTTAGAAAAACTACGCAACTAGCGGGCTGTAGCGTGTTATTTGAAATTATTCAGGTGTTACTGTATTTCAGACCAAGTCACGTGTGATTTAAGTCTCGCAATATCAAAATTAAATGCGCGAAGTCACACGAGTTTCAAATCAAAGTTGCGATGACCGGAGTAAACAGTATAACGGTGGTATGAAGTTCGTAACAGAATTAGTGAAACAACTCTAGGTTTGAAATGCAAATCTCACTGCTCTCATGCTCGTTTTGTACTTGTTGTGACATGCTTTTCGAGTTAGTGTCGTTACGAGTGGATTCAATGGTTGTAGTACCTAAGTATAAACTGCTTCAGGATGGCTGTACCACTTACTGTTACCACTAAAATATTATTAGCAATGTTTAGCCCTTACTCGTTCGGTAACTAACTACACAAAATAACTCGTATCAAACTGAAAGTGTCGTTATCTCGTTGCTACATGTTTTTAGGAATCCGTACGCAAGGGGTAAAACGGGACCCTATTACTAAGACTCCTGTCCGTCCGTCTGTCACCAGACTGTATCTCATGGACCGTGATAGTTAGACATTTGAAATTTTCACAGATGATGTATTTCTGTTGCCGCTTGCCGCTATAACAACGAATACATTTTTTTTGATAATGGTACGGAACGCTTCTTGCGCGATTCTGACTTGCACTTGGCCAGTTTTTTTGTTTCTCGGTAATAATAGGTAAGTAAAAGTAAGTACCTAACACGACCAACGTTTTCTGTTTACAAGTTTCATGCCTCATATTCACGCCACCGGTAACTAAGTGTACACGTATTGTTACAATCAACGTAATCAAATTTTGACGATTTTCACCTAGTTTCAGCAGTCGTAGGGAGTTTTTTGGTACGTATAATATAGATGAAAAATACATACATACGGATAATAGATGATGTTGGAACCAGAATGTGGAACTCTTTAATGGCTAATAGAAAACCCGCAACGAAAATCCTAAAGTGGGTAACAGTAACAGATAATGGGTTTTACAGATGTGTTAACGAAAGTTTTGTAAAAATATTATTAGTTGAAATCAACATTTCAGAACTGAAACAGCATCTGCTGAAAATATATACGGATTGTCTCGTCTCAATGTTCAATTGCACTATACGTATTTGTCTGGCAGACGAGTTATCTCCATATTGTCGACTGAAATAAAAGCTTAGTCATTGTTACAGAGCTCATTGGACTCAAGAAAACCTTAACTAAGATTGAAATGGGTACGCGCCGGTTGTCTTGCATTGAATCGGTTGTTGTTTACTTACCCATTAATTTAATTAAAGAATAATGAAACAGTATAGGCACTTGAACAATACCAAAACTCATTGATCAGCCCTTATATCTTTTAGATTTAGTTACATTAGATTTGGCAATACAAAAACAAAATCATTTCACGGACCAGCCAGTTTTAGTAAATAAATACTGCTTTTAAACTTTTTTTTACAAAAAGTGGATTACGTTTTGCTTATGTTATAAGACTTACTTATAAGCATAAAAAAAGCGGCCAAGTGCGCGTCGGACCACGCACAACGAAGGATTCAGTGCCTATTAAAAAAGTCGTATCGTTACTGAAATCTTATGGCACTTACGTCCTTTTCATTAAGGAAGGCAGTTTTTTAGAAATATCTCGAAAATCTTTGAACCGATCTTGTTCAAAACAATTTTCGCTGAAAGAATTTAATAAGCCCGCTGTGCATGATTTTATCGTGTTTTTAAAATACACGGTTCAAAAATTAGAGGGGGACACATAATTTTAGTGACTTTCGGGGCGATTATCTCCGACTCTATTCACTTATTTTTTTTTTATTGGGATACCTTTTTATTTTGAATGGCCTATCGATTGATGTGCCTCACGTAGACTTGCAATGAAAAAAAATTTGACTATCAGTTTTATGAATGGAGTGCACCTCCAAAAAATATTTTTTTAGTAATTTAATTACAAAACTATGTAGCGGCTAA
This sequence comes from Epinotia demarniana, assembly GCA_945867215.1. NCBI lineage: Eukaryota > Metazoa > Arthropoda > Insecta > Lepidoptera > Tortricidae > Epinotia > Epinotia demarniana. The sequence continues at coordinate 8,751,341 of OX244274.1, forward strand.
CAAAATACACCTATCGTAATTTTTTATTCAAATACACATAGTTTTCGAGTAAAATGCCTGTGACATACGGACGGACATACAGACAGACAGACAGGGTACATAATAAGGGTTCCGTTTTTGCCATTTGGCTACGGAACCCTAAAAACAAATGGTTTTATATTCAACCGATTTTTTATCTTATTCGAATAACCAGATGGAATCACTATGTTGCGGGAGTGCCGTATACAGTTATTTCGAAAAAAAGTTTTTTTTTAATAGCATACTTAACTTGGAAACCAAAAGCTTTTTAAGATAAGTTTGTTAGAACAGTTGTTAAAATAGTTAATTTTTAAGGCGTTTATTTTTTTTGCTACTTAACCTGCCAACTAATATTTTTTGTTTTTGCATTTACTATGATGCTCAATTTCTGGTTCAGTTTTAATTAAATTTTTATTTAAGTAAAATTGTTTTTCGAAAATAATCACTGACTTTCTTTTGATTCTAGGTGTGCGGTGTCGTTTAATTTCCTTGCTTAAAGTTAAAACTCCTGAAACCCCATGGTTCAAAAGCTAAGATCAACTGTGACTTATTTATTTTATCAATGGAAATAATGTCGTAAAACTTTAGACGGCAAAATCCAATGACAAATTAATTCGCTTTTCAATAAGCAAAAAATAGTTTTATTCAAATTACGACTGTATGTGTAAGCACATAAAGTTCGTTTTTGCAGAATTTTGTGATTATTTTTACTAACAATTGTATCAGATATTTATGCTGTCTTTATGTGATCCGATGGTTATGCTCCTACAGCGGATAGATAATTTTGCTGGTAATTATATCACATAATTTTGATTTTGTGGAGTATCAGATATTTTTACCCGGTCTGATCCGATATTTATGCTGTTACGGGAAAATGATTTATATGCCGGCTGTAAATCATCACATATTTTTACCGCCTTTGTATCGTCACATAATTATACCTTCAATTGATGATCAGATATTTTTGCAGCGTTGCCCATAGTCATATATTTATGCTGGTGACTGTACCATGTCATCAATAAAAACCTAGCAACGCTTTGAAAATGAAAACAGTTTAGTTTAGATAAATGCACATACATACATACATACATACATACTCGAAAAACATATATCTCCTCTCTTTCGGCAGTCGTGTATAAAAAAAATTGTGTGTCATATTTACTAACTATTCCAAAGATATTATGTTCATCATATTTTATAGCCTAACATATCACAAATTATATAAGCTCTCTAAAAGTACACAGTTACAGAAAGTAAGATAAGTTATAAACAATTTAACAAAGAAAAACAATACGGCTTAATACAAGCCAAAATAATCCAGAATTCGTACTTACTTGGAGTAATCTATCTGCAGACGATTCGACTGCTCACCTTTAATTTTGTCTCTTCAATTTGCGAACTCTAACGGCAATTGTTTTTCCGAATGAACGCCTCAAAATAACAATTCGTTAAATTACCAGCCGCCCTTTCCACCCTCGTTCTGCGTACCTATTACGTATTGTGTGAGCGTTGATTGTACCAATCGAAAACTTTCCAAGTGGGAGTCGGACCTTGTATAATTAGTGTTCAATCGAATACTTTCAGCGAGAACTCATGTTATATATTGGAAATCATAGTTAACAATAGATTATACTTTAGTAAACAGTCGTATATATTGATTATCTTTCTGGTACGTGTAAAGCTTTGAATAATAATAATAATTGGTAACCTTTCGCGTAAGCAGGTGCAGTAAGCAATTAAATTTTTAAAGGTACCTTTATCAGATTATATAGAAATGTCAGCTTAATTAATGGATTGAATATGAGAGATTTTGATTTTATACCGACAATTCGGGGATGGTAGCCAAACTAACGCGGGCTCGTAGCTATGCGCTATAGTACAAACATTTCGTGCATAACGTTAATTGGATACCGAGAGGTATACTGTTAAAATTAACACGTATTGAACCGAAGCCTTCGCACAAAAACGTTTGTATGCAAAGCAAAACTCAATCACACCGGCTCATCATTACTATAACTGTTTTAAGAGTGTTACAAACGACATAAACGGATTCTGGCTGCAATCGGCCGGCCGCACGCTCGCTATTCCCTGTTGGCCCCGCGGTTTCGGCATTATGTCAATGCCAATATTTGCCTATAGAAACACGCCAATCGATTCCGACAATGCGATTGTCCTGTTAATGTGACAATTTCAACTTTGCATGTCGGCGTAGAAATTGGAGTGACTAGGAAAATCGATGTGTATTTTAACCTAATGTTTGGAACTGTATTTCAAATCTATTTGTAAGCAACCAAAGAGACAGGGCATACTTATTTAACATGTTCTGATATATAGTACGTTCTGATAAATATTCGCTACTTTTGAGAGACATCAAGTGTTTTATAACATTTTTTATCGAAATATGTAGTTCCTATAAAACGAATTCAAGAAATAAGTAGCTCTGTATGTACTTACTTATATATATTCCCTGTTTCATATTTGTCTTCGATATAGAGTCAAAATGGCAAACGTAAATTTGGCCACTTTGCAACAATACGTACTTGACACCTGAATTCAGGCAAGCTATTTCCCAAGTGATATAATCATTTCCCTAGTTCCACTTACGTTCACCGTACACATTTACGTTGTTGTCCATTCGTCACACGTATCGTCTCAGTATCGTCGTCACGTACTTCGTGAGAAAACTTTTATTACTTTACTTGCCGTTAGACCGCAGAAGACTTCTAGACACGAGGACTAAATCCGATCGATTTATCTGATCCTTTCATATTGCACTCGCATTCGTTATAATAGTCATAATTGAAGAAGTATTTGATAGACATTACTCATTTGACTGAACAAGAATAGACTAGTCCAGACATTTGGGATTAATTGTTATTGATAAATATTCGCTCGTTAATTAGGACCAAATTCGACATATGTATTTTGCCTGAAAAAGACAATGAAATGAAAAAAAAACGTGAATCGTTGTCCTGTTTAAAGAAGAAAGTAATTTTCCAAGTAGCTTTGGAAAATTGAAATTTAGTATTCATTGCGGATGACAAATGGGCACTGCCAACTGTCAATCACTTGAACGAGTTCTGTTAATGATTGAAAAATTGGAGCAGCGAGCGAGTTTATATTGCACGCAAATGATGGCTTCTTACCATTTAATCGCTCTGTTTCATTAAATAACTCTCTGTGTATTTTATTTTCAGTAAATACTTAATTGGTAATACATAAATAAGTAATATAATTTGTTTATGTAACGTTCCTTCACCGTATTCTCTAGTACCTATTTCAGCCTAAGTGGCAATTGTATAGTCTGGAAAAAGTAGTGGTAACAAGCACAGTAGATGACTGAAAATCAAGAGGCCGAGGTCTTATGGTTCGTTGGCTTGGTGTGTACACAGCATTAAATGATGACACCTCAACCAAGGCTGTTATTCGGACCGCGCTAATGCGGCTCACCTTACCTAACACGCCTAACGAAACAAGACTTCTGATTACGCTTAGTTACTACGAATCGCGGCGTCCAGATAAATTTGTAGGCGACGGTGAGATGAGGTTGAAACAAGTAACATAATAGCAAGGCCTATGGTAGAGTCACGATTCTCAGCACTGAGTGACCAATTAAAGAGGACGAGGAGTGAAGCTTTAAAATATGAAATATTCACATTTTGCAAAAAAAAACAATGAGCGTAGAGAGAGCGCAAACGAGGCCATATATATAAATCGCTTTTAAGTAGACGTCTCTTGAAATCATTTAATTTATTTATCAACATGTCATTAACAGTAACATAAATATTATTTGGAAATCGTCGTTAGAAAAACTACGCAACTAGCGGGCTGTAGCGTGTTATTTGAAATTATTCAGGTGTTACTGTATTTCAGACCAAGTCACGTGTGATTTAAGTCTCGCAATATCAAAATTAAATGCGCGAAGTCACACGAGTTTCAAATCAAAGTTGCGATGACCGGAGTAAACAGTATAACGGTGGTATGAAGTTCGTAACAGAATTAGTGAAACAACTCTAGGTTTGAAATGCAAATCTCACTGCTCTCATGCTCGTTTTGTACTTGTTGTGATATGCTTTTCGAGTTAGTGTCGTTACGAGTGGATTCAATGGTTGTAGTACCTAAGTATAAACTGCTTCAGGATGGCTGTACCACTTACTGTTACCACTAAAATATTATTAGCAATGTTTAGCCCTTACTCGTTCGGTAACTAACTACACAAAATAACTCGTATCAAACTGAAAGTGTCGTTATCTCGTTGCTACATGTTTTTAGGAATCCGTACGCAAGGGGTAAAACGGGACCCTATTACTAAGACTCCTGTCCGTCCGTCTGTCACCAGACTGTATCTCATGGACCGTGATAGTTAGACATTTGAAATTTTCACAGATGATGTATTTCTGTTGCCGCTTGCCGCTATAACAACGAATACATTTTTTTTGATAATGGTACGGAACGCTTCTTGCGCGATTCTGACTTGCACTTGGCCAGTTTTTTTGTTTCTCGGTAATAATAGGTAAGTAAAAGTAAGTACCTAACACGACCAACGTTTTCTGTTTACAAGTTTCATGCCTCATATTCACGCCACCGGTAACTAAGTGTACACGTATTGTTACAATCAACGTAATCAAATTTTGACGATTTTCACCTAGTTTCAGCAGTCGTAGGGAGTTTTTTGGTACGTATAATATAGATGAAAAATACATACATACGGATAATAGATGATGTTGGAACCAGAATGTGGAACTCTTTAATGGCTAATAGAAAACCCGCAACGAAAATCCTAAAGTGGGTAACAGTAACAGATAATGGGTTTTACAGATGTGTTAACGAAAGTTTTGTAAAAATATTATTAGTTGAAATCAACATTTCAGAACTGAAACAGCATCTGCTGAAAATATATACGGATTGTCTCGTCTCAATGTTCAATTGCACTATACGTATTTGTCTGGCAGACGAGTTATCTCCATATTGTCGACTGAAATAAAAGCTTAGTCATTGTTACAGAGCTCATTGGACTCAAGAAAACCTTAACTAAGATTGAAATGGGTACGCGCCGGTTGTCTTGCATTGAATCGGTTGTTGTTTACTTACCCATTAATTTAATTAAAGAATAATGAAACAGTATAGGCACTTGAACAATACCAAAACTCATTGATCAGCCCTTATATCTTTTAGATTTAGTTACATTAGATTTGGCAATACAAAAACAAAATCATTTCACGGACCAGCCAGTTTTAGTAAATAAATACTGCTTTTAAACTTTTTTTTACAAAAAGTGGATTACGTTTTGCTTATGTTATAAGACTTACTTATAAGCATAAAAAAAGCGGCCAAGTGCGCGTCGGACCACGCACAACGAAGGATTCAGTGCCTATTAAAAAAGTCGTATCGTTACTGAAATCTTATGGCACTTACGTCCTTTTCATTAAGGAAGGCAGTTTTTTAGAAATATCTCGAAAATCTTTGAACCGATCTTGTTCAAAACAATTTTCGCTGAAAGAATTTAATAAGCCCGCTGTGCATGATTTTATCGTGTTTTTAAAATACACGGTTCAAAAATTAGAGGGGGACACATAATTTTAGTGACTTTCGGGGCGATTATCTCCGACTCTATTCACTTAATTTTTTTTTATTGGGATACCTTTTTATTTTGAATGGCCTATCGATTGATGTGCCTCACGTAGACTTGCAATGAAAAAAAATTTGACTATCAGTTTTATGAATGGAGTGCACCTCCAAAAAATATTTTTTTAGTAATTTAATTACAAAACTATGTAGCGGCTAACAAAATACACCTATCGTAATTTTTTATTCAAATACACATAGTTTTCGAGTAAAATGCCTGTGACATACGGACGGACATACAGACAGACAGACAGGGTACATAATAAGGGTTCCGTTTTTGCCATTTGGCTACGGAACCCTAAAAACAAATGGTTTTATATTCAACCGATTTTTTATCTTATTCGAATAACCAGATGGAATCACTATGTTGCGGGAGTGCCGTATACAGTTATTTCGAAAAAAAGTTTTTTTTTAATAGCATACTTAACTTGGAAACCAAAAGCTTTTTAAGATAAGTTTGTTAGAACAGTTGTTAAAATAGTTAATTTTTAAGGCGTTTATTTTTTTTGCTACTTAACCTGCCAACTAATATTTTTTGTTTTTGCATTTACTATGATGCTCAATTTCTGGTTCAGTTTTAATTAAATTTTTATTTAAGTAAAATTGTTTTTCGAAAATAATCACTGACTTTCTTTTGATTCTAGGTGTGCGGTGTCGTTTAATTTCCTTGCTTAAAGTTAAAACTCCTGAAACCCCATGGTTCAAAAGCTAAGATCAACTGTGACTTATTTATTTTATCAATGGAAATAATGTCGTAAAACTTTAGACGGCAAAATCCAATGACAAATTAATTCGCTTTTCAATAAGCAAAAAATAGTTTTATTCAAATTACGACTGTATGTGTAAGCACATAAAGTTCGTTTTTGCAGAATTTTGTGATTATTTTTACTAACAATTGTATCAGATATTTATGCTGTCTTTATGTGATCCGATGGTTATGCTCCTACAGCGGATAGATAATTTTGCTGGTAATTATATCACATAATTTTGATTTTGTGGAGTATCAGATATTTTTACCCGGTCTGATCCGATATTTATGCTGTTACGGGAAAATGATTTATATGCCGGCTGTAAATCATCACATATTTTTACCGCCTTTGTATCGTCACATAATTATACCTTCAATTGATGATCAGATATTTTTGCAGCGTTGCCCATAGTCATATATTTATGCTGGTGACTGTACCATGTCATCAATAAAAACCTAGCAACGCTTTGAAAATGAAAACAGTTTAGTTTAGATAAATGCACATACATACATACATACATACATACTCGAAAAACATATATCTCCTCTCTTTCGGCAGTCGTGTATAAAAAAAATTGTGTGTCATATTTACTAACTATTCCAAAGATATTATGTTCATCATATTTTATAGCCTAACATATCACAAATTATATAAGCTCTCTAAAAGTACACAGTTACAGAAAGTAAGATAAGTTATAAACAATTTAACAAAGAAAAACAATACGGCTTAATACAAGCCAAAATAATCCAGAATTCGTACTTACTTGGAGTAATCTATCTGCAGACGATTCGACTGCTCACCTTTAATTTTGTCTCTTCAATTTGCGAACTCTAACGGCAATTGTTTTTCCGAATGAACGCCTCAAAATAACAATTCGTTAAATTACCAGCCGCCCTTTCCACCCTCGTTCTGCGTACCTATTACGTATTGTGTGAGCGTTGATTGTACCAATCGAAAACTTTCCAAGTGGGAGTCGGACCTTGTATAATTAGTGTTCAATCGAATACTTTCAGCGAGAACTCATGTTATATATTGGAAATCATAGTTAACAATAGATTATACTTTAGTAAACAGTCGTATATATTGATTATCTTTCTGGTACGTGTAAAGCTTTGAATAATAATAATAATTGGTAACCTTTCGCGTAAGCAGGTGCAGTAAGCAATTAAATTTTTAAAGGTACCTTTATCAGATTATATAGAAATGTCAGCTTAATTAATGGATTGAATATGAGAGATTTTGATTTTATACCGACAATTCGGGGATGGTAGCCAAACTAACGCGGGCTCGTAGCTATGCGCTATAGTACAAACATTTCGTGCATAACGTTAATTGGATACCGAGAGGTATACTGTTAAAATTAACACGTATTGAACCGAAGCCTTCGCACAAAAACGTTTGTATGCAAAGCAAAACTCAATCACACCGGCTCATCATTACTATAACTGTTTTAAGAGTGTTACAAACGACATAAACGGATTCTGGCTGCAATCGGCCGGCCGCACGCTCGCTATTCCCTGTTGGCCCCGCGGTTTCGGCATTATGTCAATGCCAATATTTGCCTATAGAAACACGCCAATCGATTCCGACAATGCGATTGTCCTGTTAATGTGACAATTTCAACTTTGCATGTCGGCGTAGAAATTGGAGTGACTAGGAAAATCGATGTGTATTTTAACCTAATGTTTGGAACTGTATTTCAAATCTATTTGTAAGCAACCAAAGAGACAGGGCATACTTATTTAACATGTTCTGATATATAGTACGTTCTGATAAATATTCGCTACTTTTGAGAGACATCAAGTGTTTTATAACATTTTTTATCGAAATATGTAGTTCCTATAAAACGAATTCAAGAAATAAGTAGCTCTGTATGTACTTACTTATATATATTCCCTGTTTCATATTTGTCTTCGATATAGAGTCAAAATGGCAAACGTAAATTTGGCCACTTTGCAACAATACGTACTTGACACCTGAATTCAGGCAAGCTATTTCCCAAGTGATATAATCATTTCCCTAGTTCCACTTACGTTCACCGTACACATTTACGTTGTTGTCCATTCGTCACACGTATCGTCTCAGTATCGTCGTCACGTACTTCGTGAGAAAACTTTTATTACTTTACTTGCCGTTAGACCGCAGAAGACTTCTAGACACGAGGACTAAATCCGATCGATTTATCTGATCCTTTCATATTGCACTCGCATTCGTTATAATAGTCATAATTGAAGAAGTATTTGATAGACATTACTCATTTGACTGAACAAGAATAGACTAGTCCAGACATTTGGGATTAATTGTTATTGATAAATATTCGCTCGTTAATTAGGACCAAATTCGACATATGTATTTTGCCTGAAAAAGACAATGAAATGAAAAAAAAACGTGAATCGTTGTCCTGTTTAAAGAAGAAAGTAATTTTCCAAGTAGCTTTGGAAAATTGAAATTTAGTATTCATTGCGGATGACAAATGGGCACTGCCAACTGTCAATCACTTGAACGAGTTCTGTTAATGATTGAAAAATTGGAGCAGCGAGCGAGTTTATATTGCACGCAAATGATGGCTTCTTACCATTTAATCGCTCTGTTTCATTAAATAACTCTCTGTGTATTTTATTTTCAGTAAATACTTAATTGGTAATACATAAATAAGTAATATAATTTGTTTATGTAACGTTCCTTCACCGTATTCTCTAGTACCTATTTCAGCCTAAGTGGCAATTGTATAGTCTGGAAAAAGTAGTGGTAACAAGCACAGTAGATGACTGAAAATCAAGAGGCCGAGGTCTTATGGTGGGTACACACAAAGCAAACGAACGACCAACGAACGCGAAGCATTTATGTGACAGGTATTTTTTAGAATGAGATACATAGCCGTTCGTTGGCTTGGTGTGTACACAGCATTAAATGATGACACCTCAACCAAGGCTGTTATTCGGACCGCGCTAATGCGGCTCACCTTACCTAACACGCCTAACGAAACAAGACTTCTGATTACGCTTAGTTACTACGAATCGCGGCGTCCAGATAAATTTGTAGGCGACGGTGAGATGAGGTTGAAACAAGTAACATAATAGCAAGGCCTATGGTAGAGTCACGATTCTCAGCACTGAGTGACCAATTAAAGAGGACGAGGAGTGAAGCTTTAAAATATTAAATATTCACATTTTGCAAAAAAAAACAATGAGCGTAGAGAGAGCGCAAACGAGGCCATATATATAAATCGCTTTTAAGTAGACGTCTCTTGAAATCATTTAATTTATTTATCAACATGTCATTAACAGTAACATAAATATTATTTGGAAATCGTCGTTAGAAAAACTACGCAACTAGCGGGCTGTAGCGTGTTATTTGAAATTATTCAGGTGTTACTGTATTTCAGACCAAGTCACGTGTGATTTAAGTCTCGCAATATCAAAATTAAATGCGCGAAGTCACACGAGTTTCAAATCAAAGTTGCGATGACCGGAGTAAACAGTATAACGGTGGTATGAAGTTCTTAACAGAATTAGTGAAACAACTCTAGGTTTGAAATGCAAATCTCACTGCTCTCATGCTCGTTTTGTACTTGTTGTGACATGCTTTTCGAGTTAGTGTCGTTACGAGTGGATTCAATGGTTGTAGTACCTAAGTATAAACTGCTTCAGGATGGCTGTACCACTTACTGTTACCACTAAAATATTATTAGCAATGTTTAGCCCTTACTCGTTCGGTAACTAACTACACAAAATAACTCGTATCAAACTGAAAGTGTCGTTATCTCGTTGCTACATGTTTTTAGGAATCCGTACGCAAGGGGTAAAACGGGACCCTATTACTAAGACTCCTGTCCGTCCGTCTGTCACCAGACTGTATCTCATGGACCGTGATAGTTAGACATTTGAAATTTTCACAGATGATGTATTTCTGTTGCCGCTTGCCGCTATAACAACGAATACATTTTTTTTGATAATGGTACGGAACGCTTCTTGCGCGATTCTGACTTGCACTTGGCCAGTTTTTTTGTTTCTCGGTAATAATAGGTAAGTAAAAGTAAGTACCTAACACGACCAACGTTTTCTGTTTACAAGTTTCATGCCTCATATTCACGCCACCGGTAACTAAGTGTACACGTATTGTTACAATCAACGTAATCAAATTTTGACGATTTTCACCTAGTTTCAGCAGTCGTAGGGAGTTTTTTGGTACGTATAATATAGATGAAAAATACATACATACGGATAATAGATGATGTTGGAACCAGAATGTGGAACTCTTTAATGGCTAATAGAAAACCCGCAACGAAAATCCTAAAGTGGGTAACAGTAACAGATAATGGGTTTTACAGATGTGTTAACGAAAGTTTTGTAAAAATATTATTAGTTGAAATCAACATTTCAGAACTGAAACAGCATCTGCTGAAAATATATACGGATTGTCTCGTCTCAATGTTCAATTGCACTATACGTATTTGTCTGGCAGACGAGTTATCTCCATATTGTCGACTGAAATAAAAGCTTAGTCATTGTTACAGAGCTCATTGGACTCTAGAAAACCTTAACTAAGATTGAAATGGGTACGCGCCGGTTGTCTTGCATTGAACAATGATAGAAGAGATTGCATGTCTCCCCTAAGCCCCAGGGATGTATCCTCTAATTACCCAGCAAAACTAATTACCGCATCGGATATTGCCGCGGATCCATACCGACCGATGAAAACACTTTACAAGATATAACTTGGCTCATTGAAGATTTATGCTTACTTTATTGATAAACTTCTGAGAAGGGTTCTGTAGCTTTTCCTGTCTTATGCGGGAAGTTTCGAGGAGGAACTCGCTTGCCTGTTATGGTTAATTTCCGTTTTTTATGTATCAAGTTTAGAGGGTGTGGTTAATTAAGGTACAGAAGGTCAATCAAATTCGGCATTTTGGAAGAAGGCAACGGGCGCGCGTAAATTGATATCATGTAAGGTTTCGTGTCGAATTGACTTCCTGGTTTGTGTTGGTTGGTTATGTAAGCAATATACGTACTCTATGTTGGTTTTGTTATTCGGTTCTGGCGAGACTGTGCATGTGAAGCGTCATTTGGAATATTATACCGCAATGCGTTTTGTTCTGTGTTGAGTATGTAGAATACCTACTATTGATTGCCAAACACGACGACACGACGGCATCTTACGTTTGTGCGTGATCAGTTTTGAAATGAAGAATAACTGAATGTTTGTTGTTTTAGCATACTGTGACACCATATTTTGTCCTGAAGATTATCAATTACATATCATAAAGGAAAATATATAGGTACATTTTCTGTACAATATTATCAATATTGGGATCAGATATTCGGACGACTGCTAGCAAACACAAGTCACAGACGATTTGCTAGCAAATTAATAAAGTAAGTATACACTCTCGGAGTCTCGGAGATCTGCCAGAAAAGGATTAAGTATTGGTTTTTTTGGACAGGTGTAATAACAAACGTATAAATAATAAACCTTTTTTATTAACCTTAATAATTAAGTTCTTAAATTAATCTAAGTATACCTAAGTAATTTTGAGTTGGCACCGACTCAAAGTTACTTACGTACACTTAGATTAATTTAGGACCTTAGTTATTAAACTAAATAAAAAAAGTCTATTATTTTTTGCTTTTCAGTTGTTTTTCGGCGGTTTAATTCTTTTGTAAAAAGTTATTATTTTCCAATTTTCTGTTGCTTGCTTTAGTTAATTACTAACTTAATGACTAGTTACATGCAATATTTTTGATTACTCTCTGCATAATATGTGGTCATACATTTCAATCGGTAAGTGAACAATCAATCGTCCCCTGTTTTCCTACCCTTAGGGTAAATTTTTTACTTAAAATTTATGTGGGACCAATTTCGATGTATACCCTTTCTATTAAAAAAATAATTATCAAAATCGAAATACTCTGTAAAAAGTTATGCCTGGTCATACATAAAAAAAAATATATACACGCGTTGACTTGAGAACCTCCTCCGTTTTTTTCGTCGGTTGAAAAAGATGTTAGTTCAAATAGTCACTTCGCACTTTCAACATAGCAGAGTCCACCTTAAGGAAGGTATCAGTTAGGTACGGCGACGAGCGAAGCGAAGCGAAGCGAAGCGAGCGTGCCACGGCAGCGGCCGGCTCACCGAACCTTTTTTAGTAATACTTACATTAACATTTTATGTACGTAATTTAAGTACCCGCAAAAGTCTGATTTTTCTAGTATGACTAAGCAAAAAAATACACTACTTTATACTTATACAGTCAGTAAGTTCTCAATTGACAGACTCAATATCTCTTATGGGTATCAATTCTTATATTTCTTATATTATATGAATATTATAGAACGATTTCGTTATACAAATTGATGTTCTATCCACAGTGCATAATATTGCATGGCATCGTTTATATACGACAATATTTTGGGAAGAGTGTATTATGCCGAACGGTACATTTTACTAAATCGGTAACCTATCGCAATCATTAAAATTTACCTACCTAATACTTCATTTACTATATAAGTAAGGTCAATGTCAGGTCAGAAGAAATAACTTTATAAAAAAATGTAGTAATTATATATTATCGATTTATTTAAAACACACACATAAGTAATAATAGAATAGTATACAGTATACACCTGTTTGTATACATTATTTACCATAAACACAGCTTTGGGAAGATAACCTCTGTTTCTAATGTTTTAACTGTTTGCTAATGTTTTTTAATAGGTACCTATTGAAAATGCATATGTCAACCAGTAACCAACCATAAACAAACGCATGAATTTGTTACATACGAGTATGTGTGCTCCGTATAAACAATAATAATATATGTCAAATATAATAAAGCCGATTTGATAAAATACGAACAGATTATCAGCCGAATCGTTACGTCGGTATAACGATATTGCAGGTATACCAATAATTGGGAATCATTCATTTGTCAAACAGTTACAAAAACTAAACCATAAAATGACCAGCGGTAAACGTCGCGAACTAAAGTGTCGGACAAACGAAAAAAAAGGCAAACGAAGTCTGTCGAAAAGTAAATGCCGAAATGAAAATAGGACAAAAAGTTTGGTGATTCAGATAGGTAACCGACTAAATCATACATGGTAAAATGAAACATGACCAAGTAATTATTTGTTTAACAATAATTTGCCGAAAGAGAATCTGATGTCTCTAAAATAAGCTATATTGCGATAAGTTGTTTTGATTATTGATTCTTTGCCGTATGATAATTTGAGAAAAATAGTTTGGGCTGTGATACTTAGTGAAAAGTTTTATGCGCATACATAAGTAATCCCTCTGGACATATCATGCGTTCATCTAGGCATGATCTAAAGAAACAAATAATTTTTGGTTCTGTGGAAGGCAAACGCGCTGAAGAATTCCAGCAAGTTTATCATGGAACGTTGACATACTCTCGATTTTTCTCGCACTCTACCTCTTGTTCTAAGTGTTCTAATACGAGAGAGACGGATAGTGCGAGAAAAATAGAAAGAGCTCGCGCGCCGTCGCGTGATGGCCGTTGTGCACTGGACTGTTGCAGTTAAGACGGATGCAAAATGCATTATTTCCCGTGCAGTCTTCTTAGAGAGCTATAGCATCCGATATATAAAATTAGTCAGGCTAGTAGGATTCCCAAAAATATTTTACGAAAAGCGCTTACATGCGAAAACACACATTTTTTAGGTTTTTGTGTAAATATATTATACGGTGTACCCTTGTTTTGTCGACAACCTTTTCATCGAATATTATTTCATCGACAACGATTCATCGAAACTTTAGTACTAGTAATATTGTTTGGCGTTATTTTATTTCAACTACTGTTTATTTAAATTTATCTTACTACGTAGAAATACTATTCAACGAATATTACTTGATCGCTGATTTGTTTCAAATTATCTTAATTGGCACAACTACAAAACATTGCAATTCATTTCTTCGACGTATTAGTTTAATACAGTTTTATATATCCTACTGCACATTTATACATTATTCAAATTATGTAGTTAATTGTGTGACATACATATATGCATAATATGTATGTATAATAAAACTTAGAATCATTGGTGTAAATCGTTAATTACAAAAAAATATCAGGGACAAAAATGGCTTCTCATAAGCGAACTATGTTTTAGGTCGGTTAGGTTAGGGTTCACTTGTGCCCCTCAGACCGGAAATAGACACCCCGCGCAGCGGGGTGGCGTCGACTCGCTGCACGGCAAAAATAGGTTAAAAAACGTTAGGGATTTAGATATATATTCGAAATAATTTTATGCGGAATAAAATATTATTACATGTAAAAAAAAATGAATTAAAAAAACCCGAAATGAAAAGCCATGACATGAATTTTATTGAAATAACTCAACTACCAATTAAAAGACCTCGGTTCAAATTACCTAGTATCGAGTCCTCGACGCAATAACATGTCGATGAAATAAAAATAATTGAAACGTTGTCTTTGAAACAATATTCGATTAAATGTTTGTCGGCAATTCAATGGTAAACCACATTATACACGTGTCAACCTGGTCATGTTAAGATATCACCCGTTTCGCTACTCGGCCACCGCAATCATTAATGAGCAGCGGTAAATATATTTCGACCTCGTATGACATGTCGGCCTAATTGTTAATGAGGCTAGTACAGGTTAATAATGGTAGAAATTATTTTGCAATTCCATTCTCCTTAATAAGTTTAATTTTGTTGCAAGTCTTTGATGAGATAGATAATTGCCGTTGTCTATGTAGTATAAGTTTCTATAGGAGTATTTTACATTTACTGTTCGGTGTCGTTTATTCAAAGTTTCAGAGTTCATAAATGAAATTGAGATTAAATAATTTATCTATAGAGTTGATTTCGGGACGTAAAAAATTGCACATCTCACTTAAATATAGCAACCGCCATCCGCTCACTAAGTGTGGAGGAGGTGCCTAGTGGCAGGGCCAAGTAGAGAACTTTGAACGCTCTGTTGGGGCTGTGAAGGGCTAGCCTAAATCTTTAAGTATTTTTATTTTATTTTTATGTCCCTACAAGTTCTTAGAAGTTTATTACTTTACCGAAAACATATGGATCAACATGGTCTGAATTAAATGATTTAATGTAGGTAGGTGCTTTTTAAAAATCTGTTAATTAGGTATATCCTGCATTCAATAAGTAACGCGTTTACCATACCCGTCTACTTCATCTGCAGATACATATTATAACAATGATTCCACTGTACCTGTAAAGGCCTCCACCCACCGAACGCGTGTCGTGCGCGGCGCATGACGTGCGCGGCGCGCGTCGGGCGCGGTTGAATCGGTATATTCACACCGCAAGCGGGCGGCGTATAGCAACGTATGTGCCACGCGTTAGCTGCGCGTGCGACGCGCGTGTGCCGCGCGGCTGCCGCGCGGCTGCGGCGCTGCAGCAGCGCGGGCCCGCGCGTCATATCTCTCTCACTACCAACACATTTAATATGTAGGTATCTCACTATCTCTATCACGCTTGGCGACACGCACGTCACGCGGTCGCGCTGCCGAGTTGTAACTTTAGCGCCGCGTGCCCGCGCGGGCCCGCGTTCGGACCGCGTTCGATGTGTGTTTGAAGTGTAGTTTCAATGCTTTACAACTTGCGTGGGTGCCGCGCAGCATACGCGCCGCGCACGACACGCGTTCGGTGGGTGGAGGCCTTAAAATAATACATTTGTATGAACTTGTTTTTGTGGCACATAACTTTTGTTGTAGTGCTTTCAGTGTCAGATAGAATTGCTATTTATTATAATAGCAGTGTTTGTTGGGACGATAGAATCAAATGAGGCTTAATGCTACACCAAAATGACTTCGTTTATAGCTTTAATTAGGTTAAGGCTTGTACAGTTTTACTTAACATCATCGCAAACTAACATTAATCACGTCTTAAGTTTAAGACAGTAAATACAGTCGTAAGGTACAGTCGTAAGGTACAGTCGTCATCACAGTGACAGAATATAGGATTAAATAAGGCGCTCACAAATATCCCAACACGACTCCATTGCCAAGACGCTAGAGCATATATTTCGATGTTTTTGACCACCCTGAAGAGTACTGATATTGATGGCTTTTGGACAAGTATTTCATGCAAACAAATATTAGTAACTTTGAAAGACGAATCTGTAACACTGAAAGTGATCGACGCATGTCAAAATACTTTTTCAATGTTTAAATATTACGGGAGACTTACTAGATCCATTTAATCACGCCTTTTTCCCGGATAGGTAGGCAGAGATCACGGATTTCCACTTGCTACGATCTTGACAAACTTTTCTTGTTGCATTCACTTATTCATGTCTGCACAGAATAAGTAATAGTAATGCGTATAGAATGTTTTCTGATAACTAATTCACTGTCTAGATACGCCAAACGTGCCTAAATTTAGCCATCTCTTTCTATCACATGCAACGCGCTGTTTCGGAGGCGGAGCTTTAGAGGCCTTAGGCTTTACCTATTAAATTATAAGCGTGGCTAGTAAATACTATAAATTATTCAGTGCTAGTTAGTAATCATAATCATAATCATATTGTTTATTGCTTTATATGGTGAAGTGGTCTTACAATATGTTACGTCCCAATATAAACCCTGTAAGGGCACTGCAATGTAATAATATAACACTATTTATTTACAATAATAATATTAAGGTTAGAATAAGATTTACATGCATCTATTAATAACTAAAATACTCTTTTAATGTATAATAACTTTTCGTAATCAAGAAATCTTTCAACTTTTGAAAGAACACCTTATTTTTTCATCCTGCTTTATACATAAAGGAACACTATTGTACACTCTTATCGCCATGTGGTGTGTACCCGATCTTACAATTTGGAGTTTCGTAAATGTACTAGTTAATTTATTTCTATTTCTGAGGTTATGGCGAGATTGTGTGCTGTTTTCCTGGGTCTGCTCAAATAACACTTTATTGTTCCTTACGAATTTACATAATTCGAATATATATATAGATGTTAACGTTAAATATTTTAGATTAACAAAGTGTGATCTACAGCTCTCTAATTGTCATATATTCAGTAAAATTCTTACGCACTTTTTTTGAAGGATAAACAAATCGCTGGTATATGGGCTGTTCCCCCACAAAACAATCCCATACCTCAGCCAAGCGTGCGCGTAGGCGTAATATGCACTAGTTGCAGTTTTTAAATCAGTGCATTTTTTTCATTCATACAGAGCATATGTGAATTGAGACAACTTTCCTGATAATTTTATGACATGTGCTTTCCAATTTATTTCCGAGTCTAATTCCATTCATAATAAAGTACACGTGTTAACAGTGACTATTTTGTCATTTTTATATGAATATGTTGTATTTTTATATGAATTAGTAGTAGCTCCGTATGCAATTTTTTGCAATTATGGCTCTTCAACTTCATTCATTGACTAAATTTTATATTGATTGATTGAGCTCGTTACGTTCCGGTATGTTTTAGCTTTTTTATTTGGTTAAGGTATATTTACGCAGCGAATGACAATGCAATGCGCAAACGCGTGTGCACCGTAGCAGTGCGCAGCAACCACTCACAGACCGTCTCAGATGGCCGGCCAGCATGTACTTGTAACAGCGCGACGAAATCTCAGAGTGAACCGCCCCTGGTTTAGGGTACTTTTGACCTGACCTTTTTTTAGGATTTCTCCTGTACACTTGATACGAAACACTTGTTTTACATAAAGAAGAAATACCGCGTGCTGGACAGTAGGTATTTCTAGGGAACGTTATGTCCCTCCATACCTTGGTGTCACTCATCGCTGAGTAATGCCTTGTGTTGCTAGAACTGTTAATTAAACCGCAGTAAAACGCCAAGCACAATATATGGCGGTCTAATTACGGGCCCAATTTCCGATAGAAAATAGACGGTTTCCATTTTCACGTGGCACTAGCTAGTTAAGACTGTGTTTGGAATAATTAAATCATGCTTCGAACAGGTTGAAATACATCGAGTTTAAATTTTGTAACAAAGGAACTTAATATAATTACTATTTTGCTTTTAAGTAATAATAATAATAATTTCTTTACAACTGGTATTACCTCCCTGCTCTACAAGTCCGGTAGTACCACGGAAGCGAAAAACTACAGACCCATCACGTGCTTGCCTACGCTGTACAAGCTCCTTACATCCATTTTGAGAGCAAAAATTAACGCACATACCGTTGCGAACAATGTTTTGGCCCCTGCTCAAAATGGATGTAGGGTTGGGTCTCGTGGTACTAAAGAGCTCCTCCTCATAGACATGACCATTTGCCAACGAGTCCGGCGGAACAAAGGGACCCTCTCGGCCGCCTGGATTGACTACAAGAAGGCCTATGATTCGGTGCCTCATTCATGGCTGAGGAGGATCTTAGAATTGTATAAAGTTGATGCAACTCTAAGATCCTTCTTAGGCGCTTGCATGGGGCAGTGGACCACAGTCCTTCGTCAACCGGGGGGAGGAGATGGCCCCTTTAGTCTGCAGGACTCTATAAGGATTGAACGTGGGATCTTCCAGGGTGACAGCCTGAGTCCTTTGTGGTTCTGCTTAGCGCTGAATCCGCTCAGCACCCTGCTGAAGGATTCAGGGCTAGGTTGCCGGCTTCGGAGAGGGGGTGAAGTCATTTCCCACCTGCTCTATATGGATGACCTTAAGCTGTTTGCACCGAATAGACATGACCTGTTGGAACTACTGAAGACAACAGAAGTCTTCAGTAGCGCCATCAAAATGGAATTTGGTGTCGATAAGTGTGCGGTCATGCATGTACAGCGGGGGAAAGTTGTAAATTCAACAAATTTGCAACTTTCTGAGACAATGTCCCTCAAATCTATCTCCGAAGTAGAAACCTATAAGTATCTTGGTATGTCACAGTCATTGGGTATTGAGAGTGAGGGCGTAAAGCGGGCGGTGAAGGAGCGCTTCTTTTGTCGCTTGACAAAAGTACTCAATAGTCTTTTGTCGGGCGGCAACAAGGTTCGCGCCT
Source organism: Epinotia demarniana (assembly GCA_945867215.1). NCBI lineage: Eukaryota > Metazoa > Arthropoda > Insecta > Lepidoptera > Tortricidae > Epinotia > Epinotia demarniana. The sequence continues at coordinate 8,770,704 of OX244274.1, forward strand.
TCAACGCCTGGGTGATGCCCTTGCTTATTTACTCCTTTGGCGTACTAAGGTGGACTCAGACTGAGCTGGATGCCCTGGACCGAAGAGTCCGAGTACTGCTTACTGCGCATCGCATGCTACACCCACGCTCGTCTGTTATGAGACTGTACATCTCGCGGAAGTGTGGAGGTCGCGGCTTTTTAAATGCCAAAGACCTCCACAACCGCGAGGTGTGCAGTCTCAGGGATTATTTCCTAAACAACGAGTGTGGGATGCATCGCGACGTAGTAGCAGTAGACGGAAACTTCACCCCGCTCTCCTTTGCAAACGAGAACTGGCGCAGACTTAAAGTAATGAGCGCCGAGGACCGCAGGGCGGTATGGAGGAGCAAGGAGCTACACGGGTGGTTCTACAAGGCCCTCACAGGGCCCGATGTCGATCTGCTCGCGTCGGTGAACTGGCTACGTTTCGGGGATCTCTTCGGGGAAACCGAGGGTTTTGTCTGTGCAATTGCGGACGAAGTTATCATGACGAACAACTACCGGAGGTATATCCTGAAGGACGGTACGGTCGACATTTGTCGGGCATGCCGCCGTCCCGGGGAGTCACTCTGGCATATCATCTCCGGTTGTGGTCATCTTGCTAACGGCGAGTACTTGCACAGACATAACCTTGTAGCCAGAATTATTCACCAGCAACTTGCTCTGCTATACGGTCTTGTGGTCTCCGAAGTGCCTTACTATAAGTACACACCTGCGCCAGTTCTCGAAAATGGTCGTGCCACGCTCTATTGGGATCGATCTGTCATCACGGACAGAACTATTCTTGCCAATAGGCCTGATATCGTGCTGATAGATCGATCAAAACGCCAGGCAGTGCTCGTCGACATCATCATCCCCCATGACGAGAACCTCGTGAAGGCCGAAAAGGACAAAGCCAGCAAGTACCTAGACCTGGCTCACGAGGTAACCGCCATGTGGGATGTTGATTCGACGAACATCGTCCCGATAGTCGTTTCGGCGAACGGTTTGATAGCGAAGAGTCTCGACCGTCACCTCAAGAGACTCTCGCTAGATGGCTGGATCAAGGGTCAGATACAGAAGGCGGTACTCTTGGATACTGCGCGAATAGTCAGGAGGTTCCTGTCTCTGTCGCCCTGACCACCGGCAGCTTAGGCCCCGCCTCGCTGCCGGCGGTACCCTAGGTTAGGTTTTTATAATGGTTTTATGTTTTATATGTATACTTTTATATTTTACTTTTTATATCATTATTGTAAAAACCTAACTTAAGATAAATATTAAATAAAGAGATAATAATAATAATAGCCATTTATTCCCGCAAAAACATTACAATAAAATCTTATTAATAACAGTCACATTGCATTTTAGAGAAACTAATAATAAGTACAGTGAATATAGGTTCAGCATGCAGTGAAGATTTGCATATACGTGTACATTGATAGAATTATAAAATTTAAAACTAGATAAATGCATTTAAATTTAAACTTATCAAAAATATTAAAAAATATCATCGTTTTTAAATTGAAATTGTATACATTCTAAATGTCAGTATATTAAAATCATTTGATCAATTCATTGTTACATCTGTATATTTATATGTTTGAAATTAGTTAAATGTTTGTATGAAAAATATAATTAATAGTAGGTACAATTTATTAAGTTATGAATTCAGATCTTTACCTATTTAAGAACTAGTACTTATGTCGAACATGTATAAAATGATTGAAATTGCGATACATAATTTAACTTAGTAGATTAATTACCTACATAAATTTTTTGAATTATTAGAATTTATATCTGCATTAGATCTATGAGCATTTAAAATTAAATTAAAGTAATAATGCTTTTTTTTTTAACGAGTTGATTAAATTTAATTAGTTTTTGGGGACCCAAGATTGAGCAAAGGCCTCCTCCATGCACGTCCACGATTTTCTAACTTGAACGAGTCTGGTCCAGGTACAGCCGGCCTCCTGTTCGATGTCATCTCTCCAGCGCCGGTGAGGGCGGCCGCGGCGGCGCGGCGCGTCGCGCATGCTCCAGCGACCGTCGCTCGCGCGGGCCACATGCCCAGCCCAGCGCCATTTTAGCCTGCAGGCTAGATCACCTACGTCTACCAGCATGGTCTTCTTTCTAATTTCAGCTTTAAAGTACTACATGCAAATCTCGTGGCCATAGTTAGTTTACTAGCCAACATTTGCCGTTTAAAGAAGGTTTAGTTTCTTTATCAGTAGGAAAAATATGTAAAAAAAGTAAGTAACATGGAATCTATTGGAGTCTTGCACAAAGACATACTAATCGATATCTCGTGGGTAGTCTACCCCATGTTGCACATTATCGAATGTTATCGATACCAATACACGTAGGCAACATAACACTATTAGAAAACCCCGCACGTGTCGGATAAATACCTAGATTGCAATTGTTCCGATCAAGAGCTTGAGATTTGATACTTTATTACCGAAACTTTCTTAATTGTAACGTAACGTGGTTCAAAATGTTGTTTCCACATATCACTAAAATCCTATCCAAATAGCCCGGGGCGTATTAAAAGCAATTCGAAACAGTAACTGACATTTCTCACAGCTTTATCTTATCGTAGGCACGTTAATATAGACCGTAATATTTTGAGATCCCATGAATGAGTTTAGTTTGAAAGCGAGCCGATGGCTGGCTATTAGGACTACCGATAACCCTTACGGCCCAAGTTTGCTCTTGTTCAAAATGTATGCATGCTCGTTCATATTGGCGAGGTTAGTAGAAACTGCGCTTTTCGGCCAGTTGTTCGTTCAGTTGTCAGTTCAGTAAGGAAATAAATGCTTGACAATTATTGCACTTGCACTGATTACATTATATTCCTTTTAAAACCGTGTAAGTGGTTTTCTAAACATCTGGATGAAGAAAATCTGGATTTATACAATACAACACAATACAAATATTCTTTATTGCTGACCAGACATAGTAGACAGTAGAAAAATAGTGCTAAATTAAACATAAACAATGGTAGACAACAGGCGGTCTTATTGCTAAAAAGCGATCTCTTCCAGACAACCTTCGATTGGTGGAGACAATGCAAGAAAAGATACGATTTGAGTAGGTGAAAACAGAAAGAACAGAATATAAACAATTTAACTATAAGAAATACACATACATAAGTACATATGACATATATATAAACCTACATATACATACATCAATAACTAAATATCATATAGAAACAGTATCACTTACAGTCGAAAACAAAACAGCACACATCAAGTAGGAATGACTAGTTACGGAAGAGAAAAATAGTAATCCTTCAGTGTAGTTTTAAAAATGGGAAGAGACTTTGCGCGTTTAATTCCACAATCGAACAGCTCGGAAAGTAAAAGAATTGTTGGAAAATTTAGAGTTAGATGGTCCCCCATCCCCCATGGTGGATGCATGGTGCATGATGGTCCCCATTATGAGTGTTCCCACACTCATAAGCAACTTCTGAGCAGACCTAGTAGAAGAAAGAAATTTAAAGCGTTCCTTGAGGTAGGTAGGTAAAGGTAGGCGAGAATGTGAGAGTTACGTCTGAATCGGATAGGAAGCCACTTGACTTGAGAACGGAAACTGGATACGTGGTCATATTTGCGTAACCCAAATATGAACCTGATACATTATATTACTTTGTCTAATAATACTATTTTGGAGAACACTAAGATACTGTGGACAGTTCATTTTGTATAATCATACTTGTTTGTTTGTACTTTAACGATAGCTGGCACAGCACTACATGTGGATTCGCAGTCAAAGATTAAACCCAACTAAGTAAAAGTCTCAGTCACATATTTTGCTGCTTAATTATTGACATTTGGTTTCCTATGGGATTTTAACGGTTGTCAACGTCTGCGTACGCAGGAGTATGGAACTGACTAATATATGGGAATAATTGACCAAGCACCGACCAATGATCATGCTGGTCTCAGCATGGTGTGCAAAGACCTTTTACCTGTAAACACTTATTTCGGACCTATCTGCAATTTTGCGCAATTTTATTTCATTAATTTGCGGCGCAATCTCTCTCGGTCGCAACCGTGTAGAGTTGTAGACAATATTTTATTAAAAGCTTCTCTCGGGGTACTAACCTTTTTATTATTTATGACAACACAGTTACATCAAATCGGGAACAGTCTGCATTACGTAGTTGCTCCCCAGCGTTCTAATCCGGAGATCTTATTTAAAATTTATTGAAGGTAGGTTTGATACAGAAAAAGGCGAAGAGAAAAGTAGAATTCCAGATTCAGAAATGAAATGAATACGAGGCTTCAGGCGTTTCGTCGCCGATGAATAATTTATATTACAACCGGGTTTCACAAAATTACTTGCCATCTCATTTTGAAAGAGTGTGCTGTCAGCTGAATTGACTGCTAATGCGGTGTGATAATGTATACATGTGGTATATTGTAATGGGAGTAAACGGATGCCCAGTTTAGCGCCCTTAAACGTTGATGACCGCTGGGTTTTAGCCCTGAATTCAATGGCATAATGCCACAGGAACGACATACGTTTTTTGACTCGGTATAGATATGACCTGTCACCAGTTACCGATACCGATACTGGACAAATCATAAGTAAAAAAATATTTTGACTGCCCCGAAGTTTAAAACTTGCAAGAAAAAAATAGAACATACAGTTAAGGATCCTTCGTTTCAACCAAAGAATCCAGATCTCACCCGGTTTTCTTAACGTAAAAGAACGACGGTTACGACGTCATCACAGACAGAACAACGGACGTGATTGCCACCCCGGCGTTAACTTCGTTAACACGAAATGAGCCTTCAATAGCCAAAGTTAAATTAGGTTAAAGCCAAAGAGGGGGTAAGAAAATAGCTGTTTATATTCTTCCCCAGTTTGCTCTTTTACAAACCCAGTTAACATAATAGGTTGTTCGCAAATATAAGAAAATACCTTAACCGAAAACGTAAGTTAAATGTAAATATTATGATACCAAATGAAATTCGTTAACCAAGTCTGCGATAGCTGTGCTGATCGCACTTGTGGGAGAATGTTACGTTATTAAGAAGAAAGTAGATACAAAAAGTATTTTTGAACATCAGTTATTAACTGATTCAGTGCAACTGACCTGGCGATATGATTATACCCGATTTAATAAAGCTACATTAAATTTCACTATCATTGCTCATTTTATTATTTAGCACTAGCAGCCCTCACGGCAGCTGCTTGCGTATTACCTTCAACAAGGCTATCATATGCACGGCACGTAAGATCTTTCTATTTTTCTCGCACTACCTCTCTTTCTAAATTTTCTAATAAGAGAGAGACGAGAAGTGCGCTGAAAATCTAGACGCTCGCGTGCCGTCTAGTAAAAGCCACCCTGAAGGATAAAATCATACGTATTTTCATCCTGAAAGTCCATACAATGACGAAAGAATTTTGTAATAGTTCAGGACATTACGAACTACCTAAATACAAACTTACAACTGTACAAACTTACGACCTCACATAGTTTTTCTTTTTATAATACGTATATTAGATAAGCGACATTATGTAAGTAATGAACATTTAACGTGACGAATGATATGATGAGACTTACACGAATAGTGTCCACTAGACATACAAACACAAGATCGATGGGCGCTCAGCGTCAGCTTTTTTACCACTTGTTTACTCACTGTTTTATCTCCCCATTTTGTGTTCGTTGATCGTCACAATTCACTTTTTAATACACTGTGTGCTAAGTGCTAACAACGATCAATCATAGTATTACGAGCACGCGTCTTACTAAAGTGTGGTCTCAATCGATTTAGACCCGTATTTCAACATCACTAAAGGCGTCGTGTGTATAAAGCTCGTCGCGTGTAGTCCATGCGTGACCCACTCTTGAATAGCGACATCCTTTTGCGATTGTTGAACCAATATGTGTTCGTACAGTTGGCACGATAAATACCAATAATGTCAACAATGTTGCCATTTCTTTAAGTTAAATTCGGTTACGAAATGTAGGTGAAAATGCATTGACTACACCGATGCTTAGAATAAGCAGATGGGGCAGTTTATGCAGTGACGCGTCTTACGCATTGATTTTAACTCGTCGATGAAGCTGCGTCATAAGAACTGCGCCAAAATCGCATAATACATGACTTGGTAATTCTTATTGCGATATTGACGCAGCGGTTTCATCTTTTGCGGTAAAATCTGGTCACTGTGAAAATGTGAACAAACATTCACATTTTCATTTTATGGGCTCCAAAAATTGATAAATGTATGTAGTGGGTATGCTGAGACACATGGCTTGAGGTATAATGTTAAAAAGAGTGAGTTCATGATTTTCAAAGGTAAAAATAAGCTGCCAGATTATGTACCACCACTTCTTTTAAACGATCTACCAATAAAGCGGGTGTCACAGTTCAAATATTTGGGACATGTGTTAACCGAGGAGCTTAGGGATGATAAAGACATCGAACGTGAGCGCAGGTCACTGTCCGTGAGAGGCAATATGCTGGCTCATAGATTTGTTCGTTGTAGTGTGCCTGTAAAATTATCTCTTTTTAGAGCCTACTGCCAAAGTTTCTACACGAGCAGTCTATAGGTCAGTTTTACGCAACGAGCGCACAATGCACTGAGAGTGCAATACAATAATGTCCTCGGGGCCCTGTTGCGGCTCCAACGCTACTGCAGCGCGTCGGGAATGTTCGCCGACGCAGCCGTGGACGACTTCTATGCCATGATACCCAAGAAGTCGGCGTCCATTATACGTCGTGTGCGGGGGAGCAGCAACAGTATCATGCAGATGGTCGCCGATAGGCTAGACTCGGGCATCCTCGCGCGTTTCATAGACCTGCACGTCAATAGGGATAGATGAGGCGCGGGAGGAGCCCGGTTACTTCTATTATTATTATTATTAATTTTTTATTTAGTTAGTGTGTCTAGCATAGTTTTAAGGCAATTGTTACTAACAAAAGTATGGAACAAGTTTTCTGAAATAAATGTTTTTTTTTTATTACTACTTTTAAGTATCGGTGTAACCGATCCTTCAAGTTGGAACTCCAAAATATATCAGCACAAAGCATCATCGTGTCAGATACTGCGGCTGAGTGTACTGTATGAGCTTAATACCCCGTGCCAATCATCATGGCGTGCCGTGACGCTCGTGTTCACGCAACTAGATTACGTATTTCGGAATGGCCACGTTTTCAGTGTTTTCAATGGCGTTAAGTAAAACTTCAAAATTATATGCTGCAAAGTGTAATAGGTAAGTGATATGTAGTTATCGTAAATGATGTTATTATATATACATTTTCCGTTGATATTGTAACGTAGTTTTGAACTTCAAGCATCATCATATCAGCCGAAAGACGTCCACTGCTGGACATTGGCTTCCCCCAAAGAGTGCCACAATGACCGGTCCTGCACCACCTGCATCCAGCGGACTCACGCGATCTTTACCAGGCCATCAGTCCACCTTGTGATGGGTCTACCCACGATGCGCCTTCCAGTGTGTGGTCGGCACGCGAGAACCTTTCCGCCCCGACGGCCAGCGGTAGATCCGCACGTAGCACTTTAAACATGATTTAGTGTTATTTTGAAGTTTCGTTATTTTGGTCTGAGCTACAGCAATGTTGTAAGTTAGTAGTGGAAACTGTTTGACTCTTACATGTGTATTTTGATTACCTACATGTGCTGTTTTTGCTTGTTTGTTTAAAAAAACGATATTGACAGGCGATTGGTGTTAGCTGTTGGAGTGTTAGTTAAAATGACGATTGCTGAAACTAACTCGTTCGCTATTTTCTATACCTATTCTGGTTATAACATTAAAACTGAAATTGCAATGTAATTGCAAAAGTGGCAAAATTATTTTACCATAAATACAATAATACCTACATGTTTGTTTAGGCTTATAGATTCATTTTTTTATTTCTTTTCATTTTTTTATTCTAGTATCGGTCTGTCACGCAAGTGCGAACTCATCATATAATCTAAAATTCACATGAACGTCATATAAGTAATAAAGAAACCGGCCAAGCGAGTCTATAAAAACGCCAAAAAAACACGTTTTACTGTATGGGAGCCCTCAAATATTTATTTTATTCTGTTTTTCAGTATTTGTTGTTTTGTAACGGCAACAGAAATACATCATATGTGAAAAAATTCAACTGTCTAACTATCACGGTTTATGAGATACATCCTCGTGACAGACGGACGGACGTTTTCACCCTTTGGGTACGGAACCCTAAAAAGAGGTGCCAGGTAAGTTTCTTTCATCAGAAGGAATATTGTCGCAGCGCTCTTACGGCCGCTCCACACTCCAGGGCGCAAATATGCGTTAAAGGGAGTAAGACATATTTATGTCTCGTTCTACCGCATAGCCGCGTCCTGTATGATGGGTCAGGATGGCCCATCGTGTGGAGCGGCCATTAGATACTCAATTTATTCTATTGCGCCGGATAAATACACAAATTACAAAAATATTTACCCTCGTAACCCACGAAGAACATAATTATATTAACTTCACTTACCCTCGTGTCTAACTTTGATTGCAAAACTCCATATACGACTGCTGCAATGACATCGTTATGCTATAAATTTAATGACCACGGTTCCTACCGACCACAGTAATACTTATTATACAACCGGATTTATCTTTATTGAGGAATAAAGATAAATCTGGTTGTAGAATTGCCTTAGTTTATAATTTAACAGCTCATAATTACTATGTCTGATAGCTTTTTCAGTATGACTTGAGTATGATTTACCTATATGACTCGACGCCTGTGAACAAATATTTCCTATACTAGCTAATAATGTAGAAACTGTATATGATATAATATTGTAATAATAATTTAGTGCTGTACAAACCTGTGTAATTAGTAAGTTTGATTTGCTACGTCCCGTTACGTGTATTACAAGCGCAGAGGTTATTTTAGCATATTTTAGTGCATATTAGATTAGAACCATGCCATTAAAAATGTAATAAGTCAAGCTACGTGGTAAGTGGTTACTCTTTTAGATTCGGTAATGTCCTAGGACATTGTCTCGATAACACAACACATTATGTAGCCGCGACTAGAATGGGATTAGAGGTGACAGTTTTGCCATGTATGTCATAGTGTAGGTATCCGATCTGACTAGCTATTCAATTCCCAAACTTACTACGTGCGAATAACTCCTACTGGCTTCCTACACCATCGGCGAGTAGGTACAGACGATTACGTGCGAGCACGATCGTGTAGAGGGCATACTCGGCTGTACTCGCCGATCATCATCTATGATGTGATTTGTCAGTTTTTGGCCACGTATCAAAGGGAATTAAAGGGAATCGCCAACTACAGACGATCGTGTGGATGCTTGCACGATGATCGTGCCGATTATAGACGATCACACGATCAACGATCATCGCCGATGGTGTAGAACTGTAGAACGGCCATATGCCGCTTCGTCTTTCGCACGACGCCGACGACCGGGCCGCTCCCCCATTATACACCCCGCGCGCCGCGCAGCGCAGCCGAGGACTCAATGAAGCGGTTAGACTATCGCTTTTTTCAACTCCATAGGCCAGCCAAAACCAGCAGCCACAGCCCCTCAGGCTGCTGCAAACAAAACGGTCCAAAATAAGAAGCTTTTTTCGGCAGTCGGGTAGCCTCATAGTGGCGCCTACCCACAGGCCAGACAAGACCCGCAGCTAAAGCCCCTCAGGCTGCTGTAATTAGAATTCGCTCAAAAAAAAGGTCGGACTATCGCTAACGTAGACATAACGCCAAACTTCAAAGTACCTATAGATCGATATCAACTGTCATATATAGGTACCTACTGTTACTTAGTCGACTGATTATAGCTATGAGCTGGATGTTGGGGTAAAACTGTTATTCAGCGCGGTCGTGCGTTGAACGGGTTCTGGCTTCGATAGCTTTGGGTCCGCCACCACGCGGCATAGGTGACCCAAACCACAGCACGGCGACACGCCTCGACGGGCCACGGCGTACCGAGGCAGTTGGAGAGTGAGGGAGAAAGTGAGACCTCTTCTATTCAGTCGCACTTTCTCTAGGAGTGGAATCCGCAGGACGGAAAGAGAAAACAATATTTTCTGGTTCTCAGGGCTTGATGGTGTGCGAGATGGCTAGATGTTTTCGGCTCGAGGTGCAAGGTGATTAATGGAATGAATTTCGGGAGCCATTTTTTATATATATAGCCAGTTCACATACCATAAAGTGATCAACTTTTTATTTTCCAAAATAGGTAATTCATTAAATAATTTTCATTATCGATTTAGTGCTTACGTCTTAACACTAATTACATCTTATTATCTCAAAATGCTGTGTTGCATTTTTATAATACAGAATTACATGAGGAATGATAAGATATAAGTTGTATGTATATAATTCAATTCTATTTCGAGAAATTACTATATGAATGTCTAATTTAAGAGCTAGTATGAACAATTTAGATTTTAATATTGATACTGAGACTAACAGTGGGCTTACAGACTAAGTTTAACTATGTTAATAGCTATGTATAGTGATGCAGAATTACAATTTAATAAAATCTTTTAGCTACGGTTAATTGTTAGTTATTTATTTACGTGTGAACCTGATTACATAAGTAAGTTTTACGAATTCTAGTACAAATATGAGTATGAACGAATGGTTTACGATATGACGAAATGTCTTTCAGACATTTCTAACTTAACTAAGGGTAGGCGCAGTGCCTTTGATACAGAATTACTTGAGAGATTGACGTGAAACTACTACAAAAACAAGGTTAAATAAATCAACGTTAAAACAATGTGGGTCAATCTGTGTGAAAACTAAATTGTAGTCCGGTTAGGTTTGTGCCGACTTACACAGCGTGCTATGCAAGCCTAAGCACGACCCGATAAGGGTGGTCAACCCAGAGTCACTATTCGGGTATTATATTTGAGTAGGCTATTCGAATGCGCGTTCCTCGGGAACGCACATGACCTAAGGCGCACAATATAACATAAGGGGATACAGGTATCTTGTTTTGTGGCCTGATTATAATCTAAAGTCAAATCCGGTGTTATGAATGGCTAGTAAACTATACCTATTCGTTGTCTAAAGATGTTGTTATCGGATAGACGATTCGTATGACATAAGTAGACATACGTAGCAGAGAGAGCTATTTCCAGGTGGTAACTAGGTATGGGAAAGAAATAGTCAAGATTGACGGGTGTTCCAAACAACTGTTAAAATATCAGTCAAATATCTACGTATAGAATAGAATAACTTTATTCAACATCACACAACTCAATTTACATGACGAAGCCTGCGTTGCGGATATCTTATGGACCTTAATCTTTCTATTTTCATTAATTAAATTTATTCTAATTTACATGAGAACCTGAAAAGTAGACTTAACATATATAAATTTAAAATTAATCTTACAGCTATCATTGAATGATATTAACTAGGGGCTTGCCTTTACATAATGTTCCAGTAGTAAGGCCACTGCAACGCTGGTGTTCAGGCAGACCCTGGTAACTATATTAATCCATTTTACATTGCTCGCTGTTTGTCGGGAACGAAATGTCTCAGTTTGTGTGTGCACGTGTGTGTGAGTGTAATAAAGCGTATGTGTATGAGTGTGAGTTGTGTGTCTAATGACGAGGCTTTACATGTATAAATGTGTAGTGCATTCCGTGGATTGTCGATTGTCTCCCCTAACGCGTTGCCCACAACGCAATTGGAGCGTAATCATCGCGTCATCAGTTTTGCGGCTGGCCAGTCTGGTGCCCCGGACTGGTGCCGTTCATAATACGGTACCGTTGACAACAATCACAATTGTGTCGATTATTTTAAACATTTTTTTCTATTGTAAGATTATTAATTAGATAATGTTCTAAAGACGTTTAAACCGTAGAAAATCGTAACGATACTCGTTTTTTTTTCCTACAAACTTTATAGTGTTATCTTTTGTCGTTGTATGAAAAGATGCTGATTTGACTATCACTCACAATCCCTCAGATACAACAAGCTCCTAACCTATTAAATATTGGCTTTATTATTAATTTAAGTCGCTATCGACGGATACGGCTAGTTTAATTAATGCGTACCTATACGTAATTAAAAAAAAAATTAGGTGGCAAAGCTATTTTCCATTCAAGAAAAGCAACCACTGTCATTGTGTTAAAACAGGATTGTCTTGGGACGTGAGCGAGTAGATAAGTGAAGCATGGCTTAAATTTCACATCTGGCTACACAACGCTGAATTTTGGGGGTGTTAAAGTGTGTCGAAAGTGTTAAACCGATGTATACAGATGGACAAACTTCGATCTAAGTTGGTGACACTACTAAATCCCAGTAGCTGAAACGCGACCCTTCCTCCATACAAACTTATATGCCGAGTCTTTGCGGCTGATTGTGCTAAGCGGCTGAACGTCACACCCGGACAGACCCAGAAAACGACAAGCACAAATAAACTAAAGTGAACCTTCACCTTCATTTATCTTTCACACCACAGAACTAATTAATAGCAACACCTTAACATCAGTCGATATGGCTTAGTCCGCACTATCCCTTATAAAGAAGTCTGGTCACGAGTCGACTCGAGTGTGTACGATTCGGATGCCCACTTGTTTGAGAAAACCGGAAATAAATATTCTCGAGCACGACTAATTGGTTCCCGTTGGATTCGACAGGCGTCCTCCCTGGCTCTGCGGTCGGCCGCATAATTTATTGAGTCGACTGTACCGTGGATTGCTAGCTTTATATTTACGTGCCGACTCTGCAAATCGGTTCTTAGATCGAAATGGTTGAATTATGTCTTTGGCGGTCGAAGGTTTAGATCTTGTGCACTTACAATCTTTACGATATTGTTCTGGTTTTTTATTATTATTAGAAGAACATGATTACCTGGGCATTTAAAAAAATGCGTACCCAATCAGCGTGAGTTAGTGATGTGACGAAAATTTGCCATGCATAATGTGTGAAAATTAAAATAGAATTATTTATTCAGTACGTACTAATATTGATTAAAACATTCATTTATTATACACATATCATAGAAGTAAAACAAGAAAATACTACTAAACTAAATAATTACGAGATAAAATGCATATTTTAAAAAGAAATAATAAAGAATTAACTCATAATATTGAACAGAAAAAGTTACTCTTTATACAAACTGAATACTTACTGAATTAAGTGACAAGTATTGTCGTTACAAAACTGACACTGAGTTAATTTTTGTTTAACAACTCACACTTATTTGGTAAGTACCTACACAATTTTTTGAAAATCCCACCAACAACGCGTTTCCCGGCCAAGCTGTTGATATATTAATCTGAATCAAACCTTTTTTTTTTGGAAGTGAACAAGCTTTATTTGCTGTTTTGCTACATTGACTCCAATGTTCGGGGTAAATACAATTTCCATGGCGCTCTGGCGATTCTGAAATAAGCCCGCTACAAGAAGCTCACTCTTAAAACATTAAATTGATCTTGAATAATTCCGACCGCGGAAAATTGTGGATCCGTTTTTCACATCTTTAGCTCAACGTTTTTGCCCATTTGGATTCCGGACCGTACCCAACTGAGCCTGTTATCCTCTAACTTTGCCTTCTCGTGGAAAAACTCGTGCTATTACCGTAAATATCAATTTGTATGAAACTAGAGGGAGGAGTCGTGCCGAGAACTTTCTGCTACAGTCAGTTACAAATTGAAGCTCTTCGGAAGGATTTGGAATTTTGTAATGCTGTCTCTGATGAATTATGTAAAGATGACCTTATAGCGCTGACGAACTTTTCACTTTAATCTTCTTTCCGCTTCGTTACTGGGCCCTAACGCAATATATCTCGGCATGATGTATTCTTCGTCGTAAAAGAGATACATTTTAACGACAGTTGAGTCAGAACTTCGACTTCAGTAATGTTATACTTATGAGGGTTAATTTTGCAGCATATCTTGCAAACTATATCGCACGAACCGAGTTTGTTCAAAATAAGCAATGCCTTTAACCATTTTATTTTGATAAAAAACTCACATTGTGATAAATAACGCGAAGTGATCACTTTGCTAGACACGATAATAGCATTACAAAAAAAAGCAGTGTATAGGAGTTCTAATTCAGTTCTAAATTGAAGTTAATGTGGCAACGGGACAGCTGCCAGGCTTTGTCCTGCTAAGGTGGACGCAGACGGTCCCTCAGGGTAGGGGAGTGTCGTTGTCGCAATAAATTCTTTACTGAATTCGATTCCAGCAAGAGCAAACTATACATTGTATAACAAGGTAGAAAAGGTTTGTTTGAACATCGGTGTACTATTAAGTTTCCATATGGATATACAAGCGTGCCTATTCTCGCGTTTTCTTTGTGAACTCTTGAAAACAATTGAAATTCGCGATATTGCAATAAATATTGCAAATTATGGCCAGAACTTTATTTGAGTGGTTTTGCGTAGGTAGTTAAAATTACGTAAAAGTTACAAGATGCCATTGTATACATTAATTTAATTCCATACGTTTGATCTTGTGATATTATCTGTACAGGGCCGGTATTCCATCCGAATATCCCCATTTTTATGCGTGTCATTTTTATTTATGTAGAAGTGAAAATTGGAATAGGTATATTGTCATACATATCACGGATGGAGTAGGTAGTTACCGGCCCAGGCATATGAACACATTGAACAGATCAAGAAATAAAAAATATTAATATTGTGTGTGTAATGATTCGTATAAAAACCCATTCAATAATATAATTTTCCCTAACTATGAACATCGTAATTTAAACTTGTATAATTTTTTGATATGTATATAATAATTAGCATAATTTTATGTATCATAATTATCAGTTGTCACAATATTCAGATGCAAAAAACAAGTATCATAATTTTGTATGAAATTATGATATTTGTGGGTGAAGTTTGTATGCTCTATAAACGTTAACGTTAAACTCACCCTTGCATTACGGTCTAACAAGACGCGCGTTTATTCTAAATCTTTCACGGTGCGTGCTGTAAAGTTGTAGAACGGCTTGTCGTTGGGTTGTCCATTAGGCAGTCCCAGTCTCTGGCATCACTCAAAGAAAAGTTGAAAAAGTTGAGGCTCTCCTTGACTGTGACTAGTGATTGAATAAGATACTGTTTGTACCTATATTGTGTATAAATATATATTTATAGTATGTATAGTATTTATTTTATTTTATTTGTACCTACTTGCTAGTATGATTAATTTACTGTAGCGTCAAGGTATATACGTCTGTACCTACACGTGCTAGTTTGTCTATCTTTTTGTTCCTCATCTCAACTCAATTGTTAACTGGAAGAGATCCCTTGCAGTTCGTCTTTGTGCCGATTTAACATTTTTGTCTTTTTTACCTGTGTCTTGTATACAATAAAGTATTTACATAAGTATATACATACGTTATAGCAAAAATATATATATATGTGTTTCGAACGTATGTTACATCACATTATACAAAAGTTTTTATGACGGTTGAACCGCTCCCATTAATATTATTAAACTCTTCATTTAACTTGCAATACTCCGCTAGAGTTTTCAATAATAATACGAGTATTCAACTAGACGCTAAAAGATGAACTTTGCCGGTAGACACGTCCCGAGGGACACGTTTCAACAAAGCACAGTTAAACTCCTGATTCTAAGGCTAATGCATATTTAATACCTAGCTAACTAAAGTTTCCGGTTCAGTTGCTAATAAAGTGCTTTGCGTGACCTTTGTATAAACCCTTGTCAACATAGTTTGAACATATTAAGCAACTATCACCAAGTGCACACTCCTAATATGACCTACTTCCTAGGACCAATTAGTGGACGGGTTAAACCGCCTTGACAGATAGGTACGTGCTTACTTAATAACTGGCTACTTGTATTGTTGAGCATTGCGTACATTTTTAATTAATCAAGAACGGAATTGCATTGATTGGTGCATAAATTACTTAACTATAAAAATAAAAATAAAATATTAATTACCTACCATCAGCCTGTGTCAGTCCACTGCTGGACATAAGACTGGCATGCACTGGTTTAAGTTGTATATAATGATAATTAGTATCATATGTTCATAATTATTTTACACATTACCTCAGTACGATACTTGGCAGAGCCTATATCCAGGCTACCTATAAGCAATAAAATTTCTGAAAAATAACAGATATAATCCTTGTTACCAATTACTTCTAACTTTGAGATAGATTGCAGACGATCATCCATACTTACTTAATTATTATAAATGGGAAAGTGTATGTGTTTGTGTGTGTTTGTGTGTCCGTCTTTCACGGCAAAATGGAGCGACGAATTGACATGATTTTTCAAATGGAGATAGTTGATGGGATGGAAAGTGACACAGGATAGTTTTTATCCCCAAAATCATCCCCTAAGGGGGTTAAAGTTTGTATGGAGTTGCGATATAAACGAGTTCCACGCGGACGGAGTCGCGGGCAGAAGCAGCAACATATAATCCCCTGAGGTTTCTGCTAGTGAAACAATGTATACCATTTTTGAACACAAAAAGAAGGAGTTCTAAACTTATAATATCGGCAAGGTTCACAAAATAATTAATAACGTTGATAACGAGCATCGCACAAGAAACACTACGAGTACGGCCCTGAAATTTAGATCCATTTGCAAGTTGGTTCCCATGAGACTCACCGAACGACCAGGAATTATACGGCATTAGGACCGTTATTACTTTTATCCCAACTCAAAATGCAAGTGATTACTCTTAACCCGACTCCGAACCTTAAAATCTACCTACTACTTGGCATTCAATGAAAAAAGGCCACCGAAATTATGTTTTAAGTGCTCCCTTAGGCCGATGAGGTGATCTTGGTCGGTCAACTTTTCCACTTCATTTAACTTCTTTACTTATATTGTACATAATGGCAGAAAGTCGGGGACTTCAAAAAGATTTAACAATGCCTATTTTAAGGGGTCTTTTCCTGCCTATTTCTGCATTTATCTCTAACAAGGCTTTGTGATATCGGGGCGACTTGGAGCAGAACAGATTTTAGCACGATGTTAAATTGAAGAAATCGGATTCATTTTATTTTACAATGTAGAATAATGATTTTGGGGTTAGAAAAAACATTGAGGACATTTTGTCTATCGATAAAAGCTTTATTAAATTCATTCGACCTAACACACTTTATGCATATTAAGAGTTTTAAATTGTTTGTTTTATTCGTTTCGCATACTGCATAGGAAAACGATAGAAGTATGCAGACTGACAAAAGAGCTTTTGAGACCCACTTGCAGCATAAATATGTGAGTACGAATATGTAAAAGGTAAACAAGAACCTGTCCTAAATTCACAAGTGGAATCTTTAGCCAATATTAACACCTTAAAGCGATTTCGAACTCAGAAGAGCAGAAACGAAATCAAATTAAATATATTTCCTAAAAGTAACTATACATTCGCAAATGAATGTATTCTCTATAGAGGAATAAAGCTCGGAGAGATTCCCAAGTTTAATTATGAAGTTAATTAGGTCGGTTTGATGAAAAATTCAAATCCTCACTCAAGTTAATTTCCTCAAAATCTGTGGAAGCATTTTCTTATTCACATTCTGCCAGATGAATTTAATCCAGACGAAGGGAGCTTCTTAGCAATCATTATTAAATGACTAATGATTGTACACCACGTTGGGCGTTCATTAAGATTTAAGGTGCGAAGTTATGAGATATCTCTATTTATGGTTTAACTTATAAAATTAAATGGATATAGCAGTTATATTGAAGTAACCTCTATCAAGTACATCATTATTAAAGATTAATTCATTGTAGTACTATTTAATTGCTATTTTATTTATGTACAATAAAAGTATTTAAGCAATACCTACAGCTACGAGTACATGTTTATTTTAACTTAAAGGAATATTACTCTGCTTAATCATTTCCTATTTCAAGCATTTTTTCTATTATGTTGGCCAACTATCATATAAATCAAGTTACTTTTTCATATATTATATGTATAACTATTTCGGTTCTTTGTGTTTAACTAATAACTTATATCTGTCGTCAGAACCCAGAAACATGAATGGAAAAAAGATAACTTGGCTTGCGCGTACAGTGTAACCTGCTACCGGAGACAGCTTATCAATCACCACACGCATACTCATAATATTGATGCTCGTAATAAGCACGACTGTCCCAAGACACAATTATTAGTTAGAAATTAATTCAAAGTGCAACATTAACTCAATCTAACGACATATTTATGAGCTGTGACATAAAGTAGGACGTGTATGCGAAGAATAAATCTGTCATGAAAGTTAACGCCCGGTCACAAATTGTAATTTACCGTCACGTGTGCCGAATGAATAGTTAAACTCCGCCATTGATACAGACGGTCAGTGTTGCAATATTAGAATTATTACGAAAGTTAATTTTACGGAACCCAGATATTAAATTCTACCAAAACGATCAAAAATAAAAAATATTATTGTGTTTGGAGCAGAGATACTGTCAATTTGACAGAAGTTCTTATTGTGTTCGTAGCATAGGTAATGGTGGTTCTTTGACAGAAATATGTCCTACAGTTAAGTTAAGTTTTCATATTATATTAAGTTTACACCTACTCCGTATTTGCCGTAGTGAGTCTAATCATCGAATAGATTATTTGTCAAAAAGCAATGACAAAAATATACAGAGTTACTAACTGAACGACCGAGCGAAGCAAACGAAGTTATACATTTGAGCTTGGGCCAAAGTAGCTTCGTATGTTCGGATGTCCGCTGTCCCGCTAAAGGTAGCGCTTCTTTCTTTCTTCTCATTACCAAACATTTCTACAAAATACTGTATTCAAAATTCGTCAACACGAATAAATAATTACTTATATCAGTATAAACCAATGCTGACACAGAATTATAAATATAAATTAACTTGAACATACTAATGCAGTCGCAAATGTAAACTATGCTAAATTCATTACACTCCATTAGTTAATTTTCAACAAACAATTAGTTCCAAATGAGCACGATATGAACGATATACCGTCTATAAAATAACATCGAATCAAGGAAACTTTTTTGAATATTATTCTTACAACTTATCAGTCGTATACTAATTGATGAGGGCTGATTACACGGCCTTTTTAGGAAACGGGTTTCTGAAGCATACCTACTATTGGTTCAGAAACATCACGGCATAGCTGAACATTGCTTGTTAATGTTGTAAATAAATAACTAACACCAATTAAGACTGACATATAAATCTACAGAAAGTCATGCATGGATGAAGATGGCACACGCTTTTCTACAAGCTTATTATTTTAATTAGACTCGACTGTATGCTACAAATAATAATGAGCTTGTGTAACAGTCGCCGTGTTAGTTTTAGTCAATAATTCTACTGCGCTTATTATTTGGAACCGGCCTTACGGTGCTGTAAATCATGTCGCTTGACGCTGCCTAGCTTCAACATAAATCTCTAAACTAAACGAGAACAATCCAAATCACGCGCTTCATTTATGTGGCTTATTAAAACATAACTTTTGAGGCAAACCGGTCAAATTGGATCCAACGCCCAACAGACTTGGGCTTGGCTTGTTGTTTGTCAACTCCAATATTTAGCTTGTTCCCTGCAGTTTCGAAGTTTCTTCTATCAAGAGCACAA
The DNA here is from genome assembly GCA_945867215.1 of Epinotia demarniana. NCBI lineage: Eukaryota > Metazoa > Arthropoda > Insecta > Lepidoptera > Tortricidae > Epinotia > Epinotia demarniana. The sequence goes on from OX244274.1 coordinate 8,790,273, forward strand.
TGGCTTAGAAAATAGACGACATTCCCGTGTTTAGTTTGAAGTTGCTATATGGTTCGTGTTCGGGCGGAACCCGTGATAAATTACACTGAAGCGCTGGGTGCGTGCAAAATTGAATTTGTGGAGAAAAATTTCCAATCGCAACTTTAGAGGTGGAATTTGAAACGTTGGGTTTTTAAATTTTCATGCAATTCAAATGAGTGACGAGTGGCTAGAATATCAAACCTAAGTATTTACTTTGAGTTGAACTCTCACGGGAATAGACAAGCTTTATTTCAGTGTAATGTTTCCAAGTGTGTTTTAGAGATAAAGTATGAGTGACCAACATAAAATCGCCAAGTGCCAGTTGGAACTCGGCAATTTGTTTTCCGTACTTTCAGTTGTTTTGAGCTACGGTAGCCTAGTGGTTCAGGCATGCGGCTGTCAAGCGGTGGTCGTGGGTTCGAATCCCGGCTTGTACCAATGAGTTTTTCGGAATTTATGTACGGAAGATTTACCGTTAGCTTTTCGGTGAACGAAAACATCGTGAGGAAACCAGTCTAATCCCAATAAGGTCTAGTTTTCCCTCTGAGTTGGAAGGTCAGATGGCAGTCGCTTTCGTAAAAATAGTGCCTATGCCAAATTTTGGGATAAGGTGTCAAAGCGGACCCCGGGCTCCTATCGGGGCATTTCTGAGAATAATGAATTCCAGTTGTTTTGAATAATGATTCATACCTTTTCTCCTGAGTTTGAAACTACCTACTACTGAGTCACAGGCTCAATGAAGTGCACATACTGCATCAAAAGTACGTTGCGCGGACACTAGTTTGAATTATGTGAAAATTTACAAGATATAATCAGTTCTCAGTTACCTTCGATATAATTATTTCCCAGTACATACGAAAAACGAGCCATTATAATGTTAAAGGTCCTCGTCGTTTTATTTAGGTAAGTAGATCCATTTGGATTTTTTTTGTAGGCTAGTTAGTAGTTGGTATGGGGTTCAAGATTTTCGTAGCATGTGCTAGACATACCATAGCCAACATAGTTAACTGACCATCCATGCACTTTATAAGCAATGTAATAAGGTTCAATATAAATACTGGATGCAACCAGAGAAACAGGAAGACCCTGCAAAAGAAAAGGAGAGATTACCTAACCAGTCTGTCTCAGTCTGTCCTGCAAGCCAGTCTGTCCCAGTCTGTCTCGCAAGTAAAAACAGTTTTGCACAAGTTCCAATCTGCCACGCAAGTAAAAACTGAAGTCATTGGAAGTTTTGTACAAGTTCCAGTTTGTTTCACTTGGACTTGTGCAATACTTCCAATTCACTTGAGTTTTTACTTGCAGGACAGACTGAGACAGACTGGAACTTGTGCAAAACTACCAATGACTTGAGTTTTTACTTGCGGGACAGACTGGGACAGACTCCCGGAGGGAAAGGCAGAGATCACGGATTTACTCTTGCCATGATCTTGACAAAACTATCTTGCTTCGCTATCTATCTACCGTCGGTTTAGGGTGCTCTTGACCTGACTTTTCTACATCAAATATATAACACTTAACCGAATTCTCCAACGTGATAATAAGTTCTGCACAGCCATCACTGTAAAAATATCAACACCTCACAGCCGAAGCCAGAACAATCTATGAAATGATTTCCCACCCATCTCCCGCGGAAACGTACAAACTCATCGGGACTTAATGAAAGCCGAGGGAAAAGTTCGCCTAACTAGTATCAGTTAGGGCTTAGTTCTGCACTTTAGTGGGCTTCGAGCCACTCGTTACCTTCACGTTCGACGAACTCGCCGCCTCATCAATATTAAAGCTAAATTTACGCATGCTTATATAATATTATTGTGGCGTATTTAATAAATACATTGATAGGTTTTTATAATTATATTTTAACTTGCATTTGTTGTTCAGTCGTTTGACGACCGGTTTAGCACAGTGGTTAGTGACCGTATAAAACGGACGGTCCTGCGTTCGAATCCCGGTAAAGGCAATATTTTGTGTGGTGAGCATGAATATTTGTTTCTGAGTCTTGGGTGTTTTTTACCTTTTTTTATCTCTTAAATATTATGCGTGTTTGTTTGGATCACATTCTGCACCTGAATTTTGATGTTTACTGCAGTAGCAATATTATGATGATAGAGATGGTTTTATGATAGAACGCGAAAGACGGCCAAAGAAACCTCTGAATTACACACGATCAACCTGTCATGTGCTCATGTTTGGGGTCATTAGAAACCTCTCAATAAGTAGTTGATGATTGTGCAAGGAATGTGATTGTGTGAGGAATCAAATCTTATAATTATAAATATTTATCTAAAGGCCTCCTCACACCGAACGCGGGTCGTGCGCGGCGCGGGTCGTGCGCGGCGCGGGTCGGGCGGTATCTCTATCTCTTTCACGCAGTAGCGCGGGCCCGCGCAACTGTGTGATAGAGATAGTGAGAGAGATGTTATATGCGTTGGTAAGTGAAAGAGATATACCGACCCGCGCCGCGCCCGATCCGCGCCGCGCCCGACCCGCGCCGCGCCCGACCCGCGCCGCGCCCGACCCGCGCCGCGCCCGACCCGCGTTCGGTGTGTGGAGGCCTTTAGGAAAGGTTAGGGAATAGCGGAATGTCATTATGCCTCATATTTGGAGCAGCTCAACTGGGGTAGCATCTTCACCTTACAGAAAACTGCAGCCATAATAACGCCTCTATTTTCTCTATATGTAATTATGTCGTATGACGTGATGTATTCCTGGTGGTAAGGTCGCCAAAGATCCCGAGGCTAGTTAGGGTTGAGAATGAGGGACCCGCGTTCGTCTCTAGCTATTAACACGACAAATCCTTAAATCAACAAAGGATCGGCAATGTGCTGGCTGACCATATGCTTGTTTACCACCATCCTTGTATACAAATTCTTTACCTCATTTAGGCAGTAATTAAATATTAGGCACTACTGATGCCTTTTTCAACAAGAAGTGGGTATCGGCGATTATTTATGAGAAAAGACTATCACCTGAATAGAACCCAAGTTAAAAATATTGGAGGTTATATCACATTCGTGGTCAGATATTTAGATATTTTGACGAGATATTGAGATATGTAGTTACACAGACGGTGAGTGTTTCCGACTGTACCTAAACGCTAGTCCTACCATGTACTGGAACGGAGATAAACAAAACACTACATGAACCGGGCCATCTCCACGACCGGTCTATCCATTCTTTATCTTTAACTACCCAATTCCGTCAGCATAAAAAGCGCTTTCTTGCCATTTAGCGCTGTTTTCGTCCTTTTTACCTCAAAACCGAGGCCATAACACCTCTCCGGGGTGCGGTAATATTTGCATTTAGAGCGAACGACTGATATTCTGACCTTATCGGAGGAAGATTGTGTTTGGGCTCGAATTCTGATGACACAGTCGGGATGATACTAAAGTGTACGTATGTAGTTGTGGGCCCAAGTATCAAGACGTGGTCGGGTGAAGTACCTACAGATATTAACCATTTTATTGTTTTTTTAGATAAGCGTGTTCGCTTGCCGGAGACTCAAACAATGGATGCCTACTTTAGGTACGTCCGTATTGTTGAACTATTTTATGTTAGATTACAACATTCTGAATACATGGTACCATCAAATATTAAAAAACGTACTTCCATTGGTGTCTCCTATGTTGAATAAGCCCGTAACTTGTGTCAATAACCCTTACACGTTTTTTTTAATTTGGTTGTTTTGTTAAACGGCAAGTTAACATGTACGGTAATCACAAACTTTCATTAACAACACAACTAAATTATTATACAAACTGTGGCTAATAACACAACTACACTATCACTAACTTATAGTTGCAATATGCAGTATGAATGAATTACTAAAATTTACCCCTAAGTATTATTTGTCATTCCAACTGATAAAAAAATTGTCTACCCTCATATGTATATTATTACTAGATCCTCAGACCAGTTGACGAGTTTTTCAAATTTGGCTAGTAATTAATAATACGAGGTCACACACTAACTAAATTGTGAGTAACAATTCTTGCATGGCTGCTCTAATGAAAGTGTAAACTGGTCATTGCAAGCTTCGAGTCAAGAAATAATCTAGAGTAAGGTATATGTTATGTTTACTGATTAAAAGATATTGACACTTATAAATTTCACGAGCTTAAAAAAACAGAAACAAAAACCCTTGCCAAAAAGAGGAAACGAGAATCACAAATTCTAGTAGGTAACAAAAACACGCATTCAAATTAACCGCGAAACGGATGCTCGTTATGTAAGGAAACAAAAAACAAAAGCATTACGGACAGGTGAGGGAAATATTACGGGCCTGAATATTATAATCATATTTCAGAGGGTTCTTCCTACTTGTTACCAACCCTGTGCTATTCGAGCTGTTTTGGGTTGATGGTGCTTTTAATTTCACCTCTTTTGTAACCCTAGATTATAGAGGGCAGATTTTATGCTTAATATATGTACCTTCTTAATACTGTTTATAATATTGGTCATATAATCATATGTACCTACACCTCGTGATAATCAATCTTTTTTAAATAAAACGTGTGTAAACCTATATGTTATCAATGTTAAAATGAACGCAGCCTGAGACACAGCAGAAAATGTAACACTTTCGCTTTTGAGCTATGTTGCGATAGTCATCCGTATTTTTTCGTCGTTTGTCATTGGTTGGCAACCACAATTTCCGCAATCACCTAAGGGGTGCACGAAGTTGGCAACTGTGGTTGCCACTAGCATGTTAGTAGATAATACAATGTCACCATAACACATCGACGTAATACCTACATCATCTTCTAGACTAGCTTACTCCATTACACCTTTAATGTTCCGCTTGCTTACCCGACTCACCGTCTCAGCATATCCTGACCTAAATCCAGATTTTTATAATAATTGTTTCGGTCTCTTTCTCACAAGGCCGCCCGGGAGATTAATAGCAACATTTATCAGACTTTCGTTTGTTTTGAGTGTCGCCGGGATACCCGGAATTAGGTTGTTCACGAAATGTGCTACTAAGTCTCATAATCCAATTTTAAATATTACCCTTTACTTGTATTGGATTGGGCATGTAAATAAAGTCAGCTCGTCGACTGCTCAACTCTTTAGCTGATTAACTTGTCTGTATATGTAATTGTTCTTAGTGTTATGTTTATTTTTGTATGAATTATCTTGCCTCTCTTCTTCCTTCAAGAGTAGTCTTTAGCAGTGGTTCGAATTACAGAGAATTCGTGAAGTGTGGCGTTTCTTTGGAAACTGAATGCATTTTTTTGTAGTCAATGTCCTCTTCCTAAAAGCGCGCTAAGCTCCCTCTATTTAGACAGTTTCATTGAAATAATTGGTGAACAGTGCCATAAATATTTTTCATTCATTTACATGGAAGAACATGTTATTGATTATTGTTTCATAAAATCTGAACGTGGTAAATAATATATCCTGTTAATAAGAACATGTTGACGACCTCTATAGCATAGTTGGTAGTGACCCTGCCTACGAAGCCGGAGGTTCCGGGTTCGATTCCCGGTAAGGGCATTTATTTGTGTGATGCACATGTATGCATTAGCATGAACATTTGTTCGTGAGTCATAGATATTTTCTATGTATTTTTGACACGATTTTTTTTAAATATTTGTATGGAGCGTTGGCCAACGGGGGCGACGAGCTCCATACAATTTTTTTTAAAAAATCACACACACACGATACCTTACCAGAACACGATACCTGTTAAGCCCTTTATCGGTTCATACCCCGTTTTTGTTACAGCCTGTATATGTACATCGTCGTCTAGTACCCATAGTACAGCTTTTGGGACTAGATTGATTTGTGTAAGATTGTCCCCAAATATTTATTTATTTCATTTTTATTTTATTTCAATATGAAAATTGAGTAAAAAAGATAAATTGACTTGTTAATTTTTCTTCATATTACAACACTTAATAAAATGGTCGGCATCACAAAGATATTGACATGGTGCAAGCAAACGTGACAATATATCTTTCTAAAGTCAAGTATACTCGAAAAAAAAATTCTACAACATCGTACTTAGACAAAATATTTTGATCATCGGCTAGTTCATTATATATATGGACGGATAATGCAACTGCTACTAAAACAGGGAACGTTTTTAACACGCTATTGGTCTTTTTGCTAACGCTTAATTTGATTCCTGTCGGGCCGCCCCGCCCACGCAAATGATCTGCATACATTTGCAAACGGGATACCATCTAAATTAAAATAAAATTGCCACCGGCACGACAGCGACTGTTACCGTATTCAATGCGCTTATAACAGAAAATATAGCACGGAAGCCTGACTCGTAGAACGTATGACCAAGGGGATATCTATTTGGCGACCAGCCATATGGTTCATATGTATCATGTGAAGTGGGCCGACGATTTTAAGAAGGTCACGACTATTTTACGCATGAAGTGGGTCGGGTTATATTATTTGGGTTTTAGGACTTGACTATAATCTTTGCACATTACGAAGAGCAACGACCTGATGTAATAATGATACCTGTATAGTTTTGAAAATACGGCGAAGATTATAATGATTACGACGAACGTTATTAAGAGTACTTAATTGATGACCAAATAAAATGATAAAGTACCCTCAAGCCTTTGTTTCAGTGTTGTGTATTGTCAGGCCAAATGCAAGTTTAAGGTAATCGTAATAAGGTGGTTGTTTATTCCTTCAGAGTGAAAATATGGCATGTCTATTTTAATCTTCGGCATAATTCATCGAAAATTTACGAGGGACGATCGTAAAAAATATTACCATAGAAAGGAGAAGTCGTAACATTATAAGACGAAAACATTACCTTGCCCCCCGTATTGTTTTTACATATTTCAAAACGTTTCCTGAGAGCATGCTTCTTAGCAAAGCATACCTGCCTCTTATATACAGGGTGTGGCCTGTAATAGGAGCAAAAAATAAAACGGTAGATTATTGACCTTGAAAGCGATTATATCCTGATGGTTTTAATTGAAAAAAAAAATGGTTTTTCTTTTCTTTTTCTTTTAAGTAAGTTCATGTGTATGTTTTACTCTTCTGGGGTGACACAAGTAGTTATTTTTATTTCAAAAACACTAAAAAAATTACAATAAAATTAAAAATATAAATGAGTAAGTAGGAAAAAGTTAACCCGCAGTATACTTTACTGCCGTCTCACTGCGTTTTTCTTGGGCCTTGTTATAGATTTGGAACGCTTTTCTGATATAGTTTTTGAAATCTGTTCTAGCCTGGCTTACTCCGCAACCCTACCCGAAGTTACTGTTGTCCTCACCGGAGGTTATGAGGTTACCTTCGTGTCTATATCTCACTTTGATCTGTGTTTTAGGCTTCCGTACCCAAAGGGTAAAACGTGAGCCTATTACTAAGACTCCGCTGTCCGTCTCGTCTTTATGTCTGTCTGTCTGTCTGTCAGTCTGTCACCCCATCTCATGAACCGTGATAGTTTGACAGTTATCATTTTCACATATGACGTATTTATAACAACAAATATTAAAAAACAGAATAAAATTAATATTGAAGGGGCTCCCATACAACAAACGTGATTTTTCCCCGTTTTTATAGATAATGGTACGGAACCCTTTATGCGCGATTCTGGCTCGCACTTGGTCAGTTTTTTTAATGGCACGCTATCTTTAACCTTGAGGGCCAAACTAATTGATTTATTTCAGTTCATAAAGAAAACCTCTAAATGATATACCTGCGTAAATCACACTGATATTATAAATGTGTAAGTTTGAATGTTCGTTACTCAATCACGCTTAAACCGTTCGACCGATTTAAATGAAATTTACCACGAACATAGTTTATAGCCTGGTTTACAATAAAAGATAGTTTTTATCCCGGGTCGTCACAGACAGTCGCGGGCGGAAGCTAGTACGTACATAATTTAGTCATGAGTCTAGATTTAGCTGGGGCATTGAAAATGCTAATAAAACCCCCAATACAGAAAAGTCGGCTTGCCCAACATGTTCCTCGCAATGGACGCGCGTTGACGCCATTGATTAAGTAGGTATACTCGTACTACCACATCAACACAGGGGTTCAAAACCAAATTCGTGTTCATTTTCTACTAATCGTTTCGTATCATTACAAGCTTTTATTTAGTTTCACCTATCCCGTTGTCTGTCTGTCTGTAATCAAATCTTGCAAGTTATGTTTGACCCACTTCCCGGTGACCGATTGAGCTGAAGTTTTGGGTATAAGTATAGTTTGGATGACAATTCAATATTATGATACCATCGACCTGATGATGGAGAGAGAAGGTGGCCATGGGAATTCAGTACTTAACCGACGTAACCCCGTTGAGTTTGGGCTCGTTATTATCGTCTCAATGAGTAGTTGATGGCATACAGAAAAGTACAGTCGGCAATAAAAGCTTGTACCAAAAATTAAATATTTGACAGTTTCTTGTTTGTTTGTTTTAACAGAATGCGTGAGCAGAAATTAACTTTTATGAATCTTATAAGGGTATCACAATCAGAACAGGCAAGAATCGCCGCAGAACTATGTCGGTCTAACTAAATGCCTGGAGACATGCCAAAGTAAACTCGGCCCAACTCTAATATAATTTTGTTCCAGTTTGGAAACAAATCTCATATTCCGCTGCAAGATTGCGTCCATATGAAGTCTGTTATCTATTCAATATTGTCAAGGAACCTATGCCGAAATTCTTCTAAGGTTGGTGATTGTGGAGACATATTTGGGATAGTATACGTATGTATAGTATCTACAGGGTGAAGTATACAAGAATACAATAACTGGTAACATTTAGCAATCGTGAACCATATCTTTGCTGTTTTCTATCTCCATCCTTTCCTTACAACACTGACCAATCAGATCCATAAACAACTTAAGTTACTATATTTTTCTTCAACAACAAATACCAAGACACGACTGTGTACGGAACTAGTTATTCGAATCAATTCAATTGCTAATCTATAGTCCAAAACAATAGAAGCCGATACGGTTTATTTTCCTATAAAAAATAACAATGAAAAGAAGTATAGTCGATCCTCCATGGAAACTATAAAATATAAGTAACAAAATTAGATTCCAAGTAAAGACATCATAAATGTTGAACTCAAACAATCATACTTGATTAATATTTTGGTATCTTTAGTATAAAACCTAATTTTGAGGCGCTCGGTAAAGGCGTCTCCCGTACGCGGATACATTTTCGTGAAATCCTCACAAAAAATACGTTGTATTGTGTGATAAAAAATCTCATTATGTTCCGTCATGACAGGTGAAATGAAGAGAGGGCTAGAAAATACAACACATGAACATAACGAAAAGCACCTCAAGGTAACATATTATTACGACAAAAATATTTTATAAGGAGAGAGACACGAGCGAGTGAGCTCATACAATTTACATTTTGATCACAACTGCCAGAATCCCTTTTACTTTTGCGAATAAAATGGAACTACCGACAAGTCACTTGGGAATTTCGTTAAATAAGTGAGAAACTATCAAGTTAAGTAGTCATAAAATCAAATATTCTACTAAATTGTAAATGAAGACGGATTCACAAACGGAACTTTTATTAAATTGATATACATTTTATTTGAGACGTATACCGATTATAGGTACTAATGCTTGATACAAAATGTAATTCACTAAATAAATTTCATTCAAGATAACCCGTTCAGCAACAATCACGACACAGTCATGCGTCAAAGCGCTACAGAAAAGTTTCGCTACATATGAAGCGAAAGCCGCTACGGACCATGTTGTAGCGCTACGACCGTAGCGCGGCGGTGAATGTGTTAATGCAACCAAACATAAACCAAACCTATTTTTGTTTCAGATTAATATTATCATTTTAAACCACATGAAAGTTTATTCCGAAACAATAGGTAGGGTTGGACATAACATTGAAATTTAAAAGTAAACAAATAAAATAAAGCTAGCCTAGAATGTAAATTAATACAAGTAGTAGGTAAGTAACTAAACTAAAAATTTAATTCTAAAATGGGCCCCTGTGTGTGGCAAGGTAGTACCGAGGACGCTGGCAGCATTTCCTCGCTGAATAGCAATGCTTATGCGTTGAGCGAGGAAGCTGCCAGCTCGCCTAGCCCCGGTGAGGGTGACGACCAAATCACGATAATTACAGTCCATGTGCGGCTGGACCCCACGGACCAAGGGTCTCGACACCAAAATCAACAAAGTTTTAGTTGCTGTCGAAGCGCCAATATTTGCGCCTTTTGTATATTATCATAGATATATACCCAAAGAATTAATGAAAACATTTATTTCAGAACAAGTTCCATATCGGTTAGTCATTATCATTAGAACCCAATGTAGTCAAATCGAGCCTTAATCACTTTTTGAATGAATGCAACGTTTTAGTAAATTTTACAGAACTACGAAAGTTCTTACTTAACTGGAAAGTAATGATTTCTGTTTAAACACATTTTATATTTTGTTTCTAGAATTTATTTAATCAAAGAATCGACAATTCCAAAGTAAAGTTCTTAAGTATTTTAATTTAGACGAACGATGTTTTCGACGATAAAACAGCAAAGAACAGGTCTCGCTGTCAATCGCTGATACTCAAGTTTAGCACCCATTCCTCTTGTGTGCTATAAACGCTACTTCTTTTATTTTATCGTAGTAAAGTTTATTTTGATGCCAATTTGTACCTCGTGGCCCTCGTGGGTGACGGCGCTAACTTGGGTATATATGTAGGATGGTGTTGGATTTCCTACATTCTCAATTTAAGATATCTGTTATTCGTTAGGCGACCATTAAATTGACGTAACAGATAATAATAATTATATTGTCGGTAGCAAAGTAAGAAGTAAATGTTTTCAGCTATTTTGCAAATGACACGTTTATCTGGTCAAATTAGAATGATTATTTACACCTGAATTCCCAAACGTGGTCCCTTTTTTCGTGTCATATATAACAGTAAGTAGAACAGTCTAAGAAAAATCCCATAGTTATTAATTGTACTTATATCCGTCCACCTTTCATAGCGTGCATTATCCTTATGAAATATATCCTATATAGATAGTTATAAAATTACTGTAGTTTATTTGTATAATTAATTTATTATACTCATTGATAACAGCCAGCCGATTACAGCATAACTCATTTATGCATACAATTCAAATCCATAAATGTTTGTAAAGTAGTTACCTAAACTCTATATTAAATGCACTTAAACTTTCTCTTTCTAGCTAAATTACTGAATTTCAAATGTGGATCTTAAGATATAAAGTTACTAGCTGAGTCAAAGCAAAGGGAATATGTTATGAAACGCATGTATGAATAACAACTAGGGAAATTTTGTACTGTAGTCAAATTATTAACAATTAAAAAAACAGAAAATCCTCTATGAGTAATTTTATTTGAATTTATTATATCTGGAACGTTATTTTATACGTATTGCCAAACCCTTATTTCTAAAATACATCTGCACACTTTAAAGTCTTATCAGTGTGCGTTCACCTGTCGTGTAATCGGGATTGTCGTACGTTTGATCATTGTTACCTGTCTTAAGCTATCCGTGAGATTGGCTATGCTTTGTGATATTTTTAGTCGTTTCATTTCATAGATTATTAACTATCGTATGATAGTAGTAAAATCCTATAAAACTATGCAATCTTACCAAGTGATTATCTGAGTGATTGTGATTAGTAAACTAAGTACCAACTCAAAAATCAACGTCGCTCATAACCTACGAGCAACGGTGCTAGTACCTATACCCTGTCAAGGTTTACTTTGATTACACTGTTTAAAGTTAATATTCTCACATTTATTTTTTACAGAAGAGTTTGAATACGCCCCGCCCCACAACCATGAGGCGATATATAGAATAACAAAATATTGTATTTTGTTATTCTATAGCAGAAAATACACTGTATAACTATATAACTTTACGGTATATGAAAGCTCTATCTACTTAGAACGGCTTTTGCTATGTTTGGGGAAATGTGCCGGAAAGCGAATGAGGATTAAGAAAATTTATCCTGTATTGCGATTGTTGCATCGGACAAAATAGTAACAGGAGGGTTCTACTAGGCATAGCATTTACACACAATTTTAGTTCTATACATTGATGTTATACTTACAATGATTTTAGTTCTATGGATAGTAGTAGGTAAGTAATTTTTTTTTTCGTGTGACTATAGTAGGTAAACAAATTTAGTAAAGCTACAGTAGTTTACTTCCAAATAATAAAAATTGGCTATTATATGTACAAATATTGCATGTAAAAGACACAAAAAAATATACGACACAAAGTTCCAATACATTTTCGTATCTCTTAAATGAGTTTATGTCACGTTAAGCAATTTTTAGATAACCTAACGTCAAATTTGTGAACTTTTTTTGAGCAGTTATTGATTTACACTATTTAACCTTAACGTACATTTTTCAACAAGTCCTTTACGTTAATTTACCTTAAATATATTGGATTCAGCGTAGAGGTAAATTTAGTGTAAGGTACGAGACTACAAAATACTTGACGTGTAAGGGGCATTAGTAACCAAACACGTTGGTGTAAGGGACATCTTTTCTCTAAAATAGCTTAATTATTTAAAAAAATGTTAAATAGGTAGATAGAGTACCAAAATATAAGATTATGTGTGAAGTCAGATCCAAAAAAACTGAATTTAAAAAAAAAGTAATGCGCAATTTTGTCCGAAAAAAAACTTTATCGGCCTCTCCTAAAAAATCGTATTATGTACCTTAATTGAAACTACGGTCGACGACATCTCTCGGAGAACCCGCGATTTCCAATGGGATCTACATTTATGAGTTTGAAGTTTCAATTGCAAACTTTTCATCAAATGCAATTAGTGATTGCCTGGTTGTGCTGGAGTCCGCTTTGACAGCTAATTGCAATAGAAAACTCTGAAATAATTTACACCTCTTCCAGCATATTCTAGATTCTTCGTTCCCCATCACGATACTCCGTGACGGCCGCTTGTCTCAATTCAATAAGGCTCACATGCAAATTTGTGTTGATTGTCCCCTGTATCGGCAAATAATCGATTCCTCTGTCTGACCAGCCTCGTGCGTCGGCGTGAATACTTGCTTTAGGTTTGCAAATACGCTTTAAGTGAGCCTTTGTTGAAGGTTTCGTATGCAAAGTGGGCTACTGAATTTGGAAATGTAGTAACTGATGGCACTGAGATGTAATTAAATGTCTGATGGCACTGAGATGTAATTAAATGTAGTAACTGATGGCACTGAGATGTAATTAAATAGCTCGTCGGTGGCAATCTAAATACTCGATCGATTATTTCAAACAGTTTCATGAAGAAAACCTTCAACCAAATTTTTTTTTACTATTTAAATGCCTATGCAGCAATCAAAACAGAGGTTTTCGTTGAACATCATTATGTAGCAGCAGAAATAGCTAGGCAGCTGCATCAAACTGATCTAAACAAGTCTTTTTCTGTTAACGAAAGAGCAATGTAAAAATTCTTATACTTCTGCTGCTGACTGTCTCTCGAACAAAAAAGGTTCAAAGTATTGCCGTTCCCGAAAAAGCATGTGCAACACGACGAGAGAGGTTCCGTGACTCGGTATTAAAATCCCAAACATCGGGATTGATATGAACAATGAATATTAGGTCCTTATCTTATTTACTAAGTTGGCTTTTTTCACAGATATTATTTTGTCCGTAATTTATTCATTTCTATTGCAAGTTCCAAATTATTTTTTAATTTTAAGATTAGATTTAAATACTATATTTAAATACAAATACTTGATAGGTTTTATATTTTTATTTAGTGTTTCAATTTAAAGCTTGATAACCACCCTTTTCATGTGCTGCCGGTTCAAGTGTTTCAATTACGTATAGTTTAATGATGCGAACTATATATTTTTAAGTAATTAAGATATGTGTAACTTAGCTTAAAAGTTTACTATATTTCTAACAAAATTTTGTTTTGTTTGAATTTGACATTGCTGAATAATCCGCAAAATTAAATGTATGAAAATTACAGTTTTTATAAGTCTCCATACAAAACGCCAATAGGTAAGGACCTAATATATTGATCCTCATGTACGTAAACCTGAACCAACTATTCTAAAAGCTAGTTCCTTCTCAGTTCGACAGCGTAGTGGTTTAGTAACTTACTGCTCCATCATTTCTGAAATACGCTTGACAACACGAGCTTAACATAGGCACTCGAAAGCGTGTAAATAATAAAGGCATTATCATGTCCCAGTAACTAAACTAACCTTTAATCAAACGCGGTATATGGCTTTCTCCAACTTAAGCCTCGCAGGTGTTGATGAGACGTATATGCGCTGGTGTAAACGCAAGTTTATAATTTGAAGGATAAAGCCCTGGAGGTCGATTTTTCCGTTGCGTTCACAATCACATATCAATTGACGTGTTTAGTGCAGTCGCTTACACGCTTAGATAACATGAGTACAAAATAATATTGAAATGTAATTTGGATTCGAAACAGATAAGCTGAATAAAGGTTTGAAGGTCTATCAGACTCCAGTTAAATACGATAACAAAATTATATGTTTTGTACGCATCCGTTCTGACGTGTCGATCTTAGCACGAGTGGAAACGGGCAAGGGAGACGAGTGGAAACGGGCAATAGAGACAAATGTAATTTCGATATCATACCAATACGCCAATCCAGAAAGGCATATAGACCTTTTTATTAATTTAGAAACTCGGCAAATGTGTAGTTATTCTGCCGCGATCTTGGAAATGTAAACTTTACAAAATACCAATTGCTACTTGCTACTGAAATCTCGCAATCATTAGCCTCCTAGCGTTATTCCCGGTAATGCCCCTAAAGGAGCCCGCGGTCCGCTTTGACACCTAATCCCAGGATTTGGCATAGGCACTAGTTTTACGAAAGCGACTGCAATCTGACCTTCCAACCCAGAGGGAAAACTAGACCTTATTGGGATTAGACCGGTTTCCTCACGATGTTTTCCTTCACCGAAAAGGTAACGGTAAATATTCCGTACTTAAGTTCCGAAAAACTCATTGGTACGAGCCGGGATTCGAACCCACGACCGCCGCTTGACAGCCGCATGCCTGAACCACTAGGCTACCGTAGCTCTCGCAATAATGATTCAATAGTAAACATTAGCTAAATGTGGCGATAAATCAGTAACATGCTATTAAATAGAAATGAGAAAAAGAAGTCGAATTGCCCAAGTTTTGATTCAAGGCCACGATTCCATTCATTTTAATTGTCAAAAGACCCCTAGGATATCGATTTTGTTTGATGTCTCTGTCAATCTGATATTGCACAGAGACACGAAAGTGGAATCCCTGAAACGGTCTTGGGTAGTGTCACATTGAGTATGTGCCCCTATTCTGAACTGAAATGTAATAGTTTACTTCCTGCCCGCACGGTTTCGCCCACGTATTGCAAAGAGCCCGCGGAATAAAATATAGCCTATGTCCATCCAAAAAGTCCATTCTATTCACAGGTCAAAGATTTTTTGTAATCGTATGAGTGGGTGGTTCCGTATTACCCCCTAGAAACCTACAGACTTTGACTCTTTATTTAATACCAGCTTTTGCCCGCGACTCCGTCCGCGTGGAACTCGTTCACACCATCATCCCCCATTTCAGCCCTTCGGAAGATGATCCCCGAAATAAAACTATTCTATGTCATTCATGGGGATTCAAACTATCGCCATACCAAATTTCGTCTTAATCGATTCAGTGGTTTAAGCGTGAAGAGGTAATAGACCAACAGACAGACAGACATACATACTTCCGCATTTGTTATATTAAGCATGGATTAATAATTAGTCATTCATATTAGCATAGATTCCCGTTGACTATTTGATGTATCGTTATGTCAGGAGCAATGGCCTATTCCAATTAACAAATAGCATTGTATCGAGCGTTCTGCCTTTCCAATTCATGCAATTGCAATTTGGATAGTACCGAAACTAATCACCTCTCCCGGAAATCTACAAGCAGCATCATTTCGTGACGAATTTCTGCAGCATCGGATTTAATTGAAGGTTTTTAGTGCATGCCGAGTAGTTCATAATTGGACCTCTGTAAGTACGCTAACGAGAGCCGCGCACATGCCAAAACACGCGTTGAATTTCCAGGACGCTTGGCAGAGATTTTACTACTCCCGAATTCTGAATATTCGCCCTGTCCTTTTCACTAAACAGCTGTAAAGTGCTTCGAGGACTGCGATGGCATGATTGTGGTTTCCTACCACTAGTTATGGCATGCATGCCCTGTTTATGTTTGGATTGCCTGTTGTTATTAGCTAGTTGATTTTGGGTGAGTCAAATGTTTTGAATGCAACGACACAATTCCGGACGGATATGGGTAGCATTTTGCAAACTCTACATGTACAATTATATACAGTCGCGTCAAAAACACGAGTACGATAACATTTTTGCACCTTATTCCTTTGTAAAAAGGCGTATGTATGTATGGCTCCATTTATTTGGCGTCGGGAACACACATGTTTCAGGCAAATCTGTGCAAGTACTTTTCAATTAGTGTCGTAGCGTCCATAGAACTATATTACCACCAGCTAGCCTTTTTTATGAAAATGAATCCTACAGCTCTAGAAGAAAAAGTTATATTAGCTCCGATATGACTACGAATAATATATGATTGACACCGAGCAACAGCTATCTAAGAAGACAGAAGTCCCAGGTTCACGTAAACACGCACTACTCATCTTATCAAAAACAAGTTTAATAATTTCAAAAAGCGGTACGGGCAAAATTCCTTCCAGAGCTGAGTCTGAACAACAGCCAAGGTTTAAGTATGCCAGGGTAAGTCGGGATCAACCGAGATCAAGGCTTATTATTTATGTCTATCCTCTTCACTTACTTTTTAGAGCCGAAGCTAAGTCTTTTAACACCTTTACAAGCGAGATTTTTTGCCTCTGAGAGAAATGTTGACTTTAGTTCCGATGGCAGCTACAGTAGTGGCGTAGCTCATACAAGCCAAATCCCACCAGCTTGCCTAAAATATCTCGCTACATATTCAAACTCAGCAATGAACAAAAACAGCCCTTTTTATTGCTCCGGGTTGTCCTGTGAAAATTCTCACGCGCCGCCTCTGATCTACAGACAATGGAAGAAAACTGTTTATGCACTACCATATTTTTTTATATTAATACTTCGGTCCCCGGTGGTGTCGGCCAATTTTTTCGAGAGTTCCGTGAATAGATTGAAGGCGCTGGGGGCACCCGGATCACTTTTTGAAGTGTCACCAGCGATTGTAGAAATTGGGTGGAAAGCATACTAAGTCCATCTACACAACGGATTGCGGAGCAGAGAGAAAATTTAAGCCATTTGTGTTCAAAGTAAAATAACACAATACCTCTACTCGTATGCGAACGCCGTCTTTGACACGAAACGAGGACAAATGTTTCGTAAGACAAAGACAATTTGCGAACTAATTATTGGGTTTGAAGTTAAAGGTGAAGTTTGGTAAAGTTAGTTTTCATTAAGACGTTAAACGAAGTTGAAACTTAGGACAGGAAATTGAGCAATTTTGGAATTACGTAGCGTGCAATAAAGGTTCAAGCAAAAGATTAAATAAAGGTGTGAGTTTGAAACTTGTATTTGAAGTATACAATTTTAATCTTAGCTGTATTCCTAGCTGTATTCCCGGTTGTTCCCCTAAAGAAAACCGAGGTCCGCTTTGTCACCTAATCCAAAGATTTGGCATAGGCTCTAGTTTTACGAAAGCGACTGCCATCTGACCTTTTAACCCAGAAGGAAAACTAGACCTTATTGGGATTAGACCGGTTTCCTCACAATGTTTTCCTTCACTGATTGCTTTAATGTTAAAACTAAATATTACTGAAATTATTTAAGCGGCTCAATGTTAGCTAAATTTTAAGACGGACTGTCTTAATAGAAGTGAAAAGATATTTCATTCTCAATAAATAAAGCAAAAACATGTTAAATTGCAACAGTTTAAGTTATAATAAAACTTAAAACAATATATAAATATAAAACGTTAGGCATTAAAATCCAGCTCTAAATTACAATTCAATAAATTTGCAATATTTAGAGGTAATAATAAATTAAATAGTCATGTCAAATCATTACTAATCGATATGAAATAAAAGGGCTATTAACGTCCAAATTTGCTAAGCTAATAGAGTGCATACAGACCTACCTCCCCGCAACACCTTCAGGATACTGCTCGGACTACCCTTCATTCTGTTGAGCAGGGAAGCACAGCGGTTTCTCACGATAGCATGAAACCCGTCAACTCCTGCCTCCGCGAACATGCCTGATGCACTGCATCTCCGACGAAGTCCGAGCAGCACCCGGAAGGCTTTAGTATATTGCACTCGCTATACATCCTCTGCGTATAATTTACCCATAGATTGCATGTGTAGTAACACTGCCCTAAATAGCACTTTCGCCTCTTTTGAGCACCCTGCAAACCTACGGGCCAACGTTTTACAGCGGACGGACAGCGCCCTGCTTTCCCTATCCAAATCCATATTATCAAAAAGGTATTCGGTGACCCAGTGACCCAGATACTTGAAATTCTTCACTCCATTTAAATATGTGCCGCATAAGGCAATAGGTCGCACCTCCTCATAAGTCTTCGCACCTACCTTGAAGAGTAAGGATAATTCGCTCTTCTAGGCACCGTGCCTAAAGCCAAATTGGGCGTCATGCAGTTTCAAATGCTTTTCCAGCTGACGATCAAGCAGAGCGTCCAGTATTTTAGATGCGATGTTAGTCAGGGTTATGCCCAGTACTATTTATATTCTTGACGATCGGAACTACCACAGTATACACGAGTGTCCGGAGGGTCCGGTAAAAAGCTGTGACTAATACAGAGACTGTATAAACATAGCCTAATATTCTTGCAATTATAGCTAAATATAGCTTCCAGCTAGAAATATTATTGTTTGCCATTTTCATTAGTGTTTAATTTTGTCACCCATTTACCCAGAGAAACCCTTGGCCCTTGGACTTGAGATATCTTATCCATTCTAATATATGAACGAAAAGCAAACCCACTTTGCCACAGGTCTTCCTTCATTCATAAAAACTGTCAACTTGTCCTCGGGTATACTCGTAAAAAACTTAAAAATAAACTTATAAAAATTCCAATTTAAAGTTGCTACCGGTGGAGTGTTTCATTTTTATTGCTATTAAAGAGACTCGTATAAAGTCAATTTTCTCTTATATCAGAAAACTCATCATAAACCTAGGTGCTCTCCTTTTATGGAACATAATAACGCCGGTCTTATGTCTGTGGAACAATACCAATTTCCCTTTATTATGAACCTTTTTAGTCACGTAAAGACACTCATTGTTTGTCTATTTTTATTGAATTTTAAATAAAATATCCGGGGTCAATGTTTTATAATAAACTTCCGCTTTAATAATTTATTAAAATTAATTAAGGTATTTTCTTCTACTACGTATTTTATAACTATAATAGCACAGTATGGAATAATGAGACCAGGGAGTTGGCTATCACTTCGAACATTAAAAAAAAACACCTATTTTGACTCTGAATATCTCCACCAAGTGGCAGATAAATTTATTTTGCTTTGAACAATACAAGTACAATACAAGATTGTAAAATACCAACCTTTGTAATTTTTATTCAAAGTATGGCTCCCTACTTTATTCGCCGATTTAAATATTTTCTATAAAAACTAACAAAATTACGTTATTATTCTTTAATCTAT
The DNA here is from genome assembly GCA_945867215.1 of Epinotia demarniana. NCBI lineage: Eukaryota > Metazoa > Arthropoda > Insecta > Lepidoptera > Tortricidae > Epinotia > Epinotia demarniana. The sequence goes on from OX244274.1 coordinate 8,809,925, forward strand.
CACCAAATTAACATAATTCATGAATAACATCATAATATATAGTAGCATGGACAGCCAGTTCTTCTATAATACAAGCGTTCACTATATACCTACTTACGAGTACAATCCAGCCGAAAGTTGTCGGTCGGGCGGCTGTCCACTTTAGCATCTCTTATCAAATTGAATCAAACCAAACATAAGTTCAATATTGGACAACGCTATTGACTATGTTAATTTACACTTGCCGTATCCTTTTAGGGGCCCACAAAAACGTTTTGAGCCGGGTAACCGCTGAAACTTCCACTGACAAGGGTACGTTCCAATGATCTCAAGTGGTTTTAATTTCTGACGAACCGCTTACTCATTGTTTCATTGTCTAAATAATTCATTCCGACCTATTTGCTTGTCCACAAAGAGAATTTATTAGGCATTGTAGACAGTGCTGCATGATTGTTAATGAATGTTGCTAAAATAATCATTACGCTCGAATAATTGGGCAGTTACAACACATCAAACAGTCTTAGTAATGAAAAGCAATTATTCTGTAAGTGTATTTGGCCCAAATGATTGTGTTTTCGATTAATTTGTTTACTAATTTGGCAAAGATGGGAAAATGTATCGGTTAGAGAAGTAGATGTATTTAATGGTCATTTGTGAATTAAGTTAGTATGTACCCAGTGTACAAGATTTGCCTAATTTGGGACTAGGTCGCTTAGTGTTAAATTGACTCCCACTTTTTTAATGATATCTTAAGGGACGACCGTTCGCGTTCTAGTCATTGTATTATAGTTGAACAATAAATTGAAATTGAACACAATATTGTGTTCTAGGTCAGACAACTGCAATCGCGGCTCTGCAGACATGCACCAACAAAGACAAAGCCTAAACAAATGGCTACCAGAAGCTGGATTACCCTTGTTTGGCCTAACAACGTGTTGTTTAATTTCGGTTTGCCTAATTTTATTCAGACTAATCTTGTTTCGCATGATAGCTCGTTTCGCCTAATTTTCATTTGTGCGAAAATCATTTTGCCTAATACTCACTTCACCTAATTTTATTTTGCCTATTTTTATTATACTTAAGTTTTAGTTGGCATAATTTTATTTTGTCTAATCACTCCCCGCCCTTCGCTCGGACTGTTGCCAGAAACGAATAATGAAGGTTTTGAAGAAATGCCTTTGCTAAATAAATTCTTTAAAAAAATCGTATCTGGCGCTTCGCCGGCCGCTACCGCGGCACGCTCGCTACGCTCGCTCGGCTCGCGCGCTGAGGGTCACAGATCTACCTAACACTCCTCGCTTCGCTCGTCGTCGTACCGTACGTACAGTGGAGTTCTCCAATATCTATTCAGACAACCTTTCAATAATATCTACACATGTATCTTATGTCAGTAACAATAAAGTATCTGTATACAACTATACATATTGTTGAAAGGTTGTCTGTTTAGATATTGGGTGTTTTGCTCACCGCAGCTGGACCGAAATTAGGCAGTAAGTTAGTAAGTATAACAACATCAGCATGGTAAACCGTCTATTGTACAATTAGTACTTTTTAATAAGTGAATATTATAATGATTCAGTATTAGACAAAAATCTAATTAAAATCGTTCTTCGGCAAACTGATGATTAGTTAAAATAAGAATCGACTAATTGATTTTTAGATAAAATAATATTTGGCAAAACAAGTTATGAAAATCGTCGTTTAGGTTAAACGTATTTCGAACAAACTATTATTATGAAAAATAAAATTATACACATTGATTTTAGACAAACAATGCATTATACTAAAAGTTGTTAGTCAAACTGAAAGTAGGCAAAATGTTATTAGGCCAAACAAGGGAATCCCCCAGAAGCTGTGCCTCAAGTGTCGCTGCCGCGCATTACACGCAACAAAGGCTACAAGGCACAAAAACATCTAATTAGAGAATCCTCATTGTAAAATAAATAATGGGACAGATAGCAGAGCAGTGGCGACGAACAAAATTTCAATTATATCAGTGAAGAAACACGAACAGGGCGCGTTTCCTCCGTTCTCGCCTTCAGTCCAGAGTTTCTGTTTACATTTTGTTAACGGAATGAGAATTTAAAGCGAAATTTCCTACGTACAAATGTGCGTTAAAAGCCAGTGTGAGAGAAAAATTAGTTGTAGCGTGAAATCGTCGACTCCGTTTTGGACGTTTTCTTAGAACTTGAGAGCGACTTATGTCAAGCTTACAGACGTGTATTATGAAGGGACTAGGTTCGTGTAACTTAGACAGCTACATATAAAGTGTACGTCAAGGAACTTGGAAACACAGCAGGGTGGATTATGTTTAATTTTAGCAAACTTACGTAAGCAAGCACATAAACAAACTTTCTAGCAGGTTAGTTAGGTTACCTATCTGAATCACTAAACTTTTTTGTCCTATTTTCGTTTCGGCATTTACGGCGACGTTTACGGCTGGTCATTATATGGTTTAGCTTTAGTGATTGTTTGACAAATTAATGATTCTCAATTATTGGTATACCCGCAGTATCGTTATACCGACGTAACGATTCGGTTGATAATCTGTTCGTATTTTATCGAATCGGCTTTCTTATAGTTGACATATATATTATTGTTTATACGGAGCACACATATATTACTAATTCATATGTTTGTTTATGAAAATGGTTATTACGCAATTTAAATATTTAAAAACAATAGCAAAAAGTTTAAAATTAATCTAATGTTATCCTCCCAAAGCTGTGTTTATGGTAAAAAATGTATACAAACAAGTGCATACTATTCTATTATTATAAACTTTACACACACATATATTTCTTTAAATAAATCGGTACTAAATAATTACAACATTAGTTTATCAAGTTATTTCTTCTGACCTGACCCTTACTTATATACTACATATGTAAGTATTAGGTAGTAAAAAAGTGTTCAGTTCTGGCGCTTCGCCGGCCGCTGCCGCGGCACGCTCGCTGCGCTCGCTCGGCTCGCGCGCTCTAGGGTCGCAGTTAACCTAACACTCCTCCTCGCTTCGCTCGTCGTCGTACCTACACCGACCTGCCTTAGAGTCTCTTTAAAACTACTTTGAATTTCACTGTAAATGAACATTTGGCTAAACGTATGAAATGCGGAAAGTAATGATGGATAAGCAAGAAATTGGCTGAGAAACAAAAGTTGTAACAAGCCAATAATCAAACGACTGTAGCGGTAAAAGTTTTTCGAACAACTGAAACATTTGGATAACATGAAATGGTAAATGAAAAAAGTAATGAATTGTATATTCGGAGAACTCATAAACATACGAAAAGTTTTCGGACAAACGATATTCGGTCAATAAATTTTAGTGATTGCGATAGGTTACCGGTTAGTTAAAATATACTTCAACATTAGGGTAGATAAAAGAGAAGCTTTCAATTCGTCCTATAAGTATTATGTACTTTGTCTACTTCACATATTAGTGTTTGTGTGGCTTTTACATACATACAATACTATACATACAAAGTATACAAAGCATAAACATGTCTTTTAAAAATTAAAGCATACACCATTTTAGACTGGCCTCACACAGTCGGAATCGGTTACTGAACTCAGGACCAAAAAAAGTAACATTCTTTGGTAGATATACTCCACAAAGTGTATCGTTTGAATTACACTTGACTGATTCATATTATAAAAAAAAAAAAATGTAAAATTTAATCTGTTTATTTCACTTATTTTTTTAAAAGTAGCATACATAACTACTAATCTTAAATTCTAAAGATTTTTTGAGTTAAGGAGTCTATAATTAATTATATTAGTTATACAATTTCAATTACATAACTTATAGGTTTATCTCTTCTCTCAATTTAAGCATGTGTTTTTTTATCATATTTCTAGCTTGTTTACATGTTCGGCCTTCTAATGAGCTTATTAGTTCATTTGGAAATCTATTCAATATCCGCGGTAAAGTGCATTTCCATATTCTTCGACCGTATTCATTGTTAGTTTTTGCGACCTCAAACGTTGGGATGTTATCTAAGTTGCGTAACCGTGAGGGTCGCGTTTTTTTGTCTAGGTACTTTATGTTGTTGTAGTATTGGGTTACTATGGCTAAGTCTATTTTTTCATATACAGTTAGCACTCTGCAGTAATTGAATAGGTTTCCATAATTACTTTTATATTTATATTTAACTTTCGTAGGTACGATCGTCTGCAAACTGGTATACAGAACCGTGCCGGAAGATTTTACACATATCATTTACGTATATCAAGTATTCCGTCGGAGCCAAAATTGAGCCTTGTGCCGAGCCGCATAAGGTCGGAATTAGGTCACTCTGTTCGCCCGCTATGCTTACGGCACTGTATCTGTTAGCATGGTAGTCTTTAATAAGTTCTAGCATGGGTCCCTGTATACCATTTTGTTCTAATTTTTTATATAATGTAATGTGGTCCAAAGTGTCAAAAGCTTTACTAAAATCAATCATTACTGCAAGTACATGGTGTTTTTTTTCTAGATGTTCATTAATTTCGTCTGTAAACAATGATAAGAGTTGTGATGTACTTTTATTTTTTTGAAAGCCAAACTGTTTTTCGTGAATTATGCCATTACTTGATAAGAATGAGTTTAATGCGTTGCCAATATATTTTTCTATGATTTTATCTATGGCGGGTAGAATTGTTATCGGCCTATAGTTATTTGTGTCTGCATGACTTCCTTTCTTATATATTGGTCTTACCAGCCAGCCCTATCTTAAGTTTGTCCGGATAAATGGAGCGCGATATACATAAGTTTATAAGGTGTGTTAAGACAGGGGTCATTTGTTCGGAGATGCATTTTATATCTTTTGCCCTTATTTTATCGTATCCTGGGCTTTTTTGTCGTCTATTTTCGATATTATTTTATGTACTATTTGTTCGTTAATTTTTTCTAAGCGAAATGTTAGGTTGGGAGTGTTAATATATTTTGTCTCGTCAAGTAATGGCACATTACACTTATTTTTTACACTTTTGACATTATCATTAAACTCCATTGCAAATTTGTTGGATAGTTGTTTGGCTTTTAACTTAAATGATTTAATAAGTACATCATCAATTGCCTTAATGAGTCTGCCTGACAATTTGTTTATAATTTCCCAAGTTTTTTTTGGGTTCCTATAGTTTTGGCATATTTCCTTCTTTGTAAAATTATTTCGAGTTTGACATATTTTTCTATTGTTTCTATTTCTATATTTTTTGTATATAAGCTCGTTTTGTTTGTTAGTTGGGTCCTCTAAAAATATTTTTAAGAGTTCTCTCTTTTTGTTACACATATTTATTAAATTATCGGTTATCCACGGATTATCCTGTTTTTTATTTAAAAATATTTTGGACTTATATGTACACTTGTTATAGGTTGATTGATATTCATTGATTATGAGATCGACTAATTCGTTCGGGTCGTCGCATCGTAGAGCCGGGCTCCAGTCAATTTGACTTAATTCTCGTTTTAATTGGTCGTTATTCATCTTGTTTACTGTTTTAAAGGTACTCACGCTCGTAGCGCTGATAAGGGCTAGTCCAGTTATGTAGTGATCGGCCGGCGCATCTCGCACAACAGCTGATCGCAACGAGCGCGCGGGAGTACTTGGCTTGCCGACGTCACGAACGAATAAGTGATCTATGCAGGATTTGGATATTCCATTTTTATTAGACTCAACTCTCGTAAATTGTGAGATACAACAAACAAAACCCAATTCATATAGGCTATTTAGGTACGACCTTACAATAGTATTTGTGCATGAAATATCTATGTTAACATCACCTATTATTATACAATCCGATTGTGTGGGATATTTTGACAGTAACTGTGATAGTTCGTTTATAAAATTAGCCTTATTTAAGTTAGGTGGCCTGTATATTGCACATAAATTTATTTTACCGCCTTTATAGATTTCCACTTCACCATGCATACACTCAAAATTCACTGTATTCACTGGAGTCTTGATGAATGATATACTTTTATGTGCGTAGACGATAATGCCGCCTCCTTTTCTTTGTGTTCGCAATTCTGTATACATAACATAATCCTGTATATCGAACAAGCTCGCTATGTTTTCTGTTATGTTAGCTTCTGTGATTATTATTAGATGTATTATTCGTGGACTGCTAGTGACTATGTATTCAAGTTGAGAGTGGTTTTTTATTGTTGACCGGATGTTGACGTGTAGTAATATTAAGCTGTTTAGAGCGTTTGGTAAATTAAACATAAAATCTGTCCAAGAGTCGTGGAGTGTCTCAGTAATGTTGGAGTCGGGAATATTACTCATTGCTCGTGTTTTATGTATATTGGCTTATTGACATATTGGCTTATTGACTTCCTTCGAGTTCTAATCACATTAATAAGCGTTTGGTACATACCTATGTTTTCCGTAGTTCCTTACCGATTCGCTCAATGTCTTTTTCCGATCTGACATAGAAAATCTTTTTGTCTCCATGGTTTTTTCGTACCATTATCTGTCCGTTTCTGCACCATACGAATTGGCAAAGCGATTTATCCCTTAGGTTGGTTTTGGCACTCCACAGTAGGTAAGATGTTGTTGGTGTAAGTGACTCGCGTAGGTATACCTTTCTGTTGCCTTGTCCTCCAATATCCTGAGCGGTTAATTCTACTGATTTAGCTGCATCACACCAGTGCTCGCGCCTGCCCTCGCGCAGGATCACCGCAATTGGCGCGTCCACTTTGGCGCGTTCTGCTTGCGCGGTGCCGGATCGGAAGGGCTTCTTTTTTCTGTAGGCTCTGACAACATCGCTATGGTTTTGGTGCAGCAGCTGGCTCAATGATGTCACGATTTTGTTGACGTCCTCATTCTCTTGTTCTGCGACCCCACATATTTCAATTTCGTTACATGTCAGCGCCTGCTCGGTTTTGTGTAGTTTTTGCTCCAGTACTTCATTTTTTATGATTCAGTGACTGAATTCCATTTAATGTGAGGTCGGTCTCAGAGACTGCATGCAGCCTGGCCGCGGCGGTCAATACTAAGCTGGGCACTATTAGCCGTCAAATACTATTGACCGCCACCGCAGGCCGCTCCGGTGTGATTCAGGCCTTAAGCGTCACCAGTTTCTTGTGCTACGCATTCTGACACGGGAGGTGCTTGTCTATTTTATTGCGAGAGGTAATGTTGCTTAGCTTATCTACAAGTACATGAGAAGCTGATCGCCGATTGTCTTCTTTATTCTTTAAGCTGATGGGAAGGAGTCCTTACCTTTCTATTTAAAAAACCCTGTACTTAAATCCTGTTTTGTCATCAGTCATACTGGCTTTTGACCAACATAACTTTACATTCATACATACATACATTCACGCCTTTATTCCCAAAAGGGGTAGGCAGAGCACATGAAATGTATGTTCCAGCGCCACTTTTAGCATAAATGTGGGTATAAAATATCGACAAAATGTGATATTGCAGTGATAGGTTGCTAGCCCATCGCCCGCAATACACTTCAACCCTGGTCCCTTAGTCGACTCTTACGACAACCACGGGAAGAAAGGGGTTGGTGAAATTCTAACCCGACACCACACGGGTACCATAACTTTATTTAAATAAAATATCGGGGACAATCTTACACAAATCGACTTTGTCCTAAACTAAGCAAAGCTGTACTGTACTATATTGGAGGTCGCATATGTGTCTACTGGCCATAAGTAATCATTATTACGACATGCCTGTCCCGATTTAAATATACTTAGAAACCGTTTGTTTACGTTCCTTTGTATTGTCACTTGCTGAAAATAAACAGACCACGAAACATCTAGCGTATCACTGAACTCTACTGTAGTATTTATATATACACGTTATAGTCAATTAACATTATACTATAGGTGCTAGAGGACGATATTTTATACCTCCACTTATACAATGTACTTCATTGGCAGTAACGAAACTCTCAAATCTCCTCAAACAACCTCGGAACTGACTTCACCGCTCCGTGGCAGCTAGAACCGTCGTTAAAACTTTTTGGACAGATAACACGATTACACTTTTTCGTTACGAAACTTTCTAGAACATGACTGCTCTACGGATGTTGTGCGATACGATTTTTGAATACACAACCTGTTTTCCAATACTGTATTTATTTTTTAGTTAGCAAAATACTCTGAGTTAAACGAACTTACTTAACAATACAATTACTTTGCGAAAAAATAACTAGGATAGAAAAGAAGAGAAGAAAAACACTGATCCTGTAACCTTTTCATAATATCAAATGAATAATAAGTTCACATCTCGAAATGCCAATAGCAAAATATTTTTTCTTCCACTTTAAAACGATATTTACCGAATTTTTTCACATTCATACAAAAACTTCTTTAAATTTTACCATGCACTTACTGGATATATTTAGTACGATTCATATTTCATTCCGGTACTTACTGAAAGGATTTATTTTCCAAAGAGGGAAAATTACGACCAGCAATACTTACAATTACTTAAACTAATTAATCGGTTGTTTTCCTGAATCGTAACATCAGCATACTTTTTGCTTAATGAAGCGAGCCATAAAGTACGATCTCTGATTTGCTAGGGTTACCCCTTAATTCAATTAACCAAGAACCAAAGTTATATAGGAATGTTTTTTACGTATTTATTTCTCTATCTAAATGATTATCTTATTTCATTAATAAGATGCATGATGAAGAATAATAATATGCACATAACGCTCACTAAACACACCTTAGTATTACAAATTTATGCTTCTGACAAACTTGTAAGTTCTGGTCACCATAAAAAAACGCCAACTTTTTTCCATTCAGTAATTGAATTCATAACGTAAAGCGCTTTTTATAGGCTTATACTACTTACTTGCAAACTAATATTTTTAAAATGATACGTGTACTGGGAACACTAATATACCTACGAATATATTCGTTGTTTGTGAAATTCGTTGACCAAGTAATTAGTATTTTGGATGGTGAATTAATAACGAGCGCTAGAATTTTAACGAAATGAGCATTGTTTCAAATCATGGTTGCTAGGTAGGTATTTCGTTTTGAATAAGTACCTACTTAATTCAGTTTTGGTCATTAAGTGTTTGTTCCATATAAGAGCAAGAAGATAAAAGTCTGGATTTTCAAAAATGCTTATAATTTCCTTTAAAATGCAGAGGTTGTATGTATGTGACGCGTGTGTGAGAGTGTTTGTGATTGGTTAACTACAAATATGTCGTGATGTCTGAGTGTCTTGATAGGTGAAAGGAATAAGCTAAAGTGAACGTTAATATTTTTTTATACAAGGACGGCGGCGAACAAGCGTACGGCCCGCCTGATGGTAAGCTGACACCGCAGCCTATAGACGCATGCAACTGCAAAGAAGTAACATGGGCGTTGCTGACCCTTGATATGTTTGAGGATTGATGTTGTTGAGAGCTTAAGGGACAAATGCCCTTGCTCTCAACACAACGCATCCTTGCATTATACATGGGTGTACATCAGTGTCATTTTTGTGTACTTGAGACTAAATATTAAAACTAGTTAACGGAGCGGCAAGGACAGCGTTTAAGGATCTTATTTATTAGAAACTATGTATATCAGAAAACAAAATTTTTATCGGGTTAACGTTTTAATTATAATATATTGGCATATTTTGCAGTGTACCTACTGGGTATTAACTTCAAAAGTAATAACAATGTTGCTCAAAATGTAGCTACGTAACAAGAGAATCGTAGCACGTTTACGTCTGCTTAGGTCCCCTAAACTGATTGCCAACCCTAGCTTTAAGGGAGAATTGCAATCTTCTAATGGGTCGGTCTCAAGTGTACGCCTAAATTATTGTTAGCCTCCGCATTGTTTTCCACCACTTGAACGGAAAAATCCACACAATTTGCCCAATTTGCCAATAGCTGTGCTCGAACACAATTAGCTTCCGACGGTTGCCAATTCCGCTTTGAATTTTTAAACGCCGATAGATTTTTTGCCTTAAGTAACATTTCTATGATAATTGTTTTTGTTTACATTGTTCTGTTAAATCAAATAAATGTTGCTGCCAAACACAATATATTTTCCTATGTATTAATCATCATCGCCAACCCACATGCCAAGCGTGGCGATAATACATACGAGTATAATGCCATAATCGCTGACGGCCATATAATGATGAAATCATCTTTATCTAAATTACAAGAAGTGAACAGAGTTGAAATTTCAAAATTGATCAATCGCCGGCTGTATACAGGAAAACTTAATGATATTAAACTGCTGCCGATATTTGGGTTTTTAACAAACAAACATTAATTTAAACTAAAACGTCTGCTAAAGACTCGTTGCATTTAACACTGCATTACTTCAAAAACAAGTAACACCTGATGCAATAATCATAAATACAAATACAAATTATTTATTCTGCTAATAGGCCACAAGGGCACTTTTACATGTCAAACGGTAATTTATAATAAAAATAATAATCTTACAATAAATTAATAATAATCTAACACAATAATAATTTAAAATTTGCACATTAAGGACTGATGAAAACAAAACAAAATATGACCATTACATTCGATAAGAATAAGGTCTGTGCATTAACAGAAAGTTAATCATATTAATTCAGTATTCCAGAGATGTATAAGGTCTCCGAGCGTCCAAATACATTTAATAATTATTCAATGTTCGTAGAGATGTATACGGTCTCTAAGCGTCAAATAAGTACGAAGATAGACGCAATTAACTTCGTGCATTAGGAGCTGCCCTTTTACCACCTGCTCTAACCATTAAAACAATTACGTATACTTTAAACTAACTCCTAACTTGCCGGAGACATCAGCTGAAAACCTCTACAGCTTTTTGCGCTCCGAAGCGGTAAATATATTTGTAACAGGGTCTCGCCCAAGGACAAATGCAAACCGCCATGAAATTAACAAAGCTACAGGCCTCGTTTTTCGTCGCTGGGCAGCGTTTAACGGTTGATGACAGCCCGCGGGCGATGCTTCCAAACAAAGGACTACTGTAAACTGGACCGCAAGGGAGAGGACGAGCGGTGCGAAACACAAGCGGTACGCTTTTGAGTTTGAGGTAAGATTTGCAACAGTCGAATTGAAACTATCGTGAGTTGTGTTTTAGAACAAGAGTCACGTATCAAAACGGACGTCCTGAAAAATAAATCTCCAAGGGTTCGAAATATGCCTCACGTAGTATCAATTAACGCGTTAATATTAACTCTTAATCCCTTATTTTACCGGAAAACGTTTCGTCGAATGCATTGTTTCGCTGAATTTTATTTTCATCGAAAACAAGGGTGAACCACGTATAAACCTTTAAGGCCTCCACCCACCGGACGCGTGTGCTGCGCTGCAGCTGCGCGGGTGCTGCGCGTGTGCCGCGTTCGATGTGTGTTTGAAGTGTAGTTTCAATGCTTTACAACTTGCGCGTGTGCTGCGCTGCAGCTGCACGGGTGCTGCGCGTGTGCCGCGTTCGATGTGTGTTTGAAGTGTAGTTTCAATGCTTTACAACTTGCGCGTGTGCCGCGCAGCACACGCGTCCGGTGGGTGGAGGCCTTTATAAGTGTATTCTAAACAGCATTCCATTATCAATGTATCAAGACGTTTCTTAGGGTACGACGTACGGGTATGTTGATCGAGTAGGTAAAGTCTGTGTGCAAAGGAGCTCTTGGCACAAAAAACAAAATAATTAAGAAATTAATTAGAAAAATGCAAGACTCGTTTAAAAATTGTGTTCATCCCACAAATGCTAACCTACAGAGATTTTATTGCTAGTGTACTCGTACTTACCAGAATCTCTAGCTTTGCTGTAGTGATGGGCATTGTATCTTAGTGACACAAAACCGTGTCAAATAAAAGATTCATATGCATCTTTCGTCAACTATGAAATATGTACATCACACGTTTAATTCACTCGTTGAATACATCCGTTGATATAGATTAGGTGTAGGTTCGCGTTTCTGTCGTGAAAAATGAATTGCATTAAAACTTATCAATATCTATGCTAATATTATAAATGGGAAAGTGAATGTGAATTATACACTCGCGGTGAGTGTATTAAATAAAAATGTAGGAGTCCTTTGTTTAACTACATTGAATTAACATTTTCTCAGTTACAATGTTACATGTTCGAATAATATCTTAGGACTAATAAATGATCGGCGCTCTCACGATCGGCCAGGCTGCGCGGATGTCGCCATGGTCGCGGCTTATCGTATAGAAAATGGAACGCTGATGTTATTAAAATGATGTTATGCCTAGAGGTTCGTATTCTAACACAGCTTTTTAACCTTACAATATTACTAGTGATATACCTAGGTGGTAAAGTTATGTGAAGCATACATAACATGTGTGTGTTTGTTTGTTGGTTTGTCCGTCTTTCACGGCAAAACGGAGCGACGGATTGACCTGATTTTTTAAGTGGAGAGTGGACATAGGATAGTTTTTATCGCCGAAATCGTCCCCTAAGGGGGTGAAATGAGGGGGTAAAAGCTTGTATGGAGCTACGATATAAACGAGTTCCACGCGGACGGAGTCGTGGGCAGAAGCTAGTTTTCTAATAATTATCAAAAACTACAAATTCCTCCACGGGGATGATCGCGATACGGCATCCATATCAATCTCAAAGAGAGTAGGTAAATGATAAATAAGATTCAACTGATCGGCTGGACTGTTAAAAGGAATCTGAGCTAGTAAATAAAAGAGTGACGTAAGCTGATTTACTACATTTTAATTGTTCTGCCGCGATCTAGTCTTGTTTACTACGCGAGCATGGCACTGCCAGCTAGCCAAACTGCCGCCTTAAGGCGCCGTAGGTTCAGCGAAATTAAGCGAACAGAGTTTTTGAAACAATATAATGCGTCTGTTTATAATATAATGGTTTCAAAAAAATACGAATAGTAATCTTGAGGCTTTTTTGCAGGGAGATCAGTGATTCGAAACATGATTAAGCAATTTTCGCTCGATAGAAAAAAATCACGAACATTGGTTTAAAAGGGACTAAAATACACTTAAAACATTCGTAACAAATTATGCACAAAAGCTAAAAAAATTAAAATGGCTTCTAAAAATTGGCAATGTCATGTTTGAGAGAAATCAGTGATTACATTTTTATTTATTTGAACGGCCAGAAAATAAAAAATAAAAAACATGATATCCGCGCTTCCGAGTACGCACTTCGATCTCGCTCACGCTTATGCTCAATGAGAGGGAGAGAAGACCATGAACCTACGGCGCCTTAAGGTGGTTCAACGACCATACAAAACGTTTTATGACATTCGCAGGTGTGGCGTACAGTCACCACAAATATATATATGCGAAGGTAAGCAGTTGTGGTGGGGCGAACCGACAGCACGGGTCAGTCGCCGGCTAGCTGTCGGTGAACGAGGTCACGTCTGTGTGCCTGAGCTGATAGCATCCAATGGTTGTTTTATTTATACGAGTATACCCTGAGAGACCCAAGGCGAAACGTCACAGCAGGCTAACGGCGTGAAATTTTAAGAAACTTACTTAATACACTTTCATAAATGGGCTTTCCATTTGCGCGAAATTCCCCCTTTAGAATAAACTTGCATTAACCAGATTAATTTGAGAAAAAAGTTTGTCACGTGATACTTTGTGAGAAATATTATTCTCAAATTGGTCTAGTATAAGCATACAATTTTATTCTAGGGAATGGGGAATTTCACGCAAATGGAAAGCCAATTTATGAAAGATTGTTACATAGGTTTCTTACAATGTCACGCCGTTAGCCTGCGAATGTCAAAAGATGTTTTGTATGGTCGTCGAACCACCTTAAAGAAGAGTAGTAATAAGTTCCCGACCGGAAACCTATCATTATTCTCCTACTAGCTTCTCCCCGCGACTCGTCCTCTGTCCGCGTGGAATTCATTTATCGTAGCTCCATACACACTTTCATGCTAGGGGATGATTTTAGGGATTAAAAGTATCCTATTTTCTTCCCCGGGATTTAAACTCATTAATAAATTTAATCGCAATCGGTTGAGCAGTTTAAGAGTGAAAAGATATACGGACAAACAGAGTTACTGTCGCATTTATAATATTAATATGGAAGTATGGACAGTAAAAATTCTATGACTTGGGCCTCAGTCTGAAACCACAACGGCGACGCGGCCGCTACACCTGGATGAATTCGCAGCGGTCACGCCGAAGTTTTAAGGGTAAACGGTATACTTGTAAGGGAATTATTGCTTTATTCCGAATGCCACCTGAAATTCGCTAACAAATTTACTCGTGTTTTATTTGTTTTTGAACTCGTAACCAATTGTTTTTTGACTTCTGCCATTCTAATTTTGGCCAATAAAGTGCACTGAAATGTAATTATTAAAAACTATTAAATATTTAAAAACCTGATACTGATAATGTTATGAAATCAAATTCCTTCTAATTTATGTTACGAGAACAATATTCCTATGCTAGTCCGCTAAAAAACGTGCTGGTCTATCAGTGAATCGTATAGATTTAATTAATCTTAATATTATAAATGCGAAAGTGTGTCTGTCTGTTACCTCTCCACGTTCAAACCGCCGACCCGATTGAGATGAAATTTGGTATAGAGATAGTTTGAGTCCCGGGGAAGGACATAGGATAGTTTTTATCCCCGAAATCACCCCCTAAGGGGATGAAATGGGGGGGTGAAAGTTTCTAATATAAAACGAGTTCCACGCGGACGGAGTCGCGGGCAGAAGCTAGTAGCAAATAAATATTGTTCTCGTAACATGAAATAATAGTAATCTGAATAAGTAAGATACTTTTAAGATTTATTCAACTGTCTTTTTAAAGTGCTTACAGTGACACTATGAAAAAAGTATACGAAACATATAATTTTCTGAGTATTAAAGTTAAGTCGTGAAGAACTTACTCAACTTTATATTTGACAATATAATACAAACTACACAAGTTTGTGCCACCTTTATGGCTAACAAAACAAAAACAGCTGTAAAACCTGGGTCCTCACAAACGAAACTAAACCGATGTTCACCAAATAGCCACTATAACAACGCACTAAAACACAGTCAAATGGACGCGTGAATTTTGTACACGTTCATTACGACACTTACACTGTCCCAGTCGTTAAAACTAGCTAGGGATATTTGACTAGACGTATAGAATTGGTTTTTGTATTTTTGGCGGGCGCTCGCTTCTACGTCAGCCAAGTGTGTTAGAGAGAGCGCGCAACACAAACACAACGCCGTCTCCTCCACAATTATCCAAATAAACCCGCTGGCGTACTTGAAAATCTTGAAATCGAAAATATTACTTTTTACCAGAACACTTCTTGCGATGACGCAACAGAGTAAGTAGTCACAAGCTTAGCTTGTCAGTGTGTCCTAAAAATGTTTTTAGGACGATATAATTAAAAGTTGTACGTATACAATATACCTCAAGCTAAAATACCAGCAAAAAATACTACAATGGTGAATAATGAAGCTTAATTTATATTATGTTTTCGATTGACTACTTAACTATAGTTACTTCTCTAAGAACACTGCAACAGGTACTAACTTACGTCTTTGTTATTTACGAGGTAGTTTCCGAAATACGAGCTTGCGACAGTTGCTCGCATGGAAAAGTTCTCTCCCATAATATTCGTATCGTAAATGATCAACAATGTCTGCTGAAATATTAGCCCACAAAATATAAAAGGTAACAGTTTAACATCATGATTCGCTTATCTAAAATCGAGCATCATAAAATGTTTACGGTAAATCGATGATGAATTTCCTTTGAAGCGAACTTCACTTTTTAGGAGTAGGAGCTTAACGCCCATTTCCTTTATAAGTGGCACTTTATGGTGTTATAGACGGTTTTTAATAACAACATTGCAGAAATACGGTTTAAAAAAGATAATTTCTAACTTTAAAAATCCAAAATAAGGATATTATTGTCATGTTTCTCTTTGCTTTACAGTATACTTTTTGTTCCCTCAACTCCTCCGTATCTCAAAGAGCGTTTTAATCACCTCACTTCCATCAGATCTTCACATAATCATCTTCTCGCTCCACCGCCTTCATCCACCAAGTTCTATAACAACTCATTCACCTTCCAGGCTGTTCGGCTGTGGAATGCTTTGCCGTTGCAGATAAGATGTGCAAAATCTCTTCAAATTTTCAAAAATCTGTTGAAACAATATTACTTGTCGCTGCCTTAAGTTGCCTTGTTGTCCTGTAATATATTTATATAATTGTGTTATAGTTTGTATGTATGTATCTATGTATTTATACAATACTTATTTATGATTTTATATTTTCTGAAATTGTCATATAATGAGATGTATGCGATAGTAAGTTTTTTTTGATTTATTCCTGCACTACCGGTTTACAACTCTTCTTGAAAATTTCCTGCTACCCAAAGGTTGTCTGGAAGAGATCGCTCTAAAGCGATAAGACCGCCTGTTGTTACCTCTATTTAACATTATGTACTCTTGTAACATGTTTTTCTTATGTTGTGGTGCAATAAAGAATATATTATTATTATTATTTTTTCTCTATTTCTCCTTTTTACAGGGTAGTTGCTTTGAAATGCGGGCCATAGCCAAGCATATCAAAAACTGGTGACTTTACGTACTATTTATACTTACTCGCTAACGAAACACATAACAACTTACTTAAATTAACTTACACTACTCTCGGATATGGTCGATGATGTCAAAAACTTTCTGGTTATGCGGCATGTATTTAAAATTGTAGCTTTTTGAAGCGTTCCTATAATTTGAGTTGGGATATGGAGGGTCTTCAAGCTATTACATAGGGTTTTGGGCACTACTCCTGTTGTGGAAATAACTATTGGGACTATGTGTACAGTGCTAGCTTGCCATTGACGCTTAAGCTCAATGGCCAAATCTTGGTATTTTTTTCAATTTATCGTTAATTGTTGATTGGATGTTATGTGTGTTTGGGATAGCTATATCGATAAGGTAAATGGTCTTATTTGATTTGTCGTAAAAGGTTATATCGGGTCTATTGGAGTGTATCGTTCTATCGGTTAATAATGTTCGATCCCAATACAGTTTATGTTGTCTGTTTTCATGTACTGTGGATGGTGTATATTTATAATATGGTAGCTGCTTATCAATGAAATGGTTTTTGTGTGCTAGGTACTGGTGAACTATAGATGCAACCTGATTGTGGCGGTGTTTGTAGTCGGTTTGCACAATGGTTTTACATGCACCTGTTATATCTTGGATCGTTTCCGGCGCGCTATTGCAGTGTCTACATGAGTCAGTTTGTCGGCCTAATTCTTTAGTGATATGTTTTCGGTAGTTGCGGGTAGGAATAACTTGATCCTGTATTGCAAGCATAAAGGCTTCGGTTTCCGGGAAAAGTTCGCCTCTTTTTAGCCAAGTGTTTGATAATTCTTTATCAACAAATGGCTGACTGAGATCGGCGTGATGCCTCCCGTGTAGCGATTTTTGGGCCCACGCAGATGTTTTTTGCTGTGCACTGACGATTTGTTCGTTACGTTGAGCGGTTTTATCATATAGATTAAGGGGGGTGTAGTGGCTATCAATTTCAACAGTGTATTTGTGCAATGGGGATTGGTCGGCTTTAGTATAGAAGTAGTGCCTGAGTGTGGTTATCTGTTTATTGTGTAGGTTTTGTATGTCTATTAGGCCTCTCCCTCTCCTTCTCTTCGCGGTAAAGTAAGTCGTTGTGAGCAGGATTTTGGATGATGTTTCCTGTGCTTAGTTACATTTGTATTAATGGTGCGCTGAAGTTTCTTTAAGTCGGACTGCGACCAATTTATTACAGCGAACGAATACGTTAAGACCGGTATTGCGTAAGTGTTAATAGCTTTAATAGTGTTACGTGAGTGCAGATGTGTTTTTAAAATGGTACTATTATTGATTGTACGAAATTGCCTAAGGCCTAATTCTGAGAGACATACATATCACATCAATCGCATTCCAATATGATTTCAATGTGTCTCTCACTCTCGTTCCCTTTTTTGGATCTACTTGCTTTTTTAATGTGTCTTCCTGAAGGTGAGTAATCTGTGTTGAGAGTGACGAACCTGCATTAGCTTTTGTCTACACATCATTATAATTATCATCGTTATCTGCCCACTGCTTAGCATAAGCCTCTCTGTCGACGCAATGAAACCTCAAATCAATAAAGGGTTGATAACGCGTTTGTGTCTCCTCTGGAGAAGCAGCCGTCTATAGGCTATACATTATTATTATCTGTAATAAATTTATGTTACTATTATGAAATTTTAAAAAAAATAGGCTATGGTATTTACATATGATCAATCAGACTATACTTATTTCCCATCGTCGGAGTATAAATAAACTAGGCGCGTAGGAGCGAGCTCGTGAAACACTTCAAATCAAATTTCAATGGGAAATATGTCTCAGATTACTTGTAGAACAGCGGTCAAAGCCTTTATATTATTAGTAAAGATAAGCAATGGCAATAAATTCGACACCTCACGCCTTCACCTATAAAACGTATTGCGATTACCTATAATGGTACAATGGTGATATTGAATAGGATCCCACCTGCCACCGACAATGCACTCTTAAATATACAGTGTCGTTTACGCGTTTAGTTAGTGGGTATATATTTTACGTGGGTACAGTGTTTGTTGGTCGTCTTTATAATCTAATTATGACTTTTAGTGCCACAACATTATGCTATAGTTTTGCAATTCGTATGTATTTCTGCAATAACTAGCTTTTGCCTGCTATTTCATCCGCATATACTCGTCAATCACGTAGTCAATGCATGTAGAACCGATGGCCGTTGGAGCGGAAAAATTCTTAACTGGTGTCGTGAATGGTCATGATTCGGGTTGTTGTTGTGAATGTTGACGGGTAGACGGGTAGTCGGAGTTCCTAACGGCAGTATTGCAAACGAACAGTTAAGTGCAGATTTGTAGTGTTATGGGCTGTATACACTTTGATTAGTGATTAGTTCGAGTCCATACAAAAGCTAGCTTGCAGCAAATGTATGAACTCGCTCTAGTCACTAATCAAAGTGTAAACAGCCCATTAGATTTGGTGAAAGACCAGGGTGAGTTTCCCTAATCACTTTCGATGCCTCTTATGACATTGTAACGATTTGGCATCATTTATTAACACGTGTGTTCATGTGCTTACACTGGTCGGACGCCGATTGTTTATCGTTCATGTATGTATGTGTAAAAAACTGTCCTGATTCCTACATTAAACCATACGTACGTATGGTAAACTATTAAACAACGGATATATAATGCTTTAAAAAATACGCACTGGGGAATGAGAAACGTATCATATAGGATGTTAAATATCAATTTAAACGAAAATATAGTAACGCAGCCTTAAAAAACTTTACTCGAGAGCTAGAGACCCTCTGTTGGGATACAATTTATGAAGTTAAAAGTTGTGAACACAAACTAAAAATATTTTATGATATTATTTATCACTTACTTGATAAGCACTGCCCTAAGAAGAAAATCAAAATATATAGTTATAATAAAACCTGGTTAACACGTGGAATAAAGATATCTTGTAGGAAAAAGCGATTTTTACTAATACGAAAGCGTAAAAACAAAAGTAATATGCAGTTCAATCAATTTTATAATAATTACACACATACATTAAAGAAAACATTGTCAACAGCGAAAGTATTACACGTAAAACGTGCCATCAAAAATGCCAAGTGTAAGAGCAAAGCCATATGGAGAATTGTTAATGAAAATTCAGGGAAAAAGGTAACATCAGATACATTAACAATAAATTTGCAGGAAAATAATGTAATAATCAAGGATCCCAAAACTATTGCCGATGTTTTGAATGATTTTTTTGTGAATATTGGGGAAAGAACAAGAATAGTTGATATGAAAAGTGATGTGCACATGAAGCTTTTACGTAACCATAAAATAAACAATACACATTCAATGTATATGAAACCACTTGATGAAGTGGAGATAATCAAAATAGTCCAATCATTGAAGAATACAAATTCCTGTGGCCCAGACAATATTTGTACTAAAATAGTAAAATCAAACATTCAGATTCTATGTAATCCTTTATGTGATATATTTAATTCATGTTTAGAGAACGAAATTTTTCCCTTTCAATTTAAAAGAGCTAAAGTAATCCCACTGCATAAAAAACATAGCAAGACTGATAAAAATAATTACAGGCCCATATCTCTTTTATCTGTCATATCGAAAATTTTCGAAAAAGCGATTGCTTCTAGGTTGGTGGACCATTTTAATAAAAACAATTATTTCTGTCCTGAGCAGTTTGGATTCAGACAAAATCGCAATGCCATATCAGCAGTTACAGATTTAGTTTTAGAAGTCCTACGAGGTCTTAATCGGAGCCACAAATGTGCTGGGATTTTCTGTGACCTTAGCAAGGCATTCGATTGCGTCAATCATTCTATACTTATTGACAAATTACAATACTATGGAATCAGGGGCTCCGTTTTGAACTTGCTTGCGTCATACCTGACAAATAGAACTCAGTATGTTCAAATACAGAGTATAAATAATTCAGGATGCGTGCAATATGTTGACTCGGAATATACAAAAATTCACTGCGGTGTCCCACAAGGATCGGTATTAGGCCCGTTACTTTTTATAATTTTTATAAATGACCTTCCATATAATATCCCGATTGGCAAAGCTTACCTATATGCAGACGACACTAGTATAATAGTACAAAATAATGACATTTCCTCTCTTAAACATGACATAAGTCTTACTTGGACGCAGTTATTACATTGGTTTAAAAGTAATGGTCTTAAAATGAATATCGATAAAACTAACTACATAACTTTTTGCAGACATACAAACAGCATTCCATATGACCTGCCACTGCCTATAGCAAAAGTGGAAAGTACAAAATTTCTCGGAATTGAACTAGACAACCAGCTGAGATGGTCGAACCAAATAGATGTCCTAAGAAAGAGACTAGCTAGTGCTATCTATGCTTTAAAAAATCTGTCCAATATTCTAAATTCAACAGACCTGAAAGTAGTGTATTTTGCACATTTTGAGAGCATCCTAAGATACGGTCTGCAGGTGTGGGGAAACAGTGTTCTCATAAACACTATATTAATATTGCAAAAGAAAGCCATAAGATGTATCGATAAAGCTAAACCCCTAGAACACTGTCGTCCACTGTTTGTAAGACATAAGATAATGACAGTCATATCATTATATATTTTCTTAATTAGCATATTTATCTATAAGAACAAATCTAACTATCAGTGTAAAGACAATAACAGACTGCATGCTTTAAGGAATAACAGTGACATAGTTTTACCAAATTCTAATAATTATATACTATTTAAAAGAAGCATTGAATACAATGGAATAAAAATCTTTAATTTATTAAGTAATGACATAACACAATGTAATAATTTTAATGAGTTCTCTAAGAAGCTAAAATGTTATTTACTAGAAAGACCCTTTTACTCCTTGAAGGAATATTTCGAGAAGATTTATGGTTAATGTTAATGTTTATGTTAGTTTATAGGTATTTTTAATTTCTATTCTATTTTATCAGATTGTGTATTATAATAATTAGTATTGAAATCATTTTGTTATAAATATTGAACTTCAATGTAATTAAATATTATAATTTAGTGTAAGTTTTGCATGCCATATAGTGGCGGAACATACATACATGTAATTTTACTACCGCCAACATGTCAATTGTACCACCTTTGTGTATGTTTTAGCAAAATAAATGATTATGATTATGATTATCAATTCAAATTGAATGAATTAATAAATCAACTCAAATCTGAATGTCGAGCATAAATTCAATTTATTGTTGCATTGAATTAAAATAATGCACCCAAGTTTATCCACTGTATATAACTCGGGCATTGCTCCTAAAGCTGTACCTTACATTTGTACTAATATGTATATAGGTACCTAGTACGCTGGTAACGTTAAAGCGTCTGTATTTTCAGAAGCTCATCTTTTATTCATAACTTTATTTACCAATTTTAACTTTGTTCAACAGAGATCAGAGTTGCTTTTACACCGACACGGTTCAATCGAATACGATGTTGAGAATGTGAGCAAAGGAATATTTTCTCTACAACCACTAAGTTTCGCTTTGAGTCAGTATTTTAGAGGCGACTTTAATCTCCGGCATTTAAAGTTGGTGGTTTGAAAGTTTGTTCATTAAATTACTGCTTAAAGTCAACGGAATACCAGATAAATATTACACACTTCACAAAAGCTTATTGTATATAATTGGATGTTTCAAAGTTGTACTAACCAGTTTTTTTGTGAGAAGAATGTAACGTTAAAGCATACGATCATATTCATAATCCTTTTTAATATTAAAGCGAAAAAGAGTTTCTTTGAGTGTGACTTACCTAACTGTTTACATGTTAGTTTACATACCCTGGTATGTAGGTATACTAGCATACAACTGACAACAACAATGCATGGTACTGATGAGAATAGATCTTAGAGTAGATACAGCTTGCTCTCAATTCTCTAGTATGGTGAAATACTACCAAAAAATATGCCAGGACAAAGTTTATGCTCAATGGTACAGTCACCATTAAAAGTAACTACGCATTCGAAGACGTAGTTCTTATTCCCTTTTAATAAAGACTTTTGACGTCTTCGTTTGCGTAGCTACTTTTGATGCTGACTGTACACACACGTTTCGCAAATATTTGTGAGTATTCGGATTTTATGCTGTGGTAGATATTAATGCTTGAATGACGAATGTTAACAACATTTAAATTGTAAATGTGCCCTCAATTTTGATATGGCTATGATATTACAATGATGAATTCAATTCATACTTCTAGTTTTCACAATTTTATTCGTAAACTGCCGGTATTTACCACACATATTAAGTGTTTGCGTAGGTACAATTTTTTTCTTAACGGGCAAGGCCTGACATCGAAAGCAGTAATACTGTACTTCAAGCAGTAGGCGGAGCATAGCATTTTACGATTTATCGTTGATGATAAGACATCCGTCACTCTCGCACTCTCATTGTCAGAACTTGACGGATGTCTTATCGACAGCGATAAGTGATAAAATGGCGACCATGCCACGCGCGGAGCAATATGTGAGACATCGTAGCTAACATGGCCATTTTCATTGAATCCGTAGTTTTCAGAGGTACGAATAAACATATTTCCACGTCTTTTGTATTTTTCTTTCTCTACAGTATTTGAAAAAGAAATCCAACATTTTTCCAGCTACCCTACGTTATATAAATAAATAAATAAATAAATATAAGGGGACAATCTTACACAAATCGAGCCAGTCCCATAGTAAGCTCAATAAGGCTTGTGTTATGGGTACTAGACGATGATATATATAATAGATAGAAATACTTAAATACGTAGAAAACATCCATGACTCAGAAACAAATATTCATGCTCATCACACAAACATTTGCCCTTACCGGGATTCGAACCCAGGACCTTCAGCTTCGTAGGCAGCGTCACTACCCACTAGGCTAACCGGTCGTCGAAACCCTACGTTATATAACAAGAAACTCGCCCGACTCTTGTTACGGCTAATTAGTTTCGTATTCTCAGCTGCGAGAACAGATAGCCTTATTGAAACCGATTGATTCCCTATCATCATTCACACCTAGAATAAACCAATCGTTATTCCCGCTATAATCTTTAAATTAATAAAGTAAATCGATCCGACTCCCGTTCAACTGGTTTCTGTTTGTTAAGGCATGTCAAAACGTAATCTAGCCGAGGACACTTGCAAATAAACGTGCATCACTCCTTTACGCTGCAAATTTAAAATATACACTATGGAACACTGCTCAAAGGAAATTGAAGCTTTATTTCCCAGAATAGGTTCCAATCCCACTGACATTTGTGTTGAACAACTGCAAATAAAGCGATGCAGTGTTTATTATAAAGCTGAGTGCATACGTGCGTGTGGGGCTTGAGGTACGCGCTGCAAATGAGGTATAGCTTGGTACGAGGGCAAGTGTTATGTCAAGGCGAATGCAGGTAATTAATGCAAAGTGTAGCTAAAGACTAATTATGTAGACAGGTTAGGGGAGTCCCGTGCATGCAATGAGAGTTATTAGGCATATCGCACGAATGCTGGCAGGTTAATTACTTTTTGTGATGTGTACAAATTAAATGGTAAAAAGTAGTGAAGAAAATGTTTATGATTGTTTGTTTTCTCATTAAATGTACATCAACGTCGTCGTAAACGGTTGGGTTGTTTTAGGCTAAATAGAGTTTAAATCCTTATAACGCAAGGATTTAAACTCTATTTAGCCTATGTATGCATTTGTATAATGACAAAATTAAAATTTATTTGTAACAACCTAAATATACGACAATAAATGCCATCTGGTCCTCAGAGTTACGTGTGATAATTATTGAAGGGGCCCAAATGATACACTTGCAAAAATGTCTTTTTCATAACCTGAACACAAATTCTAGTTTTTAAGTTGGTATCGTGACATAAACTTTGATTAAATTCATCTAAAAAACATCCAGTGTGCGCTCATCTTAACAAAACTCGTTTTGCAGCTTAGAAGACAGTATAAAAGGATGTTAATTGGTGTTCCTTACTTTCCGAAGATAATTGAGTCGTAACTAGGATGCTAGACAATGCGAATACCTCGCGACACTGTCGGACGTCCCGCACCTTGTATTTGCATACAGAGGCCTTTAACTTACGGATTCCTGCGTAATTACTAGTACGATACGTTAACGAAACACGTGTTTTGCTGTTCAATTATCGTCGGACAAGTTCGTATAGCGATATTTTTACTTATTACCACAATTATTACTGCTAAATGTTGTGTTTTAAAGGGCAGACCGATATCGTATCTCCACTGCATGTTCTTTATCGTGTAGTTTGCGTGTATAAAGTTTATTCTCGGCCGTATGTTGATTTTTTAGTTTATAAATAGGTATAGGTCTTTTATCAGGTCTTTTATTACCTACTCAGCTAATGAGGGAGGTTTGGTTTAATAATCCTCGTAACAAATCTAGGTACTTATAAAATAAAATTGAAAACAACGTATTGGTTTAGTTTCTCGGAATTCCTCATTTATTTAATAAAATGTAGACATTTTTCTTACTATTTCAAAAAAGTTCTTTTGAGTATTTAGTTGTTTTTCATGCAAAAAGTGTAACGTTAAAAGTTATTTAAATCAAAAGTGACATGACCTTTGATTTATATAACTTTTTGCTCTGTAGTAACTTTATTTCTTCAGGTAAGGTATTAAATAGTATCGAGAAACGTCTGGTTGACGTAACTGGTGACCGAAGAGCTGGCGGCTTTCTCGCGCAACGCATCAGCATTGCAATTCAGTGAGGAAATGCTGCCAGCATACTTGGTACAATGCCTCGAGGGCCATTAATTAGATTTAATTTAATTTAGTTAATATGAGTTATCCTCTTGTGCATACTTTAGATTTTTTTATTTTATTAAATAGGTTTATGCACATGTTGCGTTGAACAAATTTCTGTCGTACATTACCTAACGGGACGAGGTTTACAACAGATTCATATTTTCTGGTTTGCCTGTGCATGATTTCAGCACATTTTTTGAAGTAGGTATGACCGGTTGGTGCAGAGAAAGACATCTCTTACCTATATATATATGTATATAAGCATGACAATGGGACCATGTTTAGCTTTTTAAATAAGGGTATGCAGCTATCATCTATCCACGCATTGCAAATGGCCTGGTCATCAGTATAAAAATAAAATCAAAATGCGAGGTTACCGATTATTATTTAAAACAAAAATTAAGTATGTATGTAATGAAATAAGAAGCGTTTGACAAGTAGGTACTTAACTGAGCCAGAGGGATAAGAAAATATTTTTTGCTTTTAACTAAAAAGTAACTTTTTGTAGCTGCTAGTATAGCTATTTAAGTAATAAATCGAGGTTTGATATTAAAATGTAGAAAATAAACATGTCTTGTCATTGAATTAACCGAAAACAACATACTTCGTAGACCAACATACAAAAGGATGAAAATAAAAATATGGACCACAAAGCGTTCTTGCGGTGGCTTTGTATCGTTTTCAATCTACGTTATGAAAGCATGCACACAAAGCAATATGGCTGAAAGCTTAATAAGTATTAACTGCCCACTCGGCAAAGTTTGACCAAATAACTGTAGAGGAACATTGGCCGTACTTTATATCTTTTTACGTATCTATGTAATGAGGATTTACATTTTACTCAACAGTAAGTTAGGTACATGTCAGTTTTCAAAAGGATCAAAAGTTCGGATGCCTCGTTAAAAAAACTTTCTTACTTTAAATTCTCTTTCAACAGTTTTCCGGTAAAGGAAAAAGTCAGGGTGTCCTATTTAAACTGTCAAGAAAGTTATCGTTCGTGAAAACACCGAAAACAATTTCTAACGAAAGCAAAATGAATTATAAAAAATTGTTGCGAACGTTATAATATTTTACCTCGCATTGGCTTTAAACTTTTAAGACGTGTTTTCTCGTTACGAGTTAGCGAGGGCGGAGGGGCGTGGGGGGCGACATCAAAGTGAATTAGCGAATGTTATCTAGGGGCGTCCGTTTGTAAGCCGCTTTGAAGTTAGACTACCTGCAGGGAACTCCGCTGAAATGTGCTAAAGCGTAAGGCGTTTTATTTTGATACCACTCCAGGTGAGGGCTTGAAAACGCGATACTTTCATTATAAAAAATGTACGAGTACACCACATTTTGCTTTGCGTATTTTCCGCTTTAAATTGTAATATCCGTATTATTTCGCTTTAAAAAATGCTCCAATTTCGTAGCTAACGTCGTCACTTTAACAAAGAAGGGTGTAGAGAATAGATCTCTCTTCTTTAATAGAGCTTGTGAAGGGGTTCGTGCCGAAAAACTTCATAGATTTTTGCATCCTTTTTGTGGCGCGCGGAGCCTGAGATAACGTCACACTTGGTCTAAATGCAAAACTACCCGCAACTAATTTCACATTACAGCGGCAGCGGCGCGACATGAGCTCCGGAGCGATGGATGGACGTAATATAGCTGTCCTTCAGTTTAGGAAGCAGCTACGAAATAAAGAACTTACATTAGGAAGATATACGTTTTAGGTTATTATATTTTTGGTACCTATGTTATGTATACAACTGATTCTCAAACTAATGATTAGTAACGCTATAGAAATAGCACGTACATATGAAACGTATCACCTTAGATTGCTCTTCGTGATTAATTAACGGACATAATTACTTACGATATGGTTTAATGAACTTTGCATGTATCTAGGTCCGCAGTAATTTGTAAGATAAACGCCGTGCTAGGACTTAATAGTGCAGTGCAGCTTTTGAATTCTAAATATCGAGAAGCGGATCTCCATCAGCCGACACAATAAAACGTGACGAAAATTCCAAAAAGATTCTACAGCCTTTTGACAGATTTCCAAACTGAGTAGGTAGGTACCTGAGCCAGACTATATCACTTTTCTCTCTATTTATTTTCCAAAGCAACAATATTGTTCTTGTTTTGTATCTTATCGCTTCAGTATAATGCTACTCCGACCGCATCAAAGGTAACTAAGTGGATACGGTGCCAAATGGTGTTGAGAGAGCTTTGCTTGGAACAGCTTTGTTGGCGCTTGGCTCATATTCGGTAAACAGATTTTAAGTTTACAGTGAAACTAGAACGTAGAAACCACAATGCTGCAAAAGAGAAATGCTGTTCTGTTTTTACGTTTTACTGTGTCGTTAGAATATTTAAGTAACAAATGTGAACAGCGACGTTTCAGATTATATAACTAGGTAGGTATATATAGCCCAAAAATACACTTTCAGTTCCAAGTACCCCCTAGGTCGGCGCTCGACATACGGTGTTTCCCGATTAAACTAACTATTGCAATGTTTGTAGCACCTATAACTGACAGTGGGCGGGGTATTACTACTTGGTATTGCTTGGTTGCATAAGAAAGTAATTCGAGTGGTGATCACGGTACGTAGACGGTACTACAATTCATCGAGGGTTCATATTTGGAGTTTTATTTAGGCGCACCGTTGATTCACCGCTAATCATGCGTCAGGGGGCTACGGGCTTTTGCTACATATCGATATTAAACTCCTACGGCGCTACTAGCGAAGGTTAGTAGTGAACGAGTTCAAATGTTTAATTGTAGAGAATTAAAATAAAACGGCGTTCTCGCTCATTCGATACTAGCTGAAATGAAAAATTCCCATACACAATATTTCCTCTGTACGTTTGCTTTGTACGTTTCGAAGCGTACAGGTATGGAGTTGCTCCTCAAAATATCAGCAAAATAATAATTTTGGAAAAAGAACCACGCAATCAGTCCCGCCGCATACATTTTTCACAGCTACATTAACTTCAGAATCTAAAACGAAATCCGGATTTATTTTTTGCCTTAATGCCTTTTTTGTCTTGATACGTGAAGCAAGTACCATAGTCCATATTCAGATAGTGTCCGCGGGGAAAAGTTCCCCAGGACAGCGCGCCGTGGCTCGTTCGGAATGCAAATTTGAAAATAAAGACGAAAGGGAAAAGCGGGAGACAGGATCTTGGAATAAAAGTTATGGAAAATATTACAAGAAACCTCTTTATTTTACCTATTATAGAAATTACTTTAAAGGCCATGTGATCACCTGTAAGGCCTCTCACAGACTGGGGCGGCCTGGCCGCGGCGGTCAATAGTAAGGCCTGCTATACACTGGCGCGGCCTGCGGTGGCGGACAATAGTAAATTTGACAGCGGCGGACAAGTTTCAGTATTGCAGGCCTAACTCTTTGCAAATTGGAGACGGCTATTAATCTAAATTAAAAATATATAAACAAATGATTGTCCATGATTCAGATTTTCCTCAACGTTACTTTTGTGCAAAATCTTTGTGGATAAACAGTTTGTTGAAATGAAATAGTTGCAGAGCGTTACCACCAGTAAAATACTATGATTGGGTGTTTGTCTATAGGTATTTCAAATTGTCGGAATGTTATAAAACATGCCCGTTCTCCCTATAAATAAATCTATAGTAAATAAACTAATTAATAGTTTTTTATCCAACTGCTATATTTTATTAAAATATAATGAAACGTCTTTGAGGTCGAATACATATCGCTCTCCTTGCTTGAGCTTGCTTGTCTTGAACGTTATTCGACCTCAAATATGACCATAAATAATGAATGAATAGTACCCATCTCATTTTATTTGTCTGATACTCACGGGAGTTACAAACAAATAATCATGTTATATCTTGGACTAAAGGAAGAACAAAGTTACTGAATTAATATATTATGTGAGTTTTGCCGTCCGACTGTTTTAAATAAGCTGACCAAACTAGAACAATACCTATCTAGCCGCTTCTGTCGCTTATCGTTTAGCCCAAACCATTTCCCTCCCAGCATCATAGCCTTGAGCGCCAGCCTCAATTTTTTGTTCCTCACAATAACATCGTCTGCGGTATAAACTCGTATTACAATAAAATATCCCAACATATATAGCAGTAAAGCGGAAAATATCGCAGCAACCTTTATTCCAAGCTAAGGACAAAAGATGGACCATGTTATGTGTTTTTCGGGGTCTTTTGTAACGATATATTTACAACGAGTTATATGCTTATTTAACCCGAAATACGGTCTAATCTAAAACACAATCGCCTGTACTCTCTTTCTGAATTGTATAAGTATAGATCGTCTGTATGTTCACGCAAAAAACTGCCTGTGACAGGCAATTGTGAGTGATTTCATCTGTGTTCCTTTTGATTGGGATCGATATACTGAAATAATAAGGTTATCGCTTGGGAAATATACTTGTAAAAGTCAAAAGTAATTTTGGATTCATGAATCATTTCATGGCTAGATGTTAGATGTAGTAAAAATTCTGCGCTAAAATATTCTGAATATAAACCACAACACTGAAGCGCCAAATTACTTCACTGAAACTATAATCGCGGAGAATAGAATAGTACAAAGGCTCAATTTCTAAATACCCTAAGGTAACGTAACTAATTATCTGTTCTAGCATAAGGAAATACCGTGCCTACATATATACTAATATTTATACAGCTTTTAGCTAACACTTATAAAATCAATTAGGAGCACTGTCTGCCAACAAACCGCATTGTGGTTTGGCGGATTTGTATTTGTATTTAGGTTTAAGTATGCAAGAAAAAGAGAATAAACATTTTATTCAATCATTCATTCATTCATTCACTTATTGAGATTCAGTTAGAATTGGGTTGGATGATAGCGTCGTAGTCAATTACGTGGGTGAGAAAAGAACGTAATACCAATTCGTTTCCATTCTTAATCTCAAAACATCAGTAATGCGCTCTAAATATAATTGGACTTCAGTGTTCAGTATTTTTATAAGTTCAAAGATTAAGTTTTCGAACAAACTGTATAATAATCCACGAAAAAAAGACATAGGCCTCCCCCAAAGAGTGCCAAAGTGACCGATCCCGCGCCACCCGCATCCAGCGGACTCCCGCAACCTTTACCAGGTCATCAGTCCACCTTGTCGGGGGCCTACCCACGCTAATAACCATATAAATAACTATTAACTACCGTTATCGAAACTATTATTCCGAGCAATTACTAAACAATTTATGACCTAATAATTACGGCTAAACAAGCTATCGATGTCATTGCTGTCCATTATAAAGTCTACACCTACCACTGGCTATTTCGGGTAGTAAACGATAAGCATAAAAAGATGGGGTTGTAAAACTTCATTCCAACTATACTGGTAATGATTTCTGGTTACGTATGCCTAGGCTAATTAAAATATGAGCTTAACTTTGGGCCTTTAATTACACAATTACGTACGACCTTTGTATGTATTGCAATGAGAAGCTATGAGCTGAATTAGTATTCATTTCAGTAAGGAAGTTTTCTTTACGTAAAAAGGAACGCTCGTAAACCATAAAGGTAGTCCTTTATGGTTTACGAGCGTTCCTTTTTACGTAAAGAAAACTTCCTTACGTATGGTGCAACGACCCGAAGTACCCGAAGTATGTACTCCAATACGAGTGCACGCCACTGATCCCGATCTTGGGTGGATTCTCGCCAATCGCCAGCTTAGAGCTCGCCAAGATCCACATCCACCACATCAACCCACCGATATCTGGGACGACCAACCGGACGTCTTCCTATAGGCCTACCTTTGTAGGCTCCTTTAGCTGCGCGATCGTGTCCCATTCGCTCCAGGTGACCGAGCCACCCGTAGTCTAAGCGACTTGGCACTCCGATGATGTTGAGCTGCTCAACAAGGTTCTCAATTTCGGCGTTCTTCCGAATTCTCCAACTGCCATTGGGTCTCTGCGGTGGGCCGAGGATTTAAAAATGACAGTAATTCAAAATATATTTGACAACCATCTTAAACACAAATCGATCTAGTCCTAAATCTTTTTGAACCACCGTACAAATCGACCAACGTCAAAATGAAAGAAGCACAAAATATCATAATTTAATTCCAACCAAGGAACGAACAGTCGAGTTTATAAATATATGTACGTACTTTTCAAAATCATACAAGCATGACGAATGAGCATGAACTCTTAACACTTTCACTGCAATCGCTTTCCGCTACATACGGGGAAAGCCAAGGGATTGGCGAGCGTAGCGATACTTGGCAGTGAATGTGTTAACATATTTTTGTCTACTTTGTCCGTGCACATATTTTCGAACTCGACCATGCCATGACGTGAGCTCCACAAAAACAACCCAGTTTAATGTTGACATTTTGATTGGTATCAATATTGATGTTATGGGACATTATTGCAGTAGAGTCGTGCATTGGTTCATCTATGTAGATATCGCGGGTCGATATCGCAAGTTATTGTGTAGGAAAGTTTGTTCGATAACGAGCTTTCTACGGGAGAAGTGGCCGCTCGTTACACAGTTACGGCTATTACTTTTTATCATGGCACAAACAAAGTGTTATATTTCGCTGGTCATAGTTTTGTGAAAGACCACGACTAGCTGAATGTATAGGGTTAAGGATATATATGCTTTAAAATATCTCTTCCTGTCAATACAACTTTACTGATCCTCAAATCAATAAGGTGCTTGATTAAACCTTTCGTAGTTAATATTTTTAACCCCCGACGCAAAAAGAGGGGTGTTATAAGTTTAACGTGTCTATCTGTGTATCTATCTGTGGTAGCGTAGCTCCCTAACGGATATACCGATTTGAATGCGGTTTTTTTCTGTCATAGATAATTTAATTTTATCCCGAGTGTTCTTAGCCATGTTTCATGAAAATCTATTCAGCCGTTTTTTTTTTCTTTTTTTTTCAACTTTTTCAACTTTTCTAAGTTGTAGTTATTTGTACTAATAATATACTCAAAAGGCATTTCTTTGATATTCCGTTAAACAGCGTAGACCAAGGCCTTGACGTACGTCAACATAACTGAAATCACATAAAATTTGACATTAGGTGCTCATTTCAAACGTCATTCAATGGCAGTAAGAGCGCTCGCACGTCTGATTTCAATTCACTTTGTTACACTGAGGGAATGTTAGCTACCTTGTGTATTTATTAAATAAAATTCACTCTCTTTCTACACACATATAAATTTGCAGCTAATAAGATTGTAACTATAATCATTTTGAACCTGACACATGTGCCTCTTTACCCAAGATCATGAGGATGTTACCGGAGGTGTTGAAGCATTCAGCTACTTCAACGTCTGTAACGCCTCCTCGATGGTGAAGGTGATAAACAAGTAGACAGCATTTGCAATTTTATTTCATATTATAAGAATATTTTCTTATTGTACCACGCATCGTTGTTAGCGTCGGCCCTTCGACATCAGATTGACGTCAAGTCAGATCTATTAAAAGTTTCCGAGTCAATGACGCGTTTGAGTCAGGATCGCCCTTCGACGCAAATAAAATAAATTCTCAGCTAAATTGACTCGTTTATTATTTAAAAAGGTAATACAAGCAAAACATAGGAATACATTTTAGATTCTACAATTGCTCAACATATGACCAATTTGGGGCGTATTACCAATATTTACAAGATGCAATTGAAAACAAGTTCACAAGTAAGAAATGTAGGTCCAGATAAAATAAATCTTATATAAATTTATGTTCAATGAAACGTAAATTATGAAAATTTTTGCACTCATAAGTTTCCAACTTTTGCTTGCTATAAAACATTCCTGGAACTTTATTGCAATCCAGGTATCCAATCCCAACGTCGACCGTTCCGTAAAAACTAGGTCACGGCAGTTTAAAACAGATTCTAGCCAAATACAACCAAAAACTTTAGCGGCTGGTAATTGCTTAATTTTGTTAGCAGGGTTTTGAATTGCTTTTAAATCGTCGTATAACTTATTAGCTCATTGGACGTAATTACTTCAATTAATTACTGTGCCATTACACCGAGTGGACCGTCGATAAACATAGATTTCGCGGCCGGAAAAGCGATATTTGCTTAACTTAAGGGCCCATCGAATTCAGACAGTTTAACACGTCTAGCTGTGGGCTTACTTTATCTACGGATTGTATTACATAAATAAATTATTTTTATCTGACATTGTTGCAGGGCGATTGACCATGACAGCTAAACTCGTACCCCTTTGTGCCTAGGTACTCGTGAGTACATTCCTGACATCGACAGCATCGTTCGATGATTAGTAATTAACATTAGGTATCTGCTGCTAATCCAGAAACCGAAATTAGATACGTATCATGTCTAATTTCGGTTTCTTGTAATATTCTTGTTACATCGACCGAATTCGTAACATCTTATAATAAATAACAATTTGTAAGTTCCACGTCTGTTCGTTATTCGATGAAAATCTGTCTATTCTTTTAACAAAAATGCTATACCTAGTAAAACTAATGTACAAACGCCAACTCACAACTTACCTGGGGGCCTAGACAAGGTTACAATCGACAAGCGCTTACGCCAATAGAAAATAGTAAAATGTATTTTCGTTAATATCTGTCATTCCCATACATTTTATTAGTTTTCTATTGGCGTTAGCGCTTGTCGATTGTAACCTTGTCTAGGAGCCCTGACCATCATGTATTTATATTTAACCTTATAACAATGCACACAAAGTGCACGGATGGACAGTTAACTGTGTTGGCAATGTGGTAGGTACCTTAATAAACCTAATGAAAATATACAAAATCTATTATAAGTACACTGAAGCGAAAAGAGGAGCCTTAACGAGTGTTGCAGCGAACATAAATAAAGCAACAAATTAAAAGAGAGTTTTATTGAAGAGTCCGATAATTGCGCATGAATGTTTAAATTAATGAATATCGCGGATTCGACAAGCGATCGGTTGAAGCGCACAGTGTTCTTAATTAATGTGGAGAAGAACAAACGCGAGCCAGTCTTTTTGACGGTGGTGAACAAACGTACGTAAGTGCGGCGCAAGTGGTTACAGTAATACTGCGACGCTACTACTACGACGATGCAGGTTACTTATGAACTCGTACAAGTCATCGGGACTCGCACGCGCGTTGCCGATCCTTTAAAAACCCGTGAAAATCTTCAAAAAGGATACCGGAATCCCTCGGGAAAACTACGCCAGGGAAAATAACAATACGTGGTAGAATCGTGTAACTCTCAATCTTGAGGTCGCCGGTTCGTGTCCTGGCTCGTACCAATGAGTTTTTCGGAACCTATGTACCTTGCCAGTTAGGTTTACAATGGAGAGTTGATGGCCAAGCGTCTTCTTTTGTTTCCGTTACCTGAATAATCGTACTTATTGCATTGTGTGGGTGAAGCAAAGTTTGGCAACTTCTAGTGGTTACTAATCTAGTTGTTATCTACGACAGAGATAAAAACTTTCGGTTGACTTGAAAACTTCTAAGTATCCAGTTACTTACTCCTTCGATAAAACCTAATTCCAAACAGGCCTAGTTTCCTACTTCTGCGAGAACTAGAGCCTACGGAAAAATAAAATAAGATCAGTAGACTCCAGGCTTCATTAGGAAGGATTTGGGGTAGCGATAGTATATGCAGGTTTAAATTAATGAAATTCAAGGGTTCCACAAGCGATCGGCTGAACCCAACGTTTTTAATTAATGTAAACAAGAACAAAAGTCTTGCTATACCCATTCCCTTCAGAAAATATACGACTTAGCCGTTTTTACTGCTTCAATTTACTTTAATTGCTATTTTAAGTGATTAAGTACTTCATTAAGCGAGAACGTTTGATATAAATTAAACGTTGTAAATGATTTAATAAATATGGCGATGACGCTGCGAGTGGTTTGATCAAATAATTGCTCAACTTTATTACCATTTTATGTAGTTACTAGATTAAGGGTAGTTTAACTAGCATATTTGAGGAAAGTATCTACGCTTACTCATTTGCAATGACGAATCTATCAGGCCTGACTCTCTCACCACTTCGCCTAAACTCAGCTTCCACGCACCTCCGAGGTGTAATTAACCCGAATGCAGTTGAAACTGTTGACAGTGACACTCATCGTCCCGCGGCCGGTGTTGTTCCACGATGATGACATGCAAATGTGACGAGTGATGACCCTAACAAGACGAATGAACAAGTGCTATGCGGTTGAGTAGGATGCTGTGTTTTGAGGTTTCTAGCTGTCAAACATCGGTTTTGTTAGACAGAGGACTTTCTGTACGCGAGTCCCAGCTAATATTAATTATTTGTTAAACGAACCTTGATTTATTCTACCATTCATTCGACGGACTGATCATAAGACTTAGGCGCCATATAAATTAACTCAAACTCAACTCAAAATTATGTTTCTTCAAGTAGGCCCGGCCCAGCTTCAGGTAGAAACATATTCTTAAGCTTATTACTCAGAGTAATTTATTGTTAAAAGTAAAAAAAATATGAAGTAAACATTTTTATAAAAAATACTAAATAGAAGGTTTCTAGAAAAACAATCTAATGTCAAAAAATTAATAAAACAAGAATTAAGATTGATATTAAGATTGCATTGGCGTTTGGTTTGCTATGTCTGACTTTCACACATTTGGACGTAATCTGGCACGAAAGGGAGCAAGTGAACCTGTCCAATCTCAATACGTTCAATCTCAAGCCAGTTCTGAAATGGAGCCCAAGGCATAATAATAATAACATACGAAAACTGAGGTATACAATTTCCACAATAAACTGCGCTGGCAATCTCCTACTAACAAAACTTCAAACGGGATACAGCATGTGGCAACTGAAATGTCCCTAAAAATTAAAAATGATAGCGTTAAAAATACTTAGTAAAGCGTACGAAAATCAGGTTGGGTGTGGCGTAAGCCGATCAATGCAGACTTTGGTATGGAAAGATTTTAATTCTTTTGAAAATGATCATTTCCAATATGGTTTCCAACATTTATTCTATAATTTATATTAAAAAGAATTCGAAACACATGACTGTGTACAGTCAACATAGAATAGCAGCCAAAGTAGCCAAATATATAGCAACACATCCTTACTCTTACAGTAATAAGTAATAAGCTGCTACTAACTCTATGATGCTGAGTATACAAAACTAGAAAAAGAGTTTGTTTGAAGTGGACAAACGTTTCATTTCAACCACTCGACCACCCTTATGCCAGGATATCGATTTGCGGTCTCTGAAAGCAGACAAATATTTTCTTCTTGCCTTATTTACTAAGCTACGGTAGCCTAGTGGTTCAGGCATGCGGCTGTCAAGCGGTGGTCGTGGGTTTGAATCCCGGCTCGTACCAATGAGAGATGAAATTTTCGGAACTTATGTACAGAATATTTACCGTTAGCTTATCGGTGAAGGAAAACATCGTGAGGAAATTGGTCTAATCCCATCAAGGTCTAGTTTTCCCTCGTGGTTGGAGGGTCAGGTGGAAGTCGCTTTCGTAAACCTAGTGCCTATGCCAAATGTTGGGGGTAAGATGTCAGGGCGGACCCTTACCGCAGCCTACTACCTACAAATGGTTAGTGGGCTGCCAGCAAATTAATCGCGGCTATACGGTTAGGTATCTGCAATTATACGAAATTTGATCGCATTATAAATAACCATTCTATAAATCGATTTTTCTTTATAATTTAATAAAACTAATATTCTGACCTGTACAATGATGCTGCTTCGTTTTTTTGATTACACTTTTAAAATCGGACGGTATAAGTACCTACTTTTTAATGCAGTGTGAGAACTTCGAAAAAAGCAAGAGGCGAACTCGCGTTCCATTTCATGCCGTATTCTTTTGTATCGTATTATACGGAATGATCATGGATACAAGACACTGTCCGATTATACATATTTTGTATCCAAATATACGATCTGGCAGCCCTGTTACATTGAAAACCTGAAAATGGCTTATTCAGAATCAACTACAAATATTCTGGGGGTCTCCACACTCTGCAGCACGCTGGAGTCCGCTAGATGCGGGTGGCGCAACGCCAGTCATCGTGGCACTCTTTGGGGGAGGCCAATGTCTAGCAGTGGACATCCCTGATGAGATGTACATCTTATAGGTGCTTAATATTATGTATCCAATCGCCGGTGTCCAAAGTCTTCCTCTACTGGAGTAAAGTATGTCAGCCTCGGATCGCGTCAGCTGGACGACATTAGTCAGACGATGCGAGCGAATTTAATAAAAGCCTTATCGCTCGCCCGTCTGGACCGTTGCTATCTCGTTTTTGTAACGCTCTAGATAACATTTCAAATGTGATTTTGGCGCCTTTTATTATAACGGCATTTGTTTCTTAAGGGACCACGGGAAAGGATTTATGTTACGTTATAAACTAGTGGCGAAATTTGGCATTGTTATATATCCACTTCAACTTCATTTCAGTGGAAGAAAATCTAACGGACCAACTTCGGAAAGGACATTGCCGAATCGTGTACCAACGTTTCATTTATGACACAACAAAACGGACGTCATAAAACTTGATTTTATTTTGTACCCAATCTGTCTTGTGTTGTATTGTAAATATTATGTCAAATTTGTATACTGTTTTTTTCTACATTCTTTTGGTTTTTAATGTCACTTGTGATTTATAGTTTGTCGCTGCCATCTGAATTAAAATGTGAATATTTATCCGTTTTTCTATTGAAACTACATACTGAAAGGTAAAACATACGCTCATTCCATTACACAGGATATCAGTCCACTCTCCCATCGTTTTCCTTTATGCCTCGTAGTCTTCAAACTTGATCACTGCTTGGCTGCTGGATATACCTACGTCTGCGCCGCCGCCTCCGAGCAACCTAAAGGCGAGCCCTAGACCTACCCAGCCCAGCGAGAGCTCCGAGGCTATTTAAACTACAAACGTCTCATCGGAACTTTTCGGGCCAGTGACTTTTAGCTTGTAACATTATGCCTCTGTACTGACTGATTAATTACCCAATTTGTACATATATCGTCTTCATTTTAATTATTATATTTTATTGTAAATAAAATATTAGTTTTATTTTCAAAGGCCGGCTAGCCGGGCTACATCTGTCTTTATTATAACTACATATGAATAGAGAAATGTGAGATCAAGTAATAAAGTAATTTACTAC
Organism: Epinotia demarniana; assembly: GCA_945867215.1. Classification (NCBI taxonomy): domain Eukaryota; kingdom Metazoa; phylum Arthropoda; class Insecta; order Lepidoptera; family Tortricidae; genus Epinotia; species Epinotia demarniana. The sequence goes on from OX244274.1 coordinate 8,848,259, forward strand.
AATGACAACTACCGGCGCCGCCAATGCGTAAAATGTCCCATGAACGATTTTTAATCTTCAAGCAATCCATTGACAGTCATAATATTCACAACCTTTTCCAACCCACCTCACCATTCAAACAATATGTATAACAACCACAAGGCTCATAACAACTATGCATGTTCGGAGGTCAGCCTTTCACTGGTTTTGCCTTGATGTGAATTGTCAGGAACCGAAGTCAATATGACTTCTTACGGCTTAACGGTGAAAACGTCACCGCTGCTGTCAATCTCAAAATATGTGTAACTTGGTGTAACTAAGTAGGTTCGTTGGTATTTGATATATTTAAACTACCATTCTTTTTAGTAAATACCACGCGTGGTTTAGAGCAGTAGGAAATGTTAAGTTGAAAACAGAGTGTGTTTTTTTTGGGCATGGTATGTAATTTTCTACAAAAAATATAAAACAACAAATAGATAATAATAAATAAATACTTTATTGAATCAGGCGTTACTTTGCGGAAGTCCATGATGTATTAGGAGAACAATATTTCTTTGCTATTCCGCTAAAAAACGTGCTGGTCTATTAGTGAAGATAAGATGCAACTATTTGCGTAAAAACATGCAAAAAATTACAGCAAACCACCACCAATAATGACAAAAACCTCGACACGTGTTTCGCCTCTCTACGAGGCATCATCAGGAGATGCTGGCAGGAGATGTTGCTTGCGCCACGTCCACTGAGCAAATGACCCGCCCGGAGCCATCCGCCATATTTATATTCTGTCCCCCCATACTACCGTTCATGCGTAAAAGAGATGGAAGAACACGTAACAACGGTGATGACGCAACATTCAATTGTTCGTTGATAATAACGCCTTTATTGCTGTACCTAATTATTTCTAATTGTTCTAGAACACTTAGACGCAATCCTTTTTCGCAAACATGCAAGATGTTGAAAGAATGATTGTCAGATAACGCATGGTTATTCTCCAATAAATGTTTTGCGAAATTAGACTTGTCCGGGTGATTATGCCGATACGACGCAACATGTTCCTTATACCTTGTGCTAAAACTACGGCCTGTTTGTCCCACATAAACTTTATTGCAATTATCACAGGCAAGTTTGTAGACTCCCGACTTTTTGGCACTTTCCACTTTCTCCTTGCCATTGCACAGTCTAAAGCGCAAGGTGTTATTCGTTTTGAAAGCCACGTTTATGTCGTTAGACTTTAAAATATTGTAGATCTTATCAGACAACTTGCCAACATAAGTTATGCTTGCTTTGTACTTTTTAGGTGGGTCCGAAGATCGTGCAGCGTACAGAAGATAGTTTGTCATTCTAGCCCGTTTTTTCCTAATAATACCATCCACATGAGACTTGCTGTAACCGTTTGAAATTGCTAAATGGTATATATTATTTAATTCCATTTTATAATGAATATCAGAAAGAGGCACTGTCAATAACCTATGTGCATAACAATGAAAAGCAGCTAACTTATGTTGCCATGGATGAGCGGAAGAAGCCGGGATAACAGTATCTGTATGCGTAGGCTTACGGTAAATTTGGAATTGATGTTTGTTATCCACCTTAGTAATCGTTAAATCCAAGAAATTCAGTGAGTTATTCTGTTCTAATTCCTTCTTAAACTTGATTTTAGGATGCTTGTTGTTGATTTCATTCACAAAAATATCCAGTTGACTCATACTACCCGTCCAACAAATAATCAAATCATCAACATACCGAAAATAATATAATATATTATTATTATCCACAATGTGTTGGTTCTCAAAATGATCCATGAAAATATCTGCCATCAAAGGACTAAGTGGGGAACCCATTGCCAAACCATCACCTTGCAGATAATATTGCCCCCCAAATCTAAAATAATTCTGTCGCATACAGACTGTCGCCAATTCTATTAATTCATCTACCTCCCCTGGGTGCAGCCTCTGTTTTTCAAAAAGTGCCCTGAGAATGTCTAAAGTATTCAAATATGGTACATTTGTAAACAAACTATCCACATCCAACGACAAAAGAATAGCATTTTGTGGCATGTTGATGTCTTTGATCCTTTCGATTAAATCCAAACTATTCTTTAAACAGTATTTTGGTTCAAAATTAGACTTCTGTCTTATGATACCATTCAACCTCTTAGCCAATTTATAAGTCGGTGCACTCAAATACGAGACAACTGGACGAATCGGGATATTGTCTTTATGAATTTTTGGAAGACCATACAGAATTGGTGCTTGAGGATTCATGGATATGACCGTGTTTTTCTGATGCTCGGTTTCAAAGACAAACATAGAGTTCTTGACAACATTTCTTAGATCTTTCTGGAAACCAGGCGTTGGGTCCTTCCGTAAAACCGAAAAACCATCATCCTGTATAAGATCCATTACTTTCTGGTTATATTGTTCCCTACCCATGATGACTATGCAATTCCCTTTGTCTGCTTTTGACACCACTAAATCGTTGTCATCGACTTTCTGTTGAATAGACCTCAGCAATAACCAGTCAGAGTCGGGCGCACTCCTCCTCAATGGACATGTCTTTTTTAATGCATTCGCTACGGTGAGCTTTGCATCCATATCATTATTGTTAAGAACTATCGCAACCTCTGCGTCCACAGCTACATTTTCCAAAACTTTTTGAGACATCTTAGGCGTTAAGTTATACTTTAATCCCTTATCTAACAGTTTGACCTCATCTTCCAAAAACTCAATGCCGGTTAGGTTTTTTACACGAGGGTGGAAACTGTGCAGAGTCGTTAGGGCATCACGCCTTTCTGTTAAGTTGAAATCCGAACCCGACCTAGTAAGCCTATGTAGTTTATCGATCTGTTTCACATACATTTGGTGCGCAAGCTCAGAGGCAAAATATCTCGCTTTTTGGTCTAAAATATCAAATTCAATGTTGTGCAATTTAAAGGAAAGCTCTGAATACAAAACTTTAAGGTGTAGCTTTAAGTTATCCCTAATTGAAAACCAAGATCGTGATTCTTCATTCAGCCATATTTTCCGAGCCCTATTAATAGCCACCTGAGATGCCCTACTAGAACTATTACAACGTATGTTGATATAATTAGGTACCACATTCAGACCTAATTCATTCATTGATTCATTGGTTTTCAATTAGGGATAACTTAAAGCTACACCTTAAAGTTTTGTATTCAGAGCTTTCCTTTAAATTGCACAACATTGAATTTGATATTTTAGACCAAAAAGCGAGATATTTTGCCTCTGAGCTTGCGCACCAAATGTATGTGAAACAGATCGATAAACTACATAGGCTTACTAGGTCGGGTTCGGATTTCAACTTAACAGAAAGGAGTGATGCCCTAACGACTCTGCACAGTTTCCACCCTCGTGTAAAAAACCTAACCGGCATTGAGTTTTTGGAAGATGAGGTCAAACTGTTAGATAAGGGATTAAAGTATAACTTAAGGCCTAAGATGTCTCAAAAAGTTTTGGAAAATGTAGCTGTGGACGCAGAGGTTGCGATAGTTCTTAACAATAATGATATGGATGCAAAGCTCACCGTAGCGAATGCATTAAAAAAGACATGTCCATTGAGGAGGAGTGCGCCCGACTCTGACTGGTTATTGCTGAGGTCTATTCAACAGAAAGTCGATGACAACGATTTAGTGGTGTCAAAAGCAGACAAAGGGAATTGCATAGTCATCATGGGTAGGGAACAATATAACCAGAAAGTAATGGATCTTATACAGGATGATGGTTTTTCGGTTTTACGGAAGGACCCAACGCCTGGTTTCCAGAAAGATCTAAGAAATGTTGTCAAGAACTCTATGTTTGTCTTTGAAACCGAGCATCAGAAAAACACGGTCATATCCATGAATCCTCAAGCACCAATTCTGTATGGTCTTCCAAAAATTCATAAAGACAATATCCCGATTCGTCCAGTTGTCTCGTATTTGAGTGCACCGACTTATAAATTGGCTAAGAGGTTGAATGGTATCATAAGACAGAAGTCTAATTTTGAACCAAAATACTGTTTAAAGAATAGTTTGGATTTAATCGAAAGGATCAAAGACATCAACATGCCACAAAATGCTATTCTTTTGTCGTTGGATGTGGATAGTTTGTTTACAAATGTACCATATTTGAATACTTTAGACATTCTCAGGGCACTTTTTGAAAAACAGAGGCTGCACCCAGGGGAGGTAGATGAATTAATAGAATTGGCGACAGTCTGTATGCGACAGAATTATTTTAGATTTGGGGGGCAATATTATCTGCAAGGTGATGGTTTGGCAATGGGTTCCCCACTTAGTCCTTTGATGGCAGATATTTTCATGGATCATTTTGAGAACCAACACATTGTGGATAATAATAATATATTATATTATTTTCGGTATGTTGATGATTTGATTATTTGTTGGACGGGTAGTATGAGTCAACTGGATATTTTTGTGAATGAAATCAACAACAAGCATCCTAAAATCAAGTTTAAGAAGGAATTAGAACAGAATAACTCACTGAATTTCTTGGATTTAACGATTACTAAGGTGGATAACAAACATCAATTCCAAATTTACCGTAAGCCTACGCATACAGATACTGTTATCCCGGCTTCTTCCGCTCATCCATGGCAACATAAGTTAGCTGCTTTTCATTGTTATGCACATAGGTTATTGACAGTGCCTCTTTCTGATATTCATTATAAAATGGAATTAAATAATATATACCATTTAGCAATTTCAAACGGTTACAGCAAGTCTCATGTGGATGGTATTATTAGGAAAAAAAAACGGGCTAGAATGACAAACTATCTTCTGTACGCTGCACGATCTTCGGACCCACCTAAAAAGTACAAAGCAAGCATAACTTATGTTGGCAAGTTGTCTGATAAGATCTACAATATTTTAAAGTCTAACGACATAAACGTGGCTTTCAAAACGAATAACACCTTGCGCTTTAGACTGTGCAATGGCAAGGAGAAAGTGGAAAGTGCCAAAAAGTCGGGAGTCTACAAACTTGCCTGTGATAATTGCAATAAAGTTTATGTGGGACAAACAGGCCGTAGTTTTAGCACAAGGTATAAGGAACATGTTGCGTCGTATCGGCATAATCACCCGGACAACTCTAATTTCGCAAAACATTTATTGGAGAATAACCATGCGTTATCTGACAATCATTCTTTCAACATCTTGCATGTTTGCGAAAAAGGATTGCGTCTAAGTGTTCTAGAACAATTAGAAATAATTAGGTACAGCAATAAAGGCGTTATTATCAACGAACAATTGAATGTTGCGTCATCACCGTTGTTACGTGTTCTTCCATCTCTTTTACGCATGAACGGTAGTATGGGGGGACAGAATATAAATATGGCGGATGGCTCCGGGCGGGTCATTTGCTCAGTGGACGTGGCGCAAGCAACATCTCCTGCCAGCATCTCCTGATGATGCCTCGTAGAGAGGCGAAACACGTGTCGAGGTTTTTGTCATTATTGGTGGTGGTTTGCTGTAATTTTTTGCATGTTTTTACGCAAATAGTTGCATCTTATCTTCACTAATAGACCAGCACGTTTTTTAGCGGAATAGCAAAGAAATATTGTTCTCCTAATATAAATAAATACATTTAGAAAATTTATACTAGGAACTGGATGCTCTCCGTGGCGGAGAGCATTTGTTTTAACTAAAGTACAAAAGTGATTTTTCTTTTGCGGCTAAAAATGAGTCATACAATATCGCTATGGTAGGGAACTCAGGTGATTTGTTGTCATGTAGTTTAACTATTATCAAAGTTGAAGTGTTCTATAGTGTATTATTCGCATGGATTAATATAATAGTTAACTCAATGACCGTATAATGGTTATGCAAGCCTATTCATAAAATAAAGATGATAGATTTACGTTTAGTAACAAAAAAAATATGTTAAATTAATAAATGTTCAGTACCCATAATCGATATATGCAAATCATATGTACAATCAGTCAGTACTTTTATACGCCGCGCCGACTTCGTAAATAGAACAGACACTAAAAAACTTAACAGCCTCCTGAATATTCAATTTATTTACAGGAACGCTTAAAAAGCATAATTGACATCAGTAATTACTGTATATTCTTTAATATTATTCTATAGCGCCCGCGTTGTCGTCGTCATTAGTATTCAAAATGTAAATTGCTGGCTCTTAGGGCAATGCACCCGTCTCAGATCTTGCTTTCCCAGAAATAATTTCATTAACATCTGCATACCCGCGTGTACCAAGTTAAATTCCTTCCGAGGTGCCAAGAAACTTGAAAAATATGCATTCGTGTGTGTACAAAGGAACCTATAAAGGCTGGTTTTCACGGATTCCGTAAATGGTACAATAGCCTGATAGATTACAAAACCACTGGGTATATTCAGGGAAAGTTACAGAAAATTTGTACAGTAAGTACCCTATACATTGAAAGTAATTATCTCCTATATTACGGAATAATTAATGGTAATATTTATATTTTAGATGATGTAAGATGGAATCACTATCACTACATAGTATAAAATAACGCTGTCTGTCCCTATGTATGCTTAGATCTTTAAAACTACGATACGGATTTAGATGTGTTTTTTTAAATAGATAGAGTGATTAAAGAGGAAGGTTTAATACATACAATATAGTACCCGTGCGAAGCCGGGGCGGGTCGCTAGTCCATTATATAATTGCATAATCGACGTTGACTGTTACCCCATAATTTTTGTTTTATTAATTACATATTGTAATGTTTTTCGAAAATCATATTTTCACTCTCATTTTTTTTTGAATACATTATGTCATAAAGTTGTTTCCACTTCCTTTGTTTACACTGAACAGAGAAAAAAAACAAGGGCAAGTACTTAGTTAATTGTAAACGGGACAATTTATAAAAAGTCAATGTTCAAAGTTTCAAAAATGGACTAAACGAAGTACCCTAAGGTTACATTAGAATCTATTTATGTATGCGTCTTGTTCATTGTGAGTTTCCGTGAAAAACAAGAGTTCATTTAATGTGGCCGGCTATTTATACAACTGTTATTGGAATTAAAATCTTCTACCTAGGACGGTAGAGTTGCTTTTTGAATTCGCTACTTTAATGCTATTCGGCGAACTCAAATAATCTCAAGTATAGCAGTGTATACTGGGCCGTAAGGCAACAGAGGCGTTCACGTTATGCTCCTTTGCAAACTTCACCACTATTTGCTTGAATATGCACTCGATAGTTCACGTCTGCACTATTGTTGTGCGCTATTGTTCCCCTCACTTGATTTCGGATTTTAAAAAAGGTAGCCTAAATTGCTTTAAACTTTTCTTTATCAAAGAAGCCCATACTTCGCTTGGCAACCACAGTTGCCACCATCAGTTTAGGGGTTGCCACAAGCCACAACCAAGTGAGTGGTTATAATTACCAACTTTTCTTACATTATTGATTTATTTATTGACTAATACATTTACGTGACATTACAGTAATAATCAATGCGTCACGAAACCAAAACAACAAATAATACTATTTAGGCGACGAAACGGCGTGGCCCCGTTGGATCGTCGTCTCCGGTGTAGGATTCGGCAGATTGCCCCGGAACCGTCGAAACACTACACTCTTCGGCCAGAAGTCAGCACATGCGACGGTCTCCTGCAGCGGCCGCGGTACGATTATCTTGGTATATGTATGTGTGAACGATGGGACCGCAAGATCACGTTTAGAGGTAACAGAATCAATGTCTAGACTGTAATGACCTAGATTGTATAAGTAAATAAAGAAATCCCACTATTTACCCCATTTTACATAGCTTTGAGTACATAATAACATGTTAACCAATTACAAAGGAATTAATAGGCAAAAATGAATAAATACTCGTATAATGTAAATGAATAAATAAAAGTCTTAGTTACCACCCAAAAGAATATAACGAGTATATACCTAAGGCATATAGGCCAAAACATGTTTTAAAGATCATATTTTGAGACTGTATTAAGAAAGCATTACCATAATGAAAGCCACTAAGAAATCGTGTATATCCGAGTGTCTGACCGTAGAGAGAGCGCACGTCAAGCTCCGCCCGCCGGGCGCTGATTGGTCGTTATTATTCCATACTAATTTTTGATTAAGAACTTTATTACGTAATTTCGGCTTATCATTCTGGTTAATCAAAGCGACCATTTTGCAACCTGTTACAGTAGAATCTAGATTTATATGTCGTTAGGTAGGTCATAAAAAGCTCCAACTGTTAGGGAGACTTTATATCAGTTTTATTAACGTTTTATATTGTAAAAATCAAGAAAACCCAGTAAAAAAGGATTTGAAAATAAATAATTCCATTTTCCACTTGCTGTAACTTTCCTGAAAATCACCTTACGAGGTTTATTATTGTTTGTAAACATATGTTAGAGTCACGATATCATAGGTAAACAAAGATTAGTGCATTGGAAGTAACCTTGTTTAAAATATTTTGTGATAACGAAAACTTATAGTTAAAATAGGCGTGGCATTACGTAATAGCCAATCAATTATGTAAGATTTGGGTCAATAATAAAATTAGAAGCCGAAATTATGCTCGACGATATCGTGACGAGTTGTAAACCTAATTTTGGTATAAGAACGAGTCAGTTCTCAGTTCAAATTGTGTTCAGTCGGCTCTCTTGAGAAAGCAACAACTAAGTAATCAGTAGGAAAGTGATAGGGCAAGCAGGGACTTGTAAACAAGTCACATAGGGCAGTGGTAGGGAAAGTTTAATTAATAAGTCAATCAATAATATACATTCATTTTATTATCAGAGTTCTTGTTTCCTTTCTTCTACCCTTGGTTAGGGAGTCTTGGCCTTCGGGCTATCGAAGGCCGTTGCAGGGTCGCCCCATATACGCACGGTCTGTTAGGTGTCTGGCGAGTGGCGTACGCTTGAAGTCTCTAGGCGTACGAACCCACTCAGCCGACGCGATAAAGTCGCCCGTCGCCCCACTGCGACAAGAGTCGCTCACAACGCGACGCAAGGCGACGCGTCGGCCACAGTATGTATTAAAATAGATTATATTATTGGTGACTTAACAGGCATACAATACCCAAGCCTGATTCTAAACAGGCGCGTAGTACTACGGTCTTTTTTCGACTTAAGACCAGCGACGAATCACAAGCGCATGGCCAACCTTTAACTGATTTGAGGCTTCGTTGCATTGAGAACTAAGAGCAGGTGCTCCTTGATCACATGACGCATTATACGCGCATCAGGTAAATCTTTTTAAATGTTATTTTTTGTGTAAAAAAATGACGGTTAAGTTGTCCCTATTAACGTTCGAAAAGTTACGTGATCACCCCCCCAGGTCCTTCACAGTCAACGCAGGACATACTCAATACGCAGTGATAATTGTGAAAATGTCAATTTACTTTACCTGCCGGAGCATGATGGTTGACACTGTCGATGTCGATAAGACATCCGTCACGTTCTAACAAGTATGCTAGTGCAAGAGTGACGATGTCTTATCCACAACGATAAGTATGGAACGAACGCCATATGGTATTAAGTCCGCCTTTTCAACGATACGTTTTTCTTTTGTGCAATAAAGTTTAAATAAATAAATAAGTGATACCATGGCCATCTTAAGCCCGCTACCCATGCTTTGTAAAAAGGAGCACTGACTCAGAATACATCAGAAAAACATCTCTTACTTAGGTATAGCAAACGTCATGCTATTCAAAATCGGTTCAGTAATTTCGCATTTTATTTCAAACAGACATTATGAGAGGACCCTTGTGCCCAGACGATGCAACATAATAAATACAGTAGGAGAATGGACCACAATGAAAAAAAAAATCAGACACGATTTTGTTATAATAAAAAGTACCCCATTACCATAATAATATTAAAAATATATCCGTCATAAATTCAAAACACTCTAGTATCTTTTTAAATTAGCAGTTAAACAATTACCAAGTATCCGAGTACGTAAATATCGGTTAAAAGTCCCGCACAAGTAATTTAATATTTAAATTAGTACCAAAAGACATGTTGTTAAAAACAGTTATTTAATATATATACCGAATTACGGAAGCCTTCGGTTGATTGCTTTTAACTTACTGCCTGTGATATTTTATTAATAACAATCTTCGTAAAAAGAGCTTACACACACGCGACGGGCATACGAAACGTTAAGTGATTGACCTCTGGTCCTAGAACTTGCTGACAATTAATTACATTTTTCACAAATGATCCTGAAATAAATAGAATTCGTTTTATGACACTTATTACCCTGAAATAAGATTATCTAATAAATTTGTGTTGAGTTTAGTATTCCTGTCTAAATGATATTTATGTGTCCAATAAATATTTTGAATTTGAATTTGGATTGTATAGCAAGTTTTTACATACATCTGAAAATCTATGCAATAAAATTTAATTTGATTTGATTAAAATTACAACGTCAATGTCAGACAAAGACGTGAAGAACGATATGGTAAAAGACGCGATATCGTTTAAATAACAGTCGACGATTCTGATGGTACCCCCTAGTTTAAAGTTCACTTTTGTAATTTTTAGACATAGGTACATGCCCAAAAATTATAAAATTGTTTGTTTAGTTCTAGTTTTGTTTATTTTTGGGGATCTCACTAAAACCCATCACGGCCCCCGTGACAATAGGCTGAGTGACGCTCCAGTTTAGCACATTTATTTACGTTCTTGACTGTATTTTCTTTCTTTTTCGTGTTTTGTGTGCTAAATAAATAAATTTTAATTCTTATTATTCTTATAAATAGGATGATAAATGGTAACTGTTTACGAAAAGACTACCTATTTGCAATCATCTATGTGTTGTAAAATTATGTTTCCGATTGAGTTATATTATATAGTAGGTACCTATAGACTAGACACCTTCTAGCATAAGTTTGCGCATGGTAAACTACTCTCATCGTAGTAGGTAAACTACTCTTTGCATACTCGGGGAGCTGCCGGGCGGTCGCTAAATAGTACGTACAGAATTCCAAGGTGGCAGTCTGACCATCGTCACCATCATCATCACCATCATTATCATCATCATCATCATAATCATATATCAGCCGAAAGACTTCCACTGCCGGACATAATAGGCCTCCCCCACAGATAGCGCCACAATGACCGTTCCTGCGCCACTCGCATTCAGCGGACTCCCGCGACCTTTACCAGGTCACCAGACCACCCACGCTGCGCCTTTCGGTACGTGGTCGCCGCTCGAGAACCTTTCCGCCCCAACGGCCATCGGTTCTACGTGCAATATGTCCCGCCCACTGCCACTTAAGTTTAGCGATTCGGAGGGCTAAGGCAGATAATAAATAATAGTACTACGTACGAAGGTCCTATGTTAAGAAATTCTCGGCTAAGGTACGCCAAATGTGCCTAGAAGTGGCATCCCTTTCTATCGCATGCAACGCCGCGCTAGTATAGAACGCGTGCGTGCAGGCGGCGCAACAAAATCACGATGTGAACCGCCCTTGGCTACCTTGGTTCTGCTGAGGATAGCCTCATTTCTGATGCGATCACGAAGAGAAACTCCCAGCATAGCCTTCTCCGTAAGCGGTCTAATAGAAGACGTCAATAAAAATGTTCAGGAGACAAGTCTATACGTAATAGTCAGTCAATGATGTTATCTGTTATACCATAACAACTCAGTAATTGAATTATAGTCCAAGCAGGCGATGGTTCCTAAATTTAGTGCACAATAATGAAAATAAAATACAATGATCTCATGTAAGCTAGTATATGTAACTACAACGAATGTCTTATTATTATTATTGAAATGTTGTTACTAATTATTTCTGCTATATTATTATTAGTCTAGTTAGTTAATAAGCTAATTAAGAATGTAAATTGCAGTGCCCTTGCAGGGCTCATAGCTGATCATGTTTCGATATACCACCTTATGTTATGTACCTATGAAAGCAATAAATTACTGATTACTGATTACTGATCTGATATTACCTTACCTTAAACTTCACATTTTACTTATCTTTGTAAAAAGCGTCTTCCGGGAGCCGGAGCAGCGTAGTACACACACTAGAGACTGCAAGTGCCTCATCTGGCTTGATTGAATTAACTTAAGTGCATTTGCACTAAATTTTAACGTCATCGAACGTACTCACGGACTCTCATGCCCTAATTGCCATGCCTTAATTCGTATTTAAATATACATAATGATATATGACGATAAAATGATTAACATATCCTTCCTCTCCGCCTCTCCTCGGCCTCCCAGGAGCTTTAGTGATATGTAAATTAGAGTGAGAATTGTCGACAATACACCACCTCCAAATGGCTTTGAGCCTGATAAGCAGCAAGCAAGAGACCGTCTAAAATCTCACTTATAATCTATCTTGCATCTCAGAATAATTAAATTCAGGTCATCTTTAAGTATATAGAGTTATAGGTACTTAATACTTTTATTATTAATAAACCTAGTCGCTAGGCGACCGAGCTTGCCACGATTTTACCAAGATATAAGACCTAGCTAGATCGATTTTTGCGTCTCCGAATCGCGACGAGTGTACCTAATAACAAATGAAAAAAATAAGTTAACGTCTTTTGGTGCTCCGCGTTAACTGTACATCAGTGTATGTATTATATTGTGGTGGTTAAAATAAGCTGTTCACATACCTACCAAAATACCTAATTTTTTTATTGCGAAATCTGGTAAAATAGACTTAGTGGCAAATAGGTCTGTTTAAATTCAATCTATTTAAAACGCCGATTGTTCTTAACAACTCATACTTGGTAAGTATATAATTTTTCAACCACTTTCTTTTTGTATTCGATTGAGCTGATATTTGTCATACTTATGTAAGCTTGGTGACAGTAATTGATTGAATCAGGCGTTGCTTTGCGGAAGACCATGGTAACTTACATGCTTATATTACAACAAACCACCATCAATAATGACAAAACCTCTGTATGTGTGTCGCTTCTTCTTCGAAAAATCACCAGGCTAGCAGTCTGTGTTGGTTGCGACTGAGCAAAACCTCGTGGATAGCGCAATATTATGGCACCACTGGCACTGAGCTGATTTGATGCTGGAAACAGAAGATGGTCGAACCAACTCCTGATTTACACAAGTTAATCTTTCGTTTCGGGTCACTGGAGCCTTCAACAACTAGGTAAGCGTTCTACTCCTTGACGTTGCACTAGTGTATGATATGGGCATATCTTCATAGTTCCAGTTGAAGAACTATGAGCATTCATACTGGAACTGTAACCCCCTACAGAGACTGCCACAATGACCGGTCCTTCACCACCCGCAACCAGCGGATTCCCGTGAGCTAATACCAGGTCATAAAGTAGTTTCTGTGGTTTTGGCGGTGTCACCCTAAAACGACACATTAACTTACGTAAATTTATCCGAGTTACAAAAAAAGTCCAAACTGTGCCTACCAAAATTTTTATGTTACTTTTATTCGCATAAGGATAGTCTCTCATAGGTATCATTCACTAAAAGGTTCTTACACGCGAATTCAAAAATCATTTTAGGATTTTGCAATCATAGGCAAGAAATTGTTATACAATGTTCGTATATATTTTTCGCCTAATTACCCACTAACCTTCCCCGGGTTCATATTGTAACCGAGCCGACCGAAGCACAAAAGAAAACACAGTTAATCATATAGCTCCTCATGTCACAATAATGTTGTTAAAGGAAATTAGTAGACCGCACCTATTCTGTAACGAAACGTTTGGCTGCAACGTTACCAAGACTAGTAAACTGAATTGGTTTTGAGCTTTTTAGGGTTCCTTAGTCAACAAGGAACCCGTATTCGTCTGTCCGTCTGCGGCTTAGCTCAGTGACCCTTCTACTAGAAAGCTGTAATTTGGCATGGGTATATAGTTAAATTGATTACGCCCACAAAATAGTAGTTTTTTAAGGTATCTCCCCTACACGTAAAGTGGGGATGTAATTATTTTTCTCGGTACCTAAACCTATGGTGTGGGTTATCGTTGGATAGCTCGTTCAAAAATATGATGAGTTAGGTAATAAAAACCGTTGATCAACTTAGTGGTCGAATTATGTGATATTTATTGGGCTCTAAAGCCCAAATTTTTGTTAGAGATGTGTCCCCACCTCCTGTTAAATTCCTGCTACTGGGAATGTGAAAAAAACGTGGCAGTAGTAAATATAACGAATTTAAAATAAATACCATCACGGCTAAGTAAGGTAACGGCGCCTATTACCGGGGGTATCAAATTCGGCTACCATTACCGCGGCATTTTCAAATACGCATTTTAAAAGCAAACCGTTGGATTTACAATAAAACATACTTTACACAAATTAAGCCTAATTTAGTTGACTAACAGTCCTGTTTACGCAAATGTGTGTGAATGAAATAACAAGCACGCAATCCGTCAGTTTCTGCGACGGCGGCGTAGGAAGAGGTTGTGTCATACAAACGCATGGCGTCACTGGTAAGTATACCCGAATCTTATTTATTATTTCATGCAATACCTATGACAATTGAACAAATGCTATGGATTTTAAATGGTTATCTATAGTTTTCTGCACAACTTTCGCGTACTCGTTATATATTTTTTGGAAATTCATTTAAAATGGAATATAAAATACAGCGGTGATAGACGCCATTTTTAGTAAGGTAAACTAATACCGTGGCATACCACGGTAATAGTTAAGTCGGCGATTTGCTTCTTTGTGCTTTATCTTTTTTATATGTCATCGATTATAAAATCTCTTACAGCTATTCGAATCTTGATCTATTGACGCTTTTAAAGAACTATTTCCGTGGTATGGAAAGTATCCAACAAACCTTAATTTTTAACCAAAACTTTAGTACTGAATCTGCAGTTTCTATGGAAACCCTTATTTTGTCATGTCGTTTAAATATTGTAATAATTAACTATATTTACTTACCAGTTATGTGATTTTGGTTTTATATCAAGCTTGTAATATGTATGTTTGATTTGTAATGAAAATACAATTGTATCCTAAAGTTTTTATGGATCGGAATTAGATTTTACAAAATTCCAAATTAAGTCTATTACCGATGGTAAGATCCCACAACAATCGGTAATAGTAACTATGGGATTTTTTTACCGACCCATTCAATATTTGTTTGGGTCGGTAATAGGTTAAAAAGAAGTATCTATTACCGAGTGACATTTTAGTTTTCTCTTAAAATAAATCACATCTAGGGTTCCGTTCGTACAATTTCATTTGATAAAATTGATTTCTCTGGTTCGTATTATTAAGATGTATGGTGAACGGAGATAATAACATATCCCAGCAAAATTTGTAAATTAAATAAAGTCCTAAAACATTCAAACAACCCGGAAACGACACATAAGTATAGATAAAGGTGTTACTTACCTACACAAAACGCAAAATTTATTATATAATATTGTTTTCGAGTCATTTAGCCTGTTAGTATGCTCAGTATTGTACTTATTAGGTTTTTTATAATACCCCGTATTTTATTTATTTAATCTTTGAATACAAAATACCGAATCCATAGTATAATGTAATGTAACTGTGATTTAATAAAATAGTAGTTATTCTTATAACCAGTGGACATCATTTTGTTGATTTAAGTATGTTTTATGTTTTCTTTATTTTTATATAGTACGGAACCAAAGTCATGAATATTATTTTAACCCTCGATATTGGGTGCCGAATTGTGTATCAGGTGACTATTACCGATGGTAGAAAATTGCTGCTTTTTGTACCCTCGGTAATAAAAGCTAATTTCGCGGTAATAGAATCACATCCCATCCATTACCACGGTAATAGAAGATTCTCCTTTCGTGGTTTCAATAATTATTTTATCAAATATAATAAACTAAAATTGGTTCAAAAAGTTACGACTCTGAAAGTTAAATAAACATTCTTCAATAAAAAAAATAATCTTGGACGTTAAGGAGCTTTCATACCCATGATTTTTTATAATCATTTGAAAACTATCTCGCGTACCACGGTAATAGGCGCCGTTACCTTAGACATTACTAGTTACCGAGTAATAGTCGACTAACTTAAAATGTACTTGAAAAGGCCAATTTTCTTACGATTTCAGCCGATGAAATCGCACCATTTACTTGGCGCGTGTTGGTGTAACATAGAGCGGTAACTACGGAAACCTACACTCACTTAGCCGGGTTTTTTACAAGGTGGTTAGATGCCGTGTATATTTTTTAGGGCTTAGGGCGCTTGTAGCGTTTATCTTCGTAGTTGAGCCGTTATTGTCTAAAACATTGACAGCGCTCGAATATTCGCGCCATAAATCAAAAACCTGTTTACCATTGAATTGCCGACAAACATTTAATCGAATATTAAATTTCAAATACAACGTTTCAAGTATTTTCATTTCATCGACGAGTCATTGCGTCGAGGACTCGATACCAGGTAATTTGAACCGAGGTCTTTTAATTGGTAGTTGACTTATTTCAATCAAGTTCATGTCATGGCTTTTCATTTCGGGTTTTTTTAATTCATTTTTTTACATGTAATAATATTTATTCCGCATAAAATTATTTGGGATCTATATCTCAAGGTTCCCCCTGTTTTGGCATAACTTTTTTAGTAAGAATTCTATTTGGCATAATCTATGTACGCTTATATAACTCTGCGCATAAACTGCTTTGGCAGAATCGAGATTAGAATAGTTCGATTACGCCGAATTTCAGTAGTCCGAATATTATTTGTAAAGAAAGTAAGAAAGATTTTGATGCTCCTATTTATATTGCCAATTATTTTCACCTAACCTAACCTAAATTAGACCGAATATGCCAAGCCTGTTATGCGAAAAACGTTTCGGACTATTAAAGTTATACCAAATAGAGGGATATATCTGCCCATATCTGAATCCCTAAAGTTTTAACCTATTTTTGCCATGCAGCGAGTCAACGTGCACATGTGCAGTAGGACATAAAAAATGTCTTAAAGTAAAACGTCGAAGAAATGAATTGCAATATTTTGTAGTTGTGTCAATTAAGATAATTTGAAACAAATCAGCGATTAAGTAATATTCGTTAAGTAGTATTTCTGCGTAGTCAGATAAATTTATATAATTAGTAGTTGAAATAAAATAGTTTCAAGTTTCTTTATTTGACCAAGTAACAACATAACGTTACATCTAGCACGTCCTGATACATAATACATTCCTCTTAATTAAATCATGCATTTATAAAATAGGATACGATACCAATTTCGAAAAATAACGCCAAACAATATTTCTAGTACTAAAGTATCGATTAATCGTTGTCGATGAAATAACATTCGATGAAAAGACAAATCCAGGGTACAGGTCGACACACGTAAAAAGAGCCCTGGCGGCCATACTTTTTATATGGCCGCCAGGTCGACCTGTACACCTCAAAAACCGTGTCATACCTACTCACAGAACTCCGGGAACCTCACATCTGTTGCGGGGGAGTAAGACTGTCTGTCAATCCTCTTGACATAAGACCTCAACCATTAGCCCAAGCACTTTATTTTCGTTAGTATGGAAAAAAAATGCAAATTTGGAAATAATTCATATCAACAGCTTTTTTGCGTGTAACTGATATATTATCACTTTAGTAATTACGTAGACTCAAAATCCACCAAAATATTAGTCATCAAAAAAATCGATTTTAACCAATTCCTGAAAAAAGAGGAAAAATATTAATAGATATTTTAATTTTTGTTTTGGTTAATTTACAGGAGCTCTTCATGAATAATAAATAAATCACACAAAAAACAATGGATGTGTCATTTATTTTTATATATTTACTTCCCGATGGAAATTTTGGTGGATTCTTGGATAAGGCATCTTAGAATAACGTTTTAAAATTAAACAAACAAAAAAAACGCTGTTATAAATTAATGTTTGAAAAAAACGTAATTTCCCTGTGGTACATTTTTTGTATTTGATTTGTATATATTGCAAACTACGTAGTTTACAATCACTTTCATAATTCGTAACATTAACTTTAGTAAAACCAGTCAGCATTAATATAAGTTTTAATTGGTCAGTCTGTTACCTTGTTGAAAATGCTTATATCCAATTATTAAGTAACTTGAACTGAAATCTGTAAAATTTTAATTATATGCCTTCTGTTCCTATCTGTCTACAAAATAATGGTAACTTCTAAGAAATCGCGATTAGGTAGGTACAGTACAAAATTTAACTAAGTAGGTACCTTTTTCGCTCTTATCTTAGATAAAAAAGTTACGTTTTTAAGTTTCAATTACAGTTCTTTCCTCAATGTTTATCTGTTTAAAAATGACACACACCGTGCTGAGTTCTCATAAATTCACCTGTGCCGGTCATGCCAAGTCTGTGCGACGGCTGGCAAATGGTAACACCTGTCAAAACCAAGTAGAAAACAGAATAACAAAAACACTCCTTAGAAATTGTTTAAGCGTTAGCTGCCAAGTCGAGTCTGAGCAACTTACGTCTCATTCGCACTGTGAAAATTAGCAACAATAGGGTAGATTTTCTGGTAACATGTCCTGTTGCAGCTGCAGCGTTAGGCGTGAACTATACAGAGACGAAGTAAGGCGAAGGCGCGGCGCAGGCGTAGAACGGATACGGCACGGACGCGAATAAAGTTATATAGAAGAGTTATATAAAAATTTGGATCTGTAGCAATGCAATAAGTATTCTATTAACCTTTTTGTAAGAGGCAGTTTTCGATACTCAGGTTCATACAGCGCCTTAAGAACACGTTTCGAAGCGGCATCAATAAGGCTAGCATCACCTGACGCCTGTCTGTATAATTCACGCCTTAGTTGGGTCTGTAATCCCCACAAACTCAACCATCATAATATTTCTTTGTGTTCCCAGAATCAGGGAACTCTCAAGCACCAGTATTTATGTTGCCAACTCATCACGGCGTAATACCGCTGTCGCTGTATCTAGACCACGTCCTTGGCAGACATTCGAACCTCTAATCGCCGATCTTCGGAGATCAAACGATATGTTCGATATTCTCTTAATATAGACTGTCGGGAGCAAACGTGTTTTAATTCGAATGGTTTTATTTGTTCAATTTACTTGCGCATTGTATTTTTTTATTCGAGTATTTCTAATAAAAATAAATATGTTGATTCATTTTTAAGTAAAACAGTAAAGGGACTTAGGAACGTACTCCATTAAAGTATTTAAAGCTAGTAAAGTTGGGTCAAATCCAAATCAGCAACAAAAATAAGCGTGTGTCCTGAGCGATAACTATTTTAGTTAACAGTTTAGGTACACATAAATTATGTTCCAATCTTAATTGTAATGTAAGTATTCGAGATTACAGTCACAAGTCATCAACAAGGTTAGATTAACACGAAGAGAGAATTAAGAAGAAGACTGAACACGAACTATATATGCGTTTTTTTTTGTTGATCCATTTAGACGTAATCGAAAGTAAAATAAATGATAGAGCTTCCTATCTTGTTTTTTGGTATTCATGGGTAGACTATTCTTAAAATGAGTACCTACACTTCATAACTCCGAAGAGTCATTTGACCGAAAGCATATTTTATTCGAATTTTATAATTCCGGAAACCATTTTCCGCTGTTCTTTTTTAATCTTTCGGTATAGACTACTAACCTAACCTATTTAGGTATGTATTTCATTTAATAATCTGCGTCCACATTTTCGGTATAAGTAAATGACGTTCGGAATTTTGTAATTTCGGAAAAAATACTCTCGGACAAATTACATCCGAATTTGTGTGTGTTCCTGTGTGTTCTTAAAATATGTCAAGATGAGGAAGAGAAAATGTTTATTTTTATATAATTTTTATTCATATTTTATACATTCCAGACCATTTTAAAACACATTTTTCAATTGTTAACTTTCTTGGTCTATTTCTTGTTCATCTGCTCCCTGAACGACTTTACAAAGGCCACTATGTTTGTACTGTGCTATAATCAGTAACTGTATTTATAATTTATTGTATATAATGTGCTAGTATTATTTATTATTATTCACTTGTCTATCGAATTAGGTAATAAGACTGTAATGATAGATTTAAGTTTTTGCTTAAATAAATAAATAAAATAAAAAAAAACTACATATTTGCACGCTTGCATGCAAGCTAGATACAAAATGACCAATTCAATTCAATTCAATTTATTTATGACCATGTTATATTTAAACATCCCTGTACCGTATCTATGCAAATAAATTATTTCATTTTCATTAACACATTCCTCTTTTCACGACCAGACAACCTTTTTGCAGACAACCTTATTGCAAAACTTACTAACCCGCTCAAAATAAAATTGTATCAAAAAAATACGTACCTAACCAGATGGAGAAAATTATATTTCTTATTTGTAGTAGTACCTTTCCATTTGGGAATAAACATTGGGATATATTACTAATTTGATACTCACGAAAGGGTCGAAAGCAAGTGCTTTCCAAATTAACAGTATGTTTTGTGAGACAACATTTCCTTTTATTCATTTTCTGCGACTAGTCTCGCAGGATATACTCGTAATATTATTTGTTATGAGAAATTCACTTGAGTGGAATTTTCATGGAACATTCTCAACTCCACGTATTTGGTCGTGTGCTCTTGAAACCTCACCTGAACAGGTTTTTGTGAATGTGTGTCAGTTTGCTATTGTTTTAATTGGTACAACACGATGTTTATCTTAATTAGTACTGGAAGCGAGGGCGCCCTTAGAAACGTGTAGCAAACAAAATACAAATGTAAACGCTTCTCATCAAGTGATTGTTCCTTAATGTGCTTTTTCGCGTATCAAATCGACATCCTCACCGATAATCCGTGTAGGTACTTCTTTTATTTCTTAACGATTTAATATGTACGCCTATATTCTCACTACCAACAAGCCTACAAAGGTCGTTAAATAAAATAATAAATAAATAAACAAATATTTGGGGACAATCTTACACAAATCGATTTAGTCCCAAACTAAGCAAAGCTTGTACTATGGGTACTAGACGACGATATCCATACTTAAATAGAGAAATAAATACTTAAATACATAGAAAACATCCAAATAATTAAATGGTAGCGGTTTCTGTTTAGCCCTGCGCTTGACTGGTAGAGAATGCCTTGAGGCATTAAGTACTTTTGGTCTGTGCAATAAATTAAAAAAAATATATTATCAGCGTGATGCTGAGACAAGACAGTACTAGTCTAGTTTTTATATCTTAAAGACGTTTGCACATTGGCAATTAACCACACCAGCCCTTTTTTACGTACATCATCAAATTCATCAACAAACACATCGCCTAAATGTGTGCGTGCGACGTTGGGATAAATTTGCAGCGCGTTATACTACTATATAATATCAAAATGTCGTAACACACTGTAAGATTCTTAAAGAGATACAACTTTCAGGTATGGTGGAATGACGGGGCGTCGGCGTGCGCACGCGTCGATCGATACGCTTTTGTTTCATTTGTTAGGTGTAATACTTATTTGGTTAGATATGAGTAGCGTTTCAGTGAAGGAGTGAGGAAACCTGCAGCATACATCTGCGAACAAACTCAAAGCGGTATGTGAACCCAACCCTTAACTAGTAGGCCACCCAGCGTGACCATCCCTCTCAAGGACTGATGATGATGAAAAGTGATGTGGGTATAACTGCAAAACTTTATCTCCCAAATAGAATGTCATCTCTTAAGTCCAAACCTATACCGGAACTCATAGAATTCTAGGCCCACATAAAAAATACACAATTTCTATGACATCAGGAGAGTAAAAAAGGTAGCCCGCCATCGGCCAGAAAATAATCTGACGGCAAGCTCGACTCAGCCCACTGCAAGATGTTTTTATGTTTTTTAGTTCAATTATATGTAGGTGGAAAAAAAAAATTGCAACCTCTTCATTTGCGCCTCGTCTCTACCGAATGATGCATTGTACTATTATTATTCACATTATTTTGATTAAAGCTTGTATCATAAAACACTGCCCGCATCCCCTAGGAATAATAAATTTAATATACTTCCAAAGCTGATAGTTAAATCCCCCGTTCATCCAAAATTTAATCAAAATATGAAGCCTAAGTTTCATGCAGAATTAATTTATACCTACGTGGTTGAAAACATTGATTTATAATTAAACAAGCTATTCTTGTTTAATTGCGGTTCTTTCGAATCATTATATTGACATGAAACATTTATTTTCTAAAGTATATACAAGATGATAACTATAACATTAACTAAATTAAATTAAAGCTAAGTTAAATCTAAAAAAGGCCCTCAAGGCATTGTACCGAGGATGCTGGCGGCATTTCCTCGCTGAATTGCAATGCTGATGCGTTGCGCGAGAAAACCGCCAGCTCTATATCAAAATCTATCTCAATATACAAAATCTATCTGATTCCGCAAATTGAACAATATAAGACGTTCAAGTATAGCTTGAGAAAACAAACAATTTCCTAAAAATATCGACGACATTACTGTGACTTAGGAAAGGTTCAGAGATCCAAAACCTTTCTTTATTCCATCCACATTACTCAGCTGTAATAACCGTTACGGTAATGCGATATAGGGATCTAATTCGAGACGCTTGCGTGCCGCGGCCACGTTAATCTGCTGCGCGACGTAATGACGCGCCATTGCCGCGCTGGGATACACGCTGATCCACAAACTTTATAATCGCGTGTATCCTGTTCCCCTCACTCTCCAGTTCGTGAAAGAGCGAGAAACAGGGACAACACTACAGAAACACGGATATTTTATTTTGAAAGTCCACGCTCAGGCGCGAACGCCGCTGCGTGATACACTTGAATCGCAGTTGGGATCCGATTCATTGAGTTTCTTTTGTTTATAAGCTTATGGACCGTTGCGTTAACGAACAGTGTTGTAGGCCGGTACCGACACGTTATATAGATATACATATTAATCTTCATATATGTATAGTTAAGATGTTGCTCAATTAATTGACCGAGTCAAACTGATACTAGCAGTGTTAAAAATAGTAATTTTCTATTTACTTTGCCGTATTCTAACAAAAATAATATTACATTTTCCTACGAACGAACTATTTCCTACCTGTAGAAGTAGATCAATAATGATCACATTACTGAACGATCCCTTCAAAGGTCTCTTACCTCCTAATCCTCTGAGAATGTCGCACTTAATGTTACAAATCGGCTAGTCACATAATGTATTTAGTCGCACATGCCATGCCGCGTAATCGACAATGCCAGTGTCTCTGCCTACTCAGTGCTAGAGATCCCGACATAAATCCTCCAAGTAAAGACAAATTACTCGACCTTTTTTTCCTTTTGAGTCCCGTAGGATAACGGGTACCTACAAATCCCTACTATCGTGCCATTTAATGGAATGATTTTATTACTAATCTCCGTATGTATGGGACCGATTACCTTCGATAGGCGGGTCTTTGTATTTTAATTTAAACGTCTTAATGGTAAATCTTGGAATGGATTACGACTCTGACAAAAGGCTCTCTATTTCTGAAATTCCTCCGAGACTAGAGGATTTCTTGTAAGCAAAATATTTAAATAAAAACAAAGAATTTGATAGTATTTACGAATTTATTAACGATAATATTTATATCTCTAAAAGTCTCATTTCAAAAACACATTGACGAGTATTACGTATACCTATGTTTTAAATAAAGCACTAATTTAAACGGGCAAAAAAATAACGTTACTAAAATTGTACGTCGTAAATAAGTCTTTTGCTAATTTTGTTCTAAAACTCTGAACAAAACGGGCTATAAACGTTTAGGTAGGCAAGGAACACACCCTTCATAACTTTAAAATTATGAGGAACTCATGAGAATAATAAATATTCGTTGCTTAAGTGTTACGTTTACGGCAACGTTGGGAATATTAATAAGCAAGATGTTGTGCTTGAATTTGTACTTAAAGGGTTGATTCTAGAAGCAATTTCAGAATATACTCTCTAAAAGTTTCTAGTATCCACCCTGAGATAAAAACTAAGCTTTTCTTACACAAATCAAATATCAAGCAGGAACATCGTGTATCTTTTTAAATGTGCGTTAGGTTAGGATACAACACTATACATTTTTGAAGATAAAAAATACAGTTGATATGTCCTACAGCTTCTTACAAAAGTTACGCAATTGCTCTGCTGCTGGCGCATTAACCTAATGGCGACACAATTAAGCACCACAATCATCCACCAACGAAAGAAATTAATCTAAGCTACAAAGTTTTAAAGTGATACAAAGTAGTTGTAGAGGACACAATAACCCCGTGGCATTCAGCATGCGAACATTAAGGATTAGCCAAACACAAGTAAGCTGTTAATGCTTTGCTACACAAGCCTACACCGCGAGTACAACCAAATTGCCCACCGAAGCATGACCGCGCACGCAGCCGTAAGATCCGAAGTTAAACTATCCCATTTTGGTAGTGCATGCAGTAAGCGCATAAATTACAATGGAAATAAATACACATATAAATGTCGTCGCCGGTACTATTTTAGCAGTTTTGCAGGGCGATACGATCATGCGATTTATGAATCCATTGTCTGGGCGCGGAGCAACTATTCTCATTAGTGTCCGGCAGTAGCGCGTTATGGTGGGGCTTCGTATGAACGATTTTAAGGTTCCGCTTTTGGACAGTGTCTTGCTAAACGAGGGTCCACTCTTTGCCAAATAAACAGTATTAAGGAAGAACTATAGGATTTCCACGGTGGCTGACTATGCACATATTGCTTCTGCCTGGCGTCGTCTTTCAGTATGTCCATTGTTTGGTTTCATATTTTTTCCACACTTTTGTTAGATGACAGAAAACAAATTTCTGGCAAAAAAATATTTTTGGTACAAGCTTTTATTGCCGACTGTACTTTTCTGTATACCATCATAAACTAATACTCATTGAGACGATTCTAACTAGCCCAAACTCAACGAGGTTAAGTACTGAATACCATGGCCATCAGCTCGATGGTACCATAATATTGAATTGTCATTCAAACTATACTTACACCCAAAATTTCAGCTCAATCGGTCTTCGGGAAGTGGATCAAATTTAACTTGCAAGATTTGATTACAGACAGACAGACAGACAGACAACGGGTGACAGGTGAAACTAAATAAAATCTTGTAATAACATAATTGAGGGACATGCCCAGATTGAAGTTCTAATTTGTCTTTTCGGTAGTGATAGTTTAGGGTCGGTATTTGACTTACGAATGTGATGTTTTATGTCACTTTATTTTGTCATATCATATGATAAATGAGAGACATGAATCTGGCGATATCCCAAGATTATTTCACATTTTGTATGTCGAATTTATTTCACCGTATGGCGTGTTACGTACGTTTCATACAATCACTCTCTGTACTAGAAAGGTTGTTTCCCCTAGAGGAAAGTCAAATACTGGCCCTTGACTTTGGAGTACATTTGCAAAACCGAAACTTGTGTTAAGACCGCTATTATAATTAAACGGCTATCATAAGACTGCAGGGACCTATACCACAAAACTTTACAAGCGTACAATTTGACAAAAGTGACCACTTTTTCTATGGAAAATTGTACAATTTTGTCAAATTGTAGACTTGTGAAGTCTTGTGGTATAGATAGGAGCTGGGTGTCCTTAATTTTCAGGAAAAATGGGTAATTTTGTTTGTGTTTCGTTTCAATTTTAATCTATTATTTGTTGACCAAAAAGGCATTAATGTGAATTTATTGATATTCACGGAACCCTTAACTGAAAATGGAGAACCAGCTGGAAGAAGATTGAAAATGGCAATGCAAATTGCAGTAAGTGCTAACATTTTATGCTTTACACTCCAATTTTTTTATTTTTTCACCACCTGCTTAACCTAAGATTAACCTAACCAAAAGAAAATAAAAATAATATTACGTAGGGTCTTAGATATATTTTTCCTGCCTCCTCAATTGTACTGAAACAAATAAGTGATATAAAACCGAATAAGTGCGGGTCGGACTCGCCAATCGAGGGTTCCACACTTAATTACAAATGTATCTTTTGAAGATTGTTCCCTGTAGGTACTTGTAGTTATAAGACAATATTACTTGCCAAATTTCATAGTTCTAGGTCAACAGAAAGTACCCTTAGAAATTTGATACCCTTTGAGTGTCGAAATATACGTTTTTGCAGCATAAATTGAACTCGACACCTCCACGCGTTCCCGAGATAAAGGGTCTTGACAGCCAGACACGGACAACTGACCGAAGTGATCCTATAAGGGTTCCGTTTTGTTTCCTTTGAGGTACCGAACCCTAAAAACCATACAGTACTCAATGAAACCGACTTGAATGATGCCATCAACGTATCTAGTAATTGTTGGGCGCTACTTTTATTGATATTTTTCATCCAAATTTATCTTCACCTCAACAATTAATTTGAGAACATGGGATCCCTTTTTGAAAATAATCCGATTTTAGAAAATAATCCGTATGCGTAATATGTATAAAAGTAAAACTATAAGAGTATGTGGCGAGGAGGATGAGACTATGGAACACTTACTGTGTGAATGGCATGCCCTTGCCAGACAAAGAATGAATTACTTTGGTAACGGCTATCCGCAACCAAAGGAATTCAAGGTACTTCCGCTGAGCTGCATCATCCGCTATGTGGAAATGGTGGAGCGAAGTTGGGAGTAGACATAAGGAGAGGGTAGATGCACAAATGATCCCACTGGGTCGAAGTGCTTCCGAAAGGGCCCTCATCTAGATAAGATAAGATGGGATAAGATAAAACTATAAGAGAAGTCGAGGAGTATAAACATTCTTTTTCGCAAAATATTATCCACACAAATTTTATAATATGGCTAGCTCACTTCTATTTCTAAATATTTTGAAGCTGGAGCTTAGTTACAATTACAGGCAATTTTTAAAGTCATTTTTAAGTCAGTTAATCTTTACATTACAGACATATGCATTGGTATATCCATCATTGCGGTCTTGCTGAAATAATTTTTAAATGAAAAATGCTGTACAAAATTTCAAACAGTAGGGGTATCTTCATATAGCCTTGCTAGAGGAAAGCAGCTTTTTTATTGGCTTATATTATTTTCGCGGCGACAGAAAAATTAAAGAGCAGCAAACTATTTGCAACTAAAATATTAACTTGTCAGCGATTAAATATTTTGGCAATCATTTATATTAAATGAGCTTTAAACTAAGGATATTTTAAAATTCAAATAATGGCAGCTACTTTAAGGTAGCAGAAATAATAAACAAGATTACTGAAATCATAGGCGAGGTACTATAAATAATGACTTGGCGACTAATATTAGCAGAAGGATAACAAACTTTATATGAGTGGCAACTATACAGGTCTCCATCTAAAAAAGCATTTTGGGCTTTGATTTGCTGGCAGCTTAAATATTAAAATGGGTACTTGTCACGTTACGTGGACTTACAAACCTTTTTGGAAGCCCACGTAACAAGTATGAAAGCTAAATACAAATTACAAAAGAAAAGTTAGGGTCGAGGTTCTTTATTAAGAGAGTTTCTTGACAAGCAAACAGTAGTACCTAGTTACCAGGACACGTGTTGGTTAAATTAGAAAAGAGTTAAACGGAACCAGTGGGATCCCCAGGAAGTCGCGCCGTAGGATGTGAGGGATCAGCAGGTAGAAATGGGAGGCCGGAGGCGTGCGTAGCAGCGCGTGCGAGGAGTAAGCGTACGGGCGTACCGTCAGGGTATAAGCCTCCGCCAGGCGTTCGGTAGGGGCGCGTGTAGCGCGGCAGTCGACAACCAGGCGCGTAGTAGGGCGCGAGCAGTAGGTAGGCGCGTAGTAAGGCGCGTGCAGCAGATAGGAACGTCCCGTAGGGCGCGAGCAGTAGGTAGGCGCGTAGTAGGGCGCGTGCAGCAGATAGGAACGTCCCGCAGGGCGTGAGCAGTGGCCGGCGCGCAGCAGGACGCGTGCAGCAGGGCGCCCTCCAAGCCAAACGCTCGGGAGGAGCTCAGCTGGGCCGTTCCGAAGGGTGGTGTGCAGATGCGGCGCTTCGGGAGGCAGGTGCCCCTCCCTTCACCCCTGCCTGCCTTTCGGGAGCCCCTCAAAGGCAGTCGTCCAGCAGGGACGCCTTTCTTAGTTGAACTGACGGCCGACGAGTAGGTTTAGGGACCCTCTTGAGTTGCGGGGCCGGCTGTGACCCCGCAACGGATCTGTTCTGTACTTCTTGTTTGGAAGTCGAAGGTAAACTCCTTTAATACAGCGGCTGTATTGGCTTTTATACCCAAGGGATCCCATGTTCTAGAATTACATATTATAATTTCATATTTCAAAAATTACAAGCTACCAGGGTTTCATAAGTACCTAAAAGTATACAGACTTAGCCGAAAAGTATAAAACCTAACCATTATGGTAGTGAAAATGACTATTTAGAAGAACACAACGTTGTTGACAGATTGTCAACAGAAAATAACAAACGTATTTATTATTTTTAAGAATTTCAGGAATAGGGAAAATATAGGATTAAATACGGTTCAAATGAACAGAAACCTATAATAAAAGTAATCCTAAGGTGCACGATATCAAAAGCAGTGTACAGAAGTATACCCTTTCTTAGAAGTTGGGGTTACAAGAACCAAGAGAGTGAATCAATGATGTAAAGAAGGCCTAAAAAGACGTAAGATGGCAATTGCAAGGTCTTGCATTAACTGATGTGACCTACAGGTGCAACGCAGATAAAGGTAAATGCTACATACTATATAAAAGTAATGGGGAGTTATGTTTTAGTTTTTGAAACCATAATTTAATGAAAACGGCGATAAGCCGCGGATAGGTTAGAAGACGGAAGCGGGAGCTTTGCTCCCGCTTCCGTCTTCGCGGTTATTTTTTTTATAATAGAGCGGAAAAACCAGCAAATTAACAAAGATGAATCCGAATGCATGTTTAGTATGGCGTTTAAATATTATTTATAAGGGCCAAAATTATTATTTATACATGC
The DNA here is from genome assembly GCA_945867215.1 of Epinotia demarniana. Lineage (NCBI taxonomy): Eukaryota > Metazoa > Arthropoda > Insecta > Lepidoptera > Tortricidae > Epinotia > Epinotia demarniana. The sequence goes on from OX244274.1 coordinate 8,877,053, forward strand.
AATTTTCAACTTTGATTAAAGCTCTTAAAGTGTCGCACAAAGTATTGTTTTTATGACCTTGATTTATTTTATATGCAATCTCCATTGAACAATTAGAGTAGGCCATTTTCAACTTTTTATCCGCTGTCATGTTTCCGCTTAATTAGTTAATTCAGTCGCCAAAACAATAACTCGATGCTAGTTTGTATTGAAACAAAGCCGAAAATTGATGACTTAGCTGCTACTTTTTACTTTATACTAGTCTCCGCAATTAGTCGCCAACTTATTATTTTTGCTACCCCCTTTAATTTTTTATAAATCCCTAAATCAGATTAATTTGTCGCCGCGTTAAATACATGCCTTTTTTATTGATTTAAAAATGAAGAACAGGTATTGAGCTGGATCACTAGAACTTAGATTATTTATCCTGTTTTTTTTTTAATTTTATTAGTACCTATGTTTTAGTTTATATACAAATATTATAAAGGCCTAATTACGAGGAAGACCTTCAAGAGTATTAAAATAGTGCTTAATTAGCTTGAGAAACATAAATACCAAAGGCAAACCAACATATGAATTGTATTTTATCGCCTCTCACTGGTCTGCAGACTCGTCCTCAAGACGAGTTCTTATATTACGTCTGTGCAAATTCGCATGATTAACTGATGTTACTGGCGTAGCACAAACTGCATTACCAAAAATGCACCCGACAGCCAAAACCGAAACACAACACCGCACCATTTGGACCACGTGAACCATTCATCGCCTTAATAGCGACAGGCGGAAGGTAGCGGAGAGTTATGACGTCACATAACGTGCTAATGACGTCATAACTGCATTGCCCCGGGCGCCGTTGACTTGCCTGCAATGGATGCAATGCAATTTGCTAAGCAGATCCCGTTCGCAACTCATTTTAACTGGTTTTACACTCTACGTGAGGGGACTATTAACTTCTAGCTCTGTTTACAAGATTGCTTTGTATCCTAGTGGCAACGTGGGTTTGTAATGGTCTACTAGTTTAGAGGGATTTGCAACGGGTCGGTACGGGTTGTAATCAAGGCTTGTGTGCGAAATATACTCACCTTTCTCTAAAACATTGTTACTCGTAGTAATAAGAATAAAATGAGAAATGACTATTCTTCACGAAGTGCTCGTTGCCAATAAAACCTTTCGATTAAGCGCCTTTAAACATTATGAAATATTATATTATGTCAATGATACTGAAATTAACGATCATACATCTACACACTAAGGCCGGAATCAACCAAACACGAATTCGATTTTATCCAATGTTAGTCCATACAATTTTGATTCAAATATAGTCCTTATTTCTTTTTGACCAGCTTTAGGCGTACAGTCGATGAAATAAAATAAACAACAGACTTTACTAACTAAAAGTCCGTTATTTACTAAAGTAAAAAATTTAGTAATTTATGTACGGTAAAAATAAGAACTCGCAATGAAGTTATTAGTCTCAATACAACCTATAAAAGCCCTTTGTAAAGATTCAACATATCCAGACAGTGGACCTGGATTGGTCAAACACAAAAGCTGGATGTACCAAAGGCCGAAACTCGAGCTGTATAAAGTGGTGTTCACGATGTCCTATAATTACAAGCAAACAAGATTAAAGCGACTGGACATTGATCACGTTGTAAACAATTAACGTGATTACTTGATCAGTGGTAGCCCTCAGAGAAAATCTTCACTAAGTCACTTTACAAGGTGTTTTGATCACATTGTTCAGTAATATGGACGAACCATAGATGATGGACCTTAAAAATCCAAAAAGTAGGTTTTGGCCGGCCAATAAAAAAGATCCTCAGTATCATAAGTGTCAAATTAATTATGCAAACAGCCTAAAACTATATATAAAAGAATTAATATAAAACTTATCAATACAGTGCTCTTGAGCCGAGAACGGAGTTTCAGAGGAGCGCTGCTCCAACGTTACGGCAACGAAGACGGCAGTCCATTTTGATTGAGGTTTAGTATAAGAAGAACCCTACAAGTTGCCCACAAGCCACCATTTGTACCGTGGCTTTCTTCCACAATTATATATACTCCACAATGACTATCATCACCATCATCAGCCTGTATACGTCCCATGCTGAGCACAGGCCTCCTATCGTAGGAAATTGTGTAGGTACCTATATCGAACATTTCGGCATCAAAATATGCAGCATAAATGGTGGATATTTTATTGCTTGCAATTAGAAAGAAATTAATAACCTAGACTTTGTATTTCCTCAATATAGAATTAGTACAAAAAGATGTTAAACCTTAAATTTTTCTAGTCTAACTAGTTGAGCTGAAGACCAATTCTGTTACGAAGGCTTGTACCTAACTTGTAATAAATACAAGCGGAAGTCTCTTTCTAATAAAGGGAGTTGAAAAGACTTTTCCGCTTGTATCATACCTTCCTTTATACCATTCATTGAAAAAAATGATCAACCAAACTAGTTTTGTTAGTTGAAAGTTTCGTTGTCCAAGTAACTTTAGTTAAATATAAACAACATCAACTATATAAATAACAAACTGATTTTGTTACTGATAACCAGTAGTTCGCAAGTCCCTAGATTACGACCTACTAGTAGCCAAATTTTGGTAACAGTTAACCAATTTCTTTTTTCAGTTTGTCACGGATTTATATATACACCATAATAGAAAAGGGAAATCATAGAAGCAATTGCTTTGAAGATCCTTTTACATTCTATTTGTTTCCAGTATTTAATATTCTAGTATGACAACTACTACTCAGAAAATGAGGGCGAAACCCCGCGACAAAACCAACATTTTGTCATCAAAATTCAATGCTAGGTATTGCAAATACGAGCAACGTACAAATTACTTGCACGTAAGGCAGGCAACCAACAATCGCCAACATTTTCACGATGCTACTAAGAATAATTTCGTTTATAGTTTGGTTTGTTTAATTTAGTAGGGCAGTTTCTGGCGATAATGTGGACACGCTGGACAAAAGCACCAAATTTTTTTCAGGTACTTGTTAGGTCCATAGCTTTAAGTTTTTGATAGGAACCATCTCCTCCGTCGCCCATCTTTAATTTTATGGCGGTCATTTACGTATATCATTAATATCTCGAGTTCTAAATAACGTAGAATCACAATCTTAGTGGCTAAATATACATAATTGGGGTCAAGGAAAACAACTAGATATTTTTTAGAGTCGAGTTCCCAAAGGATATCAAACGGAACCCTGTTCCTAAGCTTCCGCTGTCCATCCGGCTGTCTGCGTATCAGCAATAGCTAGACTGTTCAAATCTTCACAGAAGTTGTTTTTCTATTGCTGCTTTAACATACATTCATAAAAATAAAAATAAATTTAAAATTAAGCAGTTCTCTCATACATGAAACGTAATTTTATTGCCCGCCCATAACAATCGGTATATCTCTAGAACCATAAGATGTAGACACTTGAAATTTCCGCAGGTTATGTATTTACTTCTATAATAACAAGTAATAAAAATATAATAATGTTAATAATTGTTTTTTTATCATAACTGAAACCAACTAAAATAAAGAGATGTTTTACATTTATATGCAGTGTTATATCGGTAAAAATACTTATCTAGTTGAATTCCCTGACCCCAAATATGTACGTATATTTAGACACCAACTTTGTGGTTCTAAGTGTCTTAGAACTCGAGATATTAATATTTAACTATAATTAACATGGCCGCCAAAATAAAAAATGTCCGGCGGAGGAGTTGGTTCCTATCAAAAACTTAAAGCTATCTATATTTAAAGCTAGCTATCGGACCTAACAAGTGCCTGAAAACAAATTGGTGCTTTTGTCCAGCGTGTCCACATTTACGACCATTTGTTCGGACAGTCTGCCCCACTAATTCAGTTTGGAATGTATGTTGATGTCCAACAAAGGTTCACAGGTGAGCTGTACATACTTATTTCAGTATTTTGACACACGAGTACTGGCTCTTTATGTAATAAAATCATAAGTATCATAATAACCAATTAGCAACTAAGCGTAACATACTAAGCAATTACATCTAAATATCTACTTTATCTGTTGAAGATGCGAAAGCATACCTATCTAATTGTTTTATAATAAGTTTAAGTCTTCATCGCTCTGAGACAAATAAAATACAAGTAGACTTTAACAATAAATTTGAAGGTAATCATTGTGATGTCTAACTGTGTCGGTGTAGCATGTAGAATGGAGCTGCGATAGCGCCTTGTATCTGTTTGCGTGTATCGAGGCTGTTTGACGCAATAAACGTCAGGGGTGAAAGGTGTGCGATAAATCAGCTTCAGAGGTCCTTCGTGAATTAATCACGAGACCCTGGATGCAAGGAAATGCTAGTCGAGCGGCCTTTGACGTGAAAGCTCGGAGAAATGAAACGTATTTTAAGGTTACAGTGGTGCAAAATCGATGCTTGCAGGAGACATTTTACTGCGGCATTTACTTCACTGTAGCTTAGTAGGTTGTGTACCCAGCACTATTATTATTACTTTATTTGTTTCTTAGCAAATGGGTTTGCGCCACCGCTCCGGTCATTACAATCAGATTCATAATAAAGAGCTTTACGATGGCGAAAATTTGATCTAGTTGAGTCTCATTTCCGGGAAAAAAATATGTTTCCCGGAAATGAGATCCTTTTCATTTGTTGCATTTGAGAGTTTTTATCGTTTACGTCTCTGATATATAATAGATAAAATATGAATAAACAAAACAAAGCTCCCTTACCTACATAATTCATTAACACCAGTTAATATCATTACTTCTTGGTGGTCGATTTCGTAACGCTTTATATAACATGTAGGTCTACACATGTTATTAAGTATAACGTCTCTGAACCAAGGTTGAAAATGTGTCAATTGCTGGAGCAAAGTGGAGAATGTCATTAAAACACATTACGTGTTGATATTAATTTATTAAAAAAAATAAACACTTACTTTATTTAAGAGTATGCACCCTAGTATAATGTGACTAACATACCAAACAATCGAAGTCATGAGGAAATTAGCAAAATAACAAAATGGCTTTCATTCTCCAAAGCTACTTAGGCAAACCGGAAAAAGCTTCATTATTTAGAGAAGGACTTTATTAAGTATTTCATTAAAATCTTAGAAGCTTAATTATACTCTTGGTCCATCCTTGAAGCAAAATAAGTAATTATGACCACTTCCGGTGTACTTTACTTTTTAGGGCATCTTGTTCAAAGACAAATACAGAAGAACTCTTATAGTTTGGTCACCCGTATGCTTTGCTGTCCATGTGACAGGCATTTAAAAATATATACAATAAATATTTTAGAGCTTTATATGTATGTACTTAATTGTAATGTGAAATTATTAATAAAGCAATTTCTCTGTGTTTGAATGTACCCAGTGATATCTATATATTGTGTATTATATTTTTTTAAACCACTCCTGTCATAGAACTGAGAAACAAACCAATTTACTAGTGCACACTATGTGGCATGTGACATGACAATCGAATTCGTGTCGAAAGTTAGATTTGTGCGTAAGTTGCAGTTAGGCTAGGAAGATCTAAATATCAATTTGTATATGAAAAAATGACAGTTAGACTGTCCTTACGCGCGTTGGAAATGTTACACGATTCTGATCTAACCTTTAAATAGGCAAATTACGATTCAGGCAACATTAAGCACTCCCGAATAACGCTTATTACCATTAAGGATGATTCACACAACACAGCCACATTATTGACATTCTGTTTCCAAACCAACCAGAGCCAGATCCAGAGCAGTTCCCGTCCAGAGGAGTAAAAACGTAACGGTCCGAACGATCGTTACGACAATTCAACCGTCATTTTCCCACACAAAAAATGATATCCAGATCTACCTGACACGCGTACAAAGCGGTTAGGTAATCGAACTGCGGGGGACCGATTTTTGAATTTCGAGCTCTCGAAAATTAAATAGGTACGAGTAATTAACTATACGACACTCGAGTGTTTCGATGTTCTATTGCTACTTAAAAATAGCATTTTATCGTTTTAAACAGTTTCCGAGGGAAATAATCGAGCGCTCAAAAGTCAAATATCGCGCAAATATCGATCGCGCAAACATTCCAGCGCACGGGGTATATGAAAAACTGGGTGACCGAGGGCAGGCCGGGCTCAGGCTGGACTCGAAATGGACACGGAACGGTGTCCAGTCAGCATCAAAAGAAGCTGGGCAATCGAAGACGTCAAAAGCTCTTATTACCTTTTGACAAAAACTTTTGACGTTTTCGTTTGCGTAGTTACTTTTGATCCTGACTGTACCTACTGTGATCATCATTTATTTAAGCGTAATTTGGGAGTAATTATTGTCGCTCGAGTCGTTCTCGAGTGAAAGGTTTTGTTAAAGCATGCAGGGAAAGATGAGTTAGTTAGTTAGTTAGTTAGTTTTACTGGGCGTTTTCCGCAAGTCGACATCCAGTGTGCCTATTTTGCGTGAATCGGTGGGGTAGCGCTACTCTAACCACCCCAGTTCCTCCAGAAAGTTTGTGAGTGCCTTGGTATTGCTGACTGCGTCCTTTAGTGTGTCCGGAGACCCTAGGTGTTTTTTCCTGTATACTTCTACCTGCTTACAGTCCAGTAGAATATGTTTGGTTGTTTCTTCTGCTTCCATGCACGCTCTGCACATGGGGCTGTCTGTGATACCTAAGTTGTAGAGGTGTCTGTTCAGAGTGTTGTGTCCTGTTATTATTCCAACTATCTTGCGTAGTTGGCTTCTCTGTGTCCTCAGTAGTGCGGTAGTGAGTTTGTTGTCGCGTTTCGACAAAATCTCTTTAGTCTGTCTGCATGTGTCTATGTCCTCCCAGTATCTTTGGTGTTGGTCTTTGGTGTATAGCTCCAGTTGATTATATATGTAGCTTTGTGGCAGGGGTAAGATTGGCTCCGGTCCGTATGCCGTTGTTTCTGAGCCTTTCCTGGCCAGTTCATCCGCTGCATCGTTTCCTCTTGAGCCACTGTGCCCCTTGATCCATTGTATAATAACGTTGTTTTTATCTGCGCACACCTCTGTGAGGCTTTGGTGGCATTCGTATAGCAGGCTAGATGTGATGTTATCACTGCTCAGTGCCTGTAGTACCGATTTACTGTCTGAGAGTATCCGTATGTTTGTATTCTCGACTTGTCGTCTTTTTATGGCATTGCAGGCTTCAGTTATCCCTACGTATTCGGCCTGGAATACCGTGTTATGTTTACCTAGTGGTTTGGATATGTGTATGTTTAAATCCTCTGAGAACACACCACATCCCGTTCCCATGTTCGTTTTTGAGCCATCTGTAAATATTCTGAGGTCCGTTTGGTTTAGCTGAAGACTGGAGTTCTTGGTATTTTATCGATGGAAAGATGAGATTTATATAGCAACTTTTTATATGGCAACAGTAATATCATAGCCAAACGTGACAAACGTCTTAAATTTGTATGATGTACTTATCTTGATACTTAATACGGTGACTAAGAAAGAAGCTTAACTGATCCATAATAAATGGGTCAGTTTTTGCTTTTTAAGAGAATTAAAGGCTTACTGGTAAGATTATTGACATTAAAGAATATAAATAAAAAATGAATATTATGTCTCGTCAAAATTGAAATTTTGTAGTGAGATTATTCTTCTTCAATAGAAAGTAGAATGAAGTTAAAGAGTCTTATTTCAGATAACTTTACTTCCTTCTGCTTAATCAGTTGCATTAAGTTAATTGAAGAAAAATAATAATTCCAGAGTATCATTATTATTTTATCTCGATATATACAGGGTTGCAAAACGCTGGTTTTTTAATTTGTAGGTCTTTCTAGGTTCATCTTTCCCTGGCCAGACTTTAAACTGATGGGTGTGACGGTGATGCCTTGTTTTACAGCTGGTCTAATTAGACAGACGTTCAGATGTACTTTATGAGTAATGATTGCAAGGATAATACTACCTTGTTTTACAGACAGAAATTTCATAGAATTTTGTTTCGCAATATTTAATTCTTGTACTTTTAGACTTTATTCTTTCAACTTCCGTTTACTTGAACGAAACATATTTCTCATAAGTACCTTTCAATGTTTTTTTCCTTTTTTTTTAATAACAGACTTATCAAACAGTAGAATTATCTTAGGTTTATTTTTGTTTCACTGACAGAAATTTCATATAAATTCGTTTCACAGAAAGTACTTTAATATAATATTTGGTTCTTGTATTTTTATTTCGGATATTGTTGTTTCACCGCCTCTTTACTTAAATGAAACATATTTCTCAGACACTGTCGGTTCTGGCGAAGCGCCAGAACCGACAGTTTTCAATAATTATTCAATTACTTACTCCAATTTACGCAATGTAACATGATTCTACACAAAACGTTGTTAAAAAAAAGCGATGGTGAGTTAAAACGAATTCATAGTAGGTAGCTTTAAAAACATACCACTCAATAAAATGTTTTACTTATTAATTGCGTTAATGTGAATACTAAACGGATAAATATTGTAATATGATTTGAATTCTATTATATGAATATCGCAATATAAAATTATCTTTACAAGAAAGAACTGTAATTAAAATTTCTACATAGTTACTATTCTGCGAATTGATGATTCGATGAAACGATAATCTGAGAACTCAGTTGATGCGAAAAAAAAATCGATAAAACTATTTTCTTGGCAATAAGTTTTGCAGAAAGTGAATAATGTAAGTATTAAAATATGTGATTTGAAATTCTGTGAACAGAAATATCGAAGAAATGAAATTTATTTGCAACAAAAATCTATGGTTAAAAATTCTACAGAGCAAGTAGTCAGCGAAATGACTGTTTTATGAAATAATAATATGAGAATTAATTTATGTGAAACGAAATTCTATAAAAATGTAGTCTATTAAATAACGTACAACTGGGTGTGCCTGATGAATCCAACCTGCGAATTATGCAGCGGCCGCTGTCAATTGCCACACCACTCGATAAACTGTAAACAGAATTTAAACGAATTGCGAATAGGCCCTCTATTCCTAGAAGGCTGAAGTCGATTATAAATTGAATTGGCAGCGACGCTTGCACGTAACCAAGTTTGTAAGAGCGGAACGCAAGATACCAATCCAATTCATATCCGATTTTAGTGCCATTGAGAAGAGGCACGAGAGATGATCATAATTAGCATGAAAGCACGTTTTGTGCACGAAAGGAAGTTTAACAAGTATAACCAAAAAAGGATTAAACGTCCTCGTGTACTCGCCTGTGTGGCGCGCGGGTGCAGGGGTATGACGTTAACGGGGTGAGTGCGGCATGTGGGCGCCGGGGCTTTGCCTCGCAAAAAACTAACTGACTGTTAAGCGGCCGGCCTATAGTTTTGATTACGAAGTCAGAAATGCTCGTGCATTACAATACCTATTTCAATTCTTCAGACTACATTTACCTATATTATAAAATTAAAATTATACACCTAAATTAAATTAAAAACTAATAGGAACAGTTAATTGCAAAATAAAAATAACAAGCCGGTTAATTTCATAAGTTTCAAATGTTAGGGCGTTACGCGTTGTCCTATATACATACCTTCAAAAAATGTGTCGTACCTAACGCACGATTGAAACGTTAGGTACGCGAGGAATTTTTCGTGGGCAATGTTTTAAGTATGAACGCGAAATAGAAATAACCCAATACAGCAAAATTTTATTTAAACATTCCAACAATCTTCAATTCTAAATTCAAAACCACTGTTTGGATAAACTTCAATGAGCGGCATTCGCAATATTTGGATAATACTGTAAATATGCGCTGTACCTCGAAATCCGAGTGCATAATGACTCGGTGTCTGCGATGTTTTATGCTAAATGCGATGAAAAGAGCCTGCAAATGTATGCAGATCTCGGCCGTGGGAAGGCAACAAGTGGCCGAGGAGTTTCCGAAAGACAAACAAAATCCTGGAGATCTTTTCGGACAGTTAAATTAACCACAGCTTAATTAAAACGTTAAACGGGGTTGGAATTTACGAATGTATGCATGTAATTGTGGGTGTGATTTCGCTGCGTTCACGCATGAGATACTTTGCCGGTTTAGGTAGGTAATTTCGGTGATTTCGATCGTTACTTCTCTACAAAATGTAATTTCAATATTTTGCGGGCACTCGTCCTGAAATGAATAAGTATCAGAATTCAGAACATGAGCTCCTCGCACACGCCAACACTTTGAACTCGTATAGTGATATGATGTGACAAATTCAAATCATTCATTTCATTGTGTCAAATTATCCTCCGGGTTCTCAATCCGACAACGAGCTACCGAGTTGTTCTTGTGAAATGCCGTCAAAATTCACGAATTTCTATTTATCAATCCAATCTTTTTATCAATCCTAGTGCTATAGGGAAGTGCATTTGTATCAATAATCGAATCAAAACATTCATGAATAAAACCCTTTGAAAAAGTCACGGGCCAATAAAGTTATTTGTTTGCGTGATATCGCCAATCTTGTGACCTTATAAATATCTATGAAACTAAATTTAATCATAAGAAAAACTGTAATATAATTTTAGCACATTTTACTTTTATTTTTAGCTATAATGTTTAACAGAAGAACCTAGTTTAAGATTCACTGTAGGCATAATGAAATTACATCAACCAAATATCGGTTGGTCAACCGCTTTCTACACGGTCCATTTTTATATCAACCCGACCAAGGACACGCTGGTTGGCGGTTGGTCCCGATCGTGTAGAAGGCCTTTTAGAAGTAGTGAGTAGGTTGAGTAGTTGAAGTAGGGCACAGCGAAATGTCATCCCGCCTAATTTGAAGCAGCTCAACTGGGGAAGTACCTCCGTCTTGCTTCTGCAAGACCACAGCCATAATAACACTTACTACTTGCTCTGTAGTAGTGTTGTGTTCCTGCAGGTGAGCAAGGTCGCCAGAGCTCCCGAGGATGCGTTGTGTTGAGAGCGAGGAAATTTGGTCCTTCAGCTGTCAACACGGCGAATCCTCAAACATATCAAGGGTCGGCAACGCCCAATGCTACTCCTTTGAAGTTTCGTGCGTCTATAGGCTGCGGTGTCCGCTTACCATCAGGCGGGTCGTACGCTTGCTTGCCACCGTCGTTGTATAAAAAAAGTTAGATATATTTCGGAGACATCGACACCTTACAAAGACACACACAGTCAGACAGGCGGACATATGGGTTCCTTTTTAAACTTATTTGGTACAGAACCCTAAAAACGACCTTCCTTATGTATTAAAATCAATATGCGCAAATGCTACCTTCGTACATTTTTTAATAAACATAACTGATGAAGTAGGCAATTCCAGTGCTAGTGTTCTGAAATTAAAAACAGCTTAGCATATTTGTGATTGATTTCTTTCACAGAAAAGCAAAAACGCTGTTTGCTCACGTACCCTATACTCGTAGCTAATACAAATATCATCACATCAGTCGCAAATTTCGTTTCTTGAACATACGCTCAAATGTTATAGCGAGTGAAACTCAAACGATAATTTATTAAGTTTATTTACTCTGGCAACACCGGAGTTTGTCAAGGTCAATTAACATGACCGTTTTTATGTCTCCGTAATTTTTGAGAAGTTATTATGTTATAGACCTAATCGTTATAAAGTAAGGGAAAGCTAAGTATGTAATTAATTGCTTAAAATGTAATTAGTTGTGGAAAATAAGTGTTTACAGGAATTCCTAATTTGAAATTTGACTTTTCCGCTTCTAGTGAACATTGGAAATCAAAGAAGAGTTAGTATTTATGAAGAAAACAACATTTATATCATTGATTTCTACGCCAACATGAAACATTGGGATGTCACATGGATATTTCCACCACACCACACCCTATAGGTAACCACAATTTTGGCCAGTTTCTCTATTACAAGGCATTTGAATGTATTTCTAATTATTACAAGCAGTTATTTAAGGCATGTATTTAACGCGGCGACAAATTAATCTGATTTAGGGATTTATAAAAAATTAAAGGAGGTAGCAAAAATAATAAGTTGGCGACTAATTGCGGAGACTAGTATAAAGTAAAAAGGAGCAGCTAAGTAATCAATTTTCGGCTTTGTTTCAATATAAACTAGCATCGAGTTATTGTTTTGGCGACTGAATTAACTGAATTGAGCGGAAACATGACAGCGGATAAAAAGTTGAAAATGGCCTACTCTAATTGTTCAATGGATTGCATATAAAATAAATCAAGGTCATAAAAAAACAAGTTTTCTGCTCTTTTATAAAAAAAATAACCTCGAAGACGAAAGCGGCAGCAAAGCTGCCGCTTCCGTCTTCTAACCTATCCGTGATCCGAGTCGGTTAGTCGCCAAGTCATTATTTATAGTACCTCGCCTATGATTTCAGTAATCTTGTTTATTATTTCTGCTACCTTAAAGTAGCTGCCATTATTTGAATTTTAAAATATCCTTAGTTTAAAGCTCATTTAATATAAATGATTGCCAAAATATTTAATCGCTGACAAGTTATTATTTTAGTTGCAAATAGTTTGCTGCTCTTTAATTTTTCTGTCGCCGCGAAAATAATAAGCCATTTTATCTCACCAATCTCACCTTTATTACGTAAATATATTTTCTAGTTGCTTTTTAAGATTTTATCCTCATGTTCCGAAACAAAAGAGTAATAGATACTCGTATCATCATCCTCCTAGCGCTATTCCCGGGAATGCCCCGAAAGGAGCCCGGGGTCCGCTTTGACACCTAATCCCAAGATTTGGCATAGGCAATAGTTTTACGAAAGCGACTGCCATCTGACCTTCCAACCCAGAGGGAATAGGTACTCGTATATGTGTCTAAAAGTTATTTCACACATCAAACGCTTGATCGATTTGTGGTTCAAAAAACTATCGCCATTGGAAACCGATACATTAGCTCCGCTGGAGGCGTGTCGTCGCGATGGTATCGCTCACAGTAATTACACCCCATCCACTAAATTTTCACAAACGCTCTTTATCTGATCGCCGGCTGTATGTTAATAGCAGATATCCCGAATGCCGGCAGCTCGTAATCTTTTTTCCAACGCAAATTTATACAGTCTGTATATGAACGCGGTTTTTAATTGCGTTCGATGAATTGCTTTTAGACTGCGGCACCGTAAGTACCCATTACATGTTTGTTTTCAATACTGCACTGGAAAACAGAGTTTGATGTCTGCACATATTAATTTTGAACCGATGGCCATTGGGGTGGAAAGGTTCTCGAGGTGCCCACCGGATGACGCAGCGTGGGTACACCGATAGATAGAGGTTGCGGGAGTCTACTGTATGAGAGTGGCGCAAAAACCGGCGGAAGTAGGTACCCCGAGATAATATTAAATAATGTTTTTTATCTATGCACATATCATTAGTGCTCTAAAATGCGTTCAGAAACCGTAGGAAATGACCAGCATTACTACAACCGATTTTACTATGAGAACTTTCTTGTCTGTGGTAGTAGGTAAAATCTGTACTGTAATGTCATTACAGTACAGATTTTTGATAAAGTATCGTTATTAGTTTAAATTTGGAACAGCTGGCAAAACCCAAGTGGGTCTCTATTCTAGTATCCATAGATATTAGAACAGTTATAGATACGAAACGTCAATTCAATACGTTTTTTAATACAAACCGTGCGCCATTTGATCTCGAGTGATAGGAGTATAGGGACTTCATTCGTTTGTCAATGTTTTTATTTTAAACCATTCGTCATGACGGATGATCGAATTGCCGCCATTGCTGTTGCCATTTTATTGTTGGTTTTTTGCTGTTACTTACTACTGCTTATGATATGTGTGTAGATAAAGTAGTTTATGCAACTGTACATAATTAGGCCTTAAAACACTCGTGTGATCCTATTATGAAACTCGCTAACACTCGTTTCATAAAACCACACTCGCATTTTAAGGCCTCTCATTATGGATCAGTCGCATAAACTACTATTACGTCACACCTGGCCATAATGCGAGTTTTACTGCACGCTGCGCTTACGGGAAAACTCGCATTGTGGACAGGTGAAGACGTAAAATTTTGTACTCAACACGGGCGGTAATTCGTAAAGCCCTAGTTACGTAATGTACTATTTACGTTAGAGTGCGTCAACAGTCAGTTCCTCCCTACAATATGTATCACTTTATAGTACATAAAACATGGCAATATTTGATTGAAACTTTCACGATTTACATGCATTATTTTTACTAAACGGGGCTTAATCGCGTATATTTAACTTATTTTTTACGTCACTGAGGTTCCCGACGTTCCGGATGTGTCGCAACATCCATGTTCACGGGACAACTGGCTTGAGCGGGCTGGCTCATTATGTCATTATTATATTGCATATATAGTTAATATAATAATGAATACGTATATTATATTATATCAGGCATGATGAGACGCAGCATTTCGCTAATCCCCGCCCCGTCTATCCCCTTGCCGACCGTGAACAAAGGGTATTAAATATTTGGCACGTTAATTGCACGGGATCAAAGAGCGCTGACCGCCACCAACATCACTCCTTCTCTTTGATCATACCTTCCCTAGATACCACCGAGATATCTAAGGATTGAAGGTGGGTTGCACGAAACCGTCTGTAATCGTAAGCGGCGTTCGTTATAATCTGAATTTATGAAAAGTTCGACAAGTTTCTATGGAATGACCAGTGATCGTAACTTATGTAGCATTTTTGGTGCAACGGAATTGGTACAGACAATATCAATCAAAATTGTTAATTTAGGTTAATATTAACGTTATTAAAATTCTTTATACCAATTCCGTTAACGACACTACGCTGCACCAAAATGCTACAAAAGTTACGATCACTGGGAATGACAGCTGCCCGCATATTTAAAGTTCATCAGTCTGGTGTAACCCTAAGCTAGCTTCAGTCAACGGACTAAGATATTTTTTAATAATATTATAAGGGCATTGTGTGATGGTGTTAAAAGAATTCTTAGAACGTAAGCCAAAATTTATCGATCCTCCAATTTTTAAGTTCTCGTTGTTGAAAATAAGTCGCATAAAAAAATCTCTTTTTCCCGTTGTGCCTTTTTTCACGAAGTGCTTTTAAGAAGACTATTAAATCATGAAGACTATCAAGTCAACAATTTCAAGGAAATAATCGTTCATCCAAAATGGCAGCAGTACCAACTTGATGGTGATAACCCATAATTTTTACTTCAAAGTTCAATATCTGAACCCCGCCTGAACCGATTTTGTTAAAAATTAGCTAAGAACCATCTCGATCACGCCAGTTCGGACAAAACAACCTTATTAAAACTGGTCCATTCGTTTAGGTGCTACGATGCCATAGGCACACAGACACGTCAAACTTATAACAACATTGTTTTTGTGTTGGGGGTTAAAAATGCTTTAGGTAGGTATATAATAGTACATTACGTAACTAGGGCGGTGAATACGTGAATGCCCCAGATCGCAGGTGTTTGTGGCCCGAACCGAAGGTGAGGGCCATAAATATGCGCTCTGGGGCTTTACGAATTACCGCCCGTGTTGAGTACAAAATTTTACGTCTTCACCTGGCCACAATGCGAGTTTTCCCGTACGCGCAGCGTGCAGTAAAACTCGCGTTATGGCCAGGTGTGACGTAAACGATGTTACAGTCCCAGATATTGGACCCAGGTATACTTATAACAACGTCACGTGTAACTGCTAATTGAGAGAAATTTATTGTTCTTTGATTTTATCAGCAATTTAAATTCTCTGCTTGAATCTCCGTTAAAGGTATCTACATATACTATTATTATACTAGCGGGTATTTACATCATCTTTAATGTAATGCGTCTTACGGTGTGTTAATAGATCCATTAGACAGCCCAGGCATTGAGACGTTATTGCCACCAAACTAGCATTTAAACCGCCTGATGAGACAACGATCATCCTTTTCTAACATATCGTAAATGCAAGCAGAGTAAGCAAGACGAACAACTTCAGGTCGAATTCAACTACTCGTAATTCATAGCCCAAAATAATCGTAGCATGTGAAACGAAAACAGAGTCCCTTTCCACCATAGCTCAAACGTAGTCCGTGCGAGCAGGACAGACAATCCTCTAGACTTCGATTAACACTATTAATCAATCTGGGCGCCATCGCCGTCTGGGAAATTATCTTACAGCTATTTCAATGGATTAAGCATTTAATTAATAGCCGTACATAAACCGATGAGTAAATAGTCAACTGGCGATAATCGATTAAACGCAAATAATTATCGAGTTAATTGTCCGGCCAAATTAATGGAAACTGCAAATATTACATTACGTTCTCGGTAAAATGCAAGTAGTTATCGTTAACGTTATCGCGGTTCGTAAACCAGTGGACTATAGCCTTTAACGCGTTGATATAAGGTATTCGCGTTGTATTTTACGAGGCAAATGCAAACTTTGCTAATTAACCGTTAAGTTAAGGGACCATCCGTATTCAGTGGAGGGCCCTGAACACACGTGACGCACGCATACATATTTAAAATACCGCATAATATTACGTATTTTCAGTTTTATTCTGGATTCTATTTTATAGCGTTTGTGATTTGAAAAAGGTTTTTGAGAGTCAGAGGGTTGAATTGTAATAAAATGATTAAAATGCGGGAATTTTATGTCAAATCTCCCCCAAGGGCCGATACATGAAGCACGCATATAATATATTCAAGATCAGATGCTGATGTTATTGATCTCAATACGTGGTTTAGAATGGATGGCTAATAATGGCTAATATTAAGTTAATATCATGTAAAGATAATAATAATTAACTATAATTCAAAATGGCCGGAATAAAATTAAATATGGCCGACGGAGGAGTTGGTTCCTATCAATAACTAAAAGCTATGGACCTAACAAGTGCCTGGAAAAAAATTGGTGCTTTTGTCCAGCGTGTCCACATTTACGACAATTTGATCGAGCACTCTGCCCCTCTATAGGGTCTAAAGTAGGTTACATTACTACGGGATGGTTATAGAGGGGTAATATGGTAAATACAAACAGGTTAGTGGTATTTATTTGGCAAGATAAGTAAAAATGCGGGTTCGTTCTGAAACACAAGCATTAAATCGATTCAAATTTATGTATGTAAGTGAAATGGACCCCTTGAAATGCCACAATGATCGCAAGTAATTCCAAAGCTTCTCAAAGCATTAATATTCGTAAAAGATGTAATTTTATATAAAACATGGAATAATTTCCACTTGAGACAATTTGGACGGTATTGTTTACGATCTTTGTTTATATCGCAATTGCCAGGTGGCGACAATTCCAAACTTTTCAATGGAGGCCTCCCTAATTAATTATTGTTCGTAATTCGGCGGCTCCATTCAGTTTGATTGCAAAAGCATCCCTATTCTCATTGTAATAGATTGTAAGTTGCCATCAACGATTGTGTAAGATACGAGTTTGGAATAATAATCATTCGTTTTAAGTCCCACCGTCTCCTAGTCCGTGGTAACTCATTAAAAATGTATACCAAAGAACCCTAGTATTTGGTGAATGTAATTATAAATTCCGCTGAAATGTTGGAGCCGTGATTTCACTTCCGCGGTGCCTGTACGTAACTTCTAAAATATTAAAAAGGTTATGATATACATAAAATACAACGTACAGCGCGTAAGAATTACAGTATGCAGAGGTTCAAAATATGGTTAACATTTTGTAAAAAGAGCTCATCTCACCGCCGCCGCCACCTATCAAATATAGCAATTTGAATTCGCATATGACGATGTTATGATCGATTAAGATTGGCGATGTTACGAGCTATCAAACAATGTTAAACGCTCATGGTTTATTCGCAAAGTGACCGAGATATTCCTCCGAGTACAGTCAGCATCAGAAGTAGCTAAGCAAAATAACCCGCTCAAAATGACCTACAACGATCCTTATTCCCTTGACATTAGGGTTCTTGTGTCAGATCATTTTGAGCACTAGAACTGCTTATCAACTTCTGCTGCTGACTGTACAATGAGTATGTGTAACGTGTGACACAGACCAAAAAGTCGAAGGAAGTGTCTCTGTCTATCTTAAGTATGGTACACATTCACGTACTGTACTGCAACATAGTAAATTCAAATAAGACTAGATAAAGAAATCACAACCCTCTCAAGCAGACCTTAGCGAGGTCCACGCCCGCAGGCACTCACAAACAAATTGCATTGAGATTGGCTTCTAGAGTGCGCTTCTACTCAGGACCCAGTAAATGTGCTCGGATGTACAGTCGGCGTCGTATATCCTACTAATATAAATATGAAAGTTGTTGCTTAGATGTTGTGTTTGATCAATCACACAATTATACGACTAAATGGATTCGGATGAATTCAGATTCAGATTCAGATCTTTATTTTGCCTTATTAAATAATAAATACCATGCAAAAATTGTATACATGAAAACAAACACACACACAAAGCAAAAAAAAAAAAAACAAGAAAAATATAGGTACATGTCAGACGTCAACATAACAAATATACATACAATAATAAAGTAACAATACTCAGTCCAATAATTTCGCAATAAATTCATTAAGGCTGTAAAATGGTCTCTGACTTAGGTATGTCTTCAGTTGGTTTGAGAAAACGCTCAATTTTTCCAATTGTTTTATGTGGTTTGGAAGATGATTGTATATCTGAACAGCTACATAATTGATACTCTTTTTGTATTGAATGAAGTTGGACTTAGGTAGTGCCAGATCAGAATTTCTTCTAAGCGCGTAACTTTGTGTTTGGTGAACCGTCTTGTAAGAGCTTTTATTTTTGTAAACATAAATGGATATTTGATAAATATACAGTGCAATAACCGTATTGATACAATGCTTCGTGAAAAGTGGTCTATGCGTAACGGGGAAACATCTTTCTATAAATCGTAGGCACTTTTTTTGTATGAGAAGTATTTTGTTGACACTAGTGCTGTTGCCCCATACTTCTATGCCATACCTAATGAGACTTTCTACGTAGGAAAAATAAATGATTTTAAGGGTATTGGCATCTGCAATTTTTGCCATCGATTTAATCGAGTAACATGCTTTTGCGAGTTTTTTTGAAATATAATCAATATGATTGTGCCATCTAAGATATGGATCCAGCTCAATTCCGAGGAAACGTATTGAATCCGTTTTGTTTATCGGTAGTTCCAGTGAACAGTCATCGGAATTAACAGCACGCCTATACGTCATGTAGAAGCTCTTCTCATAGTTCAACCTTAAGCCATTTGCATCAAACCAGTTACATAAACTGTTCCAGCCCTCTTTTACCATTTTGTTCAGTACATCGTAAGTTTCACCTTTAAATATAATGCTGGTATCATCGGCATATAGGTATGGAGTTCCGCAGGAGATATTGTCTGGTAAATCATTGATGAATATGATAAATAGCAGTGGTCCGAGAACAGATCCTTGCGGGACTCCACATCTGATAATATTTACATCGGAGTTAACAGAGTCTTCGTTTCCAGCATCATCTGTTTACCTAAGCTCAACATATTGCTGCCGGTTGCATAAATATGAGGACAATAAAGAATGTACAGAGCCGCGTATTCCGTAATATTCTAATTTATGTAATAATAGTTTGTGGTCTACACAATCGAAAGCCTTACTGAGGTCACAGAATATACCGGCACACTTCATACCATCATTTAGATTATTCATTATTTCAGTGACCAGACCTGTTACCGCTAACACTATATTCCTATTGTTACGAAATCCATACTGATTTATTGACAGATAGTTTCGATTGTTAAGATATTTTTCTATTCTTATAGCTAGACATTTTTCAAAAACTTTGGATATGACAGATAATAAGGAAATAGGTCTATAATTACCGACATCCATAAGATTTCCCTTTTTGTGAATAGGGATTACTTTTGCGTGCTTAAGTACGCTAGGGAAGACCCCGGCGTTAATGTGTTCGTTAAATATATGTGTTAATAGTATACATAGTATATCAATATTATTTTTTATTAAGGAGGTATGTATATCGTCGGGCCCGCGTGCATTACTATTTTTTAGATTTTTTACAATTGTTATAATTTCATATTCTAATATTGGGGACAGAAACATGGATTTTGTATTATCGATTTCTTTTTTTTTGAGAAATTTACTAAAGTCATTATTAGGATGACATCTATTTGACCTACCAATATCAATAAAATAGTTGTTAAAAGTGTTACTTATGCATTTGGGATCTCTTACTATTTCATCGGCTGTTTTTATTTTCCAGTTTAATTGTTTAAGCAGCTTAGGCTTGCCGGTATTTTCGTTCACTAGATTCCAAACCGCTTTCGATTTACATTTGGCATTCTTTATTGTTTTTTTTGTATATACCCTTTTTGCTGTAGTGAGTGTTTTTTTAAGTACTGTTTGATATAATTTATAATAAGCGTATAATTCATCGTCATGTCTATGTCTTAGACTAATAAGCATCCTTCTTTTTTTTCTACAGGATTTCTTAATACTGCGTGTAAGCCATTTCTTATTGGTATTATTTTTAATAATTATCCTTTTGACTGGATAGTATTCGTTTATAAGTTCGTACATGATTTCATAGAATTTGATTATTTGTTGATTATGATCTAAGTTGAGTAAAACCTCGTGCCACTTGATCATTTCAAGAGCATTTCTGAATTTCTGATTTGCCGCTTTAGTGTACCTTCTTTTCCTAACTACCTTATTTGATTTTTTGTTACTCAGGAAACTATTGAGTGATATAAGCTGTACGTCATGATCAGAGAATGAACACGGCAAGACCATTGATTTAGTATGGCTACTGATGTCAGTGAAAATGTTGTCTATAGTTGTAGCAGTCGCATGTGTGGTTCGAGTCGGTCGTATAATTGTTGGTTTTAGATTGTGTTCAAGTAAGATCTGTAGAAACTGTTTTGTATTTTGGGATGAAGTGTCTGCAATATTAATGTTAAAATCACCACATATAAGGATGTTATGTTTATTACCCACAGATGGTTTAGTATCTAGATTAAAACGTAAATTTTGTTTGTGCCTTTTTCTATTTCAACCTTAATTAAGCATTTATGCTCAAAATTGAAAAAAAAGACATTAAATCAAGTCTATTAAACATTTATTTTTATTAAGATTTATGCGTGTTATTATTAATCATACGTTTACGTCTTAACTGAATTCTAATTCAAGTACATAAAGAAAATGATACATTAAATTTTTGTGGTTGTATTTCAAGATGGATGGCTGCCCAGAACAGGGACATGTGGAAAAATAAGAAGGAGGACTTTGCCCAGCAGTGGAATACCTAAGGCTACATAACCATAAGGCATACATTTAAGATTGAAAGATTATTATTTTGCTCGGAATGCAGTTACATGGTTTTTAAAATTACAATATCATAATCCAGTGCATTCAGCCATTTTGATAGCAATGTATACATTGTTTTTTTAGCTATTTACGACGCCAACTGTAGTCGTGGTACATACCTATTAGTAATGAGTATGTTGCTATTGACATTCACAGAAAATACACAGCCATTCGAAAGTCATTACGAACCCTATACTGAGGGAGTGGAAATGTACGACTTGAAACAAGTCACGACAACTGTCATAACCTCATAACCAGTCTTGTGCCCTGCTTGTGCTCACGTACGTTTGAAAACCGACCAACGTATCAATTGTGTGCCAACTGTATGTCACGGTTTTTTACGAAAACCTGAAATGGCGCTAAATTAGAACCTTACTATGGAGTTTAAGAAAACCATAATAAATATATTTATGTATAATAATTATGCTTAGCTCAATTTGTAGATTTAGGACACCGGATCCAAATAGCTATAAGAATAATTACTACTAATTGAATAGTTAGGAACTATTCCTTATTCTTATGTTTGGATCCGGTGCCCTAAATTTTCAAATTGAGCTACACTGACTAGGCTGAAGCAGATAGAAATGTATTGTTGAAACATCAATGTACCTTATAATAATTAATATCGATTTCGACTAACCGAATATCTATTATTAAAGAATTCGTATTATTACTGTTACTAACCGATATGGCTCTGAAATGAATGTTTTCATTAATTTCATTCATTAACGTGTTGGTTGATTATTACAACGCAGTCTCTATACGGAGCTCGTTTTATCGAGAATAAGAAAGTATCACATTATTATATGCATGAGCGCAGACTACAGACGGATTACTTAAACGGCGGGATACTGTTTTCTCCTTTTATTTGCACAGCAATAGTAAACAATTTGCATACGCAGACATACTCGTAGTTTATTGGAATAAGTTTAGTAAAACAACAATTGGTTCGCTCGCGGGTCGACAATCATACAAGTGGTACCGACACGCGCGCCCTCCGGTCACACAGAACTTTGCTACGTGCAGAGAGAGGACTGCGCTGTCGTCTGAGTAGGTTCAGATATTTTTGACACATTAACAAGAAATTTGATTCAATTTATATGAACTGGCAGGTCAATTCCTAACGTATCGATTTGATAGTGGAACTGGAGCGTAACTCATAAATAATAAATAATTCGAACACATCCTAAACAAGCTCTGAACTGGAACCCTCAAGACAGGCAAAAACGTGGTTAAGCAGACCTGAAGCAAGATCCAACGCGAAGCTAAGACAAGCTTGGATGGTGGTTTAATCTCAACGCCCTCTGCCTCAACCAACGTTTTATCTCAACTTTAATTCAAGCAAGTCAATATACGTATTCGTTCATGCTCTCCTGCATGAAATTATTAGTTTAAAATTGTATGCCTCATTTGTGAATGACTTTTGATAGTAAAGTCGAGTTAGTATTTTGCACTGATGCAATAAACCTCCAATGTATATCAAGTATCAAGTAGTAGTAAGTGGTTGACGACCGCTTTAGCCTAGTTGGTAGTGACCCTGCCTACGAAGCAAGAGGTCCTGGATTCGAATCCCGGTAAGGGCATATATTTGTGTGATGAGCACGAATATTTGTTCCTGAGTCATGGATGTTTTCTATGTGGGAACACCCAAATACTCCGAAATATTTAATTCCGAATTTGCTAATTCCGATTTACAAAACTCCGAATTTCATAATTCCTAAGACTTATAATTACGTTTACTAAAAAACACGAATTTCATTTTACCGAATTTCATAATTTGTTTCATTGTCGATAGTTTGTTTTTCCAATTTTTATAACTCCGAACAATCAAAAGCGCGAAGTGTCAATGGCCCGAAAAACAGTACTCCGATTATCAAATTTCCGAAATTTCATTACTAATTCGGAAATCTGATATTCGGAATAGTAAACTTCGTGTTTTCAATAATCGGTATTTAATTTCTTAGGAATTATGAAATTCGGATTTTAGAAACTAAACGGGGAATAAAAAATTCGAAAATTACGATTCTTATTTCCCGTAGAGAATAGGGTTCTGCCTTTTCTCTGAAGCCCCTCGCAGTAAAAAACTTAGTAAAACAAAGGTATTATTAGTAGGTTAGGTTAGGGTTAGCTTGTGTCCCTTAGAGTGGAAATAGGCACCCCGCGAAGCGGGGTGACGTCGACCCGCTGGCGGTTCGGTTAGGTTAAAATAATTGGCATGTGTCCCTGGCTCCGTAGTATATATAATCCTAAGGCCGAACTCGCATTATTGCATTAAGTCTGCCTTTATACGCCCAACATTCTATATTTGCTCACAGGCTGTTTAGGAAATGCTTGTAATTCGTTTTCCATCTACCCATCTTCCTATAAATAGTTAACTTGTTCCTTATGAATGATGTCGATTAATTGTGTATTCATGTGGTTTGCTATTCAGTTTCTCCACTCCAGGCGTTTAAAATGCGGATCTTAGGTACTTAATTCGTGTGTGTTAGCTGCGGGAGTGATCTTAGACGTTGGGCGTTGTTTTAATGATTAATTTGATAATTATTAGTAGTTTGTTATTCAGATTTTTCGGATTTTTGTTTATTCGGGTTTATAATTGGTCGGTGTAGTGATATTCGGATTTTTGAAAATCGGTATTTTAATAATCGGAATTCGGATTTTTGATATTTCGGATTATTATTCCGTCGGACTTATTATTATTCGGGGTATTGAAATTCGGAATTTTGATAATCGGAGTTATAACCGTTAGACCTTTTGAAATTTCGGATTTATGAAGAATCGGAATACTTATATTAGGAGTTTTAAAACATTCGGAATTATGAAAATCGGTATTATGAAATTCGTGATTCAGTTTTTCGTAATTATGTATGTACCCTTTCTATGTACTTGAGTATTTATTTATCTATATAAGTATGTTTATCGTCGTCTAGTACCGATAGTACAAGCTTTGCTTAGTTTGGGACTAGGTCGATTTGTGTAAGATTGTCCCTAATGGTTGTCTATTGTTTGCCCGACATTCACATACTATAATAATCATTTGCCCGAACTTCGCTTGCCCGAATTTCATTTGCCCGAATGTTTCGTTTACCATAATAGTTAATTGACATACTCTTGTTTACCCGAATATTGGATGTCATAATGATACGAATGCCATACGTATTGTTTTCCAGATTATTGTTTACAATAATATTATTTAATAGAATATTTAAACGCCATACTAAACATGCATACGGATTTATCTTTGTTAATTTGTTAGTTTTCCGCTATTTTATAAAAAAAATAACCTCGAAGACGAAAGCGGGAGCAAAGCTCTAACCTATCCGCGATCCGAGTCGGTTTTGCCACTAAGCCCCTGTTCCCTACTGCCTATGATACACCACTATCTTGGCATTGGGTAATCTCAGAGAAAAGTTTATTTTTACTTAGTGGCAAAACCGACCCGGATCGCAGATAGGTTCGAGGGTTTTTTTTTCATTTTAAACACTGCAATACGTACCCACATTATTTATTACATATGAATATTATGGATGTTGAGATGGATGGCAAATGACATTATGGCATGTGATAGTTATGGATTACAATGATTATGGAAAATGAGATTATTGATATTGATATTATGGAAAACAAAGATTCTGGCATATAATTAAAATGGTAAACAATGAGTATGGCATACAAAATTATAGAAAACAACTTTATGGCAGTTGAATATTATGGCAGATAAAATTCGGGCAAATGAAATTCTGGCAAGCAAGAGTATACAGTCCCTAATATTTATTATTATTATTATGTATGTTTTTTCCATTACTCAGGACCATGGGGTCCCGGACTTTTGGAAGGCATGCGTGGGGCCGAAGCCAACAGCGCAGAGGCCCTTTAAAACAATTATAATATAAAGCGAGGGATACACATGGCGGATACCATCTCCGAGCGCACAACATCATACACCCAGTAATGGTCCCTGCCAGGTACAAAGACTATTGCAGTGCAACACTGCGCTGCGATGGAAATTAAGGTCATGGGTTATTGGGTTGAATGGTGGGTGGTCTGGAAAATGGGTTATGGGAGGAGACTAGCGGACACCTGCCGTGACAATTAGCCTCAAAATTGTGAAAAGGCAGGCGGTGACTTGCCTACTCGTTAGTGGGTCCGACAAACAGTCGCACGCACAGTGCGACAATGGAGCAACACGTCTGAGCGGCTGTGAGGTTGTCGAGAGGTGAGTCTGCGGTGCGCCAGATCCCGGTAATCCGTTCAAGGGCCGCCGGCGTTATGACATTTTACACTTCCAACCTGGAGCATAGGTTCCGCTTTTGCGACTCCACTCTGGCTGGCCGGTTAAGGCAAGCACAGAGGCGAGGGCCAGATTACTCGGGCCCTTTGGAGGTTAGGGGTCCGCGGTGTCGCCACTCACCGGCAGCTCGCCACAAGCTGCCCCCGCGGGCTTATTATTATTATTATTATTCACTTTATTCATGTCTCCTCTTAAGTTAGGTTTGTACAATAATCATATAAAAAGTAAAATATAAAACTATACATACAAAACATAAAATAATTATAAAAACCTAACCGAGGGTGCAGCCGGCAGCGAGGCGGGGCCTAAACTACCGGCGGTCAGGGCGACAGAGACAGGAACCTCCTAACTATCCGCGCAGTATCCAGGAGTACCGCCTTCTGTATCTGACCCTTGATCCAGCCATCTAGCGAGAGTCTCTTGAGGTGAAGGTCGAGACTCTTCGCTATCAAACCGTTCGCCGAAACGACTATCGGGACGATGATCGTCGAATCAACATCCCACATGGCGGTTACCTCGTGAGCCAGGTCTAGGTACTTACTGGCTTTGTCCTTCTCGGCCTTCAAGAGGTTCTCGTCATGGGGGATAGTGATGTCGACGAGCACTGCCTGGCGTTTCGATCGATCTATCAGCACGATATCAGGCCTATTAGCAAGATTATAGTACGGCACTTCGGAGACCACAAGACGTTATTATTAGTATTATAATGTTTGATCCAAAAATCCGCACAAAAATGTTTAATCATTATGTCTAAAATTGACACATTCAGGATTTTTGTGTAAATTCTCTTCGTGTCTTCGTGAGAAAATAAGTCAAGCAGCAGAAGCGAACTATCTGTAGAAGTATTCTGTGGCAGAGTGCCGTAATAACAGCGATTACGGTGGCCACCCACTGTTGAGGCCGACTGCTCTGTTACTACTGCTTTCTTTAGGCAAAAACACGGACTTTAGCACTAAAATACCCGAGATAAGCCCTTCTGTGTAAAGGCAAGGTCTCTTAGAATCCACCAAACTAGGTACGCCATTTTCAGTTCATGTGCCTACATTGAGTAAATGTCCAGTATTCTACTTGATCCTAAAAAAATTTTTTCCAAAAAGCTATATATGTTTGTCTCCGGACTATTTTCTATTTTATAATTTATCTATTTTTTATGATAGTATATGCATTTATAGGAACGGTTAGATTAGCGATAACATAGATTTTTATAAGAAAAATATCGCAGGGCATGAATAGCGTAATACTAATACCCTTTAGACAATTAACCTTTACTATACAGTAAAAATCACAAATCATATAAGAATTTTGCGAGAGCCAGGCGGGCGGTGGTTAGACCACCCGACCGTGGGAGCGAGAACGGTAATTTTCAATCTATATGACCTTCTTGGTCTGGTATTGCACTTTTTGAACATTTATGATCATCGATTTTTACCCTAATGGCTATTTTCCACATCATTGTGGGATAAACCCTTTGCGGGAATGCATTTTTAACGTTTTCTTTGCTTTTATGTTCGTAAATACAACGTAGTTATTGCAGACTGGATATACAATACTTATTGCTACATTCTCATTTCGGTACCAAACACGCACTGTATTTATATATTTATATAGAAAGATTATCAGCTTAAATACTACACAGTTGCTTAAAACAGTAGACATAACTAGACACACACACATTACACTAGGAAAGTTAAAATTATTCATAACAATATTTTTAAAGTCTAAATATTTATTATTTAGGTACACGGATAAAGTCAACAGTGCTAGTATAATGTATTAATAGTGAAAAGTGTACGTATAAATAAATTCCATTTATTATAATTACCAAAAACAAATAACCCCAGTTTAAATTTCGTGCATTTTTAAAGCATTTGTCAAAACCGCGTGCCGTTGTAAAGTTGACCTGTCCCGGAGGATCTTGTTATGATATGTACCTACAATGTTTGCTCGGGCCCAATTTAAATGTTTGCTAATCCCTTTACAACACCCTATACGGTACTTGTTTGTGTCTTTAGGCTTGAATTCGACGCGCAGGACAATACTCAAACGTTCGAAATATTTGCAGAACACTCTAGTCATATGGTTTCAACGGGGGAAACAACAATTTTCTGTTACGTACTTAATAAGGGCCGATTAGCGATATAGACCACGGAAAACACGGGAGTTTTTCAATAGTTTATAGCAAATATGAGTGACACCCTTGGCCAAAGCAGCGACTTATATAATTTTGCTAGTAACTGACACTATGCCTATATAAAACTCAAAAAACCCTCTTAACATCCCTGAATATTTTACGATCGTCGTTTTTATTACTCACCAGTATCCCTATCTCGAGTCTTTGGACAATGCAATTTTTACAAACAACTTGTCTCCGGGCTGGCGAACTTTATGGACGGGGCAGGCATATTACATGGATAATTTAAAGTCCTTCATACAAAGAGTCGAGTGCTACGTAGTAAGCTTAATACGTAAGACTAAAACTTTTATGACTTTGTCTGATGATAGTTAATGACAAAATAGTGTTTCCATGAATGTGAATTAGCAGGTTTAGCATCAAGCTAATTGTGTAATTTGTATTATTTTATTATTATTACATATCTCATTAATAAAAAATAAAAATAAAACTTGACAGCGTTTAAGAACGAACCCAGATTAATCGATTATTTATCGCTATACGCCTCAATCGTAAAAAAACATTCAGTAGTTTCGTGGATTTGTGGTAATAAAGTGTCATCATCATCCTCCTAGCGTTATTACCGGAAAAGCCCCTAAAGGAGCCCGGGGTACACTTTGACACCTGATCCCATGATTTGGCATAGGCACTTGTTTTACGAAAGCGACTGCAATCTGACCTTCTAACTTGGGATTAGACCGGTTTCCTCACGATGTTTTCCTTCACCGAAAAGCTAACGGAAAATATTCCGTTGGTAATAAAGTGTCAAAACAAAATGTTTCCTGTCACGCAGTCGGGTAAAAAAATCTACAAACGGACAGTAAAAAAATCTACATACACAAATATATATATTTATATATATACAGAAATCCTAAAAGACTGAATTACATCCATGCAGTTAACATTATGAAAATCGAATGTTGACCGTCGCTGTTTGTTACATAATTCTTATGGCACTTCTTCAGTGCAGTACAGTCAAGCACCTACACTCATACCACATATTTCACAGCGTTTAATCCCCGAACAACTAGGCACTCATTAAAGGCGCCGCTCTTTATCAAGCGACGATTACTCCATCATCAATCTTTGGCATACAATGATCTCCTAACTAAGCGCTGACGACGAGGATCAGTGAGTGGACGATCTATCTGCGGTCAGGAGGTCGACGACATTCCCTCTCGATGACTGAGCGTGTCCTTTAGTATATCTATGTTCATATAGGAACGTGGGAAGGTGGTTCAGAATTTAGTGCGAATTTGAGTTTAGTTTCTGAAAGTTATATAAATACAGGGTAACAAAAGAGACGTGATAATAAAGATGATACCAATTTTAGTTTCCATATTGATTGTTATTTTTTCAATTCAATAGAAAAAAACTACATTTATTAATGTAACTTCATCCTATACCCCTCAACGTTTTGTCATCAACCACATGTTTTAAAAAAATAATACCTAAAATGGAAGAAATATACATTCCTTGTTTGATATTAACAACTACATATTACACAAAATGTGACCAATGATGGAGTCGGAGAAAGTGATATCTGCTTACGTGTTTGATTTCATTTTGTATGATAATTTCCGATAGTAAGAATTAGTTAAAAATACCGTATTCCCAAATATAGACAGAATTGAAGGCTACGGCTATGGGTATTTAAAACAAGATCACTTCTTTTCCAATATCATGTCCAAAACATTTTGACATGTTTATTTTTACTCCAATATAAGTTATTATATCTTTAAACCTTATAAATAATATAATAAACAAAAAATACCGCATATTACCTACGAGCATATCACTTGATTTATAATATCCTTAATATAATTGAATGAACAAAACACTAACATCACTTGTTATACCGTTGCTGTTATTTCCAAGTGGTATTTTATCTTCTCTAGAAAGATCGATCTAGGCTAGGGCACTGCGTCTAGATTTAGCGGATAGCCCGCTTGACTGATGTGCCCTTTTACCAAATGCCAACCTTTATCCGGCGAAATTAATTTACTTCGTTTGTACATATATTCTGTCTATAGGTACAGTAAGTACTTGTTCCCCGTTTGTGATTTATTACTTTAACGTGCTCTAACGATCCGCTTTTTTCCTATAGCCGGAGTCAATATTCATTGTTTATTTTATCGGAATATTCCTATAATTTTGCGGTATTTCGTCCGTTCATTCGTGAACTATACTGGTTCATTATCGTACAACAACGGCTAAATATACTTACCGAAAATAGCGGTTAAAATCACAGTCACGACCATCTAATTTGCATTTTAAGTTATTGTGTTTAAGGTTAAAGAAATATGAATAATATACGCTTTGAAGCGAACTTAGGATGTTTTCTTGCTTTTAACATTGGGTGGGACACCAAATCGTAGGCCAATCAAATTGGTAGTAAATATTGTGCTACAAATTGCAAACGATAAACCTTTGTGCAGAACGGCACAAAAAAACTACAACAGATTAATTACATTCAAGATGCGCAAAAATTCCGATCGTGCCATAGTCGGTGGCTGAATCGACAACATATCGATGGCGCGTAATCGTTCGCATGAATATTTATTGTTAATTTGTAAGCCCGCTGCCCGATAGTCCCAAGGCGTACAGAAAGCGATATTTTATAATTTCGACGGTATTGTATCAATGTAAATGGTCCCCCTGTTAACCATTCGACTTATGCTCGGATCTCGATTGTGGCATTAATGGTCACGATTCGTGAAGTTACCAGTACAATAATGTAATAACGTATTGAGTTGCGGACGCTCAATATGAGTACGAAATACATATGAGACGGGTTTTAACTGTTAACGAGTTAAGTGACTCTAACTACCTATACTTTAACGCATTTGACGCCAATAACACCTAAGTTTTTACGTGTTGCAAACCAACGGGCGGCGCCTTAAATGACTAGTGTTAGGTATGGCGGACGCCGTCATCACGATCCCGTGATGACGGCGTCCGCCATACCTAACACTAGTCGTGTATCCACACGAGGCTAGTTTTTCAAGTTAGGATAGCAAGCTAATGCTAGTAGGCTAGGTAGCTAGTGCGTCTGTCTTCATATATTTAAAACTAGCTTTACGCCCCCGCTCATGGCATCATGTAAACAGCACTTGCATGTTCCAAGCTAGGACAGCAAGCCAGGACGGTACGTACAGTACAGTATCTAGCTTAAAAACTGGCCTCGTGTATCAGGATACACCAGGATACGATGATGGCCAGGGCCATCATGCCTTCAACTAAGGTTATTAATATCCACAATCCTTTGGAAAACAGTAGGAGTGTACACGGATGATTTCTTCATACGAACTTTTGTCATACGAATTTTCTATCTCAATTTCACACCGCAGATTCCTCTATATGCAATCATTTAAAACTTAATACACTTCAAATTTCGTATCAAAAATAACATCACTACATTGAGTCAAGTGACACTCTGCTTTGCTAGTACCAAAACAGGCTTTAAAGCAAATATTTTCCTTTAGATATTTAACTGTCAACGAATTAATTTAATTACAACCCTCGATATAGATACCCAATAAACAAAACACAATTAGTATTAACAAGAATTTATTATCGTTCGTACGTGGGAGCTTCAAAGCAGCTAAATAACAACCCTTCGTTAATAGAGCAAGAAAGCAATGGCATTTACAGCCTGATCCTACTCACCTCACCGCTCATTTCCAGTTTATCGTGACTCCTAAATACGTAACTACTACGCGAAATCGGATTTCCGACTACAGTGGTACGGCTCAAGCTCCTTGTCGGTAGGAGTTGTGAATACCAAGCGGCGTAGGTGCGTCGTGCGTCGGTATCGACTCCGCTCGATTGTCGGGAACAACTTATCGATGCCGATTGATTAGAACGCGAGATCAAAGATGTTCTTCCGCATGGCTGAGATTGATTCAAGATATGTGAACTGCTTCTATCATGCTAGCATGTTTCTTTGTTTAATTGTTAATTAATGTAATTTACTAAAGGTTTCGTCTGGTCTGGGGGCCTAGACAAGGTTACAATCGACAAGCGCTAACGCCAATAGAAAACTAATAAAATGTATGGGAATGACCGATGTTAACAAAAAGTGTTTCGTCGGCATCTGTCATTCCCATACTGTTTATTACTTTCTATTAGCGTTAGCGCTTGTCGATTGTAACCTTGTCTACGGCCCCTGATATTTCTGTGTTTACCTAATAATTGGCGTTATCGCGTTGGTCAGTATTTTAATACTAATTTCTTTTCAATTGTGCGAACATTTAGTATAACTTATAATATGTACAGTATATATTTGTTTTCGTCTATTCTATATGATAACCGATTTGTCATACGAAATTTGTCGTATTTGATCGTTATTAAGCTATCCGGTATCACTTCATCTTAAATATTCGCTTTAACTATCAGACGTCATCGAATATAAACTCAAACAATAGCCACTCAACGATGACTTAGGCTGTGTCATTGATGAACGGTGTAGAATTAATAGATGATTTTTCTTGCATTTCAAACAATGACGGCGGTATCATTAATCTCGACTACCGGTAACGGGACCCGGTATCCGGACAATCATAGCTAACTAGGTACATAACATACTGATGGTATCGAACAGATCGAACTAATCGATTTACTGGTCCCGAGTTGACTTTCATTAAAACTATTGGGTTACGTTGATGTCGAGATATGTCTTGCTGCAGGTTATGCTAGGTTATGCCACTCGCATTTTGACGCAAGTATAGAGATGTACATTTTTAAGATTTCCGCAATGAATATCGCTTACTACTATAGGTATTTAAATTTTGCTTAAAAAGGGCGGCATGAGTATAATCTATCCATACCAATATTATAAATGGGAAAGTGTATGTGTGTGTGTGTTTGTGTGTTTGTTTGTTTGTTTGTCCGTCTTTCACGGCAAAACGGAGCGACGAATTGACGTGATTTTTTAAGTGGAGATATAGTTGAAAGGATGGAGAGTGACGTAGGATAGTATTTATCGCCGAAATCATCCCCTAAGGGGGTGAAATGGGGGGGTAAAAGTTTGTATGGAGCTGCGATATAAACGAGTTCCACGCGGACGGAATCGCGGGCAGAAGCTAGTCAGTTAATATTTAAGTAATTTTACTGTAATGTCACTTTTTGGTTGAATTAGTGCATATTTAATGTTACGTAAAACCTAAAATAGTCTGATGGGATTTATATTTGATCTGTCTACAACTCTTAAAGCGCCGTAGGTTCAGCGAAGTTAAGCGAACAGTATTTTTGAAACAATATAATGCGTCTGTTTATAATAATATGGTTTTTAAAAAATACGAATAGTAATCTTGAGGCTTTTCTGCAGGGAAATCAGTGTTTCGAAACATCATTAAGCATTTTTCGCTCGATAGAAAAAAATCACGAACATAGGTCTAAAAGGGTCTAAAATACACTTAAAATATTTGTTACAAATTACGAACAAAAGCTAAAAATATTAAAATAGCTTCTAAAAATCGGCAATATCATGTTTGAGGGAAATCAGTGTTTACTTTTTTATTTAATTTAAACGGCCAAAAAATTAAAATTAAAAAACATGATTTCCGCGCTTCCGAGCACGCACTTCCATCTCGCTCACGCTTATGCTCAGTGAGAGGGAGAGAAGACCATGAACCTACGGTGCCTTAAGCGCAAATTACACATGCAAGAAATTGAATGCAAGTTTAACTTCATTGCGGGGTTTGATAGATAAAACTCAGTTTAATTACCTCGGTAGCTCGCAATGTAATGAAAATTGCATGCAATATCTTGCGTGTACATAAAATTGCTCTTAAGATATTATTTTACTTTTAAACTTTGACAGTTAAGATCAAAAATAAGAGAGTTGGCTTTCTGTACGCTAGCCGCCTTATTCATGAAACATACTAAAGGCCTCCACCCACCGGACGCGTGTCGTGCGCGGCGCGTGTACTCCGCGGCACACGTGCAAGTTGTAAAGCATTGAAACTACGATTCAAACACACATCGAACGCGTTTCGAAAGCAGGCCCGCGCGGGCCCGCGTGGCGCTAAAGATACAGATGCCGTCAAACTTCTTGAACACTTGACCTTGCCTGCGCAAAGGCCTGTGGCAAAGGCGAATTGTACCTGCGAGCTGCCCCCCCACTTCGTCCCGCATGTTCAAGAAGTTTGACGGCATCTGTACAACTCGGCAGCGCGGCCGCGTGTCGTGCGCGTCGCGTGAGCTGCGCGGGCCCGCGCTGCTAAGTATGATAGAGATAATAAGATACATATTAAATTTGTTGGTAGTGAGAGAGATAAGACACACGCACACGCGCAGCACACGCGCAGCACACGCGCAGCACACGCGCAGCACACGCGCAGCACACGCGCAGCACACGCGCAGCACACGCGCAGCACACGCGCAGCACACGCGCAGCACTTGCGCAGCAGCTGCGCTGCACACGCGCAGCACCCGCGCGGCACACGCGCAGCACACGCGTCCGGTGGGTGGAGGCCTTAAATAATCACAATGTTTGTCCCTTTCTTACGAAAAGAAATGTCAAGGTGACAGGTAAAGACAAAGGAATTTTAAAGGCATTTTTGTTGAAATTGGTACGTTTATGAATACGGCCACAACTATAACTTTAATGCGTGGTTATCGGTTTAAACGGAACGTATTTGAATTACATGCAGAAATCAAAGTGTTGTGGCAGAAAGCCAATGCTCTTAAAATGTTCTACATCGTCGATAATACAAACCCGATTGTTCTACGTGCTTAATATACCCGAGATAACACGGGACAGTCTTTATAAAAGTTACTTAACACAGACCAATAAAGCGATATTTAATTGGTGTTACATCGGTTCTGCGCACAGGTAAATGAATACCGTCGCAGGCAATTAATTAATTTAGGCATTTGTCAAAAAAGCTATGAAAGGTCTTTATATACTTAATTTCCGTGGAAAACGAGTGATTATAGAATATGCATTTAATTTACCTCTCAGTGTACAAATATTGTTTGAACATGGAGCTACCGTACGTACCATTGTATTTTGTTGCAATGGGGTTGGCAACTGTCAAATGTTTGACTAGGTACAATCATAGGTTTTACCACTACTTTCTATCCCTTCAGCTGTATACATCCCTCTGTGGGCTTCATATTTTTTCCTGCAGGTCGGTGGAGCGCCCCTCGGAGGGGCGCAATGGCTTTGCTTACTTTCTTAGAAATAAAACCGGCATTCGTGTATCGATCTCGCTTTAATCCATTGAAACGTATAACCAATTCAGTGAGACAGCTAGCAAGCGAAAACTTCAATGGCCAATGGAGGAAAAAATCAATTTAGTCGTTAGTCTAAAATAGTCAGTGGCACGTTTGACACGGTCGGTGTTCGCGAGTGAAAATTAGTGGGTTTAGTGCTGAATTGTAGTGCCAGAAGGACAGTTTTTGTAGACATGTAAGTAATCTTTAGAATTACATAGAAACAAGTGTTATTTCAACGGGTTAACTGTAATAAAACCATGACTAACATGACATACCTACTCATGGTCAAAATTTGGCAACACGTTTTTAGCGCTTTTCTAATAATTTAATATCACTATTAGCTATTAAAATTACCGTTAGTTATCATACATTTGTTTAAAATGAACTTAAATCGATTAACAATGGCCCGAAAGTAAATAAATCGATTGGAGTTGTTAACGATCACAACAAACCCCTCAGAGGGGGACCTAACCGACCGGGAATTTCCCTCCGAGGGATGCCCACATGATACCTCGTGACGTCACTACGATCCGCACTCTATACTAATCATGACCTTGATTTACACTGTTTTCAAATCATGTTTTGATGTGATTTTTGTTTAACTGATGGTTATATTATAGTTTAAACTAAAAGTATACTTAATAAGAATTTTAAGAAACCTAATTTGTTTGGTTCAAAACATACAGTTGCTGTGTTAATTGCACTCGTTTGGAAGAGGTTATTTTGTATGAAATTTGACATACTTTTT
The DNA here is from genome assembly GCA_945867215.1 of Epinotia demarniana. Lineage (NCBI taxonomy): Eukaryota > Metazoa > Arthropoda > Insecta > Lepidoptera > Tortricidae > Epinotia > Epinotia demarniana. The sequence goes on from OX244274.1 coordinate 8,912,707, forward strand.
TCATTTTACTCTCAGATAAAACCTGCTGCACTTACAATAAAAAAAGCTGCGGTTACACCTAGTTGATGACCTATATTTATTGTTCAGGCATGAATTTGATTACATACAGTATACAACACTTCAGATATAAGCATGTAAATCGAAGCCCACACGAGCAACTTCTGAGTGTAAGCATTATTTTGGTAGAATATTTCAAATGGTCTAGTGTAAAAAAAATACTCATGAGCCTGCTATTTTATGTTTTTCGAATAAGTATAACACAAATTTCTTCAAATTAAGCCCATTTAACACCCCAAAAAACTAATTGATTATATTAAAAATAACCAAAATACGTCGTAAACTTCGGTGAGGTGGTGTCGAGGTCAGCTAGATAGACTTAATACGACTTTAATGTAACGATGATATATCGTTGCAGTTAGATAATTTAATAAATATTGAGTTTCATCCAAAATCCTGGCTGTGATTATGTAAAAAACTAAAGAAAATTTAATTTTACCAAATCACATCACTCCACAAACCTTGTCAGTGGAGCGCCCCTCAGAGGGTGCCACAGACGTGGGTAAGCGGCCATGTTTTTTCGCCACAGCTGAAGGGCTATAGGATTTGGCTTAAACGGCTTGATTCTAAACAATTTCCGAAAAAAAACAAGAATTGGACAGTTTTGGTAGGACTGACGGTAAAACCTATGCTGGCGCCAACTGCAAATACCTTCGCCCGGCCAATCCCATTGTTGAGGCCGTACTGATCGAGAATGTTTTTTAATAAATCATAATGGTTAGAAGTGGACTTGAAGCTTGATTCAGATATTTCTAATGGATGCTCGTCCAGGATTCCTTACTTACTGCGTATTGACCAAAATAGTGTCCTTTTGCTAGGCACAATGGGAAATTACAAGCAGACAGTGACGAGACAGCGACTTGCATTCGAAATGTTTATAAAGCCTAGGTACATTGGAAATGCATCGAATGCATGTTCGCAGTTCAATTCGAAATTCGGCGAGTGCTCTCGTTAGTGAAACACACTAGTGCTAAATGGACGAATTGTGAAGGAATTTTCGATCGTTTATTCAGTGACAGTTTCGAACTGGCTCCAAAATAGAAGGCAAAGAGGTTAATTGTGTTAATGTAGAATGAGCGAGCATCCAAGATTCAATTTTACATTTTACTACTGCAGTAGTAATACAAAATATAAACAAAGAAGTTATTTTTGTAAGCCCGCTCAAACCATTTCCGACGACTACAAGTTTCTTGTTTTAGGTCAATTTTACCCGTCATTGGGCGGGATGTGACTTTTAAAACGTGACGTCCGCAGCGGGAAAGTAATACGACAATAACAACTTAATCATATAACGGTCATAATATATACGCTCTCTGTGTATAAACTTGTTTAGTATAACGAACGAGAACGGAAGGTATAATGTCAAAATATATATTCCCGCCCCCGTTTCCCCCTTTTTTCTAGCCGCCCTTACCTAATTTTTCGTATTATAATCCTTGTACGAAAATATAGTATGTGTTATGAATTTATGATCGATATACGTTATGTATGTTATACGAAATGAAATTAGTCAATTATATTAAAGAAAAAAACGTTATACAATATGAATATTATGTCAATTGACCATTATTCCTTATAAAAGTATTGGTTTTGTTGTTATAGCTAACGTTCATTATATCTTGTGAATGTTATTAATAAAAAAAAATATATATATTGTTGTTATATCTCGTGGGACGCACCCGTCCGTCCGCAGCAAATTACAAGAATATCCCCTACTTTCATGTCGCTGTATGTAGAATATCAGCCCTTTTTGATTATGACAGAGAGGAAAACTGCCAGTAGCTTTGTCATCAAGCGATCAAAATATTAAATCGAAACTTGTGTAAAGTTGGTTTTTATGAAAATTCTCATTTGTATTAACGCCAGCGACAAATCGATACGAGTTTACAACCGGTTCGCTATACGGCAAGATGGCGCGATATCACTCGAGTGGGAATGCTTGCTGGAATTCTTTCCGATACCGACCGCTAACCTTCTCAACCTCCTATCTCACTTAACGTTCCAATTGCAAAAGCAATCTAAGACGATGGGAATAAAGTATAAATTTCAAAACACGATAAAGAGAGATACAGGGTTGTGAAAGTTCGCCGTGGATATTTAGAAGTGCAGCGATAGCGCATGACACGCGAGCCAAGTAAACACTAGATAATACACGTGTATTTCTGTTCAGTTTCATTTTGTTTCTCTTATTTAGATGCTATTTGTTGGTATTTGTATATAAACCGGTAAAGTTTATTCGTTTGTAGCTGTGTAAGTTTTCAAAATTCAAATTAAAAAAACGTCCATCCATCTGTCGTCATCGTCCGTCCAATATCCATATTTTTGGTTAGTAGCAATAAAAAACATTTAATATGTTAGTGGACACAATTACAATTAGAACAAAATATTAAATAAGGACTAAAAAATGCGCAGCCTAGATTGCCGGAGTTGCATCGGGCAATCCAACCTGGCGGCCACAACGCGTAGGAGGCTCAGAGGGGCTACCGCGAAGCGAAAACTCTCTCTCTGTCTGTCGTTCAAATATGCAAGTGCGACAGAGACGGAGACATACGACGTTCGTTTTCGTTTCGCAGTAGGCCCTCAGATCAGGAATGCCGCACGTTTACGCAAAATGGCATGATAGCCATCAGTCCTGGCCTCCGCAAACATACCGGATGCACAGCAGTAGCGCGGCAGCCCCATCAGCATCCTAAACGCGGTGTTGTACTGTACCCTTAGGGTATTAAGGTTACTCATAGAATATCTGACCCACAGGCTGCAGTTTTAGATTTGTAAGTTTTTCATGTAGGGGCAATCTCCGAAACTCTTCATTTTCATTTTCAAAAAATATTTCACCAATAGGATATCTAACGGCGGCCTTCGGGATGGTCTTAATATATTTTATCCCGAGCGGGCAGTTATTATAAAGATATACTTAGACATTGTCCGATAGTAACTTTTCTTTGTAACAACTTCTCAAAGCATAGCAGCACGGATATTATATCGATTTCGATTTTCGCTAATACGAGTATTGACGTGGACACAGTGCAAAATGTAATTATAGCTTAGTTCTTATCTTAATCTCCAGACAAGCTTAATCAACAATGACGACGAAAAAACGCAGACAGATAAAATACGGCCAGCTATTTGAGCAACTATACCTATCGTCCTTGGACTATAAACAATTATTGGAATCCTGCTGTTTTTCCAAAGTTATTTTGGTAAAATTTCATTACCCAAATAAATTTTGGTAAAACCGTTGTGTTTGGTAATACAATCTTCGTAATAGTTTTAGTAGGAACATTTTCATTTGGTCAATTTTTCACTCGGCATAACATTACCACGGAAAATGCCCGACATTCGGTCTGTTGTCAAACACTTTATTAAATCAGATAATTTTTAGACAATAAACGTTTAGTCAAATGAATTGTTACACAAAATAATAAAACACAATAGTATTACCATGGAAAATAGAATTCAGCCGGGCCGTAACGATTCCTATAACAAAGTTTGAAACAGTTAGTCGGAATTACGAGTACGCTCGTTTGATATAATTCTTGCGTCATATAACAACACTTAATAAAATATGATATAATTATATTTTTGTATTATGATTAATTGATATAAGTAATCAAATTTAATATAAAATACTTACTTTATGTTTAATGCATATTTCTTATAATTAAAATGTGATATAATGGTAATTTCTTCGAATGTACAAATTAAGCATGATAGTTTTTGGTAGACTCTAGGGAAGCGAGGAGTGTCAGATAGAACCGCGACACTACAGCGCGCGAGCCGAGCGAGCGAAGCGAGCGTGCCGCGGCAGCGGCCGGTAAAGCGCCAGAACCGAACACGTTTTTACTACCTACCTAATACTTACGTATAGTACCTATTTAAGTACGATTCACAAATATTTTTTTATGCGCCTTGTAAATCATGTTTGGTTGCTTGCTTGAAACCTGAAGATACAAATCATTTGCCTTATTATATTTGGCGCAAAATATGTTTTTCTAACTGAAACATTTTGTCAATAAAACAAGAAAACCTGAATCGACACTAAAGCTGGGAAGAAATTATCGGACGCCGCTGACGGACGTGAAAATGTGCACAGTCGAACGGATCCAGCGCGCCAGATTCTGTCGGATGTCCGAACGCTCAAGGTCAGCACAAGGTAACGTTCACGGCTTACCTCCGATAGTTTGCACAATTCAGTGTATATTCATTATCTAGATACCTATAAGTCGCGGCTGAGAGCGGCGTCCGTCAGCCGTGTCCGACAATTTGTTCCCAGCTTTATAGGCCGGCCGGAGAGCCCAATGTCCGGTTAGACAAACAGAAGCATTTTTACCCAAGCTGAAACAGAGAACCTCGTTCATTACGCGCGCTCATTCAATAAAAATAAAAGTAAACTTGAAGAATTGTAAGAAATGTAAAGTCAAAGGATTGACAGGAAATATACTTAGCGTCACAGAATTTTGTGACTTGGCGGAAAAGTATAATAAATATTGGAGATAGGCGTATATTTTAAAATATAATAAATACATGTTGTTTCTATATTTCTTTCTAATGAAATCGGACACTCTCATCTTTATGGTCAAAAATCGCTCGACATGTTTCGAACCCATGCCGAACGCTCGCTCGCGATCATCGATGACGGTGCGTTTAGCACTCAAAGATTAAGAAACGATTGATAACTATGTAACGATGCAAACTCATGATTAAGAAACGTGTATAAGTTAGAAAGTCTTCACATTGCCGCCGCATCCCGCTGTGGTGTGCGAACGCCTTTAAGTGAGCCACCCGTTTCAAATTTTCAATATGTTTTTGCCCGACTGTAGAAGGAGAGGTTATGTTTTGATGCGTATATATCTATGTGTGTGTCTTAATATTTGGCACGCCCTGCAGCCTAAACAGTTTGACGGATTTCGACATATGAGGTGTCGTTGGATTCTTCGTAATCATAGGAGTGTCATAGGCTTTAATTTTTGTTAAAAAGCAGTCCGGTTTTTCGAAAAAGCTTTTGTATTCACTTGTTCACTATTCTTTTTAGCTTAGCTATATGTATGAAAACACAGCTTAAATTAAGTTGGGAGTCCGGCATTTCATCTGTGCTATGTCCCCAGCGAGCGCTTCAACTTCACGTCTATCTCTCGTTTCTAAAAAGTAGCAAAAACCACCGACGTCCAATAGCTCCACGCCGTACAGATCTGTGCTTGGCTTGGACGACATGGGAAAAACATTTTTCGATATAACTTTGAAATTAATTTTGAACTTTACGTCTGACCAGTGCTCAGCTGAGTTTGTACCGCAAGTTGTAATTTTATCGTCGCTTGCTTTTGAGAATGCGAGAAGGAATGGTTCGTTATTTTGAGTTATAATAAAAAAGCAATGGGGTGGCAAATATTATAGTGTCGTTCTACCGTATTAATAAAGTTTTGTAGATTGTGAAGACTGTCTATTGGTGATACTCTTCACTCGACAACTTAAATTAAGTTTTGCTAAGTCTATTTTAGGACCTTTTCTTTTCATAAAATGACGCAAGTGTAGGTCTGTATGGAACTTTATTTTCGTTGATTATTACGCTGAAAGAGGTTGTAGACCTCTACAAATTGTTGTGTGTAGACGTTCTCTGTGAAGGAATGAATACCAAGAAACCAACCATGATAATTATACTCAAGAAGTAATATTAGTAAGGCTTGTGCTCGTAAAGTATTTTTACAAATATTTCATTTAATATTCCGTGGATTTTTGTTATATTTACGCCAAAATAATCAACTATTTTCATTCAAAATCAAAGTAGGAGTGATTTTTTGCATACGATACGAGGCTCACTTTCATTTTTTATTTCAAATGACTATTGATGAAGAATAGCCAAAGCTTAAGGAATAATTCTTCATCTTGCTAGTCTAAAATTAACCATTTTGTTCAAGATTCATGCAGCTAGAAGGATTTGCGTGCGTGCAATTTTTCGATCCTACGATCACCTATTTACTATAATACCGATTGTTATTGTTTTTTTTTTCTTATACTAAATTCCAGTCTCAGACAAACATAACTCTTCGCAAATAATTCAGTTTCTCCTTGCTATTGTACAAGAATAAAAACTAATTTTAGAAACATCAACCGACAGCTAAATATTAAGTTAATATATCATAACTAACAATCCATTATGTGCGGCATAGGGTGGACCACAGTTGAAATGGGTTTATAATAATATAATAAATAAATCAGCCTATATACGTCCCACTGCTGGGCACAGGCCTCCTCTCATGAAATGGGTATATGTTAAAATAATTTTCGGCACAGTCCTTAATTGTACAAACGGATGCTATACGTTATCGAAATCACTCGTTCTAACCGTGCACCAGACCTAAATGATGATTGATTTGCAACGTCGTCTACGTGATGATAATCAGCATCGACGAATTCGTAATCCTACATACATGTCTTCTTAATCGATTATAAATAATGCAGACGTCATTCCGATGATATCCTATCAAGTAAAATATGAGTAATTAGGAGGTTTATGCTAATTTGGAAAAATGATGAACATCATGAAAACGTAATTTTAATTCATTAAGTATATCGAGCTTTTACGGTCATTATATACATACTAGCTAGATCGATCTAGTTACGTAATATAGTAAGTTACTAGTATTGATCTATAAGTATCTAAAATAAATATTTAAATAGATCCACATTATATCCGACCATCCAGAACACATCAAAATATGGAGAGGTTTTCTTAAAACGCTATCACAAATTCAATGTATGTTTCAAGGGTTCCATTTGCAATTTAAATCTACCGCCCGGGAGACGAGTGGCGCCGATATTGACTCGGTATATACTCGCCTAGAAGCGACGAAAAGCTATGAAACCTATGCTAAAGCATATTTACACACTTAGTATTTCTGGAAATGTTTTGAAGCTGTGTTTTTGGTCGATACCTCAAAGATTTTCAATAAACAAAATAGGGAAAAGGTTAGGACACACGTAGGTAGGTTGTAGTATTTTCCGTCTGTTATAGTCAAGGACTTGAAAACATTGAATACCTACATTGTTTCACCATTTGCAAATTACAGAGTTTCCGAAATTAATTACGCCGCTGGGTTAATGAGCTGAGATTCGGGAGCAGGATGAACCTAAAATTATTGTACGAATATAAGCTAAAAGGCACATTATTTCTCCACCAGAATTTGTAGGTACAGTAAATAAATAATGTGTATGATGTGTAGGTACAGTAAATAAATAACTAGATGCGTCGGTTTTGCATCCATTTAATTATTTGACAGAATATAATATATCCTATTTCATGGCTCTGTCGGATTACTAATGTATGGGCAAAATACTTTTCCCTAACTATCAAACACATTCCAAACAATTTTTCTCAAATTGTCATTTGGCAAATTATTGTTTAACAAATAATTACTTGGCCATGTTTCATTTAGTCAAATGTATCGTTTGGCATATTACATACTCTTCCCAAAATACTGTATGGCATCGTAAATAATGCACTGTGGAGTGTGAATTCATTCATCGACTTGTATAATAGTCATGTTGAATTTTTCATATAAAATAACAATCAATACCTATAAGAGACATTAAGTCTATCTTACTGACTGTATAAGTATAATTAGTATCATTTTTTAGCGTACTGATCATACCAAAAAATCCTAAAGACATTCGTAGGTACTTACATTATATATAATGTTAGAACTACAAAAAAAATCGGTTCTGGTTCTGGCGCTTCGCAGGCCGCTGCCGCGTCACTCTCGCTTCACTCGCTCGGCTTGTGCGCTGTATGGTCGCAATTCCACCTAACCACTCCTCCTCGCTTCGCACTTTATCGTACCTAACAGAGACCTTCCTAAAAGGTAGGTAATGCTATATTTTGAAAGTGCGAAGTGACTATTTGTACAAACTTTTTTTTGGAATAAAATTTTAGCCAACGGAAAACGTTTGCTGGACAATAACCTTAATAAGACTTGAAGTAAAATTATGCCAAATTATAATTTGACCAAATGAATATAATGCGATATGTAAACTTGCTTAAATGCTTGCTTGGGACATTTCCCAGTTTCATTAAACTACCTACTGCAATAAGTTTTTGGGAAGTAAAATTTGGCAAAATATATTTTGCCTAAACGGCAGTACACCGGCTCTGTCTCTCAAAATCAGAATGACAAAGTTGACAAATTGAAGATATGATGTGACTTGACAAAAGGGAATCACCTACCTTTCATCAAGTACACACAGCTGACGAATTAATGTAGGTACCTAATAATGGACATCTTAAAAAAATGTTTTCTTTTAATGAACCCTTACATCATCTACATACACCAACTTGCATCGTAATTATTAGCGCTCCGTAACCAAGACCCCGTACCATGGTCGGCCTTATCACGCATAAGTAGGAGCAAGATAGGAGCGACGTCTCGTTCTATCGAACGGTGTCAGCCAGCGACGGACGCGCTATCTTTTCACTTATCGTGTGATAACGATTAGGCCGACCATGATACAGGGTCAGATCGTAGTATCCTGCCTTTGACCTAATCTGGATTAAAGATTTGGCATACAAAATTATTCTATTGAAATTCCTGTCCACGGAAGCGCTTGGAGGTCATCTAGATCAACGTACAGCTTCCATGCAGTAACACTGATCGTCATAACAGTAACCGGCGCTGCTAACATGTTCTTATTGATATCATATCGCCATATTTATTCAACTGTGCGAGTGCGCCATATTAAGACTTATTGTTGTTAAGTACTAAAATTGTTACAAGCATAGGTATGTTTTGAATATTTGACTAGGTACTCGCTTTGTCGGTATGTGGTGTTGTAGTCCTGGTGGTGAGTTTGGTCACCAGTGTTGTATTGAAAGTGTTGACCATAATATATCTTCTCTCATCAGCACGTAAACTTACAGATGACAGTCGAAGCTGGGTCATACACGGATAAATAACCAGAAGTTATCTTTCCTTTAGTCGTTATTTAAGGGCTTACGAGCGATTTTAATTTTGAAAATAGAGCGGTAATCCGCGCTCGCGCGTCGTTTCCTACTGGTCCATTTTTTCCTCGCTCACCGCCTTGCAATCTCGCACAGCGCTGGTGGAAAATCACCATGATTTTGGTGGTATCCGTATCCATAAGAAAGACGCGAATTTATTTCTGTATAACCCATAAAAGTATTAAGTAATAAAATAATATAAATATAAATCGAGGTACATCCTTAGCCCATTTGCAACTTTGTCATATATTGCATTATTACATTTCCTACGAACCTTTCATTTCAAAATCCGGAATAGTAGAAAAGGTTTCCTAGCTTAACGGTCCCAGCGTGCTGCAGACAGTCCGGAAATACTTTTCGGATGTCCGCCGGCAATGTGCATCTCTCTTTAGTCGGTGCTCGATTTGTGTGTGGCTTAATGAAATGCAGCCTACAAGTTTAATCAGAATTCTCAATTTCGATTAAGTTTTTTTTTTCGATATATACGAGTTTGATCAAGAAGTATTTCTATTATTTATGCCATACAATTTAGATGAACAACAACTTGGTCAAATCGACAGGAAAAAATCTCGTATGCAAAAGATGTTCTTATTTGCGAAAGGGTTTTTGAAAATGCGATGTGAATTGTCGTGGGTCGTGTGCTCCATCTTCCGTTACCGCATATTGAAATGAAAATAAATTGTTATCTGCAAAACAAATCAGTGCATAGAGGCGGATCCACCAGCGAGGTAACTGAAATGTTAAACATATGTACAGAGCGTGTGCAAAACGATACTGAACTTTAAAAATAAATTGTTATCTGCAAAACAAATCAGTGCATAGAGGCGAATCCACCAGCAAGGTAACTGAAATGTTAAACATATGTACAGAGCGTGTGCAAAACGATACTGAACTTTAAAAATAAATTGTTATCTGCAAAACAAATCAGTGCATAGAGGCGGATCCACCAGCAAGGTAACTGAAATGTTAAACATATGTACAGAGCGTGTGCAAAACGATACTGAACTTTAAAAAAAGAGTGACTTGTACCTTATTTTTATTGTTAGGGTTGGTTTTTGAATATACCCATGTTTTGTACATAATTTGTTCAGTTTATGCCCTTGTACTATTTGTATTATATCAATTTGTTTTGCCTAGTTAGTGAGTAGTGACGCTGCCTGCAAAGCTGAAGGTTCTGGGTTCGAATCCCGGTAAGGGCAAATATTTATGTGATGAGCGTGAAATTTGTTCCCGAGTCTTGAATGATTTTTATTTATTTAAGTAATTATATCTAGTACCCATAACTCAAGCCATACTGAGCTTACTATGGGGCTAGTTCATTTGGATTGTCCCCTTATATTTATTTATTTTTAAATGTGAATATGTATTCACTAGAGATGTACCGACTAGTCGCCAATTAGTCGGGAAAGCCGACTATCCGGTCTCATTTGTAGTGGGCACTTTATGGATCACAGGAAAACGAGACAAAAAACAAGTAGGTAAACTGTCTTTTTTACCATACTCCTAGTGTTTGCCTTTTTAACCTTGACCACCTCGAGAAATAAGTACCTGGCGCTGGTTAAGCCTCACTTTACTCGTACATGAACGTCAAAAAATGTCCACACACGCGCTTTCCTTATCGACATTATACTAATCAATCAAATGCTCTAGTCAATAGTGTAATCACTTTTCGTATTATTTTACTTACGAAATGAAACGCGCCGGTAAAATATAAACAAAACTTGTCACGACGCGAACGCATGTAGGTAGACAGCGCGACGGCAAATCGAAATGAAGTTTCCCGATTGCACCCTAACTTAGCCGAAGTCCACGATCGGCCTGCTAGGAGGCCGACTAGTCGGCTAGTCAGCTTCGGCCGCCTATACGAAACCAACGCCACGTAACCAGTTACGTGTGAAGAATTATTTATCTTACTACGAAACTAGTTACGTACAAAGAATTCTTCTTCCTTGTTGGAAACCTGTTATGATCACAAAACACTAGGTAGGTTAGGTTCGTTAGGTAGCTTCAGATGCCCGAAGGGCAAATAGACCAGAAATGGGAGCCACGCGGAGCGGGGCTCCGTCGAAACTGGCCAAATACGAAAAAAATGTAAGTAATTTCGTAGGAAGAAAAAACCCTCTTTGTACGTAACTAGTTTCGTAGCAAGAAAAACAATCCTTCACACGTAACCGGTTACGTAGCATGGTTTCGTCGGCGGGCGAAGGGGGCTAGTCGGCCGCCTATACTTAGGCCTATACTAGGCCCATCTCTAGTATTCACTGTTCGTTGCATAATTATTACACACCATTTAAGTATAAATTTGGATTTTACTATTTTAGGCAATAGTTTCCTCAATACCGAAAGCAGCACCCTGCTTAATTATTAATTAAATCATTAACTTCTCTCTTATGAACTGCTGCAAGCGCAAATCGTAACAACGAATAAAAAAGGATACGGAAATAATTAACAAACCCTTGCAATTAAGTCGATGGCGTGTGTAATTGTATTTATTAAACGTTCATTCTGCCTGCCTACTATGCGTAATGTCCTAACTGCCATGTATTTTCTACTGATAAACTACGTTTTGTGAGAACTTGGCTGTATTTTTGTCCGCCCCACAGCCATCGCCATTTTCAGCTACGGTGCACTTTTGTGCTTAACACGAAAGCGTCATTTATTTGGGCAGCTAGCCGAGAGAGAACACATGAATAAAATATTCTTTCTTGGAGGGATATGTGTATTCATTCGAGATGAAAAGATTTCATAATCATAATACTTCCGAGTAAATTTATGTAAAAAAAAGAAGGAAGCACAGAAGCCAGAAATGTAATTAAACTTATCTTACGGTGGTATTCCACTTGTTCATGCTCTTTGTCATGTGCATTGCGTCTCACTCACTCTTTAAGCAATGTGAGACGCAAATATACATTGGACATAGATCGTGGACATGCCTAATATGTACCACCCTTAGGTATGTCCTTTTTACTCTTTAATAATTAATTTGTCATACACATCACATACTTTAAACAAATTGATGGTAAAAAAATCTTTTTCACGATTATGATTATTGAAACGACTCTCATAATTAGGAATACATCTTCCTATCCCACTTTTTTAGTGTGAGTAACAACGATTTTATAAAAAGGAGTAGCAGTTTGTCAACCGCTAAATTCTGATTTACCTATTTATTCAGTTTTTAAATGTAGGTACCATAACCAGTCAAACCCCGATACCGCCGTTTGACGCCTATTGGGTAATGACGCTGGCTAAGAAGCTAAAGGTCCTGGGTTCGAATCCCAGTAATGGCAAATATGGTATGTGAGTCTTGGATGTTGTCTGTGTATTTAAGTATTTATAACTATGGGTATTATGTATATCGTCATCTAGTACCTTAAATACAAGCCTCATTGACTTCACAAATTTTACTATGGGGTTAGTTTGCTTTAAAATGACTAAAACTAAACTGAACCTATGGGGTATTAACACTGTAACGTATATCCCCAAAATCAATACCACTTGTTAGGGTCAACAGTGAAATATTTATTGATTTTTACAATATTAAATCAAAATCAAGAGTGCTCTAGATTTCAAAAACGTAGAAAAATAAGTTACTTGACAGAAGAAATGTAGCTAAGTTCCATTTACGAAGCAAGATAAGATTGTGTGTATTAAATGTAATGCAAGATATGCATTGAAACATACCAAATTTTACGTCACACATTCAAATAAATTATTCAATTATTCTCCTTATCGAGTATCGTGTAACCTTGTTCACAAAATGAGCCAGCAGAATTTTATTTATCGTATGGCAAATCAGTATTTAGAACCGTGAGATCTTGGAAAAGATAGTACGGTTGCCAGCAGAATACACATTACCCATACGTAACATTATTATACTGCGTACATCAAAATTTTAATATAGAGATCTAGGACTCGCTTACAGATGTAATAAGCGTCATCGTCATAATATATGCCTTTGAATATGTCCCTATATTTATGGAAAACATGAGAGTAGTACAGTCATCAGAATTTTTATTTATTAATTAATCTTTATTGCACAAAAAAATATAATTTGGTACAAAATGCGGACTTAATGCTATAAAGCGTTATCTCTACCAGTCAATATATAATAGAGCCCCTAAGCGAAGGTTTAAAGTGACAGATTTGTTGCTAACTGAAGGATGTAATTATAATTTTTCTAAGTCATTCATCGATTGACACTTGCCATATTTTGTCGTTTCAGGCTTGATATGCCCCAGACCGAACTCACGTGAAACCACGTGAATCAATGCTAGTTTTCTGTGAAAGCTAAGCTACGCTTTGTTTTCGTACAAATCGTATTCGACAACAGTAAAATATGAAATGCCTAAAAATAAACAGATTAAGTATTTCCAATTCTTACTTTAATAATGTTGATATTTTCTCGAAAGATGTTGTCAAAGTTTTACCCACCAAATTATTTGTCAAGTCGTAACCACATTAACTTTATAATATAAATTTCTAACCATAAGTTACCACAAAATGTCTGTAGTGTACCACAAAATGAGCACGTGTCAACACATGCACTATAACACAGTAAATTTATCCCATTGTAACAAATACTAAACCATATTAAAAGCAATCAATTTACGAATAGTTTTCGCTTCTTACCGCTCTAACCTAAATATACGAAAGTAAATAATATTTTTATATGCAGAAAAGTGCAGATGACTGTACGTGGGTTTTTCTGATGCCTCCGCTCACAGAACCCATGGCGGGGATGAAATTGTATTTTATTTTAACGCCACCTATAAATCTCTCCACGCGAACCATAAAATGGAGAAACCTTCATTCAAGACAGTGTTGAGGGTGCAAATAAATTTTACACTTTCAGCAATATTCAACGAAACGTTGAAATCTAATAGTATTTCATTAGATTTCAACTTAATTTATAGCATAGAAAGTAAAGATATTCCTGGTATCCTGTCGTTTGACCAAAACATATTTCGCAACACTTAACAACCAACGATTAGCAAAATTATGTTGACATTTTTTTTTTTACAAATCAACTTTCTACAAAAATTACTGATTTGACCAAATAATCAACAGGCATATATACATTTCATAAATGATCGTTAGGACATTTTTTTTTACGAGCCTATTGTGTGTCCCACTGCTGAGCAAAGGCCTCCCTCCGTGATCTCCATGCGTCCCTGTTAGGTGCCTCTTCCGCCCAGTTGCTGAAGAACACATCCAGGTCATTCCGCCAACTCCGTCTAGGTCGGCCCCGTCTGCGTCGCCCGTCATGTGGCACCCACTTGGTAGCCACATTAGCCCACCTGTTTGGATGCATGCGACAGACGTGGCCGGCCCAGTCCCACTTGAGCCTGGCAGTTTTCGCACCCACATCAGCTATGCGTGTTTTGGAGCACAGTGTAGTGTTTCGGACCCGATCCGTCCTTTTGACACCTAGAATACTGCGCTCCATAGCGCGTTGGCAAACCTTCAATTTGGACTTCTGGCTCTCAGTGAGTGACCATGTTTGCGCACCGTAGGTAAAATACACATGTTGACGAGACAATGTAGGACAAATTAAATTTTGAAAACTGCTATTGGTCTAAAAATGTTTGCACTAATGTACTATTTGACATGTGTTTATTTTTGTTGAAAGGAACAGTTGCTACTATTACAAATTCTGCTTTATATACAGTCAGTAGGCAAGTAATTTTACTTCAACAGAAACGAACTACTTACTGATTGGAAACTAGGTTAGATTACGTTTTTAATTGGCTACTTACGGTGTCAAATGCAATAAGCAGAATTAGTGAAAGTTGAGAATTTATACCACCTATAAATTTTCAACTTTCACAAAATCTACTGTAAGACAGGTCGGTGTGGGTACGATGACGAACGAAGCGAGGAGGAGTGTTAGGAGGTAGAACTGCGACCATATATCGCGCGTGCGAAGCGAGCGCGCCGAGGCAGCGGCCGGCGAAGCGGTAAAACCGATTTTTTAAAAATATTATGTCTATTTACTGTTTGTGTGATATTTTGGTAAGTGTATAAAATTGCCAAACATATTATTTGGTGTAATGAAAAATGTACAATGGACACTATATTTTTCAATACATTTATGTACCTACTTATTGCTAATTGAGTGTTTGTCAAGTAAACGTTTGTAAAATGAAACTTTTGCGCAATAACACGCTTGCCATATAATTAATTGATGAAGCGTTTTTTATCAAACAATAAGTTGTTAATAATTTTTTGGTTATACATTAAACATTTTAGTGAACCGATATTCTATGGTAACCCCGCTCGGCCACGACCTTGGTCTTAGGCGACCTGCGACCAGCGTTTTATCTGTTCATTGCGCGTGATCCCAACTAACCACAGTGCGTTGTGCATCTCGACCGCGCAATGAACAGATAAAACGCTGGTCGCAGGTCGCTTAAGACCAAAGTCGTGGCCGAGCGGTAATGAAAAAACGATATGAAGCCCCATACGAAGATCAATAATAGTTACTTGCATTATTGGTACTAGACGACGATTTATTTAACAGATAGATGAGTACCTACATATAAAATATCGAAGACACAGAATAGACTGTATCACGATATCACCAATAGGTAGTTCATTTCATTCACTTCGAAAGCGATACTTCCAAATATAAGTATACAGCAGATTTTTGAAGTGAAAACATCTTTAGCGGCGCTGTGCACTTTTGTGATAGGGAAAAAATTTTAAGCAACAGGTCACGTGATCGTAAGATGTCACGTGACCGTAAGATTCGACAGATTGAAAATTCGTAAGACGGACACGTGACCTGATTGTGAAACTGTTAGTGCAACCCGGTCTTTTTTAGGGTTCCGTACCTCAAAAGGAAAAAACGGAACCCTTATAGGATCACTTTGTTGTCCGTCCGTCCATCCGTCCGTCTGTCAAGCCCCATTTTTCTCAGGAACGCGTGGGGGTATCAAGCTAAAATTTATACCAAATACTCAGGTGTACTGTCACTTAAAGCTGTGAAAAAATCAAACTTCTAAG
The DNA here is from genome assembly GCA_945867215.1 of Epinotia demarniana. Lineage (NCBI taxonomy): Eukaryota > Metazoa > Arthropoda > Insecta > Lepidoptera > Tortricidae > Epinotia > Epinotia demarniana. The sequence goes on from OX244274.1 coordinate 8,928,761, forward strand.
CCAACGCAATCAAAAGATACAGTCGTTTATGCCGCAAATCACAAATTTTCGAAACTCGCAAGGGAATCAAAACCTACAGGGTACTTCCCGTGAACTCAGAATCTTGAAATTTGGTACGAAACAATGTCTTATGCACAGATAAAGGAAAATATGCGAAAACCCTCGGTGCGCGAGTCCGACTCGCACTTGGCCAGTTTTTTACTTTGGAATGTCTCGCAATCATTTTGTTTTGTCACTTAAACAAATACAGTATTCAAATTGCCAACTTACCTACCTGCGTACACCCTCCATGGGTACACCAAGTATACTCATTAATAGAATACTCCTACGTGCCCGTAATACCTCACTGCCTTAAATTGTCAAGTAGGGGATCCCTTTAAATTGAAGATACATCTAAAGCTCACACACGACGGTGGATTGAAAATAATCCAAGTAGAAAATTAATCCTTGATTACGTTCCCCTACTTCTAAAGACGTGAGGGGAAGTAACGCGGATATATGTAGAATAGAGGTACACTTGGATGCTGTTTTACTTGTTTGTTCAGGTTTAGATGCAAATTTATTTGGCAACTAACAGTTAAATACAGAAATTGTGTTTTACATAATACGTTAAATAAAAGACCTTGACTGCCAATGTGCCAATATCCTAAAATTAAATAAACATTTTAACTTAATGTAGCTTAGTGTAGGTGAGGCAAGAAACGAAAACCATTCGCAAATCGAGTGCCTTTTTGGCTAAATATTTGTTACAAAGGGAAAAATATTATGTGTTGATGCCTGTGTTCACACGTGAACATTGTGTGTGCGCAAAGGCACATTACACGTTTACATACAGTCAATTTCGAAGTGTTTATAAAACTATATGGACAATAATACAGAGAGTTTTCAACTATATGTTGGAGACTGCAACAATAGTTAAGTTAGTACTACCTATTTTATACAAAAGTGAATGTAGGCTTATACCTAGTCGTACTACTTTTTATAGTATTATCTGTGGCACGATGGCCCCTTCTTCTTGTGCTAACTTCCATGGTCGCAATACATAGTTTTCCACGTAAAGTGTGTTTTCACTGATGCTGCCCATCCCACAACTCCAACAAACAACAACACAAACAGTCTACGCTACATTATGACTTGGATTTTGAATGACAAATCATACGGGTTTAAAACTTTGCCAATATGACACGTTTGTGTTTTAATAATTGAGACAACGGTTGAATAATTCGAAATAATCTGTTTATTTTTGAAGCATCAATTCATATTTTGTAATGAACTGGACCTAGTAAGTTGGAAGCAAAATATTTAAAAACAAACAAACATACATTACATAAGTTAAAACACGGAGCCACGGTAGCTGAAAGAGTACAATACTTTAGAGCTATGCAGGTGGTAAAGTGGATATCGTGAGCAAACTTGTGCGACTTTTCTTAATCTCTCCCCACTTCCATAATATTTAAGTCCGTGAGCAATGAATCCTGCCCTTTACCCACCTGTTATCCCATTTCGGGATTTTCAAGTTTGAAACCTTAAGATAACAACGTATCTGAATATATCTTGAGCCTTTGATTTTGCATTTAATTATAAAGCTAGTACTTAGATATTATTTGAAAGAACACATGTCGTATTTTTGCATAATATAGTTATAGATTTAAAATACTATAAAACACGGAAATAATAAATGTTCATAAATGGCGTGTGGAGTAAGTTGGTAAGTTTTTAAACTATTTAACATATCATAACTACTTCGAATTTTCTTCTAGAGCTAGTGATTCCAGGTACATTTAACTTATGGAATTCGAAATTTATTAATAATGTAGCTAAACAGAAATTTTAAGACAAAGTAATCTAAAATGTAACTATAAAATAGTTGATAAATTGCCTCAGACGCGTCAATACTTCAATAGTGATGCAAAGCAATTTAGAATTACGCTAAAGGCGCCCCTCACTAAAAGATCAATTTCGCGCATGGACAAATTTAATGTAAACTTAACTGCCTAGGGGAGCTGGCAAATGAAAACCATCCCTATTGCGTCAACAAATGTCTAATTTATTGATTTTTTTCACCAGCTGCGAAGTTCCAAATAAATTGTTCTGGTGACCCAACCAAGATCATCAAAGAACAAATCAATTAGTTCATAGGTATATATAGTGTTCTAGACAAATTCTGAGTAAAGTGCTCGTATGCGAATGTCAAAATTGTCCAATTAGATTAGATTCATTTATTTCATTTTGATTATATGTATACCCGACAATTTTTGAAAATTAAATAGCATGAATTCACAAAAAGATCGTGAGAGTGTATATGAATAACAATAATTTAAAATAAGACATTGAGATTAAAAATAAAAGGTGCATACCAGAGCGTACTAGGGTCTAAGGGAGTAATTCTACTGGACAATCTTACCTGAGAGATGAGAAAACGTGGAAGTACCTAAAACAAAAAAAAACGTAGGTACATATTGTTAAAACAGAAAATTAATGGCCGTCACAGTTTTTTTATTTCCCCAGATTTTGATTCGAACTACCAACTTTTAAATTACAATTTAGGAAGTTCAGCTTATTGTTACTTACTATGCTTGCTCAATAATATTGAGCAGCTAGCTTGTCGCTAATGTAAATCGGTCAGTTGAAGTTGGCTGATGGTATCCACAGACGCCTTTTTTTCCACCGTACACTCTTTTGGCAGTACAAAAGATTATTATGAATCATAAAAATTGACGCTTTAGGTTCCTTGAATTTAACTCGTACAATAGACGTTGACTTAAAAACAGAAGGCATTATCGCTTGATTTAGAATAATTTTGAAATGTAACACAGCTAAAATTGTTAAACGAGGAACTCAGCAACGTTGGAATCTTACAAAACTTTGATCGAAAACCACACGTACCAAGAAACAAACTTGAGAAAATGTTCGCGAGAACTTCCATGAATTTTATCGAATACCCTGCAAGTAGAGATCTGAAACTGTGTTTGTCAAACTTCCGTTTTTTATGGTACTCTCTGCGCCGATAGATATCGTCATCCGGCACTAATATTGAAATAATTTCGCCCAGCGGTCGATTTTCAAAAGCGCTTTACACAGAATTTGTTGGAAAAGTTGAGTCAGAAAAATACGCGAATTCCCTTTGATACGGGCACCAGTTTGAGAAGCGCCGCAATAAATCAAACATGCTGGGAACACTGTTTGAATTGAAATGCTCGTGAGATGGATTTTGATTGATTTTATTCGGTTTCTAGTAAGTTAATATTTATCTATCTCGAGACTTGGCTTCAAGTTTTTAGAGCGCACGGATTTCAAAGAAAAATTACAACTATTTTACGAACTAAAAATATTTGATATTGTTTTATTCATTCCACTAATTTTAGGGTAGAATAGAAGCTTTTATTGATTTATTTCTCGTTTGACTATGTTTCTTATATTTTTTGCAATATTTTGCACTGTCACGTTAACCATTTAACTATTTCGTTAACGTTCGTTAAACATTTAACGGCGTTATCTTGCAATGGTCGTGCAAGATAAAACCGATTTCTTACTTACTAGGATCTGTTTAATCTCCATATCTGACACCAACCGTTTACTTACAACACCGAAAATGCTTTCCGTTCAAGCAGACAGCAATTAATTTTTGAACAAACAGTCCAAACAGCAGGTGTGGACCGTAACGAAGAGCAATTTGTTTACCGTCAGCAAACTTCACCTCGTAACCCTAAAATCTAATTGGATTTAATTCCATTAGCGAAGGTCCAAATGGGACCCCTAAATTGTGCTGACCGGCACCGGGTTATTACTGACACTGGACCTTGGTTTGGACACGTAGCGCGTATGGCAATAGAAAATGTTTGTTTTGTCCGCGTTTTGAACTCGAAGCTAAACTGGACAGTGGGTACGGCTATTAACTAATTACACGGTGTGGACAGTACACGGGTATGCTGTGAATTTCGCTTACTGTAACAAGACAAAGATAATGTGTGTGCTAAAAATGCGATAGCTTTGTTTAATTTTCGCATTGTTTTGAAAAGGTACGTTACTTCCACGAGAACGTATAAACACAGTTCAGGCACGCTTGATGACGGAAGTGAAAAATTTAATGTGTATGACACTTAATGACTGTTTATACATATATATAATGTAAGCTACAGCGAATTAGCAATGTACAAAACATTCTCAAAAAAATGAGAATATTCTCAGATATTACTAGAAAAATTCACGAAAACTTAGAGCAAGTTTCCATTTAGGAATTTCAACTTAGTGTTCTGAAATTATTAAGAAGGTCCATATAGAAAGCTTCGCAACTTGTAAAAAAAAGTAACCAAAGTCTGATCGCAATGAGAATCTACAAGTGAGCACTATTTTACTTCTGACTTGCCAATTTTGATGGAAGCGCTTTATTCTAGGCACACGTTACAGAATTAACTGAAATGAATAGTCCCTCGTTTTAAAGCAAAAGAGATATTAACATATAAACCATTGACCATCCTCACCCTGGACCCTTATTCTAAGAGGCTTAACCTCATTAGTACAACTAAAACGGTATCAGTTAAACATGCAAAGCACGCTTAGCCTACATTTCAATTAGGCCCACTGCTTCTAATTTACTCCATGATTAAGGTAGTACTCCGTTGAGCTAAGCAATTGTGACAAATCAACTTGCTTGCTGGTTTTAATTTGAGTTCTTAGTTTAATTTTGCCAAGCAAAAGCGTGTTCTGGCAACGTTTTAGTATTCAACTAAAGTTTAAAATGTTATTGTCGTTTCATAGCAATTTCGACTAAAGCGGAAAGCTCGCCACCAGCGGAATTTGAACACCCGACCTTCGCATTCCGTGCGTCGCCGTCTACAGTTGAAGTATCGTGGAGACTTTTATAATGAATTGAAAATTAAAAGTTCTAAGGCAACAAAGCAATCGTGCGTATAGGCCAGTATAGTAAGTTGGCCGTGCGTTGCCAACTCTCAGAAATAAAATCGAATGGAATGTTCCTATACTAATAATTTAAACAGTGGCACTGCTTAGAGAGAGGGTAACCAATGAAAAAGTGCTGAATAGAGTGAGGCAGACCAGGCAGTTAATGAGAAACTAAGAAAATAGGGAAGGAAAGGATGGAAACATAGAGAGGAAGCGAGGAAGCGGAACATCTAGAATAAATTACATAAAAAGATAGCTCAAAATGTTGATGTAGGTCGTATCGAGATGTCAAAGAGGTTGCCTGGGATCGGAGTAGATGGAGAGCTTACTTTAAGCTACACCGACACGAGCTTAGCTCTTAAATAAGCAGAAGAAGAAGCATTGCTTACCGAAACATTTAACTCGTGATGTTCGTAGGTTAGCCTGTTTGTTCAGGTAAAACCTCGTAAGTTAAATTAGAGTAACTTCCCGGAGGCCAAGCGAGTTGAAATTTTGTTGAGGCATTCAAAACGCAATCCAAAATGGTGCCATCAAACTAGATCTATGATGGAGGTGGATGATATGCAAGTGAACTCTTAAATAACACATATGCCAATCCTGTTCTCTTCGGGCTCGTTACAATTTACGAGTACAATGTTTACGACAATAAAAGCTTGTCAAACTTTTTTTATTATTTGTTTGATTCTGTGGTTTGATTCTAATTGTAATTCTTAAATACTTATAATTAAATCGATTGGTGTTGTGATCCAGTCTCACTGGACTGATGTGTATAGAAACCGTAAGAACCACACAGCAAGATCTGCATAACCCTACCATAGATCAGTAAGTGTTGGTTATAGTAATGCGTAGATCACGAGGCGACACGTTAATTGATATTCGTGTGCAAGGCGCGCGAGTGCAAAACAAATTTGGTTTGTTTCGTTTATAGCCTGAAACTAGAAAATTATCATTAACACGATTATTGTCAAATATGTGTTATTCATAAATCTATTGCCAATTGTCAACGGTGCCTCGTTAGGCCTAACTAATTTCGCCCTAATTGGAACTAATGCATTTTGTAAACTTTACTAGATTATTGCAAAACAAACCTAACCTAACCTAATGACTCATCAAATAAATTGATGATATTCAAAGAAAACCCAAAAAGTTCACTGTTTTGAAGGAAAATGCATCATTTCTAGTAAAAAATTTGGTCTAATGAGTAATGAAACATAAGGGCAAAAGTTAGTAGGTCAAGTGGCAGGTGGGGTCCTGTCACTTGACCTAACTTTTTTCAACACTTGTATCAGAAACAAATCAGTGCAATCATTAAGATTAGCCTCATGGTCGACTAAATAAATAATTTATGTGTATGTATATATATGTCCATTGCAAAAGATATAAGTCATATAAGAATCAGAATAAACATACCTTTAACTTTCCATATTATTTGAATACCCTTGAGGTATAATCGTTGCAAGTACTTCGGGCATTTATTTCTGAGGGGTAATCAACTAATCACGTAACATTTTGAACGCGCGTAAGATAGATCCAACTGTCATTTTTCATATAGGTACCTAAAAATTGTATAAAGCCTTTTGTAACTATCTCAAAGAAAAAGATGCGCCCTTACCGAGATCATTGTCATTCATATGTATACTTTACGAACAAGAACCAAGCTCTTAAATAATGATGCTATTAAAAATACTCACCAGTATTTAATTTAGAAAGGATACGTGAACGGATGAACCAAGTTTTCAAGACGAAAACGCCGAGAGAATTTCATTTCAATCCAAGTCCCTAGTGGAGTCGTCCGCAATTTGTCGTAACGTCCGCTTTGGCGCATCGAATTATTTATAGATCCACGCAGACCTTAATAAGTGTTTATTCTCATTTGGACTCCACTATAGATAGCCCCGATGCAGGTTATTGATTTCATAGTCGTTTGTTTCTAAGATTGCTTCGAACCAACGTTCAATTTAAGTACTGTAACAAATGTAGAACCATTTAAAACCATTTATTTATGGGAGGCATTCAATTAAATCATATTCAATTAACTTTAACGTTATAGTCTCATTTTGTCATTACTCATTATTGCTTTGCCAGTATGAAGAACCTACGAAAGTTAGGTTAGGTACTTACCAGTAAGACAAAAATTACTTTATTAGTAATATTAGTATCAAGCGACGCTCATGCCCGTTTGCATTCCCCTGGCATTAAAAGGTTTGCTGATAATTTACGTAACGCATTGAACGTACTTAACGTACCTGATGGTTCAGATCTGAATTTCACTTTTTGTATGGATAAATGACAGTGGAGTTGTCCTAACGTACAGGTCGATTCACGAAAGCTAGCACGAATGAATTGAACGAGTGAATGATAATGTCTATGTGTGCATCACATAATTATTAAATACAGGTTGATGCAAAAAGTGACTATGATACCTTACTCTTTTTAAATTTTTTTTACAGTTCGAAGAATCACCTTTCGATTCTTGACATTAAAAATAAGTCAGAAAGATATACATACGTTTATTTACAAAGGACTTTAATAATAATTACTAAAAGGATTAACATGATACTTGGTACAGATTATAATAATATAATTAGTTTTTTCTTGATTAACGAAAACGTATATTAGGTACATGTTTACAAAATATTAGATGGCCCCAGTATAAGAACGGCACTCACACTGCCACTCACAGTGACAAGTGACATTACTTTCGGTCAATTCATTCATGCCAGCTCTCGTGACTCGACCTGTACGTTCGAAACGTTAGCTGATAACCCCTCTGGACATTATGGCCCGTTGGTAAATCTGTCAATTGGACATTATGATGTAATTCTAGCATAAGTACATTATGGTCATGGGTAATTCTGTCATTTGGACTAAATTATAAATTAAAACAAAAATTGTTAGCCATATGGCCTTCCAACCTCAGGAAAGCTAGACCTTATTGGGACCAGACCGGTTTCCTCACGATGTTGTCCTTCTCCGTAAAGCCACTGAAGACCATAATGATATTTCGTACCTACATTGAAAAAACCAGTGGTATGTACCTACGACCCGGGTTCCGAACCACGACCATTGACCATTGGTCGGCTACATAGTGGCTGCTCTCACATAAAAAATCCTTAGGTAAGTAAATAGTCGGAAGAAATGAAAAAAAATAGTGTAATATATGTATCCCACCAAAAACATAAATGTGAAAAAGGAGAGCCAAGTTCAGTACGAAAATTATGCTTGGCTGTGGGCTTCGCCGCAAAAAGAAAGGAGACCTAAATGAGTGCCAAGTTATATGCAAAATCCAAATATGTATTTATAGGAACAAAATTACATTATTAACAAATATTAAACTCTATTTCTTTGCTTTATTGGATACCTATAACAATTGCTGTTATTTAAAAATGTGAGATCTTAAAGTTGGTTAGATTTGACTTGACCAGTTTTCATTACATCAGTCATTTCATTTTATAATGTTGTATATATATATATTATTAATTCTACTAAAAACTGGCCAAGTAGTCAAATCTAACCTACTTTAAGATCTCACATTTTTAAATAACAGCAAATGTGATAGGTATCCAATAAAGCAAAGAAATAGAGTTTAATACTTGTTTATAATGTTTATTTTGTAGGGGGAACCCCTATTTTTTTTCTTTTTTTCTTTTTAGATTTTTTCCTACTTTTACACACAATTACCTAGCTGGATTCCAAATTTCATCCTTCTAGGTCACCTGGAAGTAGGTTAGGTTTAGGTAATATATGTCAGTCAGTCAATCAGGGCTAAAATTTACGACTTTTTGACCTTCATATCTTTATAACCGTTTCAACTAGCTTCATGAAATTTGGGCTTCTAGATATCCTTATGAATATATATAAACACACGTAGTTTTAAGTTAATAGTAGGGTCAAAAGTGGCACCAAGTGGTTCGTGTAATATTATATTACACTCGGCGCTGGCTAGCCAGTTCCTTTGCTTGAACTTGGCTTGACACGCTGCCGCGTGTCTAGATATCAATTATAATTGTCTCTAGGAATATTTGTTTTATTTATATCAACGATTCATACGTGATGCGACATCCTTGATCGCGTAATCACTTAATAAAATTATGATTCAAATTTTGAGTGAGTTAGGGTAGACCGGGGTCAATAGTACCACGGGTCAAAAGTACCATCGCCTACTCTGCAACCACATCGAAATATGCATGTTTGTGTACACACCAGTGTGCCTTGAGCGTGTCTCTACCTGCTCACTAGTCGGTCACTGGCTGCCGTGCGAAAAGCATGTGCTATACAACCATTTGCATTATTGACAGACCAAAGTAAATATTTACAATTTACGTTTTGGACTAGTGTTTATAATTAGATAGTCGTAGTGTGAAACTTGTACTGAATTGTGATTCTCTAGTTATTAAAGTTTTTAATGTGTCACATTGTGGGGATCAGTTAGATATAGAAATCGAGATTTGTGAAGGTTAGTGAGTGCGAGTAAAAAAGGACTATTGTACCACAACACTCGGGGTTAATTGTAACGTTACAATTGACCCAAAGTCTTTACACGACTGCTAAAATAAGACAATTGAAACTAATTGTTTTTGTAACAAGTTACATCTCGGGTAAGTATTTTATGTTATACCTATGATACATACGTCACTTCGGGATGTATATAGATTATAATACCCGCAATGCCATCCGTTTCAGTGGTATTATTTAATATTTATTTGTGAAGGATAGGGTTGATTGTACCAGGGGTCAATTGTAACTGTATGGGATTACTAATTGTTAAATAATTCGTTATTTTATTGTATTGAGATGTTAATATTGCTTGAAAGATGTGTGCTATGAGCACCCCTAAGTATTTTTTTATAATAAGTCGACATAATATGTTTCAAAAATTTGGAAAATGTTGTTTTTTTTAGTTCAACTGAAATACTACCTTTGTCTAGTGTAAATACGAGTCTCTGTAATTAAGACTGATAAACGTAACAGGCTGATTCGTCTTAAGAAATTAACAATAATTACTGATTGATTAAAACATTATTTTGAGTTTTATTTACCTGTGATTATCTGGTACAATTGACCCGTACTAGGGGTCAATTGTAACACAAGGACTTCATGAACAAAAACTCAATTTACACCATTCTGATGCAATGAAATGAAAATATATTTCTAGATTCTGATAGCCAATGAGACGAGAATGTTATAACCTAAGCGATTTTTACGTGATAGCGTTAGATTCTGAGTTACAGGTCATTATTTCTAAAGTGGTGCCATTGCCCCCGGTCTCCCCTACTTAGGGCACAGCAGAATATCATCAACAGATAACCACAGCTATAATAACGCCACTAATTGCTCTGTAGGTATGTGGTGTTATGTTCCTCGTGTTAAGTAAGGTCGGCAGAGCTCCGGAGCCTGTGTAGTGTTCAGAGTGAAATAAACACATCGAATTCTCAAATCAATAAAGAGTCGGCAACGCGCTTATGATTCTTCTGCAGATGATACTCGGCTCTGGGGTTTCCCCATCCAGCCACATGCAATCTATAAATGCTCACAATTGGAAGTTCTATTTCCATTAATTTAATTCACACACAAGTTAACTGTTACTTTACCAAAATAAAATATCTACTGATGTAGAAGTTAACAAACACATACCAAATAATACACATTAACACTTTTAAAATATGAAAAATACACAAGTGCCTAAGCAACAATATGGCATCATCAAAACTGTGATATTAAGTAATTGAACTTATACCTACCATGTGTTGCATTTTAAAAAGAGTACGCATTTCAATGTAAATATGATTAACAGCATGAAAATCGGAACGATTGATCTTTGGGCCATACGAATCAATTTGACCCGTAGCACGAAAAAAAAACAAAAGAGGAGAGGAGTTATGACGTCGTCTTTTATATTGTATGGGAAAAAATTGTTCTGAAACCTATCGTCTGTGATATCTCATGAAAGTGCTAACTAAGCCAATTGACAACATTTCAAAATATGTAATGATGCCAAAATCGAAAATCATTTGGGTAATTATTTTATCTGAACGTAATAAAGTGGTTTTCCCATTTTTATTCTTACTCGTTTCCGAGAAAATCACTAAAATCTGTAAAACGCGGTGTAAACATCACTACTTTTAAAAATCTATCGTATCATTATATTTCAGTTAATTGTGTTAAATTAAAACAAAATTGATTTTCAAAACATACCAAGTTTGGGCTCCTCCAGATATGATGATATACATAAAATTATATGTAATAGCCTCAATGAAAACGAACCCCAAGAAAGCAATTTTGAAAATATTTACATTTTATTCAGCGCGGTCGTGCGTTGAACGGGTTCTGGCTTCGATAACTTTGGGTCCGCCACCACGCGGCATAGACGACCCAAACCACAGGCACGGCGACACGCCTTCGCTAGCCACGGCGTACCGAGGCAGTTGGAGAGTGAGGGAGAAAGTGAGACCTCTTCTATTCGGTCGCACTTTCTCTAGGAGTGGAATCCGCAGGACGGAAAGAGAAAACAACAATCTCTGGTTCTCAGGGCTTGATGGTGAGGGAGATGGCTAGATGTTTTCGGCTCGAGTTGCAGGTGATGAATGGAATTGATATCGGGAGCCATTTTTTATATATATAGCCAATTCGCTTACCATGAAGTGATCAACTTTTATTTTCCAAAATAGGTAATGCATTACATTATTTTCATTATCGATTTAGTGCTTACGTCTTAACACTAATTATATCTAATTATCTCAAAATGCTGTGTTGCATTTTTATAATACAGAATTACGTGAGGAATGACAAGATATAAGTTATATGTATATAATTCAATTCTATTTCGAGAAATTACCATGTGAATGTCCAATTTAGGAGAAAGTATGAACAATTAAGATTTTAATATTGATACTGAGACTGACAGCGGGCTTACAGACTAGGTTTTACTATGTTAATAGTTATGTATAGTGATGCAGAATTACAATTTAATAAAATCTTTTAGCTACAGTTAATTGTTAGTTATTTATTTACGTGTGAACCTGATTACATAAGTAAGTTTTACGAATACTAGTACAAATATGAGTATGAACGAACGGTTTTCGATATGACGAAATGTCTTTCAGACATGTCAACTTAACTAGGGGTAGGCGCAGTGCCTTTGAAACAGAATTACTAAAGAGATTGACGTGAAGCTACTACAAAAACAAGGTTAAATAAATCTACGTTAAAAACAATGTGGGTCAATCTGTGTGAAAACTAAATTGCGGTCTGGTTAGGTTTGTGCCGACTTACACAGCAGGCTATGCAAGTCTAAGCACGACCTGATAAGGGTGGTCAACCCAGAGTCACTATTCAGGTATTATCTTTAGGTAGGCTATTCAAATGTGCGTTCCTCGGGAACGCACATGACCTAAGGCGTGCAATGTTACATTTTATTTGGATACAGGGTATCTTGTTTGCAGCCTGATAACGTGTTAACGTTATGATGTCAAATCCGGTGTTATGAATGGCTAGTAAACTATACCTATTCGTTATCTAAAGATGTTGTTATCGGATAGACGATTCGTATGACATAAGTAGACATACGTAGCAGAGAGAGCTATTTCCAGGTGGTAACTAAGTATGGGAAAGAAATAGTCAGGATTGACGGGTGTTCCAAACAGTCCCCCCCACGTACGCAAGTACTAACATATGCTAACCAAACTAGTCAATCTATCGAGATAAGTCTAATCAGTCTATCAAGATGAGTCTAGAGGTCGGGCGACGTATGAGTCCAGCAATTGTTCTCACCTCTGTGACGCGTACCTTGCCGTCGGGTCCGGGGTAAACTTTCTCTATGAGCCCGCGGGGCCAAGTTCCTCTCGGCAGGGTACTGTCTACTATTAAGACGACGTCGCCGGGCTTCAAGTTTGGCTGATCTGTGGCCCGTTTGCGTAGTAGCAAAACGGGTTTAAATTTCTTCAATCGTTTTTTCCAGAGCCTGCAGACGAGTTGTTGAACTATTTGCCAGGTGTTTTTTGAAGGCTTTTTATTGCTGAGTGGCTCGAGAAGTTGGATCATGTCTGGTACCGATAGAATGGCTTCGTTTGATGTTGTTTCATTCGTTCGACATGCGGTGTTGTTAGCTAATCTCATTTTACATTTTTTCTTGTGAATTGCCGGGAAATGTCGTAGAAAGTATACGCGTGACGAGTCGAGGTTTGTGTCTACCTTTTCGGCGAAGCCCTGGTCCAAGAAGTTATTCATCTGTTTATCGTATTCGTTCTTAAGTGCAGAATCCCTATTTAACCCTTTTTCTAACGAGCATAACCGCTTTAACGCGTGCGTCTTGTTTTCGGGTAGCGTTTCGTTGTCCGTTTTCCATGACAATTCTGCCTTAAATCGGTCTTGTCCGGGTAATTGTTCGCACGTTCTTTCTAGTATCTGCATAGCTCTGTCCTCGGGGTCATTTGTTCGCTCGCGCGGTTCGGTACCTAGTGATTTCGTACTAAAATGCTCGCACGTCGAGGTCAGAGTTGGATCTTGGTTATCGTTAATATGATTGACGGAACCGTCTGTTCTGCGAGGCTTTTCATTCAGGCCGTGCATAACCCAACCTAGTTGAGTTAGAGACGCGCAGGGTTGTTGTTTACCGCCCTCACATATTTGTCTGGATACTATTAAGTGTGGTGAGTCCTGTCCTATTAGTACGGTGGGTTGTGCCGATTCGTAGCACAATTCGTCTTGTAAGTGTCTTAAGTGATCGCACTTGCTCACGACGGTCCTTTCTACGCTTTGTGATGCTAAATTTAATCTATCGACCGTGTGCGCCGTGAGATCGTGAAATTCACTGCTGGACGTACCGCGAATGCTAAGTTTGACACGAGAGGAGTCGTGGTCGACGACCTCGTGCCCTCCTACTCCTTCGAAAGAGAGAGTTTCTCGCTTACCGGGGTTTGTTACTTCGTTAGCCACGTCTTTTTGAATCAATGAAAGCGTCGCGCCTTCGTCCATCAATGCGTACGTAGATACCGAACCTTTAGGACCGCTTAATTCTACCGGAATTATCTTTAAATACGCTTGTGATTGGTTGGTGTAATTTACTGAGCTAACGTGTTCCCTAACCGCGATAGTGTTCTCTTTCGGATTTAAGTTACTTCTGCCGTGTAGTGCGTTGTGGTGAGCTGCTTCACAGCCACCCTTGCCGCAGGCTTTGTAGCGACACCTACTCGAATTAGATCGATGCGTATCGCCTAGACATTTGAAACATAACTTAAATCGTTTCACCGTTTCCCATCGGTCGGTGATGTTTTGTTTAAGAAAATCGGCGCAATTAACTATCGAATGACTGCCGGAGCATATTATGCATTTATTTTGCCGATTGTCATCGTTTTTTCTAACAAAATTACTACTCTTTTCCGGTTGTGGTTTAGGTTTCCTATCACTACCGCCCTTGGTGCGCTTATCGCGAGTCGCGCGCCTATTCGCTGTCGCGATGTAGTGTCGTTCCGATTCAGACTCGCTTTCGGTTTCGTAACTTACGTTCCTATGTCTACGTGACTCGGATGCGCGGAGGTCGCGGCTTGATACGGAGTTATCGTCGTAGAAGTCGCTTTGATCCCCTGCGTCCTGGGACGACGTAGAGCTTTCTCTTGTCCTAAAATTGCGTTTAGTGTTAACATTATTAACCTGGCGAGATCGCCCGTGCGATTTCTGTTTTGCCTGCTCGTACGCGAACATAGAGTTGAAATTAACGCTTAATTCTTTTAAAAACCGGGACAGAGCGAGTAGTTCTGGTACGTTTTCGTGACCAGATTTATACCTATACCATTCGAATTTGACGATGTTATTTAATTTTTCTACTATACGACTGACCAATTCGGGTGCGTATAAGTACTGCGGTTTGTTCAGCGCAGTTATGGACGAGACTACGTTACACACGCGGTTGCTAAATTCCGTAATATTGCGGCCGTCTTCGCTCATACGCGGCATTTTTTTTACGTTTTGAATTTCCGCTAATATTATTACGTCTGGCTTCCCGTAGGATCTATCTAACGCATCTATTACTTCGTACGGGTTGCTACACGTGTGTAAGATAGCTCTTATCGAGTCGCGTGCTTGGCCCTTCACGGCCTTACGAAGGCGACCCATATTTGCTATGTCCGAGAAAGCGTTCTCGGTGTCTAAGTATACTTTTTTAAAAGATATCCAATCCGAGGGATTGCCGTCAAAGAAAGGTAAGTCTCCTATGTACTTATTTGACGTTTGCGTCGGTTGGGGCGAAGAGTGACTGTCAGTCCTATTCATACTGATAGCTTGCACTATAGCGTCGCGCAGAGCGCTTATTTCGCTCGTCGAAGTGTTCGATTCGCGATTCCTATCGGTCGTATGGGGCTCTCTCCGCGGTGAGATATTACGAGCGGGCTTTTCCCTTTCGGGTAAGGCGTTAGGCGCATTGGGTTGACTATTAAAAGTGGGTGACGGCGTATGCCTAGCCGAACGATGGCTCTCCGCTAGCACTAACTCGTACCTAGCGGCGGCGTACGACGCTGCGGCCCTAGCCTGATCCAACTGTGACGCGCGGAAATCTGCCTCCGCGCGCAACCTAACTAACCTCTCATCTTCGGCCCTAGAGTGCTCCTCCAAATTAATACCTAACCCGGATGAAATTCGATCGTGCCCTTCCTCAACTGGACCGACTCTGGAAACACTACGCGGAAAAAATTCCTCAAATGCGGCGCCCGCGTTGTTTGCGCCTACGGCTTTGTCGCGTGAGGTGCTCGTACCTCCTAAATTCGCGTCGGCGGCTTGGCTGCGTGGGGCGGCCGGGCCCCCTAAATTCGCATCGGTATCTTTGTCGCGTGAGGCGTCCGAACCTCCTAAATTCGCGTCGGCGGCTTGGCTGCGTGGGGCGGCCGGGCCCCCTAAATTCGCATCTACTTGTTCGGCCGCGAACGTATTATGCCTAGGAACGCCTACTGGATACGCACCTAATCCGTTCGCGCCTACGGCTTGCACGCGTGAGGGCGCCGTGCCTCCTAAACTCGCGTTAACTGCTTCGATCGCGCCTATCTTTTGACCGTTGACTAATGAAACGGGAATCCCGCGCGCGTCTGCACCCGTGTTGCCTAACTCGTTATCTAACGGAAAACTATGGTCCGTATCGCTTGAACACGCCGGTGTGTTCAACGATGCCGTGTTGGTCGTCTGCTCCGCGGTGTTGGTTCCATGGCTCCAGGTATTCGTTTCTTGCGATGTAGTGGTGCCGTACGACGACGTGTCGCCGGTACCTCCGGATCCTTCGCCGCTGGTGCTCTGCTCCTCTTCTGAGTCCATCTTCTTTTGCTTGCCCGACCTCGTGACTGGCCCTACCCCCTTTCCTGACATCCTACCTACCTAACACTAACGGCCCTAGCTGCTCGCTCGGCGTACTACCGTAGTGATGCCGATTGAGAATAGGAATGTGGGGAAATTGGATGGGTAAAGGTACCGTCTGGCAGAGGAATACTATGCGCTGTTAATGCTCTATGACGTGGGGGATAGTCACGCCCTTCAGCTTGCCAACCTGTGGCTTAACAACACATAGCAACATACCAGCCACGGCCGAGTACTTATAAACGCTCTGAAAAGTGCGCTGCGATACCGACTCGATATACCGCACTAAGACGTGTTTACGCTCTGGTTGACACCGTTAGGCCAGAGCCACGCCACCTGCCAGTATGCATCGAAGATCGACAAAATTCGGCACTTAACAGGATTTAAAATTACTCACACGACGGCTTGTTTCTTCGACTTCGAAGTTTTCGCAGCACTAAGTCCCGTTCGGGATTTTTCTTTCTTGAGGTTTCTTTGGCCTTTGGAAGGCTTTTCTTTTTTGAGAATTCTTGCTTCCTTATCCCTGTTGAGGGCTCTTCTTTCTTGAGGCTTCTTTGGCCTTTGGAAGGCTTTTCTTTTTTGAGAATTCTTGCTTCCTTATCCCTGTTGAGGGCTCTTCTTACTTGAGGCTTGAATTTTCTTATTGCTGGAAACTTCGATGACGGTGACAGTGATTTATTGTGATAGGCACTGTTTTTTCTTTATTCTTTTTTCTTGTTTCGTGTGAGGTTATAACGAGGATTTTCTTTTTCGAGCTTGGACTTGCTTGAGGATATAGTTTGACGACACTGTTTTCTTTCTTGAATTTTTCTTAATTTTTTCAGCCTTGATATTGTTGTTTCTTCCCTAACAGCTTCATAAAAGGACGCACTACGTATGAATACTCGTTGCGGCTGCTTCACGACGTTTCCGGAAAGTCAATCTTGCTGCGGTGCCCGTGGATTGAAGAAGCACGACGACAATCGGATTACGATACTTCTTAAAAAGTCAATCTTCTCAGTACGGTGCACGGCGATTGAGAAACTCGATGAATTCGCACGAAATATTCTTGCTTGAGCTGCTTTCTGCTTCAGTGATTCGGCCTCCGAAGGACCATTATTCAGCGCGGTCGTGCGTTGAACGGGTTCTGGCTTCGATAACTTTGGGTCCGCCACCACGCGGCATAGACGACCCAAACCACAGGCACGGCGACACGCCTTCGCTAGCCACGGCGTACCGAGGCAGTTGGAGAGTGAGGGAGAAAGTGAGACCTCTTCTATTCGGTCGCACTTTCTCTAGGAGTGGAATCCGCAGGACGGAAAGAGAAAACAACAATCTCTGGTTCTCAGGGCTTGATGGTGAGGGAGATGGCTAGATGTTTTCGGCTCGAGTTGCAGGTGATGAATGGAATTGATATCGGGAGCCATTTTTTATATATATAGCCAATTCGCTTACCATGAAGTGATCAACTTTTATTTTCCAAAATAGGTAATGCATTACATTATTTTCATTATCGATTTAGTGCTTACGTCTTAACACTAATTATATCTAATTATCTCAAAATGCTGTGTTGCATTTTTATAATACAGAATTACGTGAGGAATGACAAGATATAAGTTATATGTATATAATTCAATTCTATTTCGAGAAATTACCATGTGAATGTCCAATTTAGGAGAAAGTATGAACAATTAAGATTTTAATATTGATACTGAGACTGACAGCGGGCTTACAGACTAGGTTTTACTATGTTAATAGTTATGTATAGTGATGCAGAATTACAATTTAATAAAATCTTTTAGCTACAGTTAATTGTTAGTTATTTATTTACGTGTGAACCTGATTACATAAGTAAGTTTTACGAATACTAGTACAAATATGAGTATGAACGAACGGTTTTCGATATGACGAAATGTCTTTCAGACATGTCAACTTAACTAGGGGTAGGCGCAGTGCCTTTGAAACAGAATTACTAAAGAGATTGACGTGAAGCTACTACAAAAACAAGGTTAAATAAATCTACGTTAAAAACAATGTGGGTCAATCTGTGTGAAAACTAAATTGCGGTCTGGTTAGGTTTGTGCCGACTTACACAGCAGGCTATGCAAGCCTAAGCACGACCTGATAAGGGTGGTCAACCCAGAGTCACTATTCAGGTATTATCTTTAGGTAGGCTATTCAAATGTGCGTTCCTCGGGAACGCACATGACCTAAGGCGTGCAATGTTACATTTTATTTGGATACAGGGTATCTTGTTTGCAGCCTGATAACGTGTTAACGTTATGATGTCAAATCCGGTGTTATGAATGGCTAGTAAACTATACCTATTCGTTATCTAAAGATGTTGTTATCGGATAGACGATTCGTATGACATAAGTAGACATACGTAGCAGAGAGAGCTATTTCCAGGTGGTAACTAAGTATGGGAAAGAAATAGTCAGGATTGACGGGTGTTCCAAACACATTTAGTTGTTTCTTTTAATAAGTACCTATTGTAGACACTGAGGTAGTACTTATCAACTAATGCGAGAGGAGTTTTCAATCACAAAGCCAACACACACTGTCCCGGTGTATTTATTGGCTTTGTGTTGTTTGTTGAATGTAAAATTCTATGCTTTATATTATTTTTTAACAAAATTAAACTAATATTTACAAAACCTCAAACCTAAACTTAGAAACTAAAAAACATCTTGATTACTTATTTTAATTTTCTGATACTATAAAAATCGTCATAAACTTGAATCACTATTGCCATCTAGCGGCTAGTTCATGCACTAACAGTACGTGTAATCTGACCAATATGTTATCGGTAATCGCTATAACGTCATTTATATCACGAACGTCACTAGACAATATCTCCATATCTAACGCATGATCCAAGCGCGATGGGACAATTGCATTTAGTAAGAACCGGTCAAGTGCGAGTCTGACTCGCGCAAAGAGGGTTCAGGTTAGTTAGAATTATGGGGTGTTTTTTATAGTTCGCGTTTAAAACCAATGTTTTCGACAAAACTTGGTTTGGTCATAAGGTCATAACCATAGCCCAAACAAGGCACTATTTATTTTAACCCTGAGGTACCAGTACTGTCACTGTAAACCGCCTAATATATGGTAATAACGTACATACGTCATGTATAGTCGGGACAGTGTGTATTGGCGTTGTGTTTGTTGAATGTTAAGTTCTATGCTTTATGTTATAATAAATACCTATTCATCCATATCTGATTCCAAGTACGTATTCGATATACAAAATATTTTTCAGATTATGACTCCGAAGACTCTGACTCTGATGTGTCACTTTCAAGCCAACCACAGTTATAAAAAGTTTGGTCTGAAATTCGACTAAAGAGCCTTTTTCTATATTAGTCTTCAATTTTAATTACAATAGTTTGTCATGACATTGAATATGGATGAACTCATTGGGAATATTTCTCGATCTCGAACACATGTGTGTCCATATCTACAACCTCTGTCTCTACTTCAGACTGTTTAATTTAAGACGCTGAAATATTTGTATGTCTTGTATGGCAAAAAGTGGAGTCATTTAAGTAAGGCAATGCCTGTAACACCTTTTAATCATCGCCTGCTTTTCGACAAATAAAGTAATGATTATGATAACTATGAATGATCATACACAAGCTATGTCAACAAAAACGAAGACTGTAATGTAAACTAAATCAAACATTCCAAGTAATCAATAACAAATTTAAAAAATTAAAAATAAAAAAATAAAAAAATGCATTTTATGAATCGCAATACGCTACCGATCGTACCCTTGATTGGTTCACACAAAGTCTCAGTGTGAAACCCCATTTTTGATACATCCTGTAGAAGCAGACAAAAATGTGGATCATTATCTACTATTTATTACCCAGAAAAAAAAACAAGATTATATTCTTCTGTTTTGTCGGCGTGATTATTTATATACACAAGACGGACGGACGGACAGACGGACATGGCGAAACCTGAAAACACGCTATTATAAATTAATGTTTTTTTCCGTATTTTTCCTGTAATAATTACGGTTGAAAATTGTCGTACCTACTCCATTCGATTTTAAGCAGCCGGAGTCATACAGAGGCCATTTAAACAAATTGCCCAAATTATAGGGCTCCCTAAATATAAGTTTGAATTTAATAACATTGCTATTTTTGTTAACTTAAGCATATGCAACTTATAAATTAGTAGGACATCCGAACTTTTGTGACGGTTTACCTGTTTTGTTGAACAGAAATAAACATATAATTCCATGTTCATTATTTCAGACGGCCACGCATGGCTACTCTTAGGTACGGTATCCTGCTGTTTCGGCAAAACTATTTTTCGCCAAATTTCACTTCCCGCAAAACTTATGGCAGTAGTTTTATTTCCCAAACGAACAAATAGCACATTTTTATTTCGCATTTGGTTCATTTGGTGAAAATATCATCTGACATGATTTTGCTTTGTCGAGTGTTATTAAGAGAAAAGTTTATTAAGCAAACACTTTGTTCGGGCTAATATTGTTTTCCAAACAAAACATTTGTTCAAATTTTCATTTCGCACATTAGGTATCAAGGTGAAAAAAATGGCTTGTCATAAGCGAACTCTGTTTTTGGTCGGATAGGTTAGGGTTCACTTGTGTCCCTCAGACCAGAAATAGACACCCCGCGCAGCGGGGTGGCGTCGACTTGCTGGAGACTCTCGATGAAAAGGGCGAAGGGCGAAACCGACTCGGGGCTTGCTTGCATGCATGCTGCTTATTTGCATTATAATATATTGTCACCTAAGTACCTATAGTACAAAAGAACATATAAACTTACCTGTAAATTATTTACTTTTGTTTTTCACAAACTACCCGTTTAGCAATAATGTACAATCTGACTCAAATAGATTTCGTATGCACTACACCATTATGATCTAAATCGTATGCCATGCAATAATTTGGAAAACGAATGTTATGCCAAATAATACGTTTGACCAAATGAAACTTGACTATGTAAAACTTTGCCAAACAATAATTTGCGAAGTAATATTTTGCCATAGGAAAATACATTGGCAAGTGATAAAATGCGAAACTAAAATTTGACTAGTGATTTTTTGCCAAATTATCATTTGGGAAACATTTTTTGGGAAGAGACACTTTGGGAAATGATTTTTGCCCATACAATAAAGAACCCTTAGGTACGCTTTCATTTGTATTTCGTAGTTGGGACTCTCTTATTTCTTTGCTATGACTTCCTCGCGTAGCTCTCGTACAATTTACGTGTATTTAATACACCTCATATTTAATTCATACCCCAACGTATTTCATCTCTTTTTGTCGTTTTTATATGAATTCTATTTAAAACGCTCTCATCAAGGTTTATACTATTAATAATAATAATATTCTTTATTGCACCACAAAAAACAGAGATTTGTACACGATAAGGCAAAATAAATAATTATTCTATTCAAAATAAAAATAAATATCTGACATCTAAAATATTTTTTCAATCAATTTCAATCAATCATATTAATAATATTACTATAATCACTTAATAAATCGGTATATATAGTGTACATAAGATAGTACAATACTGTGTATAGGTACTTATCTTCCAATATCGGAGAAATCACCAAATCGTGAAATTTTAGATATGATAGTATACCGAAATTTCTATAAAAGCTCTTCAGATTGATGAATGTGTAGTTTTACGATCTAGATCAGGTAGCCGAAATGCCGCCGAACGTAACCGATCCGCCTGTTGACCGTGATCCTGAGATTGTGTACAATGCAGACATTGGCAAACCAGCGAGCCCGCCCTTGGCGACGGCGTCCAAAGAAAATTACATTTTAAACATATTTCAATCATCTATGAACCAGCTTGCTCACATCCTCATAGGGATGACAGTAGGGGTAATGTTTTTGTTTGCGTTGCGAAATGGCCTTCCGATTGGTGCTACGGCGCAACATATAATTTTGTGCGTTTTAGGGGTAAGTTGAAAGTTGTATTTCTTATTTTTTTTTTCATTATTTAAGTAAATATTGTCCGTACAAACATGTGTGTACAAACATTCCTATACTTCACCTGCAATAAATATGTGGTGCTACTGTAATGGGTATGGTTTTCGATAATAAAACATGGAAGAAATCAAGCTCCCGTATCCTCAACTGTTGGAAACGCCCCTGTTTCCAACGTGACGAGACGGCTTGTTTTTTCTGTTGTTTTCTTTTTCTGATATCGTAGATACTTCAATGTATTGCCTGAACGTTTTGTAGTCACCACATAAGTGATTTGATTTTATACTGTATGTACACTTGTGTTAATAAATAAAAAAAACAACGGGTTGCACTCCGGGAGTGTCGGCAGAAGTGAAAACTTGAATATGAACGTTGTGCATTTTTGATATTTTGAAATGGTTAGGGAATAATTTTGCACGAATTGCTTTAATTAGCAGTATAAAAGTACTATAGGTATCATTTGTGGTGAAATACAATATTCATTCATTGCGATATCGTACACAAACATGACAATATCAGGTCACGTGTCCGTCTTACGAATTTTGAATCTGACGAATCTGTCGGTCACGTGACCTGTCGCGAGTTTAAAATTTTTCCACGTCACAAAAAGTGCACAGCGCCGCTAAAGAAGTTTTCACTCCAAAAATATACATTCTAAGGACGCTGGATGGGAGTGGAGCAGGACCGGTCATTTTGGCAATCTTTTAGGGAGGCCTATGTCCAGCAGTGGACGGCTCTCGGCTTATATTTATAAGTTCTATGGTTATATAAATTCTCGTTTTATTTTCAGTACCAGCTGCTAATGGCCCAAGCCATCCTCAGCCTGTGTCCCCACAATGGCTGGTCGTCCAGACTGAAGTTGGTGCATCGCCGACGAGCTCACTGGATTCTGCAATTGCTCGGTTCTGGACTGGCCCTGGGCGGTTGCTTCCTCAAGATCCTTGACAAAAACGTCCATTGGAATACTTTACACGGACGATTTGGTATGTTCTACTTAACTACGTATGTTGTATTGTGGGTATAGAAGAAGAAAGAAAGAAAGAAAATAAAGAAAATACATTTATTTGACGTCACAAATAAAACAATAAAAAAAACAAGCAAAAGAAAATACTTAAAGACACGGCAAGCATAGGCGCTGATTTTCGGTGCAGACCTAACTTAAAACTATTATAAGTATAGGTTAGGCGAATGCAGAAGAAGTGCGACAGTATCAGATTGAACCCATGTAATTACTTGGAATAGTAAATACTCCTTCTAAATCGTTAATACAAATCTGGTAAAACCATATAGTTATCGCCCTTTCTTGAATTTAATTATCTGTGTGCTGGTCGACTGACTGGTGAGATTTCAGATGCTTACTTAATTTCTTTTTTGTTAAAATAAATATTTATTCGACTGATGCGAGCATGAATATTTGTTTCTGAGTCTTGGATGTTTTCTTTTCTTTCTGTCCAGCAGTGAGACGTATATAGGCTGATTTATTATATTATTATTATAATAAGTATATTTAAATATATCGTACAATGAAGGCTATTTTTGTATTATCAAATCAATATCGTTTAGTAGGTACTCGTAACATACACAAGCCTTAATTAAGCATACTGTGTTACGATTTGAGTAAGATAGTCTCCTAATATTTATTTAATTACATGCAGCGCTCGTGTCAATGGTGTTCACGGCAGTATCTCTGGTCAACGGGCTGACGTCACTTTATGCGTACGAGCTTAGCAAGTTCCGTCTGCCGCCGAGCCTGTCTAAGCTCACCCATATCTGCTTCGGAATCGTTGGATTCGCCGCTGCGTCCATCTGCCTCTGCTACGGTTTGGACAAGAACCAGTTCAGAAACTGGGCTAGCGACGACTTCACAATCGCAATGATCGCCTTTGTGGCCACCTTCACCGCCATCATTATCGTCAACCCGTTCATCACCTTCTTCAACAAAGGTCGTGGAGTGTTTAAGAAATAATGGAAAATATATCATTGGAATCTCAATTAAAGTAGAAGTGTATGTTCATATACAGGCTGTATTATTCAAACGGGGCAGTGAGGAGAAATCTGAAACTGAAACAGATTAGAAAATTTGCTCTTAGGAGTCGCGCGACCAATTTAAAAAAATATAAAAACTGCCTTGATATATTTTCAAAAAACACTCATACACGGCCGGGAATTGAACTCGGTCAAATTTATCTAAAATCGGAATTCGTTTTTACGTATAGTAATAGTGCTGGATGTTAGTAACAATTGTTCCAAGGAACCCTTGTATCATCTACAATCACAAGTAATGCCATATTTCATAATTTTATGTACGGAAATGGATCTCCCCATACGTTTGTACCATCTGTACTTTTGGATTGTGCAGTGA
Source organism: Epinotia demarniana (assembly GCA_945867215.1). Classification (NCBI taxonomy): domain Eukaryota; kingdom Metazoa; phylum Arthropoda; class Insecta; order Lepidoptera; family Tortricidae; genus Epinotia; species Epinotia demarniana. Next base: position 8,953,321 of record OX244274.1, read on the forward strand.
AGTTTAAATAAATAAATTAACAGTAACTACTAGGTACCCACCATGTGATTTATGGGGAATGTATGAGTATGGGAATGATATGATATAGCAGTTTTTAAAATATTTTTGCAAATAATGAAAATGTAAAAATTAATACAAATTTACCAACTCGATATACAAACCTGCACGGCTTATAAAAAAATAGTATAGGGAGATCCCTTTCTGTAAGTAAAACTAAGAAACAGCATTTTCCTGTAATTGTAGCGATAATTGTTCCGTACATTCAGTTCAATTAATGTACATAAAAAACGAGCTCTGATGCGTTTTAGATTTTTTCTAAAATCGGTCTCGTGGCTCCTAAAAGCAAATGTCCGTATATCTTAGAGTTTCGGATTTTCCCTTACTGCCCCGTTTGAACAATAAATACTGTATAATATATGTAAGTATAATTATTTAGAAAAAAAATGTTAATGATGATGAAATAAAACAGCATATGATTTCATATTTCTTTTATTTTTGTTTGTGTATTGGGCATACAAACCTACTATTATTGATGATATATATGTTTAATTAAGAAGATGTTTAAATATTTAAAAAAAAGGTACACTCATATAATTAAAGAATTATTTTGTGAGTTTGTAACTTTGTACGTGTGTGTAGCGTAATCTCCTGAACAACGCATGTAGCCTATGTCTATATTTAGGCAATATTATAGCCCGCGGCTGCACTTGTGTTCTTTTTAATACGCGGGCAAAGTCAGCTGGCGGAATTATAATCTGCAAAATACTCCATAAATGTATGTATGTTATAAATGTAGTGGTCATTTTAATTACAGCAAGTGGCTGATAGTCAAACAATTGTCATCATAAAATAATCATGATTGGTATTAAAAGAAATATAACTATTTATTTATTTATTTATTTATTGCATCCATAGTTGTACAGATCTTATCATAGGTACATGAGTTTCATATGGGCCCTGAGCCTCAGAGGGCGTAGCAAATCATATTTATATTTAAGTAGTTTTTAATGTAATTAATTAGGTACATGCCATTCATTGCTTAACAATACAACTAATATTTATCTGTCTGCCTACGCTGAACACGCATTGATATAGTGACAATCACGAAAAATAAAAATAAACTAAAGGGGCTAGTAATGACATTACTTTATAAGTCATCTTCATCATCATCATGAGATGGTCCCTCAATATTTAGGATCATGGCATCATGTCCTATTATTGTTTACCAGAATTCTCCAAAGGCTCAATAACCCTAAGAGTGCGGTGATTTGTGTGCTCCATCTAGCGCGTGGTCGTCTACCTCGAGACTTCAAGCCCTCAAATTAAAAAGAAACTTCTTAAAAGTACTAGTAGGCATATCAGTGAAGTACAGCACTTAGCTTGTTTATGTTGTTTGTATGTGCACCAAAAACATTGCGAAATATTATCAGATTTAAGAATGCAAACAAATTATCGAATAAAACTAAGTTACAACTGGATAAAATACAGAGACACATCGTTTACAAACTCGATTGGGGCACAGGTAACCGATCTCGGATAACGACCGTAGATGCTTCCTCCTATCTTTATGGCATCTGTACGTATAAAGGAAACTCCTGGGAAGAGTAATGGCTCTCGATATACACATTCTGGAATAGAGTATTGTTGCCAATGCTAAATGTTAGAGATATACGGCCACATCTATTGATAAATGCGACAATGTTCGCAGAAGTGTGTAGACCTTTGACCGAGAACTTCTGGACTCAATATGTGCAGCAACGGTGTTGCAATGTAATAAGAATATGACAAATAAATTGCGTAGGTACAAATATTATCTTTTGAATAAGAAAATTTATATTCACCCAAGTCTGAAGTTTTATCTTATCAATTCGACTGTGAATTCTTACTATCTACTTACATCTTATGATTAAAATTATGTCATGTACATGTACTCTACACTGAGATCAATCACACATTAGTCGCTTTTCGTTATTATTAGTATATAAATGCCCGTTACAATCACTAATTACTTATTGCTTCTATCAGCACATAAAATTCACGATCGCTGTCGTTCATGTTGACAAATTTCTATGTTTTTTTAAAGTAAAGCTGATCGATTTAAAAACAAAATTAGAACAAAATTAAGCATTAAATAAACACTAGTGTGTGTGAGCAGAAGAACTAGCGACTCTAGCTTTACAAAAAATCAAATCCATCCTACCCACCATCAAAAAAGTTTTTGATGGTGTAAATGTGAATCGACTAAAAGGATAAAGTATTTAATTATTGAACCTCATCACAAAATTTCACGAGAATCGGTTGACAAATAAGACCTGTAAAGGAGAACAGCCGGACATAAGAATTTTAACCAGTTGAAACGGATAGCTTCGTTCGGTACGCTCGCTTGTCCAATAACAATGATTATTAACAATATAATGGGTACTTCATTAAGAGCGCTCGAACTTTAAAATATAATAAAATAACCTGTCCCTTCCGAACCCAGCGTTTATAGACTCGTGAAGTGTCGAAACCCACGCATCACTTTGTATTGCGGTCGGACGACATATATTATTAACTGTATTTCTTAAATAATACAAAAAAATATCGACCGCACCATCGCGGAAAACGTACGTCGTCGGTGGGTTTTACAGGAGATTTTGCGAGGACGACATATGTTGTTTTAAATGATTTATAGTACATTTGATGACATTATTTGTATATAATCTAAGCCTAATGGCCGCCGCTACTCCGCTGAAGGTGATGTATCCTGGTGGACGAATTTTGGGCGACATTTTCGTGCTCATTCATTCACGATTCAGAGCAGCAATTGTCTGTGGTTTGTCTGTAAAGACAAGAGATTTAACATAGCCCCATAGAAAGTACTCGAGCGATGTTAAGTCACACGATCTCGGAGGCCAGTTGACGTCGCCACCACGCGATAAGACGAGACCCTCGAACTTCCTCACCAATAGATTTAATGATGAAATGTCACGATTAATTATATATTCCCGCCAAAGACAGCTATTATTTTCCGAGATGAAGCTATACGCTGGAAAAGTTCGAGCTAAAATATCTTATCCTTCACCACCTCAAAAATTTGCCTCGACGCCTTATAGGTCGGTGGCAAACATATAAAAGCCGTATAAATACCAGTTATGACTGTGAGAAAGTACGCAAATTCGACAGATGCCCATTCCGTGAAGGAGTGTTTCTGATATCCGTAAATAAGGCAAACGGAGGATAGTAAGAATGCTAAAGTGCCAATTAGTGTGTGCGAGAGTATGGAAACTCTCGGAGGTATGTAGCGGCGCAGTTGCCTCGTATACAGTGACGAGACCCCGTTGGCAAGGCTCACGATGGTGAAGAGGAGCGCTGACAGAGCTGCAAAAGAAACAATTTATTTTAATAAGTTTGAAAAACTATAGCAGTACGTTTACAAAAAGTGCGAATATGCAGTAAACAAATACTCTTTGAATATTCTTCAAATAAAGTGAGAATAAATCCTCCCTGTCCAAATCTTTATCATATTGACGTAATATTGATTATCGCCTGGTCGAATGATAAGTATAAGATTTGTGCACTTCGCCGTCTAGACGACTAAATAACTAGATAAAGCTAATAAATTGTTGTAGTAATAATTAATGAGCATGTTGGAAATGGTTGTTATTAATAATATTGTTTTTTTTATCGTAAATTAATGATTTATTTATCGCAAGGAAACAATGAAAGATTAGCTACATTTACTCACGTCACATCATTATAGGTAGGTGCCTATTTATGCTACATTATACCATGCCTATGCGTTTCTGGACCGCAACGAGGAGCTACTTGATAAGCTGGAGCGCCTACAAAATGTATATATCAGATATATATTTGGTCTACGCAAGTATGATCAATGATCATGTCTATGAATTCCGTTCTAAGCTTCAATGGTTAACCGATTCGCCGGCGCAGAGACGTGCTTATCCTGTCATTACTTTTCAACACACTCTTTCCTTCCTTATCTTTCTGAGCGGTTTAATTATATGGCAGACGGCAGTGGCCACGCGGCCACGGCAGTGGCGACTGCGGTCGAGTGCTAACCTTACTCTTGCTGTACCGTCTAAAAACACTCGAACATACTCCAGGGGCCGTAGACAAGGTAACAATCGACAAACGCTAACGCCACGTTTTTCTATTGGCGTTAGCGCTTGACGATTGTAACCTAGTCTAGGCCCCCTGATATTTTACCGCGCGCAATGAGTTGCCTTGTCGCTGAGACAGTTGCGGTCTGTTGCGTCGCTTACGATTAGTTTGAAAAAGTTGTGGCTGTCCAATGATTTGTGAATTGGTTGAATTGGTTGTTGGCTTGGTTTGTTCACAATCGAGAGTAGAATGTGAAAAGTAAAGGGATTTTTTTTGACGCGTTTTTTTGCATTTGTATGGAGCAGGTCGCTCCAGTCGGCCAACGCTCCATACAAATGTAAAAAAAAACTCTTCAAAAAAATCCCGGTTTTTTTCTCGTTCTACTCTCTATTCTGAAGAAATGATTTTCAGGTTTTACGTTATTTTATTAACACGTATATTTATCGAACCTGCTCACTCAAAATTACACGAGATTCGGTTGAGTAATGCGACATTTACAGCGAACGTTTACTGGTAATCTTTACCTTTCTATACTACTCACTATCTTGACATTCGAATCATAACACAACATTAATATCAAATCCTCACCTCGTGATTGACGCGTGATAAAATAACATGCGATCATGATTTTGACATGGGAAATACTCGGACAAATTTTCGCTCTAGGTATTATGTTGAAATTAACACTTTTCATTAATATTTTATAGGAGGCAAACGAGCAGACGGATCACCTGAAGGTAAGCGATTACCGCCGCCCATGGGCATCTGCAACACCAGAGGTGTTGTGAGTGCGTTGCCGGCCTTTAAGATGGGAGTACGCTCTTTTCTTGAAGGTTTGAAGGTCGTATCGGACCGGAAATACCACACACAGATCCTTCCTTAAATCCCATATTCTCCGTCCAAGGGGGTACTTTTTTCAGTGAGGGGTAGCTACCATGCATGCGTTGTAACTTAACATGCGTGAATAAGTAAGAACTATAAGGATTAAACAGGACAGGGGTTGTTGTTTGTATGAGCAACCTGGTTTTGTAAATTAGCAAATAACTAAATAAATAGAAGAAATATTTCTTGTAATATAAACGTATCCACACACTGAAAACACACTTTAGCTAACATTGTTAACACAAATACAATTTTCTATGGTTGTTTTGTATATTAAATATGAATTTTAATAACCGGAAATATAGATAACAATCGACACGCATAATATATCTATCACTAGCTTTTAAGTAATGACTTTCAAAAAAATACCAGTTTGTTCTAATGGTCTAATGACGAAATTTTCATGTGCGATTATTTTCAACTCGAGGACTGCCTTGGATTTCGAGCGCTCAAAAGTGAATTTTCGCCACCATGGATTAAAACGTACGTAATTTTTTTATGTTGTCGATTAAGTCGTGGACAAATTCTAGTCGAATATAGTATCTTAGTATTCTTTATTACTTATTTTAATTTGTTAAATTTTAATATTCATAAAAATCGTTATAAACCTGATTCACTATTGCCATCTAGCGGCAAGTTCGTGGACTAACAGTACGTGTAATCTGACCAATGTTATCGGTAATCGCTATAACGTCATTTATATCAAATCAAAATCAAATCAAATAAAATTTATTTGCAGAAAAAGGGTAAGTTTACATGTGTTAGAGTAAATACATTATTGTTTCACCTTTTCCAGCTGTTACAAACAGCATGCAAATATGTACATTAATATCATAGCATTTTTGTAATTATGGTGGCCCTTAATTACATTCAATAACATTTCAACTAATAATATAATCAAGAACGTCACTAGACAATATCGCTTTTAATTTCTAATATCTCCATATCTAAAGGTACCTACTGGTACACATGCTGTTTAGTAGCATGCTTGTGTGAGCATGCTCAATTATTATATATTCAAATAGCATGCTACTTACTAGCAACTTTACATTTACACATGCTATTTGCTCGAAACTAGCATGCTTTCGTGCTAATAAAGAGCATGTGTAACAGTACCCGCGTGATCCAAGCGCGATGGGACTTGCATTTGTTAAGAACCGGTCAAAAGCGAGTCTGACTCGCGCAAAGAGGGTTCCCTTTAAACTTAGTAAAATACTCGTTGCCATAGTGACACGCCGTCAAGGCATTTCAAAATTCTCCGTGTTTTCGTAAGTCATCGGTAGCCCAGTGGTACAGACGGCGGCCTTGGAGTCAATGTACCCGGGTTTGAGACCAGCGAACGACATGCACTTTTTATATGTTTTAAATTCATAGTGAGTACATTTAAAAAACGCCGAGTAGCATGAAATCTTCTAGAAAAAGTAAGCGAATAGGACATTCGATGTTCACGGAATGGACAAATGGCTTGGAATATTCTAGAAATGTGGACGTAGCACGTTTATCTGTAAAAACCCACGCTCCTTATCGGAAAGAAGAACAAAATTACGGTCTAGCAACTTCGGAAAGGGGTATATAAGGACGACGTTCGTGATACAAGTCATTTTGCTGTTTGGCTTTCTGGCCAATTCACGCCCTGCCCCCGCCAAGCTAAAGAGTCCTATGTAGATCATTAAAAAAAACAAAAAAGGTAAAGTCAGTCTTGAGTCAAGTACTGAAGTGAGCAGTAGAAGAAGAACAGTGGAAACAGTAGTGAAAAGTGAAGTGGTCTAATAGTGCAAAGTATCATCGACGTGTAGTGAACTTGTGTGTGTTTATTGAGTCAGTGATAGTACGTGTGGACTCAGTGGACTTTGCCCTGTGTGAATCGCAGAATAAATCTACTGTCTAGGTTTATATCCCTTAAACTACATGAAATGTAAAACAACCCTACGAAATGCCCTACAAAATATGACTATGACGATACAGAGAAGTTATTTATCGTTTTAAAATAGCTTTTTCTAACTTTTATAGTTAGCGCCTAGGTTATAACTACCTAAATATTTTATACTAGTCAATAAGAATGATATTGTATTATATTATGAATAACCTGATTTGTTAGTTCTTTCTTGCCTGAAACACAGGGTATCATCCTAGCTCAGGCACGTGCTATTTGCCTCTAATAGTATGCTTCTAGTCTATAGTAAAACTGATGTACATTATGTTTTATCAATAAATTTTGTTTATGTTAACAGTCGTGTTAAAAAGGTGATGATGAAATGAAGTGAACAATACTTCTTTATAGTGCGTCACTTTCACTTTTGCCACATCAAGATGAGGTATCTAAACTTACCAAACTTTCCATGCAGTGAATTAAAGTTGATAGTCTTATGCGCCATCATGATCACCGATCCTACGAAGGCCAGTACTGAGCCGGCCAGTTGCATGACCCAGTGTGCGCGCCGTCGGTGGGTGTAGGACAACGCAGAGGCCCAGCTGCCAGGTCGGAGACAGATCATCGCGTACGGCATTAGGAGTTGGTACTGAAATCAGAGGATATTATGGACGCGTTTTTAATATTTATCATTGTGCAGAGGATACACTCGTCACCCTGACGCTAGTATACACATGTGAATGGTTTCTAATTACAATCGGGCAGACCGTACGTTTACTGTGGTGGCATTAACCAGTCCGAACCGGATTCGGCCCGGGGACTACAGGCATACATGACCCGTTTATTGTAAGAGGAGGAATAGATTTAAAGATTTGGCGACAGAGACGGATTGTTTCGACGGACCAAGTATGGCAGTGATTGCCGGTAAAAATCGGGCTCGTAGCATGAAATTTTTTTTTTTCCTTTTGTTTTAGACAACAACTTAACAACTTGAACTTTAACTTAACCTATTTGGTAATATACAGATTACCAAGTTAACACTTTCACTGCCTGGAACACGCCTAGTGGGAGCCTATTGTCGCTTTCCGCTACATACGGGGAAAACCAGGTGCCGATTATGTAATCGGCTACGATCGTAGCGCGTAGTGAACCCTGGCAGTGATTTTGTAAATACACATTTTAACGTTTTCCTAACAGTAACTTAAATACATGTTCATAATACACATATAATTTCTTTTAGGTTCTACAATCCACAAACCCTGATAAGCTGATTTTAGCGCTTAGCAACGCTATAAGCACTAATCTAAACCTGCCCCACACAAAATATGCTACTGCCAGTATCTCCGCTCCATGTACAGTTATGTGGTTGCGGGTAGAAACTAATCAACGCATAGTCAAACACATTCCGCGAACTCTGTGCGGTGGCGAGCATGACAATCATTACGCTGGCGCAGTCTGGGGTCAAACGAGCTTAGGTCATTGACCTGTTGGAAAAATTGAGACTAAGGTCCTGTGTAATGTATTTATGGGGAGTACTCTTCTTGTTTACCCACGCCCACGCCGTAAAAGATTAAAGCATTATTTCATCTCTAGCGTACCTACGTTATTAACTGAAGTAATTTGATCTTGCTCATTTCCTTCGCTATTAAATATTCAAAAGTAGAGTAGAAAAATATTTGCTATCCGACTTTCTCTCGCTCTCGACCTAGGAGCATTATATAATAACGGGACCCTAATACTAAGACTTCGCTGTCCGTCTGTCTGTCTGTCACCAGGCTGTAACTCAAGAACCGTGATAGCTAGACAGTTGAAATTTTCACAGATTATGTATTTCTGTTGCCACTATAACAAAAAATAATAAAAACCAAATAAAATAAATATTCAAGGGGGGCTCCCATACAACAAACTTTTTTTTAACTGATTTTATAGATAATGGTAAAGAACCCTTCGTGCTTGAGTCCGACTCGCACTTGGCCGGTTTTTTGTCAGTCACCCCCGGGCGATAACTTTTGAGAAGGTTAAGAATATTGTATTATGAAGCCCCGTAGATGTCACTTGTCAGCTGCGGCTCCGCCGGTGTGTAACCAGCAGCAGCCAACCAAACACGTAAAACCTTTTAAAAAAATCAATTTGCTATGTACCCCCGATTCATTTTATCACCAAATGATACTTATCCGAAAGAAGATTAACGCCTGCTATAAAGTACATGACAAAGTATCGCGCCTTCGATTTAACCGTGCGTTTTTGGTAGGAATATATTTTAGGATGTTCGTGTGACCGACAAGTTTTCCACCACTGTACAAGTCAGGTTTTTTCGTGATAATATTGAATTAACTATCATTTGATGATAAAATGAATCACAAGTAAATGGCATTATTTTATTTTTGGTTTTACTTGTTTGCATGGCTGCCGCTGGTCAACCCACCGACGGAGCCGCAGCTGACGTCCACGGGGCTTCATGATACATCATTCTTAACCTTCTAACAAGTTATCACACTGGGGTTGATAAGTCACGATCACGAAAATCTGTTGCTAGCTCGCGGGTTATAAACAACAGATAAAAGCATCCAGATATCTGTCCAACTATGTTCGCGAACAATACGCCAATTGCATGTGTTATATTGTTAAATATTATATACCTATGACACACACGGCGATTAATACAAATTTAAAAAACATGTGCTTGCTGTTTTATAGCTATTGATTCAAATACAGCCTATGGACGCTTGCAGCTTTACCGGTTTGTCGTATGCCATCACTTGTTTGCGCAACCGATCCGAAGATTACTGCCTTAGCCAATGATTGTCAACTACCACGAGTTGTGTTGCGTCAAAGTCATCAAACAAGTTTGTTCTGAGGGGGCGTGTCCTGGCAATGCATACGTTTATAGCATGCGGATCACGCGCATCTTCATCTTCAGCAGTTCTTTTGGCCTCAAAGGACTCCACACACCGAACGCGGGTCGTGCGCGGCGCGGATCGGACGCGACGCGGGTCGCGCGCGGCGCAGGTCCGACGCGGCGTGGGTCGGGCGCGGCGCGGCTCGGTATATCTCTCTCAATTACCAACGCATTTATTATCTCTCTCGCTATCTCCATCACACAGTTACTGTGCGATAGAGACGCTGCGCTACTGTGCGAAAGAGATGAAAATGAAAAATGAAAATGAAGAAGAAAGAAATCATTTATTGTCAAATTGTGCGAGTACAGAAGATGTTATAAAAAAAAGTGTTGCGTGTGTCACAATCAACCGCTGTACGGTATACAATAATTTACAATTACACTAATAAATCATTAATAAAACATGTCAATCACTAAAAGTAAAAATCCACCTAATAAAATTAATTATTCTTATTTCTACTCACATTTATCTTTCAATCAATTTCATTTACAAAAAAAATCATTCAGCGTGTAAAAACATTCATTATTTAATAAAGTTTTAAGCTTAAAGATAAATTTGTTCTCGGGGAGTTTAGTCCATGAAATAGGCAGCGAGTTATAAACTTTAATAGCCATGTGATAACAGTTTTTTTTATTAATTTGTAATCGGGTTTTAGGCGCTACTAAAGCCCTATGCGTAACTGTACGCTTTCCATCATTACATTTCTCGTCAAACAGTTCCGAGTTGTTCCTTACAAATTTGCAAAGTTCTAAAATGTATAAACTCGGAACTGTCAGGATCCCATACTTCTTAAACAATGGCTTACATGACTCTGACCATTTTTTACCTCCTATAGCTCTGACGCACCTATTTTTGTGCCACGAACACTCGCTGAATATTAGTCGAGTTACCCCACAAGACCAATCCATAGCGTAGTTTAGAACAAACGTAGCTATGGTAAACAAGAAGCGCAGTTTTTTCAGAAGTAATGTACCTTAGTTTTTTGAGGGCGTAAATAAATTTGTTAATATTCGCTGAAATCGTGTTTACATGTTATTTCCAGTTAAAATATTCGTCAATCACAATGCCCAAAAAATTCGTGTGTGATACTTGTTCAATTGGTCCTTTATCAATGGTTACATCCAATGTCAGTATTTTGCTATTATAAGTAGCAAATCGAATTAGTTTTGTCTTTGAGGTATTCATACATAAACCATTATTATTGAGCCAAGCTGATATGTCCGTCAAAGTGGTATGTAAAGCTTTTCCCTCTAATAATAACGGTTGTATCGTCTGCAAAAAGAAGGCAGCGATGCTTTATGCAAGCAGGAAGATCGTTAACATACAACAAAAACAAAAGTGGATACTACCTTGAGGTACCCCACTTAAATTTATTCTAGGAGTAGAGTCAACACTCTGAGTGGCATTATTTATTGTGGATGTATGGGAAATTCGTGTTACTTGCTTACGGGCCGATAAATAGCTGCTTAGCCATCTATATGCCGGTCCCCTTATACCATATTTTTCAAATTTATTTAAAAGAATTGTGTGATTAACAAAACCAAATGCCTTGCTTAAGTCCAAAAATATGTGGAGTACACTACGAACTAAATCGAAAGCTGCATTTGTAGTAGACCTTCCTTTACGGAATCCGTTTTGTTCCGAGCAAAGGATACTATTTTTATTGAGAAACTTTAAAATTCTCACATACATAGCCTTTTCAAACACCTTGGATATAACAGGCAAAAGCGCCACAGGTCTGTAGTTGTTCATGTCTGACTTTTTGCCTTTTTTGAATAAGGGTTTAATAATTGTATGTTTTAAGGTATTAGGAAGATGACCCTCTTCCATTGATATATTGATGACATGAGCTAACGGCTCGGCTATATTTTTGGCAATGACTTTGAGAACTATTGTGTTTATATTATCGATCCCAGCTGATCTCGTATTTTTCAGGCACATAATTATTTTTCTTATTTCATAAGGGTCTGTGGGTTCAAGAAAAATGGTTTTGTCCAGACTATTAAAATGGCAGACATATTGTTGATTTTTGATATATTTTTGGGTTATGTCAATAAAAAAATCGTTAAATGCGTTGGAAATTTCTTGTGAATCCTTTAAGGCCTACTGCCAATCTTTCTACTCGAGCAGCCTGTGGGTAAGGTACACTAAAAAAGCCTATAACGCCCTGCGCGTTCAGTACAACAATGCGTTCAGGATGCTGTTGGGACTGCCAAGGTGGTGTAGTGCCTCGCTCATGTTCGCGGAGGCCCGCACGGACAGTTTCCAGGCAATTATGCGGAAGAAGATCGCCTCGCTGCTGAGCAGGCTCAGAGGAAGCTCCAACGGCATCCTGGGTGTCATTGCTGACAAATATGACTGCCCTATTTTGATGTACTGGGTCAGCCAAATAAGAGCGGTTGCACAATTTAGAGATAAGTAGATTTAAGTACGTGTCTATGCACAGCCTAACCAACTTAGATTAAGGCCTACTAACACTATATGGATATAATCTGAAATAAAAATTAATTTAATTTAATTTAATTTAACAACGCAGTGTTATGTTCGATGGTATCAATTTCTAATATATTTCTGCTCTGCCCGGTGTTTGTTTTAATAATGTCCCAAGTTGCTCTCCCCTTATTTTCCGCATTATGTAAAACGTTTTTATAATGTATTTTTTTAGCTGTATTAAAGCAGGTTCTCAGTTGCCTAGTATATTTCCGAAATTGTGTTTTATGTTGCTCAGACTTTTTGTTCTTGTATAATCGAAACCGTAACATACACTTGGTTTTACAGCTTTTCCTTATCCCTTTTGTAACCCATGGTATCTTTTTTGAGTTATTTGATAAGCGGATTTTAATATCCGGGAAGCATAAATTAAAAAATAGCAATATTTTGTCATGCAATAGATTGAAAGAATCTTCGGTACTTGTCAACGCCATTACGTCACTAAAAGTTAAGCTGCTTATACACTGCTGAAATTTCCTCATGTTATCATCACTGTAATCCCTTTTATATATAAATTTAAACTTTTTTTCTTTGGATGGCCAAGTTAAAGTAAATTCAATCGTTTGAGCCGTATCATGGTCCGATAGACCAAAACTATGTGTTTTCCCAATTACCCCATTTAAGTTACTCAATATCTTATCAATACAGGTTTTTTGACGCGTGGGTTGAGAGATATGAGACTTACAATTATAATTCGAGAGCAATTCTTGTATTTGTATCCTATGTTTGTTTTTACCCAGAAAGTCAATATTGAAGTCACCTGCTATCACAATTTTCCTACTATGATGACTTACAATTGTAAGCAGCTCTTCCAATAGGTGTAGAAAGGTTTCAACGTTTGAATCCGGTGTAAATTCAGAGTAAGTGAGGTAACCTCTACTTGATATATTACTGGAGTAGGAAATGCGAACAAAGAAGAACGATATACTTATAGTAGATAAATAAGAAACTCACCCCAATCATGGATAGTACCACATGCCATTGAAAAACAGTCATTTCACTCGGCGATTTGAATCCGAACCACAAAGTCACAAACGTACTGCCGCCTAGCAAAGTATACAACAGGGTGTCTAAACAAGATCTCATAAAAGGCCATGGTATATTAAAACCGATAATCGGTGCAGAAGACGATTCGGGGCTATTTGGATTCGGAGTTGAACTCCGATCAACCACTTCCGTATTAACCACCTCACCATATTCTGATTCCATTTCATTGACTATAGGCTCTCTATCACTGTTAACCCCCAATGGAAACATTATATCAGTTCTATCTGTCATTGAAATAATTAACTGTTTAAAAATATTGATGTTTAAGAAAAACATCAATATTCTAATAAATTTTTTTGTAACTAAAGCAAATTAGTTGCAAAACAGTTCAATCATGCACGCATCTTTTATCTCGAGATATATTACTCACGTCTCATCGATAATTGATAAAACAACGTCCAATGCGATAAAGTTTACATTACCTACAGTAAAGCACCGATATAAATAATACCGTACATTGCGCGCATTTATAATAAGGTTTACTTTTGCTTGATTGACGCGAATTATTATGTGTTTTTTACAATGTACCTACTGATAATAAAAATAAACCCAAACAAAGCTGAGTGTGGTACGTTAGATATTCAATCGATTTGGTTTCGACTTCACATATTCAATACCACAGTATCGTCCGGATAAGCAAGTGGCTGCATAATACCGACTGAAATCGGAGACTGACAGAAATCGGAGATAAAGAGAGAGAAATCCCCACACGAGGCTGATTATGATTACTCGCCATGTCACGCTTAAGGCAATAAAATTAAATGCAGAGAATGCCATGTAGAAAAATATAGGTACTACACTAAACAGTAGGAATACATCTGACTTTGCTTTCTATTTAGATCTATCTAAAACGTTTGCATGATTGGGTTAACTATGAAGTTTTGTAGAAATCGCTTTATAGTGCTGATATACTCCGTACCTGGAAAAATTATAGTTACATGTTTTAAGACACGCACAAATTTGTACTGTAGTTAAATAGAGAGATGCTGTGAAAGCGACATTTGGTCAAGTTCAATCTATAAACACTGGCCATATCCATTTCATTATAATTATTACTGATATTTGTCGATCTTTTATATACCCACGTTTATGCTAAAAAAGGCACCAGAACATAAGTTTCATGTGCTCTGCCTGCCCCTCTTGGGAATAAAGGCGTGAATACTTGTATGCATTTATTACTGATAAAATAGTATTGTTCGAGATGGACAGAACCCGATGGTACGGTATACAATATAAATACTCTTTATTGCACAACTTACACAAACAAGCAATTACAAAGAGATACAACACAATAACATGTACGGTACGTAGAAGTAGACAACAGGTGGTGTTATCGCTGCAGAGCGATCTCTTCCAGACAACTTTTGGGTATCGCAGAAATAGATAAAACTAGATTGTCATTATGCAGTAGGTGGTGCAGAGATTATAATAACCCAATAATCAAAATATTTATAGAAATACACGTAGGTACATAATAAAATAGAAAATAGCTCTATGCCTAAAGATACATACACAATCATAAATATCTACAAATATCACAAATACAAACGTCAAAATCCGTGGGTTTCCGCCCGCGTACACCTTTAACCTATCAAAAATACAAATATATAGAAAATAAACAGTCTGACAAAAATTATACACGAAAAATTGTAAATCACTCCGTGACTACCACCACACCCATGCACCATCCCCAGCCAAGACAAAACTACTAAAATGAGGAAAAAATCAGCTTCGGTTTGACAAAATACTGGACTTTACATTTCACACGTTTTCTCCCAGTCTCTTTACGAGTTCGGAATACCCATAACCATTTTCCTCCACTAAACATGTAACACACACATGTGATGGCAGTAAACATTTAATTGCCCGCCAAATATCAAAGTCCGAGCAAAATGACCGCCGAAACCTTATTTTTAATGGTTCATTTCGGGATAAAGTTATAATCCGGGATAGAATTACTTTCCCTCTGGATTCAGTATCCTATGCCGAAGTTACCTCGACTCACGAACCACCATTACATTACATTTTATTACAATGGAACAAGGCTTCGCTTTTTTGACGTTATTAGAAGTATACCGTAGCAGATACATTTTCGGCTCGTGCAACATGTAAATATAAGAAAGGTAAAACATTGATACGTCTACATCTTTGTCATATCGTGTGGATACATAATTAAATTCGTAAATCGTGCAAATAGTTACACTATTGTCTTGGGATTAGCTCCTATCCCGTGGGAAATAAATAAATATAAAAAAAATGACAAAATAAACTTCTCTTATGAAAGCAAATTTCAGTTGCTCTGGCTTGAGCAAATATGCAAACGTTTCATTTTTAAGTAAGTAAATTCATACCTAGAATCAAGTGTGTTAACAGTTTCCTCGGTACGAAACACTGACCATCACACTTATTCTTCCATATATAAATATCCACTAATTAGTTTCGTATACAAGATATAATACGTGTCAGAATTCAATACAGACAATATATGACACCCGTAAAAGTACTCAAACTTATTGATATCGCCATGGAATCAATTACAAAAACTGTATCATAAAATACTAACTGAAGAAATTAATTCGACCGGCAATGCAATTACGTGCAGTCACGATATCTAGTGATTCATGTTGTTCGTTACAGAATAAATCATCCAGGCAGACGTGTGAATTTACATAGCGCCTACAAGAATGTCCATAAACATGCAAATTATCAATAAGAAAATTGAGAAGTCCCCTTGATTGCGAAGTAATCAATGTTCGACGAGGCGCGGTTTAAGCGGGTGGTCTATTTTTGCTTATCGCATCCGATCCCAAGCTCATTTTAATTGTTTAACTCGCTTCCACGCGCCCCAAGATAACGTAATAGAAGGAGCGCGTTGAAATGCGAAATAGATAAACGGAATTGAGGCCCTGGACAGAGCGACGCATTTAAGATCTTGTGTAGTCTAGTTCGCGAATCAATAAACTACGAATATTAAGAGCTAAAAAAATATCGACGGGTTGCGTGCAAAGTAGTAGGGTCATTGTGGAAACTGGGTCTACAACCTATCGATGTCGAATTCGTCCGTCGTTCGAAGATTACATATTTAGCTACATTTTGTTCTAAGAAGTAATTTAAACATACAGACCTGATACATTTTGAGTAACATTATTTTTGTAAAAAGTGGAACTTGACACTGTGTCCTGTGGGAGTACACAGTGAGTCAAATCTGTGGGAACATCCATGTTATTGCTGCGATATTATAGAAATATTCTCAATCCTTTAGGTTACCGACACTTAATGCATAATTGTAATTGAAATTTTGATAATATCACATTAGACAGCTAAAACAAAAAGACATATTTAAGACTTCGATTTTAATGAAGAGTAGCTTTCGTAGTTTTTAAATATCATTCAGTAATCTCACGTCATATGAAACCATAATAACTGAAGAAGAAAACAACAAAGTTTACATGAATATCTCAGTTTTGCTCTCACAAAACACAATTTTACTTATGTACCGTACACTACTGCCCCGAGCGCTGCAGTGACTGGATTGGAAGGGTGATGTCTGGGCGTGAATCTCCTGTGAAAAATACGCAGCAATAGCCCTGTTATTTCTGTCCAATATGGTGCTGATCCAGTGTGCCATATGGCCCACTGTTCCCACGATGATCCTATTCGTTATTTTAAATTACAATATTTTAAGAGGTAAAGCTTCGTACAGTTAACCAAACCACATAACACAAACGTTCGTTTTCTCAATATCGTTGCTAAGTGACGCGATGGCAATATTGCATTTTAAACACTGTAAAACACCCATTAAGTTGCCATAGTACCAATAACCGATCACATTACGTTCAATAAAATTTCAAACAATGCTCAATATTTATTAAAATGTAAGTGTGTACATAAAAGCTTTATTTTATTCATGAAAATGAAATCTGAAAACACTCCCAGTCATAATATTATAAATTCAATTACATTACGCAGTCAACGTCGCGTGGGTTCATGTTTATGAAATTTCTCTTAAAGTTTGGTAAGGAAAACGTCTTTTAGTAAGTATACGAAATGTTAATATACGAGTGTGGACCCTCCAGCATTAGGCGAATCGCTTAAAAGCATTGTCTTGTTTTTCTCGGGAAATGAGATGGCGCGAGCTCGTCTTGAGCATTTCTTGTTTTGGTCATGGAACTCATGGATAACTCTTCCATGTGTGTTTTGTTTTGCTTAGCATGTTGACGAATTTCGGTACACACCTTATTTTTACGTATTTACTATGTATTTACTAACTTTGAATTAATAAATAAATAAATAAATTTCTTTAATGTTTTAGTATGTATTTTCTCAGTTAAAATAGGTTCTCGGAAAAACGCTATTTGTTTTTTTAAGTTTCATTCGAATAAAGGTATACGTCATGTAAGTCCAATTCTATTAATTCATTTGTTGGTAATTTACAATTTGTTTCGTTTACATGTATTTTACGGAGATTTCATGTAAACACTATAACAAAATAAAATGCTAGTTATTATACTTAATACTGTAAAACTAGTTTACGTAATAGATTATGAGTACGCGTTAAAAGTTCTCAGTTTATACCACACGCCTCATTTACCGAACTCGTCACCAGCAGAGCACAGCCGTGCAGCCCGTGTAACACTGCCCCACAAACGCCATCGAGGTGATCGCATAAATCGTTGCTGTACCAACAATAATTGCGACCATAAAGTTCACGGTTGACATGCACAATGTAATAAAAATTCGTCGCAGCCCAGTTTTAGTGCGTCGTGCAAGCTGCATATAAACTACGTGACTGTGCACTTCTATCGTTACTTTGTCGAACACTGATGTACGGGCCCGGTTGACTTTTACTGACTGTATGAAAATGATGTGAAGTAGTGGCCGTAAGAGACTTGTAACATAAATCTTTTGGACACTAAGTATCGTAGGCTATAATAGAATTTGTGGTCAGTTTTAAAGATTCGACTGAAGTGCATGCACGTATCATTGATTGTCGTTGTCAATAATATATAATTTTTAGTACTTACAAAATCCAGTGCTGCTGCTGAGTGGACAGGCCAGGAATCCTTTTAGAACTGATCAGATTAGGCTTAACTTGATCCAGGATAGGTACTTTTTCGTGTTTGTATAAAGATATGTTTAATAAAAATGGAAACTATAGGTCTAGATTAAGAAATAAATTGTATCAATAATTTTTGTACGGACCGTTTGTTTCATAGTTAAATAAATAAATAAATAAATAGAAGGCAACACTAAATATTTTTTCTACATTTAATTTAAACCATATTGTTGTTGTTGTTCCAGAATACGTATCTTCTACTCTATTATATTCTGAAAGCTCTTTCTGTGCAAAATTATTCACACATGCAGTACCCTGACTGAATTCTATTTTTTATGTAAAAAACCAGTATAATAAAAATATTTCCGTAATCCAAAACTTTGTCGCGTGTATATGCGGCAGCTATGACGACAAGAGCGCATCAATCTCTCGCCGTTTTTTAAAAACTCCCTCGCCATTTTCGTTTCATTTTCCAAAGGTGTTTTGTTTTGTTTCATTTATCCAGTAGTCTAGGCCGAATGTAGGTCCTAGGCCATTGTTGTCTCGTCGCATTGTGATTCAGGCTGTGGCAGTCAACGAGCTATTTTCTCATTCGCTATTATGCGCTCTGTTATTATTCCCATTGTTTGCGACACATACATATTGTCTTATTAACGCTCTAATGCGTCAGAATAGTTGCTGAATAGAACTCGAAAGTGTCGCTATTATGTTTTGGTGCAGCCGCTGCATTTTCGGATAATTATGAGGATGCATATATCACCATTGCACCTTTGATTATATCATAACAGCGCGGTGAAGCTATAAATTTAACCAACTACATAGAATGTTCATTCTTGTTGTAGAATCATTCCTAATATTGCGCTCCGTGAATGTAGGCCAAGATTACACTCAACCGGCGTGCGTAACCAACTTCTTCTAACAAATAGCTGACGTACAATAGGCGAGGAATATCGGGGAGAATTTTTCCACTTATTATTTTTAACAGTTATTTCCCCCCTGACCCGCCGCTATCGTTAGCGTCGACCCTCAGGTGCCATCCTTCATTAATCTTATTCCCCCGCCCGGAACTCCAAGAATCTTAATTTGAAGTTTCGAAGCTCCTCTTTATCAGAACTATGCGAAAAGAATTCGTCGAAGAGGTATTCATTAATGCGAGATAACGGAAACGGGCTCTTTTCTTTGTCTAAAAATTCTTTTAATGCCTTTGTTCTGAAATGTTTGGTAAGTATGTAGGTAGGTGGTCTAGATGAATACGAGGCTTGATATTTACCTATCAACAAAATTAGAATTTAATACCAACCTTCTTTTGTGTCTTCCCATTTTTAATGGAATCTTAAGAACTAAACTAGATAATATGACGTAATATTTAATGGCATTCAAGAAAAAAGACGTATTATAAAGTCTCCCAAGAAAAATCAGCGCAGGATCAAACTCGTTAAGCTAAGGTAAGATAAAATAGTCAAGCGAAGCAGTTGGGGCTTATCCTGTGAGAAATGGCAAGGCGAATATCGGAAGGTGCTCGACCGTGTCTGAGGGGCCAACTTTTTGCCACTGCAACACCACTCCATGACTATCGGACGAGCAGTCTGAAATAGTGGCATCCTTTTCATCACCATTCAATCAAACGAAACAGCGATAGAAGCCACATTAGGTAGTTTATGTTTAATGTTTCAGAATCTAAACTCTGAAAACCGTAGCGTCTTAATGAAGTTCCGAAGTTGAATGGTCAGCAGATGCACTATATTTTGAAGCTTACTGCTTTGATTATAAGTTTGTAGTTCCTTCACCACGAATTTTACCTAACAGGTACGCTAGTTAAATTGTGGCCAGTAGTTTTCATCGTCGATGCAATGTTACAACTTCATGCCTTTGAGACTATTATTTGCAGAAAAAACAGTTGTGTATGCTCAGAAAGAACACATCACTTTGGAAAGTTTTTTCTGCTGTTAATGTACTTAGTACGAATCTCAAATGCGAGTTGAACTCAGTCATGTTTAAACGTCGCATTTGGTTCATCGTACCAAAGGAGAATGCTTGTGGTCTAGGTCCAAAAGCTTGAAAGTAATATAAAGGAATATTATGTAAAAGGTACATTGTACACGCGACACTCGCGCCGACCGCAGTGCGTCCAGGTTAGTTTATGGGCCGAATAAATTGGCCAGTTTATTCATCGTTTCAACCATGAAACAATAAACTTGGAGGCCCTTTTCTTTTACGTCATAAATATCACATTGCTATAAGTGGTACTAATAAAAATTTTACGACACTTTAGCCCTTACTGAATAGTTTTGGGCTAAATAAGGTAGCAGTGGCATTGTATACCTACTAGAGGTCTCAATTCAGTTCGTCTGTGTCACATCCTAATCACATTTCAATATGCTTCACGCGCTTGTACTGACATAGGTTTAGCTCAGCCACGGGGAACCAATACCCTATGGTAGGTATCTTATTCAAACAGTTATTTTCGATTTTTGACAAAGTTTCATTCGGCGCTCGAGGTCACAAACTTGGATTGGGCCAATATCATACATACAAGTCTGTAAAAAATCAGAACTACCGGATTTGACGCAAAGTGCCCCGTACTTTCAGGCGACAAGGTTACTGGATTATGAAACAAGTGCCTCTGTGGCAGTGAAACAGACACTGGCCCAGTATTATACGAGATAAGAAGTAAATAACCTGCGAATTGTTAGTTTCTCCTTTAGAACCTAAAAAACCTTAATGTGATAGATCATCATACATTTGTAATAGTATTGACGTCTTACCGTCATAGGTCACGGTCACGGTTTTCTAAAACTTATATATCGAACTAAGAAAACCCGTAAAAACGCCGTTAATTTTCCATCTGACTTGCGGAAAAAAACGTTAAAATCTTTCGCAAAGTAGGCGTTAGCTATCGATTCGGGTCAATGTCAGTATCATCCATCACCGTTGGTGTAAAAACCGGGCGTATGGCCACGTCGGTGGTGGCTCGTATATCACGGGACTCGTCGGGCAGAGGCAGATGTAAATTAACCGAACCTATGACCTATAACATACTGCTATTTCGCAGGCTTTAGCTTACAGTTTGAAAATACTTGGTTGTGCCTGTGTGAATTTTGCCGAGTCATTCATTAGTGATCCTACACTAATCACTAATCACACATATGTTGAGCTACCCATGGTACTGATGCCAATTCTCGGATCGCGTTTATGAAGCATTCAAATAATATATGAACCGTATTGGTTCATACTTCATGCGTCCCTCTTGCTTGACATAGTCATGTGTATGTGAGCACGACGCATTGATTACCAAAAAGATTTAAAATATAAAAAATATATTGGTTGGTAAATAAATGGAGGGTCTGAAAATGTGAAACAAAAATAATGAGGGTAGGAATGCCATGGTTATTGCGATATTTGTTAAGCGATTGTACTTAAGTATATTCATTATCTAGATACTGGCTGTGAGCCGCGTCCGTCAGCCGCGTCCGATAATTTGTTTCAAGCTTTACCGTTTATCTGTACAATAAATTCATAGTTCTACTAAACCGCTAGGCCAGCGTGTACTATGATCAGTTTCAGATGTAGCTCACAGTACCTACCTTCTCTCTCAAATTACTTTGCCATTCATTACTAGTGCACTCAGTTAGCTGCGAATTAATTTAGTTTTACGCAGTAATACAACATCAAAGTCATCACATCTATTCTGTGGTGGAGGTTACAAAACTCGTCGCCTCAAATTTCGATCGCTTTTCCTTCTTCCTCATATCACGACGTAATGCATTTATAAACTAAGGTGTTATAACAGCCGATATGATAAGCTGTATAGGGGAAATCAGGAATATATTATGAGACAGGAAAATGTGTTCTAATATAAATATATAAAATATTTGAATGCAGATTGTATTAAATGCTGAAATCCATCTCATGTTTCTCAAATACATACAAATTTCCCGTCACTTCAAATATGTTTTTGTCGGTTTTGTCTGCCAAAATAAAACTACATCGGTTAAGTTGGATTAAATAATATCTTTAGAACTAACCCACATCCTACATTTAGCGCAAATTTTTCATCACTTGTAATACCTATTGTATGTAGGTACTGTTTTAAAACTTTACAAACGCAAATGAGTGAGACCGCAGGCAACATTGGCCTAAATGAAAGCTGCTTTTAAAACCACATACTTCGAATTGGCATATTAAATGCGGTTAGGTTGTAAGGCATGTATTACCGACGATTGTAGAGTTTAACAATTTGCGGCAACAGTGATACCGAGGGAATACCTGCAATTTAGTTTAACCAAGCCCATACATACAAACAAACGTGTACCGTCTTACCTATGTCGCTCACGACGGGCTATAAAAAAACACTTCGCTTGGTGGATGTTTGAAAATTTAAACTTCAATCTTACTCTCCCTGTCCCGAACCGAAATTGGTTCCCTGGATAGTGCTTGCAAAAGAATTATTATTATTTTACCACACAATACTCAGACGTATGATAAATAGTTTGATAAATATTGGAGCAATAATATTTTAAGTCGCTTAAGGTCATTGAATTTAAAGTAAACCTAAAAATAAGAAAGCCCACATGCATCGGGATATTCCTTTAACATATACAGATCTTAATTTTTATTCAATGGCACTTGCTTGCCCACGTGTGCGCTTATAGGGATTAGTAAAGTTATTATAGAAGAACCAGAACCGTAGGCGATATGAGCGTGTAGGTGATAGGTAGGTGATAGTCCTTAAAGAGTCAAATATAAAACGTCGATGAATAGTTTACTGTTATATTTTTCCAAAAGATTCTGGTTTACAAGAATTATTTGGCCAAAAGATAGGTATGTATTTATTTTATACTAATCTTGTTATGACATTCATAGTTATTATATTATTTTGAATAAATTTGAATGTGAATATGCACTTATATTAATGAATAACACTATATTAATGGCTTTTTTTAAGCAATGTGCCCTACCTATGTAATGTATTTGTGTAGACCAATGTTGTCAGAAAAAAAGGAAATTAGTGTCCTCTTTATTTATCAGTCTTCTCTAGGGTAGGTTTTTTAATAATTTTATACAGTAAAATATTAAATATACACACCAAACATAAAATCATTGCAAAAACCTCATCGAGGGTACCGCAGCGCCGGCAGCGAGGCGGGGCCTAACCTAACGGAGGTCATGGCGACTGATAAAAGCAATCCCCTATACCTATGCCGATCTTATGTTCAATTGAAAGTACAATGCTCATATTATCAATTTATTACCATTGGTGCTTTCAATAATTACTATCATACTAACTGTGAGTCTGTGTAACAAACAGTTACACAGACACACAGTGATGCACCCACTGCATATTGAGTTGATTATACTTAGCTGTTTGTACATTATAGCCTTAATAAAAGTTGCGCTCGCAACCACTCGCTGCCCGCAGCTGCTGGCTAACTTAACTACGAGCTACACACACTCACACAGTACTGTCATATTCATATGACATTACGGAGTGAGCCCATATTTACACCATCCATTGTTACGTGCCTCTTCCATATCGTGGTACAAGGGGGGGGTTTGGACAATAATGTAGCCTTAGCATGGCTGACAAATGAGATTAGCCTAATGCCCTAATTGATGCTACACCGCCCGCGTCATGGCCTGTTTGCATAGCCAGTCATAATTTGAGATTACAGAGCTTACATCGTATCTAGAAACGTCCAAACTGTTAAGACAAAACGGCAAGTTTTTACAATAAGGATATTGGAAGTCCTTATAAAAATCCACTGATGTTAGGAGGATTTATATTTTAAGCCTTCTGCTACCGTTAGTTATATGTGCAATGAATATCATTTTAAACTTCTCCTGCGAGCCAATTGCATAAGTTCAGTATCCTTATAAGACACGCGACGGAAAACAAAGCCAACAAAACACAGACAAATAAATTTCCTCGTAACTTCTAAGTCGAGCGTAAGAGTGCTTCTAGTAAGGTTTTATTATTTATCTAGTGTCGAGTGCAGCGTCAAAACCGGCTCGCGGTTAATATTTCACGGCCGACGCTGAGGCGACTTAGATTTATTGCCAGTGTTCTACAATTAACTGGCCTGGACACGGGTGCTTTCGGGGACTATTCCCACTTAAATGTCAGCTAAAAGGTTCACACTACACGTCAGATTGGCTTTTTTTACCCTGCGGGATTGCAATGCCCGGGTTATGTTTTGACGCATATCTTTCTATCGAATTTTCACTGCTTGTAAATCTTTGAAGTAGAGAAATATAATCAGCCATTACATTACATTATGTAACTAGGGCGGTGAATTCTTGGATGCCCCAGATCGAAGGTGTTTGTGGCCCGAACCGAAGGTGAGGGCTATAAATATGCGCTCTGGGGCTGTACGAATTACCGCCCGTGTTAAGTACAAAATTTTACGTCTTCACCTGGCCACAATGCGAGTTTTCCCGTACGCGCAGCGCGCAGTAAAACTCGCATTATGGCCAGGTGTAACGTAATAGTACATTGTGATACAAGTGAGGTATGTTTATAATTACACCAGAGGCGAAATTGTTCACGCGAACCGCAGGTGAGCGTGATAAGGAAGCCGAGGATGTAATTATCAAAGCTCACGCGTATCATACGACGTTTTTCAAAACATTTTGCGAGGAATAAATCATTTTCATAAGATGTTATAGGCCTGCCAAATTATTTCCTTTACATTAATTGAATCATTAAGATGGTTTTTACTCGCAACTGCACATCGCCAAGAATTTCCAGTGGCGTCCATTCTATTTATCACTTTTCTAGTCACCTCACCACGAGTCAACATTTTTGATATTAACCAAACAGGCATGAACAAATTTTACAAATATTTGTGAAATAAAATTACCCATATTGGCGCGCAACAGTTTTTCTTTCGTGAAGTTTGCGCAGTGCGGGCACAGAAATCTCTAAATGGCCAATACAAAATAAAATAAATCTTCGTTTTAAAATGTTATCTGCATTAAATTCATGTAAAATGTTATCAAAAGTGAATAGTTTTACTAAATTAAACGTGTCTATATCATATACAAAAAGATACAGTCAATTAATTAACAAAAAGGATTTAATTTGTTTAGTCGAGCAAGAATCCATTTGCCGAGAATTAAAAAACAGCTGTACATTCTGTACAACCCGGTTAATTTAAGAATGCACCGTGGTCATGCATATATTATCTTGCTGCAAGGTGCCAACGTGACTTAATCGGGATATAACCATAACACACTAGTGTTGTAATGTTATGAAACACGCGTGTTTAATATCCAGGATTATGAGCCTAAAAGCGACACAATAAGAGGTACGTTACGAGCAATTGTGGTGAAAAATAAATAACAGGATGGGTTTTAAAGATTAGGATGATAACGATTATTCAGAAGCTGTAGGTACTCGTAGCTATAGAATTTGATTCTTATATAAAAAAAATTAACCGACTTCAATTCAGTAAACCACACA
Organism: Epinotia demarniana; assembly: GCA_945867215.1. Classification (NCBI taxonomy): domain Eukaryota; kingdom Metazoa; phylum Arthropoda; class Insecta; order Lepidoptera; family Tortricidae; genus Epinotia; species Epinotia demarniana. The sequence goes on from OX244274.1 coordinate 8,979,132, forward strand.
CATGAATATTTATATCACTTTACCACAATCATGAACCAAATGTTTAGGAAAACCCAAACCGCTGAATGTGGGCTGATAATATTTTAGGAGTTCCGTCGATCCTCAAAGATCTCACCTTTGGCATGGCACTTCATTAGTTCCGATTTCAACGGATTTATATCAGAATCTGTGACGTACTTTTATAGTTTTCATTTAAGGGGCTACTCGAGGTTTTCATAGATTTTTGACAAGTTTTGAATCGTATATCCTACTTTTGCACTGCAGATAGAAGTATAAATGAAACGGTTGTCGGTTCTTCAATCTTTTATCCCCATTTTGGTCTACCGGATTTTGAAACAAATGAATACTTAATTTTGTATGATCTTTTAAAATATTGTCTAATATAACACTTATTTTGTATCTCTATTGACGTGAAAGATCTAACACATACGAAATCTACATATTTGGGTTCGTCTGTGACGTCCCTAAAAACTGGTCCAGGGTTTTCATTTTAAACCAATTAACACAAAAGTTATGGCCAGAAACTGGTTTTTTGGCCTAAAATTGCTCAACTTTGATGCCAAATATCTCGAAAACAATGAATTTTGAAGTAAATATGGGATACTATATTGCTTAAAGCCGTTATTGTTAATATAATAAGCTACAAAAAACCTAAAAAAACTAAGAGATTCAGATCGAAGGTACGAACCCATACGCCAATTATGGGAGCCCCTTAAGTAGGTACATAATTGAAATGTTCCAGAAGTCATCTGTGTTACATCGTCATTAATATCAGCCCAACCACTTGCAAGATTTAACCTAACATTCATGAAAGTTCACAACAGTCAAAAGCATTTTTGGAAGCTTTTATACCGCTACCAAAAATGCTCGCGTCGTGCGGCGTAATTCAGACTTTACATAAACGTTTGTGGTTTCTAGTAGTCCAAACTTTTGCATGATCGTTCAAAATAATATTTCAGGATAATTCATATATGCTCAACTAATACCAAACTTGTAATAACATTGTAAACTGAAGCTCCATAATACTATGGATGTGCAGGTGTGAGATTTCATGACACAGAATTTCAGAACAAATTGCTATTTCATATGTTCCATGTGAATCCACGGCCCTTGCCTGCTGATTGATTTAAGCCTTTCTATCCTTTCATTAGAGTTCATAATGTACACTAGACCGATAGCAGAGTCGTAATATTGCTGTGAGCTCTCCGGAAACTTATACTTATACGGTTGTAAAAGGAACTTTGTGTTGTGTAGAATAAAATTCATAATTGTAAGTAATGTTAAAGAGGGATGGGAGGTTTTTAAATGAATGGGTGAATATTAACTGGAATGCAGGCAAGCATAGTTTGTATGTAGTTTGCAGCTCAAATGACAATGCGTTTATGGCGTGCCAGCCGTCAATGTACGAGTGGCATTGCTGAAGCTGAACTTCATTTGAGGAAATTAGAATGGACGAATCTACATACATTAAGGCTGGCGGCGGTTCCTTAGTGCACCCGTAAATAATGGAAAGCATTTTGTACACTAGCTAAATTATAATCACCAACAATCTGCGATATAATTCTGCACTAAAATAAGTATTACCTACTTGCAGAATTGTAATTCACACGTGTTATTGTAATAAATAACTAAACAAGTGCAAAAAAGACGGTTTTAGTTGAAAGCATGTAGGCTCGTCCAATGAGATTCGTGTTACATGTTAAGCGCTGAATTGAGGCCCCGTGAATAGTTTATGGATGAACAAGTTACATACAACAGCGACAGAACAGCAAATTAAACCATTCTATTGAACATCGTATTTAGAGGGCGAATAGATTCGTAATTGATCAAACTATACTATCAAAGCAATTAGAAAGATTCACAATGGTTTTTGAAAAGACAATTCACCTAAATTATCGGAGGTATAATGCATTATAATATGACGTAGCTAAAGTAGCCAACAGCACGAAGCCAGTTCATCACTCGCCCCATTTCACGCTCGGCTATAACTCAGGTTGACGGCTAAATTTGATGCAATGCACATTCACTATATTCAGATACATGTGTGGAACACTTTATATAGTTCATATATAATTCATACCAACAACATTGTTGTAGTTATGCAGGGTCCGTCTTGATTTTATTCAGTCGGAATATATTGTTCACCAATAGTAAAAAAATATAAAAAAGATATTCATAAAAAGATTAAATAGGTACATTATATACGTGGGGTACGTTAGATAACATAGAAAACGCGATCGCAAAGTTATACCATCTGAATGTGTCACACATTACTTAACTCTTAAACGATTGCATAATTAATTATGGAACTTAACAATCTAAACTAAGAAGCATAACTTTCACACTTTAACCTGGTGGTTCGGGACATATATTCCTAGTTTAACTTGGAGATGGTGTCGCCATTGGTAACCAACGGGTTATATTGAGCAAGCCATAATTAACTGTCGAACCATTCAATTTGACTATAAATCGAATGGTAAAGAATGCAGTTTATTACATTCCCTGTCGAAAGAGGCAATCACATTTTAACCCCGTATGGGGGATGTTGACAGTCGCGAGGGGTCCAACTTGCTCCCCTAACGCTTATTGACCTCTTACGCTACGAGGAAATGCATTTGCAAACTCTAACTGTCCCATGGAGATGTTTTAAAGCCGGTTTTATGAATAAGTCCCGTCAAGCTGGCAACTGACGTCAGCTAAAGTTCCCGGGTCCGCGGTATATAAAGGAAACGCAGATGAGTTTTGTGCGGTTTTCGGTATCAATTAATATTAACTAGGTTGTTCCCAAAAGAATTTCGAGAGATTAGTAAAATCAAAGTGGAAATTAACGTTAGTAATAATGATGGGTGTTCAGGCAGCTTAGGCTCCGCCCAGCTGCCGGCGGCATTCAAGGTTAGCTTTTTTATTATGTTTTTATATTTGGTTTCTAGGTATATTTTTTATACCCCGTGTGATGTCGGGTATTAGCACCACCCCCTTACTCTCTGTGGGTGTCGTAAGAGTCGAAGAACAGGGTTAAAGTGTGTTGTGGGCGAATAATGTGATATCGCAGTGGAACCTATCACTGCGATATCACATTATTCGATATTTTATACCCACATTTATGCTAGAAGTTGCACTGGAACATAAGTTCCATGTGCTCTGCCTACCCTTATTGGGAATGAAGACGTTAATGTATATATGTATGTATATATTTATTTATATTTTACTTTTATAAGAATATTGTAAAAGATGATACCTATCCTAAGAAAGAAAATAATAATGGCTCTTCAAACGAAGACAAGCTAGTGTCCACTAGCAACATTATTTCCTTGTCCTAATGTATACAAAAAGTAAGCGTAGTAGTAGGTATTATGAATTTCAGAAAAAATTAACGTCTACTCTACTCAGAATTACGTAGTGTACCGCAGTTACTTGCGTTGTCGTACCATCGACACCAGCATTAATATGTGCGACGACAAAGCGCGTATAAATATCTGACACGACTATTTCTAGGGCCGTAAGGATGTGTCAGATTTTTATGCGCCCTTTGTTATAGCAGATATTAGTGCTGGTAACTGTACAAGAGTAGGTAGGAACATTATCCTATCTTTAGTACGGAATGCACAACACTAAAAAGATTTCTGCACGAGCTAGCTCTAGTGTAACAATATCACTGATCCCCGCATTGCAAGATGTTGAATATCAGATGGTGCTCGAGTAGTCCATTCCGGATACTAGTTGGAAACAGTTGCTGCTCAGAACCATAATTATACTCGTATGCGGGTTGAGCCGTGTAAATGGGTCAGTAAACGGAAATCAGAAACTGTAAGAGAATAGTGATATTAAATACTTTCTGCATTAACTTTTCAGTGACAATGTTCATAATGGGGGCGGTTTGTTTCACCTATTTTTATAAGTCCTATTATTGGAAGTCCGAAAATGTTCTTCATACAATTTTACGCCATAATAATCGTTAGTCCTAATAATTCTTATTCCTAACGATCGTAAGTCATAACTACTCGAGGTCATAATGACAATAATCATAAATTTCTCAAATCCTAATATTGATTTTCATATTTTTTTTCATCATAACACTCACTTGTCAGTTTTATTTAAATTCATAATGACACTAGTCATACATATTTTAATCCTAAACTTGTTTTTCATAATATTTCTCATCATAAATGTTACTTGGCGTTATCGAAGTAAATAAACGTGTGGTTTTTTATCGCAAGCTACAAGACGAGGTCACAAGACTCTAGCTAGACACTAAGCAAGCCGCCTGTCTGTGCGGACGTAGCCTAAGGCAGGTCCGTGTAGGTACGACGACGAGCGAAGCGAGGAGGAGTGTTAGTTGTACTGCGACCCTCCGCGCGCGAGCCGAGCGAGCGAAGCGAGCGTGCCGCGACAGCGGCCGGCGAAGCGCCAGAACCGATTTTTTATTTACTTAGCGAAAGCGTTTATTCATTAGGAAAAACAAAATTAAGAGTTGAACTATGTTCTTAGTTATTATATTAGGACTAACAAAATTATGATGCATGTACTATCGGCTGCATAAATGCATGGACACCTTACGGTCTACTTTCGTTTGGATCATTTGACATACAGCTCTCGCATAGTTGCACGTCGTTCACAAAGCGTGAACTAGATGGCGTTGCTGTTGATACACCTTTGGATATACAATAATATAACTAAATGCACTATTAAGTGACACTTGTAATCATGAGAAGTGTTCTCTTACGGGTATAATTATTAACAAGTCTAGCAAATGCTAATATACACAGGAACTGTATTTGAGTGTGACAACTATAGTATGTGTATGCTTTATTCCAATGCAATCGATAAGTATCGGTAGCCTAGTGGTTAAGCACATTAACTCAATTAACTCTGCGCTATGACGAACCAAAGATCGATTCCCAGCCAGGGTATGGAAAAGGTAGCTTTTTCCGTTTTTTTTACATTTCTTGAAATTGTAAATAACAGTGAATGATAGTCTTTAAATAAAAATGTTATTCAGTTTTTAAGGATTAAAACGTTTTTAAATGTTTTAATTATCTTTATTCAGTTAACTACAGTAGATATCTAATTGTTAACGCAGTTTTATAGTTAGCAATTTCCTACCATTTTATTGAGCTTTAAGGCTTAAGTTTCATTTCCGAAAATCGGAAAAAGATTGAAGCCTTACCCCAATACATATTAAACTATTGACAATTATTAACTAAAGGCCGGGTTAAAAATTAAAATCATAACATTCATAATTCAAATCAGCCGAACGCTTGTATAGTGTGGCGTGGCGTGTGATTGATATTTGCAATAATGACAATAATGTTATTCGGGCTGACATGGTTACTTACGTTACAACATCATAATAACATTTCTCAATAATTATGTTGTTTAAGTAATAATAATTCACCATCACTTTTTTAATAGTCCAAAAAAGAAAACAATCGGCATTTAATAATAACAGCTAAGGTCTACTTACTTTGGTAATTTGTTTATGTTGTTAGCAAACATTTGGTTTGTTAACCCGGCCTTTCATTACCTTAATAAATAAATCTTAATTTACGGCTTCAGCTAGTATTTAGTGTAACCTCCTCTTTGGTCGATAACACTTTGCAAGCGGGAACGCATGGATTCAATGAGTCTTTCACATAAACTAGAACCACGAATACTTTCCCATATTTTTATAAAATGTGCCTCTAACGCTTCTGGGCTTCGTTCATTGTGATTTTCCCAGCGTTGCACAATAACACCCCACAAATTTTCAATAGGGTTCAGATCCGGCGATCTAGCAGGCCAAGAAGCTACTTGCAAGTTATCTTTATAACGGCCAAACCACTCCCGCACATTACGCGAACGATGTATAGGGCAATTATCTTGCACAAAAGATATCACAGGTAATTCTTCTTCTGGATACACATTTCGGACGGTAGGTAACATAGTTTCCTCCAGGACATTCATGTAATCCACGCTATTTGCGCGACTCGGCATCCTCACTAGTTCACCCGGACCGGCTGCACTCATTCGACCCCACATATTGACACTTATACGACCAGATTCCATGTTCGGCACTACGTGACCACTATCATACCGCGTATTATTGCGACGCCATAAACTGAAACGTCCGTGTTGACTCGATTTAAAACACTTTTCGTCACTAAATATAACATTACTCCAGTCATCATTTAAATGCCTTAGGGCAAATTGGAATCGTGCTGTTTTATGTGCTTCCGTAAGCAACGGCTTGACGGCATGCCTGCGATAGTGCAAACCCTCGTCATGAAGCACACGACGAACAGTGTCTACACTAGTATGGAATAAACCAGCGTAGTGACTTGTTGGTATAAACCCATTTTCTTCGTACTCGGTCACCATCGCTGCACGCTGCGCGGTATCAATGAGACGAGGTCTACCCATTCTTTGCCGGTGTAGCAAAGATCCTTCCTCTTGGAATCGCCGTACCCATAAAGCAACCGTTTTTCGCTGTAACAATGACAGTTAATAAATAGGTATAATAAGCGAATAGTTACCACGGCGTCTATTAAAACAATTAAAAAAAAACTACTTACTTTTACACCGGTTTCACTAGCAATTTCTGAGAAATTGTGGCCTTCGTTACATAAGGCTATTATTTGCGCCCTTTTAACAAGATCAATATTAGATCGAGAACTCATCATTAAATGTATAAATACGGAGGAAAAGATGAAAAACGCAAGTGAAATAGGGAATCGAATTAGAAACGGCTGACGAACGAACACACAGTGAATCTTTGTAATAAAAAATATGGTAGTTTCATATCATCTATATCTACCATCTTTAGTTATTATACGAATCCTAGTCGTAATGAATATAAATATTTGAGCATTCAAATTAACTGATAGTGAATTTGAACCATGCTGTCAATTAACCCGCTGGCCCAGTGGTGAACTAGGCAGGTCATTATCAACCTAGGCCGAAGGTTTCAGGTTCAAATCCGCTCCCAACCATGATGTTGGGAAAAAGTGTTTTTGGAATTATCTTTGGAATATTTACTCGTTGTGCAGAAACACAAGGATACAAAAGAATAAATAAACAAAGCCAGCGAACAAACAAAAATCGGAAATGTATTCCAATTACGTCGTATAAATCCGCCATTATCATAAATGCTATTGGCAAGATTACTGAATAATAATGTTACCCAAGAAAATACAAAAAACTATGACGAGAACAAAATAGAAGTCATGTGCCTTTTCATTTTTTTTTTTGTTAACAACGCCATCTAGTTAAATCTTGCAAATCCTCTGAGGTCTCCATTGACATCTATAATGATATTCACCATCGCGCCACATAGATGGCGTAGGATTCGGTCGCCAAGCCAAACTATTTCTGCATTGACCATGCACTTATGCTGCCTTGTGTACGTTATGAAGTCAATTGTTATGATTAACAAAATTATGACTTCAAGCAAGTTCTTAGTAATAAAATTAGGATAAAAATTTTAGGACAACTGATCATCATGACTTCCAATGATAGTTACAGAAATTTAGGAACAAAAAAGTTAGGACGAAAAAAAATAGGACTAGCGATGATTATGACTACAATACGTTAGTACAAAAAAAATAGGATCACGAATTTTATGGCAGCCAATATGGCCCCGTTCATAATACACGTTTGGGTATTGTGCCGGAGATAGAAACACTGTTTGCGAAGGCATATTCCAACAGAGAATCTATAAAACATGGAAATACTGTTTTCCCGAAGTTCAGAATCAAAGTCGTAGTTATTGGCACAGATTTTCCGTACCTTGTATAGTATTCGATTTCCCCTTTAGTGAAACCGTGATCCTTAAGTTTTATTTTTGTCTATTCATTCACAAAAAAATATCACCCACAAGTGGTCAAATTGCGAAAAATCTGAAAAATTAATATGGTACGTTATCATATCCACATATTTTCATCTACAAATTTAACAAAAATTACATAAAAATTGGGTTGTTCGAATTCCAGCAAACTAGTCCATTCAAAAAGCAACTCTGCCGTCCAAATTAGAAGATGTCAATTCCAATGACAGCTTAAAATAAATAATCTAAACCACACACTCTACCACTTACGTTAATTTATTGTCTAACTTGTGGATCAAAATATCACCAGCGCTACAGCGCAGTTTATCCACATAAAATTACCTTGCTATAATATATATAGGTAACGAACAATTTACGTCTGAACGAAAAATAATTGGTTTATTTGAATCAAAATGAAATTTAGGGGTTTACGACGTCTACGTGTGACATAAAGATATAATATGGAAATTGCGAAAATAACATTGACGAAATAATGTTCCGAATGAGAGGGGAGGCTGCTTGAATAAGAGGGGACATAAATCTTCATACATTAGCCGCACATGCACTGAGTGAGTATGAATTAGTTTTATTCAACACACTTTATTGTATTTTTAATAACGGCACCAGAGGACGGAGAGTATGTCATCGGTAAAACATTTTTTCAACACAATTGCTCGTAATACATATGTTGTAGAAGATATTAAACGTGCTCATCATACATCTTGATCAACATTTATGTCAACTAGAATAACTAAATACATCGTTATATCAAATAGAGTAAGTATTCTATTCGACACACCTGAAAATTATTCTGATAATGGCTGCGAATATGTTAGGTAGTCGGAGAGTGTCGCTTGGTAACGAATTAGTTCGGTGCAAGTGCAACTGAATGCGACCTCGTGACCCATTTCGGATGTCGCTTCGTCGGACATGCTGTAAAGAGGCCCTGGGCCTCCATTTTGCAACAATAAAGATTTTGTTTCAAAATGAACAAAAAAAACATTTATTCCCAAAAGATCGATAAAAGATTGACAAAATGTCATATATCGCAGTGATAAATTGACCATCGCCCAGAACACACTTCAACCCAGCTTCCTTAGTCCACTTTGACGACACCCACGGGAAGAAAGGGGGTGGTGAAATTCTAGCCCGACACTAACTAGATTTACTCTTTCCGGAACTTTGGGCATAATTAATGGTACCGGAATTATGGCAATTTCATTCACATAGGTCGCGTAGCAAGAACAACAACAAAAAGGGCGAACATGAGTGCCTAAAATAAATTATGTTGAGATCGGTGGCAGTTGGCAGGCTATTTTCTAATTTCGAGCCTAGTCATAAACTTAGCTTGACCTTTTTTTTCATTGGCATCATATTCGCATATAACAAGTGAAACCAAAAGGTTTAGAAAAAACAGAACTTCTTATTCAAATACCTATGTCACTCACATGTTTAAGAGGAATCCAACGACACCTTATCAACCATCAAGCCGTTCAGACTGGTAGCCCATAACGTTGCTTGTGAGGCATTGGGGTAAAAATAATGTAAACAGACTGCCATTTTATTCGTACCAATACGTAATCACGGACACTCTTTTACTATATTTTGTTACTTAAGTAAGAGAGTGCTCCAAAATAAAATTCATAGTTGTTGCAATTGCTGTACAGCAAAAAGCAGCGTTATTCAGCCAGTTTATGGTCCGTGTGGACAGGACGCGTTGCACTTTGTTTACTTTCGTTTAAATTACGGTCCATCCTCGTTACAGAGTGGACCGTAAAATTAAACATTACTTTAATAGTGCATTACTTACCTAGAGCGGTATAACAAAGAATGTCCCTGATGGTCGCAGGTTTTAGACGCCTGACCCGAAAGGCGCTCATACGTCAATATGCCATGCCATTGGAGGCTTTTTTTATTACCACATTTATGCTAAAAGTGACGCTGGAACATAAGTTTCATGTTCGCACGCGTAGCAGGCGGTAATTGCCACTTTATTTTTTATCAGTTTTTGTTTTTTTTCATATAAATAATTTGCTTTGTGCGGACTTTATACTGGTTTGGAAATATCCAAAATACTGTTGTACACTTTGATTGCTCGGTAGTTAGCATCATTATATGCAGCATAGCAGTTTGTTCGTTACTCAATCACGCAAATGGGTTGAACGGATTTAGGATCTGTCAGACTGATTAACATCAGCATCAACGGCTTTCGAGTCTATTACAGATTTTGGTTGTGCATACATGACGCTGTGCTTGTGCTACGCTGAAGTATCTGAGCACACATTTTAGTTTTTGGATGACATCATGTTTCAAATATTGTCAAAATATATATTTATATACTAGCTGCCAGGCCCGACTTTGCACGGATTCCCCTTTTTCCCGTAGGAATGAAGCATTTTCCCGCGGTAAAAAGTAGCCTATATTCATCAGGGATAATGTCGGCTTCTAATGGTAAAAGGAATTTTCACATCGGTCCAGTAGTTTTGGAGCCTATTCAATAAAGACAAACAATCAAATCTTTCCTCTTTATAATATTAGTGCAAATAGATATATATATATATTCCAATACTTCAATTTCAAGACGTTCTGACCTACGATACTCGAATAATTAAGTTTTGGAACCTCGTCCGCTCATTCAATCATCTAAATTTTGACGACCGGTTAGCCTATATAATATATATGTCGCAGTGAAATGGCCAAAACAGAGATTTGAACAAATCCCGAAGGGATATGATATGATCAAATCACGCAGTATGTTAAGGAGGCGTTTCGGAGCAGCGCCGCGCGAAGTTTAGGTTTTTAGCGCTACTCGCACAACGATAGAGGCTCGCGCACCGCACACGCACACATGCACGTATACACAGTGGGGCGTCGGACTTTGACTCGCCAACAAAATTGTAGCTTTGGATTTTGTTACTAAATATAAAAATTGTTATGTCAAATATAGGTATTTCATCTTAATACCTACCAACGTTCGCCCGAACCGAGCGCACAGCCTATCTAACTATGTGGACAGTTGTTTTGTTCGACCGAACGGCTTATAGTTAAAGCAATGACGCGTAATTCAATGTTGGAGAGGCAACCAGATGGCTAGCGGTATTTGAGCTCCCGAAGTGTTGTGGAACCACCCTGTGCAACCCGAATTGAGCCAACTGTGACTGGTTCGGAAATAGGAGAAGGGTTGTAAAACAAAAAATGTTGCGTGGCAACCGATTGAAACGCGGTAGCCTGAAAGTGTGTACGCTGTCTATATAGTGGAATTTTTATGCCATCCCTTCTAGTGTGACTGGAGCCGAGTAAACGAGCGAAGAAAAAAAAATAAAAAATTGGCAGGCAACCGCTTGAATACAAACGCGAAATTCGACAAAATGGGAATACGCCAAGAGTACGCGCAATAAAAGGTTTTGAAATCAATTGCCATGGACAATTTTTGCTTGGGAGGGACGGTTGCCTCTCCGACATTGAATTACGCGTCATTGCTCTGAATATTAGGCGAGGGCGATTTTTGCCATATGTATGTAGGAGGGTCGGGCGGAACTGGTGGAGATTCATTATTTTCCCCACTCTCGTTAACCATGATATTTCACGAAATTAAAGTCGATCTACACTCTTTAGGTTTAATCAGTTTGATTAGAATTACAAATAGCACGAAATAATCATAAACCACTCGGATGAAAACAGATTACTAATTCTGTAACACGGAACGTGAGGAGATTCATTATTTTCCCCACTCTCGTTAACTATGATGTTTCACGAAATTAAAGTCGATCTACACTCTTTAGGTTTAATCAGTTTGATTAGATTACAAATAGCACGAAATAATCATAAACCACTCGGATGAAAACAGATTACTAATTCTGTAACACGGAACGTGAGGAGATTCATTATTTTCCCCACTCTCGTTAACCATGATATTTCACGAAATAGAAGTCGATCTACACTCTTTAGGTTTAATGTTTAATCAGATTGATTAGAAATACAAATAGCGCGAAATAATCATAAACCACTCGGATGAAAACAGATTACTAATTCTGTAACACGGAACGTGATGAAGTCGGCGGAAGGTTGGGAGCACAACCGCACTACAGCTCGCGTCTCATTCCAAAGTGAGTTGCTTTTTTTTTTTATGGCTTTTACTCCTTGCTGTTTTAGCAAGGTGGATTTGCCAATATCAGTATAAGGTTGACATTACACACGAGGAGAATGTTCGGTTTAATTTTGACGGTTTTTGGGGAAGGATCAGTCCGGAAACCTAAAACAAATAAAAATTATGGACATCACAGACAGTCACATGACGTTTACAAACGTGAAAAAAGAGCGGGAAAGTGGATGACAGAATGTTAATCATGCCAACATGACGGATGTAGTGGAAAACATATAGTAATATAATAGATAAGGTGCATGCTTTAAAGTCTAATGTTGTGTACTTGGATATATTTCAAGAGAATAGCGGTTATGGGAGAGTCCATTGAACAGAGAAGCGAGTAGAAATTTATAGGACGTGGGATGTTCTTTGGTAATACGTCGTACATTGAATAACTAAACCTGGGGCAGTTGAAAAATATGTGATCCAACGATCCTTCATCGAGCCCACACTCGCACAAAGAGTTATCCCGCACCCTGATCTTGGCGAGGAACACCGGAGTGCAGTTATGACCGAGTCTAAGGCGGCAGATGGTTGAAATAGCCCACTTTGGGGCCTTCCGGAAATTAAAAAACCATGGCTTGCAGCGAATCATGGGTTGTTCATTATTTTCCCCACTCTCATTAACCATGATATTTCACGAAATTAAAGTCGATCTACACTCTTTAGGTTTAATCAGTTTGATTAGAATTACAAATAGCACGAAATAATCATAAACCACTCGGATGAAAACAGATTACTAATTCTGTAACACGGAACGTGAGGAGATTCATTATTTTCCCCACTCTCGTTAACTATGATGTTTCACGAAATTAAAGTCGATCTACACTCTTTAGGTTTAATCAGTTTGATTAGATTACAAATAGCACGAAATAATCATAAACCACTCGGATGAAAACAGATTACTAATTCTGTAACACGGAACGTGAGGAGATTCATTATTTTCCCCACTCTCGTTAACCATGATATTTCACGAAATAGAAGTCGATCTACACTCTTTAGGTTTAATGTTTAATCAGATTGATTAGAAATACAAATAGCGCGAAATAATCATAAACCACTCGGATGAAAACAGATTACTAATTCTGTAACACGGAACGTGATGAAGTCGGCGGAAGGTTGGGAGCACAACCGCACTACAGCTCGCGTCTCATTCCAAAGTGAGTTGCTTTTTTTTTTTTTTTTATGGCTTTTACTCCTTGCTGTTTTAGCAAGGTGGATTTGCCAATATCAGTATAAGGTTGACATTACACACGAGGAGAATGTTCGGTTTAATTTTGACGGTTTTTGGGGAAGGATCAGTCCGGAAACCTAAAACAAATAAAAATTATGGACATCACAGACAGTCACATGACGTTTACAAACGTTATGAAAAAAGAGCGGGAAAGTGGATGACAGAATGTTAATCATGCCAACATGACGGATGTAGTGGAAAACATATAGTAATATAATAGATAAGGTGCATGCTTTAAAGTCTAATGTTGTGTACTTGGATATATTTCAAGAGAATAGCGGTTATGGGAGAGTCCATTGAACAGAGAAGCGAGTAGAAATTTATAGGACGTGGGATGTTCTTTGGTAATACGTCGTACATTGAATAACTAAACCTGGGGCAGTTGAAAAATATGTGATCCAACGATCCTTCATCGAGCCCACACTCGCACAAAGAGTTATCCCGCACCCTGATCTTGGCGAGGAACACCGGAGTGCAGTTATGACCGAGTCTAAGGCGGCAGATGGTTGAAATAGCCCACTTTGGGGCCTTCCGGAAATTAAAAAACCATGGCTTGCAGCGAATCATGGGTTGTTCATTATTTTCCCCACTCTCGTTAACCATGATATTTCACGAAATTAAAGTCGATCTACACTCTTTAGGTTTAATCAGTTTGATTAGAATTACAAATAGCACGAAATAATCATAAACCACTCGGATGAAAACAGATTACTAATTCTGTAACACGGAACGTGAGGAGATTCATTATTTTCCCCACTCTCGTTAACTATGATGTTTCACGAAATTAAAGTCGATCTACACTCTTTAGGTTTAATCAGTTTGATTAGATTACAAATAGCACGAAATAATCATAAACCACTCGGATGAAAACAGATTACTAATTCTGTAACACGGAACGTGAGGAGATTCATTATTTTCCCCACTCTCGTTAACCATGATATTTCACGAAATAGAAGTCGATCTACACTCTTTAGGTTTAATGTTTAATCAGATTGATTAGAAATACAAATAGCGCGAAATAATCATAAACCACTCGGATGAAAACAGATTACTAATTCTCTAACACGGAACGTGATGAAGTCGGCGGAAGGTTGGGAGCACAACCGCACTACAGCTCGCGTCTCATTCCAAAGTGAGTTGCTTTTTTTTTTTTTTTTTTTTTATGGCTTTTACTCCTTGCTGTTTTAGCAAGGTGGATTTGCCAATATCAGTATAAGGTTGACATTAAACACGAGGAGAATGTTCGGTTTAATTTTGACGGTTTTTGGGGAAGGATCAGTCCGGAAACCTAAAACAAATAAAAATTATGGACATCACAGACAGTCACATGACGTTTACAAACGTTATGAAAAAAGAGCGGGAAAGTGGATGACAGAATGTTAATCATGCCAACATGACGGATGTAGTGGAAAACATATAGTAATATAATAGATAAGGTGCATGCTTTAAAGTCTAATGTTGTGTACTTGGATATATTTCAAGAGAATAGCGGTTATGGGAGAGTCCATTGAACAGAGAAGCGAGTAGAAATTTATAGGACGTGGGATGTTCTTTGGTAATACGTCGTACATTGAATAACTAAACCTGGGGCAGTTGAAAAATATGTGATCCAACGATCCTTCATCGAGCCCACACTCGCACAAAGAGTTATCCCGCACCCTGATCTTGGCGAGGAACACCGGAGTGCAGTTATGACCGAGTCTAAGGCGGCAGATGGTTGAAATAGCCCACTTTGGGGCCTTCCGGAAATTAAAAAACCATGGCTTGCAGCGAATCATGGGTTGAATGCCACCGTAATAGCGTCCTGTATGAAGTCTGGATGCATCCCACAAGTTTTGCCACGAGTCAGAAAAGCTGGTTTGAGCACAGGTCAGTAGGTCAGAACAATATACTTTGTTGTGGAATTGTGTGCCTGTCTCGATTGCCTGTTTTGCCCAAGTGTCCGCCCATTCATTGCCGGAGATGCCACAATGACTAGGGATCCACCCGAGAACAATCTCAAGGCCCTGGGTCTCACACTGGAGAAGTTTTTCTTTAATATACCCAGAATTAGAGGGGATTTATTTTGAGCCTTAAGCTCGCTAAGGCTTGCAAACAGCTCCTGCTGTCAGTGAAAATAATAGCTTTTGATATGTGATGTGATTCCAAATATGCTACTGCTTCCAGGATTGCAACCGACTCTCCAGTGAAAATGGAAGATTGTGGAGGACATTTCAGAGATAGGACAATGTTATATTTTGGGATCCATACTGCTGCTCCAACACACCTTGCTGGATCCATCTTGGAGGAGTCAGTAAATACGGGTAAATATTCTGGCCACTTTTCCAAGAGTTTATTGAATTTATTATTGGCTCCTGGGTCATCTTTAAATATGCCAAAATCTGGAATTACCTTCGGGGAGTAAGTTATAGTTTCAAAGCTGGTTTCAAATAAAGGATTATGTTGTGATCTGTATAGAATGGTGTTTACATTATTTAATTTGGAATAACTAATTATTATTTTTGGAAACTCTTTATGGTCCCAATATTTGTTTTCGGCAACTTCCAGAGCAAGGGACCGCAGTCGAGGAAGCAGCAGGTGACCGGAGCAAGCGCTTGCCCTAATTATAAATCTATCGGCCAAATACTGTCTACGCAGAGAAAGAGGGGGTTCGACGCACTCAATCTGCATGGCATTCTTTGGAGAGGACTTCATGGCACCTAGTATGATCCGTAAACACTTTGCTTGAATTAAATCCAATTTATTGAGGGCCCCCTTATTGCAGGGCTCCAAGATAAAAGAGCCATAGTCCATTTGACTGCGTATGGTAGCATTGTATAGCAGATTTTGGCAATAAGGATGGGCACCCCACCATACACCTGACAAAGCACGTAGGATGTTAATACCCTTTTCACATTTTCCAATAATGTAATTAAGGTGCGGTACACCAGACATTCTACCATCTAAAATTACGCCCAGGAATTTGACTGATTCCCTACTGGGGATGCTTTCACGACCATATAGGACATTTGAGCTGGGGATACTCCTTTTGCGGGTGAATGTAACTGTGCAACTCTTGGATGGTGATAGAGTTAGTCCATGCTCATCAAGCCAGTTTTTGAGGTAGCTGAGGGCTGAATTGATATTGGCAGCGGCTTTATCAATGGATTTATCCGAAGTGTACAACATAAGGTCGTCAGCATACTGTAATACACTGCAAAACGATGACACGGATTGTTCTAGGTCATGTGTGTATATATTATACAAGAGAGGACTAAGTACAGATCCTTGCGGTAGTCCTTGCCACAGAGTACGGGGGCTAGAATATGTGCTGCCATCTCGGACTTTGATACACCTACCCATGAATAGTCTGGAGACAATGTTCACAATCTTCACGGGAATGCTCAGGTGTAGCATTTTTGCTCTGAGCACCGGAAGAAGGACATTGTCATATGCGGCCGAGATATCGAGAAAGCATCCCAGTAAGTGATCATTTTTGGAGAATGCTAATCGGACGTCCGACGTGAGGATGCTTACACTGTCCATAGTACTCCTGCCCTTACGGAACCCAAACTGGGAGTCGGCCAGAATACCTCTGTTCTCAACAAACCATTCCAATCTATTTTTAACCAGATGTTCTAGGATTTTCCCCATAGTGGCTGATAGAGCAATTGGGCGGTATGAGCTTGCATCTTCAGGGTCTTTCGATGGTTTTAAGATTGGAATTATTATTTGCATCTTCCACTCCTCGGGAACCACGCCAGTGACGAATACATGGTTCAGGATGTCGAGCAGATGTTCCTGAGAGGAACCATTCAACTTGGATAGGAAACAGTACGGAATGCCATCTTCACCAGGTGTAGAATCTCTCAATCCATCCAGAACCAGACTGAGTTCCGCAAAGGAGAAAGGCTCGTCGAGGGGGCTGGAGGCCAAGGAGAAAGGGGTAGCCGAAATGCAAGCCGCTTCAGGGGCAGTAGGTGGCGCCAGTCTGTCTATAAAGTTCGTCAGCCAGACTGATGGGTCGGCAGGGGCTGAAGTGTCTTGCTTGAAGTATCCTCTGAATTTCCTGATATTTCTCCATATTACGGAAGGAGGGGTCCTGGGAGATAAGCTTTCACAGAAACCTTTCCATCCCATCTTCTTGGCTTTTGCTAAAAATCGCTTGGTGCGGGCCGAAATCTTTTTGAACGAGACAAAGTCTTCCAAGTTGCCGGATTCGTTAAAAGGGTTTGTCAACGTGTTTCCCACTCCACCTCCATGTGACAGCTGTCAGATTATATGATTATAATGTAAGTATGAGGAAAAATTGTTCGTTTCCGGAACATCGCCGGCCGCTGCCGCTGCACGCTCGCTACGCTCGCTCGGCTCACACCCTGTAGGTTCGCGGTTCTTCCTAACACTCCTCCTCGCTTCGCTCGTCGTTGTACCTACACTGACCTGCCTCAGAATCCAACAAAAAATATTACGCTAACTATGCGTTACTAATAATAGTAATTATCATAATTCCAAAGCAAAGTTTATATTTTCCCAAATGACATTTGACGGTTGGTTTTTTGCCTAAGCAAATCATTTACTTCATAATTATTTGCCACATAAAAGTTTGTTGTAGTATTGCATTATAAAAATGTTGCCAAATAAGCATAGTGCGAAGTAAAGTTATGCCAAAGATTGATTTACCAAATGAAAATTATGCGAAAATTTGGTTGCGAAGGGAAATTTAAAGAAACATATTTCGTCGAAAAGGCAGTAAACCATTTTGGCCCTATAGTTAAATATCGAACTCACTAACAAAATTTCACGAGAATCTGTTGAGAGATGCGACCTATAGAGGTGACAGCCGGACAGCCGGACATACGAAATCATTTTTGCACTTTCGTTAAATATCGGACTCGCTCACAAAATTTCACGAGAATCTGTTGAGAGATGCGACCTATAGGGTATAATTAGATGTCAATTACATCTAATTATACTCTATAGGTGCTAATTACTACCCAATCATTTTTTATGATCAAACCGAGGAAGCATGTTGTTAAGTTCTACGTGATTTAAATATGTTAATCAATGAACATAAGAATAATTTTCGTTTGAACCACTGTGTACTCATTTTGTGTAAGTACACGGTTCGATCGCAATCTGTCAATGCGGCGCCAAGCGACGTAGTCTCGCTCCGGAGGCTCGCGGCCGACTGAACGCGGCCGCCGCGAGCGGTCGCACTTGTAGTGAGCCGGCCGCTCCATACTAATTCGTATGAAGAATTTGAGCGTAAATATTGGGCATCTTTGTGATACTTTTACACGAAATAAGTACACATTTGTGAAGAAATGAAGATTGGAAGGATTTAACTATAGTTTTAACTTTATTATTTGATACAATTCATTTAATAATTCCTGATACTTACGACTAGTTGTTACAATTCGGGAGTGCGTTTTACACGGTTTTAGTGTTTTTCTGATTTTTTTTTGCACTTACCTATAAGCATTATCTTAAATTCAAATGATTCAAGAGGAAGTAACATTTATTGGCTAGCTGTGTAATATTTTTCAAGCTTGTGGAACATCGTTTACTATATAATTCTCTTACATTCCCGACCCTCGATTGCCCCCTGCCGACCCTTAAAATGGCGAATCCATTTTATCATTTACCTAATACAAATAAGTCATTTGATCAAATCTCTGAATCTGTTTAGTGAAATGACGAAATCAGACAGAAAAGGCAACTCGTTTTTTCATTTCACTAGATTTGTTTAGTGATTTGATAAATCCCTGAAACGCGTCAGTGAATTGACGAAACTAACTCGCAGATATTGACTCCTAAATCATTAGTCATTTAAACGGTTCTGGGACTTAGACTCAGATGGCGAATAGGTTAGAAGATGGTGGATGGTCTTCGTGGTTATTTATTTTATGAAAGAGCGGAAAAACTTAATCGCGCCCCCTCTGCGAGTTAGTTTTGTCAACTCACTGACGCGTTTCAGGGATTTTATCAAATCACTAAACAAGTCTAGTGAAATGAAAAAACGAGTTGCCTTTTTTGTCCGATTTCGTCATTTCAATAAACAGATTCAGAGATTTGATCAAATTACTGATTTGTATTAGGCAAATGATAAAATGGATTCGCCATTTTAACATCCTGCGTGATTTGATCATATCCATTAGAGATTTGATCAAATCTCTGTTTTGACCATTTCCCTGCAACATATATATATATTAGCTGCCCGCACGGCTTTGCCCGCGTCTTGCGCTTTGCCCGCGCATTGCAAAGAACGCAGGGGGGTTCCCCCGCGTTCTTTGCACAATATAGCTAATAACAGATACCCTTCCAGAAAGTCAATTCTACAATGACTTCACTTGCCGTCTATAGTAAGCAATATCTGATAAATAGTACTTATTGCCGATGATACATGTTTAATATTTAAGGTTAACCGAAAATGAACAGACTATACCAAAATTAATGGCGCACTGGTCAAAGTACTCGATTGGTTTACCGTTACCAATTTGCTATTAAATGCCAATAAACCTCAATATGTTACATTTTCTTTGCCTAATGTTAGAGCGGTGGAAGCAAGTATACTAGCTTCCACCGGTCTAACTTTAAATGATGATTGTTTAGAAAATAGATAAAACAATATTCTTGGGTATAACATTAGACAAAAATCTACAATGGAGTGCCCATCGTGTTGTCGCGTAAACTATTTATTTTCATAGTATTTTGTCGTACGGTATTCTGGTTTGGGGTAAATCAGCTGACATTCAGGCAATCTTTTAAAGAAATTAACATTATAACAGTGGCGCCGAGTATGTTATTAAGAACATAGATTAATTTTGTAAATAATCTGATATCCATAATTTTAATATACGTCATACTCAAAAGTTTCGTGTTCGTAAAGTATTCAAGTCTTTTTCTGTTCAATATATTCATTTTTATAATAAACTACCTCATGATATTTAGTCTCTATCCTTTCCATCTCTTAAAAATTACTTGAAAAAAACATTGATGTCAAAGGCTTATTTATTACAGGGTTGAGGACTATCTAACTGATAGAAATGCATGGCTCCAACCAGACCAGACCCAAAATAGCTTAATCAGTCATAATTTAATAGTCATTGTATTACGCCTAGGGAGCTAGTGACAACGTTCCTACATACAGGAGAGGAAAGCATACCCAAGGATTTACTTAATAATCGCATTTCCATAGTAAATGTTAACATTATATGATGAGCACAGTATTCAGCCTCAAACAGCATGCAAATATTAACATATTTAATAGCCAATTAAGTATAAATAGTTAAAAATAAGACAATTAATGATAGAAAAAAAACAATAAATCAATAAATTCACATGCAATTTACATTCAAAATAGAAATTACTATTTATGGTTCCAATAGATTATTTTCATGCTGCGTCCAAATATTCCTTTAAAGAGTAAAAACAATGTTTATGGAGCCATGTCGTCTATTTTGTACTAAATTCTAAATTGTCTGGTAAGTTATTATTATGTTAAATGTGTTTCTTAATAGGGGTTTTATTTTAAAATCTCTGGCTTGTATTATGTAACACAGTTTCGGAGTTTTCTGTAACAGTGTTATCTTGTAGAACAAAGTATACTTAATGATAAAAAAAACTTTATTCATATTCAGTTTTACTTATTTTAAGTAGGTTAAGAGTAGGTACTTACTATAAAGTTGTAATGAGCTGCTTTTTTGACAAAAAAATACTGACTGTTTTTCAGAAATGCTGGTACCATATTGACTTTTATAAGAGTGCCATTACGACCTACTTGCAGTGTAAAATTTATTTGTTTCATTTAGACGCAGGTGAAAGAATTGTTAAAATTGGATAGGCGGTTCCGGATATTACCCATACCTACATACAAACTTACATTTTACAAAGCTAAAATCTCACAAAAATTTCCTCCTCATAATATTACTAGCTTCTGCCCGCGACTCCGTCCGCGTGGAACTCGTTTATATCGCAGTTCCATACAAACTTTCAACCCCCCATTTCACCCCCTTATTTCGGAGTTAAAAACTATCCTGTGTCACTCTCCATCCCTTCAACTATCTCCACTTAAAAAATCACATCAATTCGTCGCTCCGTTTTGCCGTGAGAGACGGACAAACAAACAAACACACACACTTTCCCATTTATAATATTAGTATGGATTAATGTAGAAGTATATGTAGATTAAGGGACAATCTTACACGAATCAAACTAGCCCCCATTGAACATTATAAAACTTGTGTTACGGGTAACTAGGTGACGATATATTTTAATAAAAAAAAAATACTTACAAATGCTCACAAATATTTGCCTTTCGGGATTTGAAAACTAGATCGTCAGCTTCGTGTTTATACCTACACTAGCCTCTAGAATAAACAGGTCGTCAAGAAAAAAATCACATCCTTCCTCTCCCAGGCTATTTTGTTCACAAATCCATACTAAATGCTGACCCACATATGGGTCGGCGGGAGGGGAGCGGTAGGGTAGGGGTGCAATTGTGATGGAAAAGTCGCTCAGACGACGATACGGTCAAAAGCAGTTTTTTTTTATAAAGTGGTCTACATTGAGCGTCAGTTGCAAGTGATTACTCCGAGTAGTCTCAGCGGTTGCGATCCGTGGAACGTACCATAAAGCGGTCCGAACTTGCGACGAGCTTGCATTCCGCGCTGCAACGTTGCAACCTCGAGTTGACAGGACCTATGCCTTAGATCTGGAACAGAAAGTTCTCCTGAATTTGAAATATATCCCACTTCTTTAAAATTATTACGTAATTACAAAATACTAGCTTCTGCCCGCGACTCCGTCCGCGTGGAAATCGTTTATATCACTGCTCCATACAAACTTGTATCCCCCCACTTCACTCCCTTAGGGGATGATTTCGGGGATAAAAACTATCCTATGTGGATAAAAACTAAACTATCCTCCGTCCCTTCAACTATCTCCACTTAAAAAAATCACGTCAATTCATCACTCCGTTTTGCCGTGAAAGACGGACAAAAAAACAAACACACACACTTTCACAATTATAATATTAATATTAGTATGTAATGGATGTTACGCGGTAATTAACCGAGATTCAAATTACTTAAAACAGGACCAGAAATTTGTGAAGCTTTTTCGGAGTATTTTTTCACCAACTTCTCACCATCAACTAACTCTACTACTAACCAGTCGTATGTTTCTAATACTGAGTCAATTGCAAATTTGAATTCAATTGAAGTGCTCCATCTCAGGTCTGGAACCCTTGCTTTAATACCTACGTATATTGATAGGATTGAACGCATCCAGCAAAAATTTGTTAAATATATTGCTTTCAATTAAAACTTCCCTACAGTTCTTCCAATTAAGTTAACATTTGCAAGCGTCATCACCTTGTTCCATTGCAAAAACGCCGTGAAATAGCATATATCACTTATTTTCTGAATATCACTAGTGGCTCAATCGACTGTCCTGAATTGCTATGTAAACTGTATTTCAATAGCCCCACACGTTCAAAAAGGTACCACCCCCCGATAGCAATAAAAAATGCATCCTCCAAATATCGTCAGAATAGTTTCCTAACGCGTGCCAGTCGAAATCTAAATAAGTTGTCAAATGAATTTGATATAGATGTTTTCAACTGCAGAATCCCTAGCGTGAGACGTAATGTAGTGCAGCGATACTTTGAGTCTTTTGAGTGAGCGTGTTGCCTCCGTTATGAAGGTAATTATAATTAATAGTAGTGTAAATCAAGTTCACTTACCTTGTTATACTTACTTTATTTTATTAGTAACTTGAACTTCAGCGTTAGAAGATTTTTTTTTATTAGTATTCTTCATGTGCGGTTGTGTTAGTGCGCCACTTTAGTATCTAAGTACCTTTAGTTAAATAATATGTTACTACCTGTGAGTTCCTTTAATTGGCTTTCGGTTGCCTAGTAAAATTTGTTATTGTTTATGTCTTAGCTGTCGGATCTCCAAATAAATAAAATAAAATGAATAAAAAAATACTTTAAGGGAGTTTGTGTTTGATTGATGCAATTTTAGAAAATGCACATTATTATCTGAACGTGACACTAAGTACCTCACCGAACGTACCTCAAAATTGTTAAATATGTACCTTACCTTATCTTTTCGAGTAATCTGCCGAAATATTCACGGTTTCCAAATTAGTATTAAAAATTTAGTACTTAATTCTATTATTTTTCATGTGGTAACGAGAGCATATTTAAGTGAGGTCATTTTATAATTTGGTGTTTATTATAGGAGAGTATGAATTATATAAATAGATTCCTTAAATGAATGACATGAATAACTTGTGAGAATTTTAGACGCCCTCTGTAGCCTAGTTGGTAGTGACTCTGCCACCTGCCTACGAAGTCAAAGGTCTCGGGTTCGAATCCTATTAAGGGCATTTATTTGTGTGATGAGCACGAATATTTGTTCCCGAGTCATGGATATTTTCTATGTATTTTACATATTTATCTATGTAAATATGTATCAATTCTCAGAACTAACTGCCAGAACATGTTTCTATGACTCAAGCGAGACTCAGTTTACGCGACAGAACGCTAACGCGCAGTTCAGTTAATGTGTTCCCAACTATCGGTAACTATGTGGAGGACACTGTCTCATTGCTGGCGTGTGTCTGATGTGTCCAACTTATCGCTCGGGATGTGGGAGTCACTGAGCGGACAGTTTAATAGATTGCTTGAAAATGTTGATAACAATTTACAAATGCTGATGGCAACAAGGCAAACAAAGCGTTACTATTATAATTTCGTTTCCATTATTATTGAAGAAAATGAAGAAAATAATGAACTAGTTTAGTGTATTCGAATAAAAACTTGGACGGTTAAATCAGGAAGGTCGCCAATGTTGCGTTTATTTACTGAGTTTAATAAAAAGTTCTTAATGGCGCTATTGTTTCAATCAGAGGTCTAAATGGTTCTGGAGATCTCTCTATAGCGACTATTAATAATACTTTGAAAAGCTTATTGTAAAAGAATGCCTTTTACAATGTGGCGGTTTTTTTTCAGTTTAGTCATCAACACCTGCGATTTTATTCCATATGTCAAACTGATTAAGGAAATCATCCATCTATTATCTATCAATTCACGACGTGCTCACGGAGATGAATCCAGCTTACTTTTAATGGAATTTTTGGGTTCCGTAGTCAATCAGGAACCCGCCATAGTTATAGTTTCGCCATGTCCGTCTGTTCGTCCGTCTGCAGTTTAGCTGAGTGACCCTTACTACTAGAAAGCTGTAATTCGGCAGGAGTATATCAATCACGCCCACAAAAACTTTTTTAGCACCTACACATTATGTGTAGTAATTATTGTTTGAAATTAGTAAAAACTAAAGTAAAAACGTTAAAATAGCTTTCATTTTACGTTTTTTCTACATTTTGGTCACAAACTAATGGTAAACATTAAGCTTGCTCTTGCCTATTGTGATTCCGAAACTGACGGTTTTGTTACTTTGATAGTAAGCATTTGAGGCCGTTAGACTACACAGACACACACAGACGGAAAGCTATTACCTTCGTTACTCATGACCCGAGTGTCATGTAACATTCACTAGGCAAACTACTTGCCGATTGATGGGATCGTCAGCTGTGCGGACTTGTGTTGACGGCGGACACGGGAGCTTGTCCTCGCCCGAGACCACTCCATGGGTGATAATCTAACAGAATATGTAAGAGGATAATGAGCTTGTGAGAGAGATGTAACACGTGTCAAATTATGTGGTCAATATACAGCTTTGGTGAATGATATTTAGCACCTATTCCTTTTTTTCCGGGCTACACCAGAGCCGGAAGGGATATGTTTTTAATAGGGTTAGTACAACAAACCTTATTTCAGAAAACTTGTTCCATAATTTTGTTAGTAACAATTGCCTTAAAACTATGTTAGACACACAAACTAAATAAAAATAAAATAAGGGGACACCTTTTAATAGTCTATATTTGTATTCACGTGACGTTCAGATACTGAAGTGATTTTCATGAGAGGTGTCAATCGATTCGAAATGAAAAGAATGCTGACATAGGCTTTGAATGTAAAAAAAAAAACGTTATTCTTTCGTAGTCGGGTTACAGTTTTTTGAACTGATAGATTTGAAGAGTTTATTTTTGATTAAGTAGTTTAATTTTTTTACATCTTTCAAGGAAATTCGTTAAAGTTAAGATGATTGCATGAAAAATTGCAATTAATAGTACATTACGTAACTAGGGCGGTGAATTCGTGAATGCCCCAGATCGCAGGTTTTTGTGGCCCGAACCGAAGGTTAGGGCCGGGCCATAAATATGCGCTCTGGGGCTTTTCGAATTACCGCCCGTGTTGAGTACAAAATGTTACGTCTTCACCTGACCTCAATGCGAGTTTTCCCGTACGCGCAGCGTGCAGTAAAACTCGCATTATGGCCAGGTGTGACGTAAAATTATTTTATATCATAACATATCGTATCGTTTATTGCGTCCATAGTTTTACAGGTTTTATACAATACGTACATTCGTCTCATATGGGCCCTGGTCGGGCGTAGCAATTTTTACATTTACAAATCAATTTCATCAAACGAAAATTCACATTTACAAGTCAATCCAAATATTTGTTTACATTTACAAAGCAATTTCAAAAGGTACATTATAAAAAAAATGTACACAATCAGATGTGAATAATTGTATCCGGTCTTTAATTAGTTTTCAGTACTTACCTATTCCAATGTAAATATAGCTACTTCGAAATCAAATACACTTAGGTTGTTAAGATCTTTGTCTACTTTTTAATATTTGCGAAACAGAAAAAATAGAAACCAAATAGGCTGTAGGTACTTGCATTTATATTTACACACCGTTTTTTCCGAATCGAACAATCGGAGCGTACCCATTGTGGGAAATCCTTTCACTGCTAAAGCTATGCCTACAGGTTTCTGTTCTCTAGGAATAATAAAACTGCGTCGGTCACTTTCTGTAGAACACCTTTTAATCGGACCGACGAAGAAGGGCATTCATTACCTATGTCTTTTTCTTTGTTACTCGGCAGAGTTTGACATATTACTAACATTTGACATTATTGCCAACCTGATCTGTCGACATTCAGTTCCTATACAAGTCACTATTGAAAAGCGGCCCGCCTGTCTCAACCCTTAGATTTATTTGCGTTGCGTAAAAACATTGGGTAGGTATGATATAGGATTAAAAAAAACTTATAACTTATCACTCGTAATCAGCTAAACCATGATAAACAAAGTTGGTTCCAATTGACATGGCATTGGAACTATTAATATGGTAGAAATGCATTTAAAAAACTTAACTTCTTATAAAGACGAATAGATGAGAAAGAATACGTCGTTTTTGCTTGCATACTCATACGTTTTCTTTTTCATACAAAGACATCTGAGAATAGTTATTTGTGTCACAAGGGAGCAAAATAGTATATTTACGGCGAGGGCGGTGTATTGAATCCTGAGCGTAGTGAGGGATACAAGTGTTTACGCCCGAGACGAAAATAATTTTGCTACCGAGTGACACATACTATTTTTCACACCGACTATGAGGAAATTTAAAAAAAAAATTATTACTAATTTTTAAATATTACGAAATATTTATAATTTTTTATACAACGTTGTTAGAGTTAAAACTTGAAATTAAATGTTCGTTTTGAATCGACTACGATGAAATTACAATCGATTATTTTATTAACTTCTGTGTTCAATTGGCACATTGCGTACAAATGCTCCAATGCCAATGTATAAATTAAAAAAGTAGCTTGAACAGAAAAGTAGCGTTTTGGTCCCTCTCGTCGTGGAGAAAAACTTACTTTTCCGAATGAAAGGTGTGAAAAAAATGTTTCTTCCCTGCTATCTAGGACAGCCTTGTTGCAACTTTTGTTTTGCAGATGCATGAGTTTGAAAATTTCTCGATGTTGGCACTCTTCAAAACTTGTAGCTAAGAATGTACGTACCTATATAAGTTTTTCTAGTTTAGCGGACAAACTATCTAATGCTCTAAAGTTTAAATTTTGTGTTACTACAAAAAACGTTTTTCTTTACGAAATTAGTATCTACTCTAAAGTTCTTTCTTGAAATAGTCGAAAGAATAAATACGAAGAAATATTTGTCAAATTTACATGAGCCTACTTTGGTATCAATCGTCATAACTATTAGCACGCACGCAAATATATGTTTTAATTACATGTTGTAAGATAAATATGGTACCTAAGTATACGATAAAATAATGTAAGACACACATTACATTATTTTAGCGTACCTACTAAATATATAGCTTTAATATACATGAAACCTCCAAATATTTGCACAAAAAATTCTCCAGCGTTTCGTCGAAGGATAAAAGCGCCAGTAAACTTAGTTAGCTCGGTTGGCATCCTATCCCCAATACCGGTCTGTACAGGCGCGCTCCGGTGCGGTGCAGCAAACCGCCCCAGCAATACTGCTCACAACCACTTCCACCTCAAGTCACCGCTACCCCGAGTATATCCTGACACCGGGCTTTAATAACAAAGCGTATCGGAGATCTAACTTACACTGGTGCGACTGACATGAGGCGAGGTGAAGCGTTGCGAATACCAG
The DNA here is from genome assembly GCA_945867215.1 of Epinotia demarniana. Classification (NCBI taxonomy): domain Eukaryota; kingdom Metazoa; phylum Arthropoda; class Insecta; order Lepidoptera; family Tortricidae; genus Epinotia; species Epinotia demarniana. Next base: position 9,006,863 of record OX244274.1, read on the forward strand.
GCCAGCCCAGCTAACGTATCGTAACTGCGTAGTTTGTAACATAGTTTTCCATGGCAACGTTTAAATTTTTTTGGACAACTATTCGTTTCACACATTTTTTGGGACCAAACAACGAGAAAAAGTTTGGCGTTATCCATTTATTTATACGGGAGTAGCGAATATTTCATTTATAGCACAGATTCAAAGGTGATTCCTGGGTGAGATTATCGGATATAAGTGTTTTAAAACAATAAGTACGGCATTTGACAAAAGTCGCATCAGCTTATTTTTATGAAGCGTAAAAAAAGCTTCATTAGCATGGTGTTGAGGGGATTAGGTACTTGCTTGTTATGATGACCCAATCAAACAACCTCATTATTGTTCGTTTTTATGAACGTAAAAGTCTTAATATGGCAAACATGAATGAAAGACTGATACTTTCCTAGTATTTTGGTAATATTCATCTGTTGCTAATGGAAATGCAATTAATTTTCACTGGTGTCAAATTGTTCATTTCAGAAGTTGCATAGGCAACTATTAAGGTTACATACAACTAAGGTTAAGGTAAGCTGGCACTATGAGTGCCAATACTTTTATTTTTTGGTTAGCTAAGGCTAAGTTAGTTAGTACCCGCAGCTGGTAACAATTGTGGTAATCTATGGCACAACAGAGCCTTACACACGTGACACATATTACTTAAACATATTTACGTATACCTATAATTAGTTAACGCTACAAAACCTAACTCCGCCAAGAATAAATACTAGCAAACTCAATTCTCTTGTCCACTTGTACTTATCCCCGACTACTGATGTAAATATAGGTTTACTAATATAGCTAGCGTACGGTTAGCCGCGAATTGTACACTTTTAATTCTAAAAAGCTCTCCAGCTGATTGACCCGGAGTAACTGCAGCAAAGTGGAGCAACATTTTAAGACCAGATAAATCTCGGGAAGTACTCGGATCGCACCCTGGGTACTTGTGTAATGGCTAGTGTAAAATTGTAAACACCCTCGCTAACTTAGTGCTACATTAGTTAAGGCAATCCTATGATGGAGCAGCCCTTAACGATATGTATGCTTTGTGGCACTTTGTCGTCATGTTACTCGCAAGCATATATCAATGTGTTGTATACGGTATGTGGAAAAGATATTCTATGTACCGGTAAAATAAGGCACTTGGTTATTAGTTATGGGGATTTGAAGCTGATAAGTGTTTTTTTCGTTATGCCATCATACCAGTCCATCTCGTCTTATGCTAGGTATATTTTAATAGTCAACTAAGTTTCAGATGTAGAATAATAGCGAATACTAAACTATCAAGTTAACCCTATTATGAAACGGAGGAGGAAATCATTAATAAATTTATGAAGACGAGTATCGGAGTTATATTAACCACAAAGACCGCTTGTTAACTCACGTTAGTGCGTATAAATGTAATGTATATGAACCAGTTTATAATCTGCTTTCATCATTTAGTTAGATACCAACGTCCATGAAGTTTCTACATGCCGTATGTTACCAGTTTTAGAACGTTCCTTTTTTTTAAATCAACGACGGTGGCAAACAAACGTATGCCTGATGGTAGCAACGCGCATGCAACTCCAAAGGAGTAGCATGGGCGTTGCCAATCCTTGATATGTTTGAGGATTCGCCGTGTTGACAGCTGAAGGAACCAATTCCCTCGCTCTCAACACAACCCTTAATGTTTAAACAACCTTTAATGTTTGGATGCCGAAATGAGCTACTCAAATGATGACTTTTAGATTGAAAACTTAAGGATCAAATGCTTATCGTGGAGCTAACGATGGGGTAAGAGTATTGATGGTTTTAAAACTAAATCACCTCGTAAATATTAAGTTTATGTAGAGTTTCAAACCTGTGCATTTGGTTTTAGTGTCAACGTTATAAACAAATACGAATACCGTCATCATACGCATTTGCCAAAATATTGTATTTCCTACGTTTATTTTATTACAAACCTCCCCTAAGTCACCTTGTATATTTCAACCCTGTTTGAGTACCACAGGTATTAATGTAACCCCTGTTATTTCAGGCACACAAAAAGGTTGAGTAATATTCATCAGGAGTAAAGTATATCTTTATGGTCAATTCCCAACCCCACGGCGCGCTGCCCTCAGGTTCCACTAGCCATCTACTTGCAAATGCCGCGCCGGCGAGACTGAAAGCCCGTATCCGTAAACATTATATTTCGGTCATAAAACATAACAAGCTTATAAAACCGCAACATAATCGCGAAGGGTCCCCGACTGAGGGTCCCCTAGGAACCATTCAACGTAGCTCGCCCCGAAAATTACTCGGCCTACGTAATTTGAGCTTTTTCTTTTGTTATTCTTTAAGGCCTCCCGAGATTCGCGACGTTATGATCTCATTTTGAGTTATGAGAAAAAACTCTTAGGAAGTCCCGGCTCGAGAATCATTGTCCATAGGATTAGGTGCTTACTGGGAATTCCCGCTATTTTTAAACGGGAAATTGCCCTGACTAGCAATTATTGTTTGTTGCGCTGTCCGAAATGATTTTGATAATTGCCTGTCACAAAGTAATGCTAGTTAGCGCTTAGTGGCACGCTTTGAAGTCCTTGGCCTCTACTCTTTCAGTCTCTTTCATCTCTTTGCGAGCCTATAGCGATCGTCATTCTCGCGCAACAAAAATAATTTTCCCTCTCTAGCGAGGAATGTGTTTAAAAGCAATAAACGTACCATTCATAACTAACGAATACTTAATGAACCAGACGGAGACGAAATGAATGAATCTTATAATTAAGAAACTATAGATAAATTAATGCTCCAGCTTTTCTTTGCAGAGACAACACGATACGACAGGGAATCGACGCTCAACTTTCTCGAAAAAATAAAGGTGAAGTCTAACTACAAAAGTTCCGCTAAACTCGTCCTTGCACCGCATCTGGAACGACACCGCAGGGCGACATTTTGACCAGTTTTTATGTGTCTTATATTTACTTTTGTTCCAAGGACTGTGGGACCCTATGTTGTTTTCTTTTGTAGATGTTCATTTCGGTCGCAATTAAGGATCTCTGTGCGCTGCACCGAACTCCAATTGTCCTCGCTCGGTTAATAAACGTTTTGTTTACTCAGAAACTGATTATATGTGGTGAAATTCAAATTTTGTATGGTCAGTAATAGTATTGGTATGATACTCGTATTTCAGAGGGGTGATCACGTAACTTTTCGAACGCACAACTCAACTGTCATTTTCCCATAGAAAAAGTGACATTTAGATGTACCTGACGCACGTGCACGTACGATGCATTGCGTGCTCGACCTACTGGAGTAAAATGCACTTACAACAAGTTAAAATGGTGCCCGGTAAGGGCAAATATTTGTGATGAGCATGAATATTTGTTTCTGAGTCATGGATGTTTTCTATATATTTAAGTATATCTATTATATATATGTCGTCGTCTAGTACCCATAACACAAGCCTTACTGAGTTTGCTATGGAACTAGGTTTTCTAAGATTGAAGATGTAAGATTTGTGTAAAATTTTCCCACCCATTCCCACCCATAGAACATCTTATTTATTTATCCTGTTTACCAAACGATGCATTTGGACAAATGTGGGTTTGAGAAAGTAATGTAATTAATTAATTCGTGGGGTTTTTTTGGATTTAATGATTAGATTAGCTTAAAACAAATTAAGTATATTGTGTCGCCAAATTGTAGACTTTGGCCTACCTGTACTGTCTGTTAAGCCCATCGATGTGAATGAATATTTACTAGATCAAGTAATCTTCATGGTCTATTACACAGGAACTGCAATATATTCACGATTACTTAGCCCTTTTGTTCGAACATAGGCTGGGTATTCAGGTCAACTGGTCCGCAAATATTTATTTCCATTGTTGGGCGCGAACGCTGTCCCCGCTGCGCGGCTGAAAGCTGCAAATCTGTTGTAACAGCGACTTAACGGCCTGCACTCACGAGAGCTGGCGTAAGTGATAAGTTGCTGTGAACTGAGAAACTGCATACCAAGTCATCCATAAAACGTATACTTACTTATATACTTACAATGATTTCTTCCTCCGTACGGACGACCTCCGTACCCTAGTTGGTAGTGACCCTGCCTACGAAGCCGGAGGTCCCGGGTTCGAATCCCGGTATTTGTGTGATGAGCACGAATATTTGTTCCTGAGTCATGGATGTGTTCTATGTACTTAAGTTTTTATTTATCTACATGAGTATGTTTGTCGTCGTCTAGTACCTATAGTACATTACAAGCTTTGCTTAGTTTGGGACTAGGTCGATTTGTATAAGTTTGTCCTCATATATTTATTTTATTCGCTTATACCCTAGCATATTTGATTGAGTGCTGAGCAACATAAGCCACGTTCAGTTTCTAGAGGAATAACTACTGTTATAAAGCTTTATAAACCAATCTAGTTAGTCATTTAAGTCAACGTTCAAGTTAGTCAAGAGTCACCATAAATCTACTAAAGATCGTTAATCAGTGACTGATGAGCGCTATTTTGTCATTTGGCAGCCTTTTTTTTTAACTGTTACGTTGTACTTGAAAGTGATTTGACTGCGGTTGCCAATGATACAAATTTTCAGAAAAAGTACTAAATCTTGTCAGTTTTACTACCAACTCTTGAAACGCCCACAGGAGTGGTGACGATGTACCAGCGCGTCTATCATGGGACGGCCGCGACACGATTTTTCTCGCACTATACCTCTTGTTCTAAGTGTTCTAATAAGAAAGAGACGGGAAAAATCGAGAGAGCTTGCGCACCGCCGCGTTATAACCGTGCTGAAGAGACAAGTTTATTAAAGCTCACCTAAATATGTTGAAAGTGACGGCTCGATGGATCGGATGCTTACTTCTTTCCGCTGATGTCTACCACACGCTTGGCCATGCGCTCGCGCCGGTAGCTCGCGCCAACCGCCAACCCTCGCTCGGTAAAAGCACCTCCACGCGTCCAACTGGCCGTCCACTAAAATTACAGCCCACTTAAACAACAAAACTTCTGCCAGCGTCTACAGCAACTGTAAACCACTCCTTGAACTGGACTTGTGCTGTTAAACAAAAAGGTTCCTGCTCTTAGGACTTTATGAAAACGGCCAAAGGTCAACACGGCAAAAGCCATAACATGTAATAAAAATCTGCTGTAACTTGTCGATATTTCATTAAATGTTACAGAAATATACTCATCAACATACACTTTAAACATTTTTAAGTAAACTTGCATGAACCTAAAATAACTTTCACGTAGGATCCTAGGTTCGAATTCCGGTAAGCATTAAAAACTCTGTGATGAGCATATTTGTTTTGGAGGCTGGAATGATTTCTGTGTATTTAAGTAGGTATCTATTAAATATGTTGTCTTCTAGTATCCATATAGCACGCCTTATTGAGTTTTCTGTGGGGCTAATTAGATTTGTGTAAGATTTTCGATGGTCTCCAAATATATTTAAATTTAATATTTACAATAGTCTATACATATAAGTAGACTATAAAACTAGGTACGTAACCACTTCAGCCTAGATGATCGATTTTATGTCGGACATTAAGTATTCGCCACGCTCAGACTTAATCTGTAATTTATGGAATTTGCTAACTATGTAAACAAACCGTCATACTGAAATTGACATTAAATGACAATTTCAATAAATTGTTTGTTTACATAGTTAGCAAATTCCATAAAATTACAATATACATACTTTCTTGTAAGGGACGAATTATTTATGTCCGACACAAAAGCGATCATGCTAGCTAGACTGTAAACAAAAACACCTCGTTACGAGGTTCTAAAGACACAGAAATCATATAATTCTACACTACGTATTGCAAATAACGCAGACAAACCCGCGACCAAATATAGGTTTGATAAACATTCAGAAAACCCATTTCTCCACGCAGGTGAAAGAATTTTTGTAACTGTAAGTGGTCCCAGAAATTACCCATTAAACTTAAAAAATTACATCAAACAAAGCCACAATCTCTCTTTCGTCTTTAATTATAATATTAGGATAGATTACACTTGTATCCGAAAACCGATGAATTGTTTACACCAAATAAATGCATACGAAATCAGCGGCGTCAGCTTTCGCCACACATAAACCCAGGCAAATGGCTCGTCAATTCTGTAAACAATTTCCCGTAAACCTTTACTCGGTCCAGACTTTTATGGCCGTCTAGCGCCTTGAGAGCGCGACACCGGCCTGTTAACTTCGGATTTGTAAAGAAACGAGACGTAAAGCCCAGTTGAACGGAACGTACCAACCTGATGGTCAATCTGACTCGACAAATTGCATACCCATACGATATCTATCTTTTGCGCGGAATCTCGCATCCACGCGCGATGTCATACCGAGTCAGAAATAGTGCGCGCAATATCAAATTAATATGTGAAACGTCAAGTTACATTGACCTTCTGAAAGGAATTTGGTGACAGATTCTTCCGGCAGATTGCGAGGCCAAGCAGGAAATGTGGTTAAAGTATTACGTTGAGGATGTTGCCATCTATTTGATAGTTCTCTCAATGTGCTCGGCGTCGTTACCATGATGAGATGGGGCGGACTAAAGATCTCATCGTCCTGTTTGAGAGGGTAAATGGTGGAAAGAAACGCCCCTATATAAACTGCACCCCGAGCACATATTATATAATAGTTCTACCCCGAGCTCAGGCTGAAACACGTGCATGAGAATGGAAAGTCTACATTTTCGTATTACTTTACACATTAGCGGTTCCAGTTCAAAGTTAAAATGAGCTTAGAATCTGAAATATTATAGTATTAACTGACTCCACCTAGAAGTGATACATTTTGCCATAAAACCACTAATGATATCCATCATGTTTTACGTTTAGATATTTCAAACTATAGTGTGGAATCGCTTCAATACGTTCAAGAGATTTTCGAACGTCTATTCTTGAACTTTGCATTACTTACCGAACGACTATTTTAAAAAACATCTTACCTAATATTTTTACATGATGAAATGGAATCTTCTACACACTATACTAAACTATGTAAGTTTGTTTTGTCCACAACTTTAGTAATAACATAAATTCTCAGGCAAGTATTTCTCGGGCCCCTAAAACTTTAACAAAACTGTCTGTATAACAAGTTATGGGATAGTTCAGTTCTTACATGAAAATATTTGATATGAATTTCAGATGAAGGTACATACCGTTGCCGAACAATAGAATTAAATATTAATAAAGCCGACCGCGTTCTTACGTTCCCACTCGGTGTCAGTAAAAAACTGAATCACTGGAGGTGTTAGGAGATTTTATATATAATTGTTGGCTATTATTTGAGCTGCGCGTCACATAACGATGGGTAAAAGTTTCATAAAATCATTCGTGAATAATATTTTACGTGTCTGTGAGAGTGTTATTCGGAAGCGCTTCCATGCACATGAATATGGAGCAACAGCGGCTGCGAGTTAATATGTATGAATGTAACTTGTTAACTCGAACGTACCCGCCAGATGGCTTCGAGTCCGCCCAAATGTCTCGCTTTCGCTTCACTTTATAATTCAAAGATTTGCTCACGTCGAATAAAGCGACGTCTTCACTAAATTATTCAAGAAAACATATGCCATTTGTATTCCGTTTGAAGAATTTTGACGCTTTTCGCTCTCACTGTTTTTGCTTTGAGTTCACGTGTTTGTTGCGCCTCTGACTTGCCCGGAGACGAATGTGTAAAGCAACGAACATGACGATTTTCAGTGCAAAATCGTAATAAACACAAGTCACTGAGCAGTTGTGTCGCAAGCTACACGTAAATGCATATCATAAATCTGTTAAGTCCCGTAATTCCCGTATAAAGGCGGGCATGCCCGAGTCAGTGTGGCCACAATAAGTGTTACCGTGCATTACGCTCCCATTCGGGGATACCAACCTTTCGTTGTAGGCGTCGCATTTGGTGAAAAAGGAACGATGTAAACATCGACGGACGATAAATCAGAGTCCATTGTAGGGAAAAGTCGCAAATCGTAAGCAAAGCCGAGCCTGAATGCTGTGAGACCGCTCTCTCGAATTTGTCCCTCAATAAAATCTCGCAAATAAAACCGTACTTAGGGTTGAGACTCGAATACGAAAGGATACATTCTTTTTAAATGTTATTGAACTAGACTTTTGGGGATAAAAACGGTGTTCCTAGATTTTATTGTAGAACTAAAGAAGGTTCTAGTTATCTTTATATTTTTTACTCTTAACAATATAATAGCTTCGCAATTAAATTGGGTGTTTATGTTGTTAAACGTTACTAAACAATGATGTAGACGGTTTATCTCACAAAGGCCGATCGGCGATAGTTTATGTAGCACATTGATGTGTAGATTCCTAGATGTGTAGATAAATAAATAAATATTAGGGGACAATCTTACACAAATACCATTTAAGTAAGACCATCCGTCTTTCGTCATGTGCAATTAATTTTGATGTATTTGTGGAAATGTAATTAAAAGTAATCTTTATCAATAAATGTAAGCACAGTAATCTAGTACCGCTTATATAACTTGAAAGTAATATAGTGTGTTCGATAATATTCGGTATAAGATATTGAACTTGTTGATGGCAATGTCCGATTAGATCGAAGACGCAATGGCGCGCGAACGCGGTGCAATGCGACCTGAATACCCAACTAGCGGCTACCAATAATCCTGGCTGACACTATTCCAAATACACGCAACAAGGGCGTAACATTAATGTTAATACATTATTAAATAGAGAGAGGTCCTGGGTCTCTGCATATACATTTTTATTTTGTTTCCGAGTAGTTTCCTATAGCCTATAGACTTTCTTAACACCTTGCTAAATACTATTAGTCCCATAATTACATATGTATAGTACGTTTAACTTAATGTCAATCAGTTTTATTAAATAATATTGCGAAAACTTTAAATTGCATTAATTATCATTTAGTTTCAACATGAATCCTTCGTAATAAATAGATACAGAATAGAATAGAATAGAATAGAATTTATATTGAAGAGATTTAGGGAAGCGTCCACGTAGCGTCTCTTCTGTGCGCATTGCCAAAGTTAAAGGCTATAAAGCCTAATTTTTGGTTGAGCACTGAATCCGCATCGGCGTCTCCTGTTCTATAATTTCATGCGATAAAACATATCATGAATACTCACAAGCCCTTAACTAAAAGGAAAGACGATTTCTGCTTCATTGACTGGCCTATATGATCCAAAATTTCCGTCTGAATCCATCCATGATCGTGAGAAATCACAATTTTTATTACAGTCATGTTGCAACACTTACACACTAGCTATGTAAAGAAATTTAAAGCAGTTTATATATTACAGTTATAACTTTTAATTCTCAAGCGACCCTCAATTTGTTGTACCGTTGAGTAGCTAAGTCAATATATAGAGATAGGGAAACATTGGAACCGCATTAGATCGAACCAACATTCTTTTTCATTTCCCTAGGCCCCGGTCAGGCAGGCCAGGGCGAGGGCAGAGACCAGTACGTACCACTCAGTTCGTGAATAAATTCGAGCAATTCCATCGCTTTTACGATCTGAATGAAGTATGAACCCGGAACGTGCACCGGGGTTTACTACGCGGAAAATAAAAAATCTAATGAAGCCCGCTTTATTGACGTTAATAAAAAGGTTACGATAGTTCTCAGACAAACTAGCACACCTCGTTGAAGCGTCGTTTGTAGCAATCCACGGTTTATTTTTCTGAAGACCGAGATGTGTGGTATCCTCAATTTGTATCTGTTGGTGGATTCCATGGATTTTGTTCAGTGAATCAATCTAAAACTTAACTTCAAACAATGAAATCCATATTCAAACACCAATGGTAATTTCCTTTTTTTTAGAATCTTAGCCCTCAAGCCGAGCTTTGGCTCGACCCCAAATTGACATATGCTTGAAGGATACGAAAGGTTACGAGTTGTCATCAGTCATCACAAAACTGACGGTCGATATCAAACGCATACTTTTCGCGACGCATGCATTATCTTCAGGATGATTTAGGTACAGTCAAGTGCAAAAATACGCACCTACAGTTTTAATCCTCTCATAAATATGTACAGTCGAGTTCATATATATATGTACGTACCCAAAGGTTGAATAATATCTGAGCCACCTTATGCCCTTGAAAATAAAGTTGTGTTCACATATTTATGATCACTTTGTCCGTACACATATCTTAAAACTCGGCTGTACCAAAACCTTAATCCGCTGACTTTTATGACTAAGTTGTAAGGACCCATATTTTTACACTTTACTACTCGTGCTATTCTACTCTGCTGCTTTTTTCGGATTTCCAACGTAAGCTAAATAGAAAGTACCTTGATATTTTGGGCTCTTGTTTTTCATCAAAATTTCTTTTTAAAACGCTAGATTTGGTTCAGTTTAAATTTAAAATGGCTATTGCGCATCTCAATGATTGCCCGCCGCTAGATCGTTTCTTTTCATTTGTAATTCAATCGTCTCTAAAGTAAACACAGATGTTAACTTATTCATTCGCGACACGTAGCTTCCAAACTTCTCCATTAGCCAAATCTCTTTTGTAATGTGCGTCTAAATCGTTTTAATTTTGCATCACATTCAATTCGTCTACGTTATGCTAGCTTATTATGTAGATTTTAGTACATTTTGCACGCACGGGCACATTACGCATAGTTAGTTACGTTTCATTACAGCAACGTACGATAATTAATGTGTGGCTTTCTAGCTCTTTGACGCCATTAACCGAGTTAAATGTGTGAATCTGGCTGAAGTACCCGGATCATATTAAATGAAAATCTGAGCAAATTATACACATTACAGTAAACTAGTTAAGTAGGGGGATTCCAAACTGGGACTTTACAGAATAACCCCACATCACTGTCTGAGATATTCCCGTAGCAACTAGCTCTATATGTATTTATACTCGTAAATGTCGTGCCCAAGAAATCAAGGTGTAAACGTCATTAAAAGTCTCCTTACTTTAAGATTTTCCAAGGTGCGACCTCAGACCAAGAAAAAAAGGCAGACGGAGCGTTACGAACAGTCAAGTGAAGCCAAACCACATACAAACAAAACCAAGCTACATCAAGTTTAGCACACGCTCACGCACACATATACAAAAAAAAATTCACAAGACTCTTTAGCACGCGTCGCAATGCTGTCAAGATCATTTATTGCGAGTTTTGTGCGATTTAATTTGTTTAGCGTGTGCTAAACTTATGGGGCTTGGTTGAAAACCGATTGGCTTCACTAGACTGTTCGTAACGCTCTGTCTGAATATTTTCTTGGTCTGAGGGTTGCGACATTTGTCCTAAATGCTGTCCAAGGAATTTTCAGCAGTCTACGTCCGAGTGCGTTAATATCAGTTACCACTAACCAATACCTACATCATACATTTTATAGCCAGCAACATTAAATTTTTTGCCATTTTACACTACACAGGAAAACAGTACCGATGCAAGAAAGCGATCGCTTGAGAAACAATTTCCGCCAGCAACGTTGTAGTGTAGCAAGATAGATCGGCGTATAAATCTCCTATGTGTCTAATTGACGGGTGGGAAACCCCTGCACCCGTCGTCCGGCAGACTTACTGATTTACTAACTTCATTCGGAAAGTCTTTACCTCACTTACAAACTTTTCGAGGGGGTAAGAAGTTATACGCTCCGCCGTTCCAGGCCTTATATGTATGGTGTAACTACTTTTTAGGACATTAAATTCACCTTTCGTATATCCTTTATTTCAAAGATTTCAAAGATTTTTTATTTTTGCTCGGAATGCAGTTACATATTTTTAAAATTACAATATCATGTCCAGTGCATTCAGCCTGCATGCAGGCGTACAAAACATTTTTTGAGGAGCGTTATATTCCATAATAATAATCATAAAAAATAGCATTAACAAGTCAAAATTCGTTGTATTCCAATTCGAGTTCTTACACTTTTGTAGCACCACTATATTTAACCATATAATCCCCATATAACCATATAAGAAAAATGCATGAAGTTGACGCGAATTTCGAAATCATTCTATATCCAAAAATAATTGCTATACAAACCGATGCAAATGAAGCCTCAACACGTGAATATAATAGATTTTTCAAAAAACCCAACTGCTTTTTTAATTTTATAGCCTATGTAACTCCCACAATTAAGAGGAATCCAACGACACCTCATATGTCGAAATCCGTGAAACGGTTTAGGCTGCAGGGCGTGCCAAAGAATGTGCCACATACATACATACATGCGCTCGAAAAATATAACCCTCCTCTCCTTCGGGCAGTCAGGTAAAAAGGACGCTTTTTGTTTACAGGACCACAAGATACAATAGTAATTTCAATTTCATTTAAGCGTAGCCAATTACCGTTTCACATAGTCGGTCGCGCATCGACATCAGTCACGCGCTTACCGATTACAAATCTCATCTGTAATTCGTGTGTTCCCAAAGCTATCCATTACTCTTACTCTTTAATGAGGGGCACTGCTATTTAATCATCGTAAAAGGCACATAAATCCTAATTACACGGCTTATTATTTCGAGACGGCCTCAAGATGTGACGCGCCGGCAGGACAATACGGTTCTAGTAAAATATTGGTTCGCGAGTCCTCTGTCGCCCGGGGCCGTGGTGCGATTGTTCCGACTGTTTTATTCTAACCCGGCACCTTTTAAGGCGACAATAAACCATTAAACATTATAACAGAAGGCCAGTGCGGAGATTAATTAACTTTCAGTTAATAGTCTTCTCACTGAAGGTGGCTATACTCTTGAAGCAGCAAAACGTGCAAGCATTACTGATAATATTCAAGTTTTCACTTCAGCCGGCACTCCCGGAGTGCAACCTCATCACCAAGTTTTTTTATTATACCTAGTTGGTTTTACTTATGTTTATTTGCGTATTTGTTTGTGTGGAGGGGGACGGGAATTGCTTGCTAAGATACCCGAGAAGGACGTACATTAGCGGAACTAATTATTTTGGAATTCCGCATAGTAACGCCTCATTTAATCATTTCGTAGAAAAAGCCTTTCAAAATCAATATGAAGGAGACGTCAAAATGGGGTGTCCCTTTCCGTCAAATGTTGTATATCATCGCTTGTGACCCTAAATTGGCGATGACACGAACTGCCAAACGAAAAAGTCAAACATACCAAATGAAGGTGTATCTAACACCGTTCGCGACATAATATATCAGCGAGAACGCAACTAGGTATCGAAAAAAACGCGGTCCGAAGAAACCGCACTGATTGCACAAAGGCCTCCCGCGGGACGGCATTATCGTCACGTCCGCGCCCCACTTCGTTAGTAGCGCCCGATGACGTGAGGCGTTACCGGGAACGTGACCCGTCGCTGCTGATTTTTTACAAACACAATATTTTTGCCCTTCGATGTGGTCGATTCGGCTATTCGGGAGTGCCTAAATCGTCTGTGCACGCTTTTGTTTTCTTGACGTTTGAATAATTATTTTGCACGGGTCCTACAATAGACCCCAAACCATTATTACGCATTTGATTTTGAGCCTCCGAAAACCATATTCCGCTTATGGATTTTTTATGTTCTATATTGTCCTTTAAATCTTACGTTGAAAGTTTCTTTCCAGTAGAAAATGGCTTTCGGAAGCATGACGGTTTCAGAAAAACTGCATTCGTGATTTCCATTTTTGAAGTTTCCATTCTGAACACAACATTACAAAGTTCTTATTTACAAACAACGGAGCCCACACAGTTCATTGATTGGATAGGATAGACCACAAGCTTTGAGGATATATCACAGAAGTTTATTAATAAGTATATCCTACACACTAATTATCCATACAGTCCCAGTAAGATCCAGTTAATATATATATATATATATATATATATATATATATATATATATTTGTCTTGTATAGTTAGCCCAATTACAATGTCTACGAGTAGGTACTTCCATATATCCGTCCCCGAACCGCCAACATCACTCAATTACCTAGAGCAAGGAACAAGCGACAACCCAACTCCACTCACGATATCTTTACACTAAGTTAATGATCCCTTACGTGTGACGTGCCACAGTCCGTAATATTGTACCCAACTTGACTCCTCGTGGAGTCATGGGCTTCTAACGAGATTCGAAGATTAATGTGCCGCCGCAATAAGGAGCTCATACACTAAATTTACGCAAAATGTAGTTCATTAAAAGTAAATTAGAAGGCTCTGTTTGGAGACCTATGCTAAAACGAGTTAAGTTGTAAGCGGGATTAAGCTTTTAACTTTCAAGACATTAGTAGACTTAAGATTTTATTATCTTACCCTTAATGTGGGTCCAGGCGCAACGACATAAGTCAATGTCAGATTTTTCATGTGAGTTACGCTCGCTGCGCAGCGGACTGCGATTAAGTAAAACAAAACACTTATATAACACTGAATGTCATTTGTCATAAATATAGATTTAGACATGTTATATACGTCGAGCAAGAAATAGAAACCAGTAAAATACTCAATCAAATGAAATACAGAGTAGGTGATAAAATATAACACGCAAACATTCGATCATTTTCTGCAAAAACAAATTACGTGTTCCATTTGTACAGCGAAGTATACGAAAAAATTATAAAACAAATCACAACAAGCGCTCCGGATATGAACAGGAAATGAAGCTCATCGCAACGTTTATTTTTACAACACGTGATACTCGTATTATATCTACGTATACCTTGCATTTGCAAAAATCAGTATATTGGAGAAAAATACAGCGATGTATGTTGTTTTCGAATACCAACCAAGATATTTGTTTGACAAAGAAGCGTGCGGTACCTATACCAATATCATATAAGTATACTTGTATCCCGCTCTTGATAAGGCTGTAACGATTTCGATGGAATTTGCAATATGGGGTTTTTTGGGGACGAAAAATCGATCTAGCTATAGCATATCAGGGAAAGTTTAAGTATATTATTTTGTTTATAGGTTCACTCAAGCAGAGCTTGGTCGCCCAGGCAGTAGCCATATGATTAAGTCGGATACCTTCAATGTCCATATTTTAAATTTACCACGCTCTGCCATAATCATCATTTGCGATGTAAATGATTTTCTCTGATACCGTAACTTTGTAACCTGTAGGTGAGATTACGTTTGTTTTAAAAAATCCTGATATACAGAGATTTACCTACTGCGTAATTCGAATTATGACAAATGATGATTTTGGCAAACGTTACATTTATGAAAAATTAAATATAATTATGGATTTGATGATCCAGATTTGGTAACTCACGGAGTCACTTTCGCGTTTTCTTTGTTACTTTTTAATAGTAGATTGTACCTATGACAAGGGCCTAGACTGATAACACTGAGGCCCTTCACCAATAACGTCTGCTGTTTCGCGGGACATAGACTATCCGTCTCTGTGTGAGCGTTCTAATTAGAAAGAGACTGTTCGTCTACTCGTATCTCACCGCGACACAGCCCGCGGAGCGTCATGTGATAGCCGTGCCGGCCTTTTGACCAGTACACGGTACTTCCTCGGATGCAGTGTTATTATAGCTGCGATCTCCTGAAAGTTCCCAGATGGTTGGGCTACTTCGAGTATGAACGACGTAATATTTTGCATCTCGCTGGAGTGCAAAGTAATAGCAACGATATAATGCACACTTCACTACACAATATAGAACACAAGCATAGGCAAGCAACAGGAGTCTTGTCGATGAATAGCGATCTCTTTCAAGCCTTGGAGTAGCAAACAAATGTATCGAAATTGACTGAAACCATTCTTGGTAAAAATACATACAATCAACACAATAATATCTGTCTTGATTAATATTAAAATGATCGTGAGTGATAATTGCATGGGTAATATATTAATTAATTGTATCAAAAATAATAAGGTATATTCACTCAACCATGTTTTTCCACCGTTAAACGTACATGAAAACAAAATGTTAATTTTCGTTTAATAAACACCGTTAAGCGATATTCAGTTACATCAAACAAGCAGTGCTAATTAAAATGAGAAAATTAATTACACACCCCTTTAAGAAGTAAATTGTCTATCTGCGAAAGCGTTGGTAATACTCGTATATAAACTTCTAAAGAATTTTCTCTATGCGCTTTAAGTGGGTGCGCCGGGGGTTCAGCCACTCTGGTAAATATTTTAAGTATCCGTAATTAAACGAGTTAACAATTAATACGCGGTTTACTCTCGGCCACGGCGGTTCTGAAAATAAATAGTGCGATGAATATTTATTTGCACACTAACTTTGTAATGCTGAACAAACATGTTAACGGTTAATCACAGGCGTTTGTTTATTTCAGACGTGCATAAAAACAATTCACTTTTGCTTCAATGAATGTAAATACAACTGAAGCTTGACCTACACCAAATCCTACCAATGAAATTGCCGATTATAAACCAACGTTTTCTTAAAAGTACGCATATACATACTTGGAATTGTAGAGTACAACACCAAATTCTTAAAGCTTTTATCCCCATGTATGAAGAAAACTTGAAATCCACGTGATATGCAGATATTTCCCGGATCGAAACTATGTATTATTACACCGCCAGTAAGCGCCGTCGCAAATTGCATTCCATCATTTGTCTGTTATTAAGAACGTTACATAAAGGAGCGGACAATGCAGCGATAACGAAATGAGAGGGCCCCCGTAGCTTTGTGCAATCATCGCGATTCATTCGAAGGCGCCCTTGCCGTAATTGTAACGAAAGCACGAGACTGCACCGCGATTCACGAAAACGTGATCGCAATCGGGAAGTGGCGACTATTATGGTAGAAATTGCACGTGTACTAAATGAGTAAAAGGTCCTAGTAAGGCGCCGTCAAAAATGACATACCTTTTTGGTACAAGCTGTTATTGCCAACCGTACTTTTCTGTATACCGTCATCAACTATACGTTGAGAAGATTCTAACGAGCCCAAACGCGGTTATTACGTCTGTTAAGTCCTGAATTCCCATGGCCACCTTCTGTCTCCATCATCAGATCAGCTCAATGGTACCATAATATTAAATTGTCGTCCAAACTTTACTTAAACCCAAAATTTCAGCTCAATCGGTTGGAAATATCTGCTTCAAAATTGAGTTGCAAGATTCCACACGAACAAACATAGGTAGTTACATATGTAAATACATTGTAAGTTAAATAAAAGCTTGGAAAATATATATATATTTCTAAAGGGCCCACACCCGGTGACTTGACTTGTCATACGAGGATCTATGGCAATAGGTACACTGTATAAAACGCGACATATGTCATGATCATGAGATAAAATAAATAAATAAATAAATATAAGGGGGACAATCTTACACAAATCGACCTAGTCCCATAGTAAGCTCAGTAAGGCTTGTGTTATGGGTACAAGACGACGATATATATAATAGATATAAATACTTAAATACATAGAAAATATCCATGACTCAGAAACAAATATTCATGCTCATCACATAAATATTTGCCCTGACCGGGATTCGAACCCGACAGAAAAGACAAAAAGGTGTCAATCGTAATGTCATCATAAAAAAATCATCATCAATCCATTTATACGATACAAGTAATGGATTGTACAAGAAAGCAAGTAAACTCGAAGTGTTTGTGTAAGGGTAATTCCCAGTACACTTCCTGTGGTACTCCACTTATACAGGAACGCGCGCGAAGAACGCGTAAACCAGACTACTTAACTTAAAACAACGGCCGGCCACTAATGCACCTAACCGTCCTTTAGCCACTACACTGATAAACACTGTTACCACCCAATGAGCTAAGTAAGTATTCTGTTTAAGTATCCGCAGGGTCCACTTAAAGTGCACCATCCACAGAGCGGAGTGACAGCTGAATAATTAATTTAACCTGCAATAGTGGAGGAATGAAGTGAAGTAGTTAAAAACATCATTAAGCACATTGTCGGAGGCGTTTAAGTCGGCTGAAGCGAAAGTTTTCACGTTAGGAATACTTGAAAAGTCCATTACACGCTCGGCGGCGCTGACGGCGACCTTACGACGACGGCGTTGTTTGTAATTACGCAGACATGGGCCCGAGATTTCATTTAAACTTCGTTACAGCACTCAGATCTGACATCTTTTTAGAATTGTCGACCAAATACAAACTCAAAGTTTCTTGAGTTTCAAAGTACTGCGACGTAAAAGGACCGTCGTGTAATTAAAAACGAAAGCTTTATGAATCAAATCACGAGCAAATCAGTTGCAACTGGCCAATAGCGAGTTTTTGAGAATTATTCTCAGGATACCACGAGCCGATCTCTAATTAGGCATTAAAATACTCGTACTCCTCTGAATAAATGTACCGATGTTATTTCAGGAACAATAGAACATGCAGTAACATAACAATCTAACAATGGGTAAGGCGAGCTTACTTAAGCAAGTGCACTCCCTCTGCGATTTTTCTGTTGCATATAATATTGCCACAAAGAAACTCCGGAAAATAAATCGAACAAAGCTGGTTTTATTTTATTCAAATGACAAATGCTAGTAAGCGTAAAGCGTGCGATACAAAACATCCAAACTGTCGCCTGCAATGCAGATGCGTCCACGTAAAGCACGGAATAAAAGTGCATTTGCCTGTTACACCACATTGTCAACTATTACTTACTATAAAGTGGCGGCGGCATAAGCGAATTCCCATGCCTACACCATAGTTGTGTATAGAATTAATAAGTTAGCAGTTCATGCATATTAAGGCCGGAGCGACAACCGCGGCTTTCCATATTCATATGCACATAGACAGTTCCAGAGGTTCGTGTAGCTAACCGACTTACGTATACCGAGCTACGAATTAGTCCCCACGACTACAAGTATTAACCACTTATGTACTCCTAGTACATAGTTGCTGTCCTCTCGCAAACATAATGGAAATTTTAGAATGGATTATGAAGCCAGAGAAGCAAAAGGAAACTCCGGAACACATTAGCAGCCGGAATCACAATTCCCTGTGGAAACCATCCTAATCGCATGTTACGCACGGTCGTCAAACGCCATTACGTTGTCTATACATGTTAAACTGTAATGCGTTCGCGCTGAATTATTAAATTAATTTCAATTCGGTAAGCTCATTAGGTGGGTATAATTTGACTGTCGCGCGTCGTAAGTTTCTTGGCAGTTAGCTACTGCCTCGCTAAATATCTCGTAACGCAACGTGACCTGACTACGTGTAACTTCTCCAAACTGTCATAACTGCGAGGAAATTCTTTTGTAATGGGTTTGCTGCGGTATTGCACGCGACACCTTATGCCTTCGAAACTTGTGTGAAATAATATTGTATCACAAGAAAGGCAGGCAATTGATAGACGAAACTACAACCTAATACAAAATAAATTTTAGAATGCGCAAAAATAAACTAACGCTATATTTAGACAGGAGGTAGAGATATTTAAACAAATAGCCAAAACGAGTCAAATAGCTTGCCACCACTTATCTTAACATAAACTATGGACATCATTTGCGTGTTCGTAAGCCACAGTTTTAGCACGCAAGCATATTTATTTACCAAAACCCGTTTCTTTAATGAGCGTAAACAAAATTGAATATTCTTAAAAATACAGGCACGTTAGTATATCCAGTCAGTCCTGAAAAAATCGAATTCGCTTACATAACTCCTGTCAAATCGGAGCTTCGGAACCTTATAGTAATAATTCTTTCATCGTGGACTAAGAATACTTCTTGTACAAATAAGTTGGATAGGTGTTTGGAATAATAAATCATACTTTCTGTGATATATTCCAACGATACCGGCAATAAATTTCGTAACACCTAGACTTTGTTAATAGTTCTTATTTTAAGGGTAAATCGGTAGGTATAGGTAAACCTCAGACCAAGAAAATATACAGACGAAGCGTTACGAACAGTCTAGTGAAGCCAACCGGTTTTTAACCAGGCCCCATAAGTTGAGCACACGCTAAACAAATAAAATCGCACAAAACTCGAAATAAATGATCTTGACAGCATTGCGACACGTGTTGAAGAGTTTTGTGCAATTTTGTTTGTATATGTGTGCGTGAGCGTGTGCTAAACTTGATGTAGCTTGGTTTTGTTTGTATGTGGTTTGGCTTCACGTGACTGTTCGTAACGCTCCGTCTGTCTTTTTTTCTTGGTCTGAGAGGTAAACCTGTAAAAAATTGGTCCTGGTTTGCCTGGATTGTTTGGTTGGATTGCCTGAGCGCTCCCACTTTGAAAATTCTAAGCACCGCGTGTTTTACAGCGAATTTTACATGGCACGACAAAAAATAAGCAACGAAACGAACAACAGTGCTACACATGCCTCGATATATACTTATAAATAAATATAACTACGCATTTACGTTGGCTGCAAAGCAACATTAGATAATTCACATTCACAGTTCTAGGCGTTGACTACAAGCACAACTAGCAGGAGTAGTGCTTAATGCGTTTCAAGTGACTATGCCGAGGAGGAGGTAAATATCAAAAAGTCCCTGCATGTGGCAACCACAGTTGCCAATTTCGCAGACCCTTAAACTGATGGTGGCAACTGTGGTTGCCAATCGAATTAAGTTAATGAAAAATTGGAAGCAGTTTAGGCTACCTTTTTTTAAATCCGGAATCAAGTGAGTACTAGGGAGTTACAGATAGTTGTCATAGTCTTGATTTGATTGACATGAGTCTAGTTTGACTTATTCAAAGAACATAAAAAATACAATAAAAGCAATAAATATGAAAAACTACAGACACTTATCAAAGGTACTCTATTATGTAGCTGCAGTTTTTCTATAGATACTATATTATGTACACGTTTAAAAACCCCTGTCTGCTTCATAGCAAGATTGTCACCGGCGTTGTGTGAACTTCCTAAGCTAAATACGTTTTTAATCTCAGAGTTAATTTTACAATTTCACTGCTGCGCGTCATTACAATGATGGATGGATTCCGTCCTAATTACGACAGATGACGTCTCTCTACGAAATTTGAGCGGGAAATTGAAACGGCACTGTCGTTCTACAATTGAGTAATCAATCTGCCGACTGTTCGTAATTCAGAATCGACGGATACATTCAAGTTTGCAATCGAATACTCGCTGGATACAGTGGCGCTGGTGAGTATGCACAGTTAGACGGTAGTGGAAGTAAAATTGTGCCGTAAAGAGGGTTAGGTGTAAAGTGAATTAGTGCCCCAGTTGGCGAGCTCCGGCCACCCTGGCCAAGTAATCGTTTTTCCTCCGAACCGGGTTCAAATTGTGGACGTTGATTTAAAAGCCAGCAGAAGTCTACAGTCACAAAATTTTATTTAGCAAGCAACTAAAGATTAATAAGTTTAGTATGCCTGAGACTTGGCTTCCAACTTATTACGGTGGAATAGTTTCGAGACTTGGCCTCTTTTTTACGTGGAATGTTTTTTTATGGGATTTCACTTCTTTTTGTAGGTTATTGTGTTATCAATATATACAAATTATGAATGCAGTCCCATTCATGCTTTTTAATTTTTTGTTCCATTCACTGCAAATGCAAATTTGTAATCCTATACAGTTACAAAATTAATAAACTTTGACTAAGTAGTTATAACTCTTAAACTGCTGGTTCAAATTGAATGAAATTTGAATATGCCGTGTTCATACAATGCCTGCTTGGCTACTCAAAATTCAGGTTTCTATTTTTATCCACAACGAAGTTATAGGGGGGTCGAAAATTACCTCAACTGCTTCGAGAAAAGGATGGTACGGCCGTGCCGCTGTTTTGCTTGACTGGGCGGGGGCACGGCCATGCCACCAGATTATGATTAACAAATATCGGTCAAAACTATATATTAATCTATTTTTAAATTCGGACTTTCGGATGATTCATCATCCTCATCATATCAGCCGAAAGGCGTCCACTGCTGGACATAGGCCTCCCCCAAATAGTACCACAATGACCGGTCCTGCGCCACGAAAAGATAGATGAAGAAATCATTAAAAACCTGGAGGCCTATTCGGTATTGACATGGAACCAGCCCAACATGTCAAAACGAAGGCTGACAACAAACCCAAAAGAGATTAATATTTTACGAATAGACCTCCATGTTTAACACTTTGACTGCCAGGAACCCGCTCCGCGGGCACCTACGTCGTAGTCACCTTCCGCTACATATGTGGAAAACCACGGGATCGCCGGCTACGAGCGTAGCGCGTAGCGATTCGCGGCAGCGAAAGTGTTAATTAATATACTTACAAGCCACATCAACTTGCCTTTAAAACGGCTAACAAGAATGTATGGTTTTAATAACCGAATTATTTAGGTACCTACTTATATCTCTATTTAATTATATCTCTAAGAACGAGAGATATGAGCAGTGCCCACGCGTTTTTGGTGGCATATCTAAAATGCTGATATAGCTGTAAGCTGTACATACATCAAATAGCTGTATATGTGATGCCGATTCAATTAAGGCTGTCTAGGCGATTGATCCCAGCCGCAGTGAGCCTTGCCTGCATTAATTTTGCTTTGAGACCAATAAGGGTCTGTGTAAACAAACATGCTTTGTACATTGTGGTCGACGCACAGGCAACCACGTCGGAATTGCAACAAATCTCGGGTCTAGAATTGTCGAAATGCTTTTTAGAGAAGTTTGTGAGATCTATCTGATAAAAGGGCTTTCAAGCTGTCGTAGAATTTACATTTCGTTGAACAGCTTTTTGTATTTTTGTACTGTATGATTTTTAGAAGCAAGTGTTTATAATAATAGGAGAAACAACCCAAAGGTAAGGTTAAAAGAGATTAATAACAGAACACATTCACTACCAATATTTGCGCTACGCTCGTAGCGCAACGATACCGTGGTTTTTCCGCTAAGTAGAGAAAAGCGCTTTTATTTTTATAACTATTCACAGGAGTTGGTTATCGAAGCTTCAAGATTGTCTTGGTATTTTTCTGCTCCCGCTATGTGGGTTCTGGCAGTGGAAGTGTGCTCATCCTCTTAGCGTCTATTCCCGTTTGTGGCATAGGCATTCGTTTTTGAGAGAGCCACTGCCATCGGACCTTCCAACCAAGAGGGAAAACTAGACCTCGTTGGGATTCATCTTTCCTCACGATGTTTTCCTTCGCCCAAAAGCTACTAATAAATATCAAATGATATTTCCTACATGAGTTTTATGAGAAACCCAGGTACCTCCAGTTTTTTTGTACACCACGTCGTTGGAAAACAAGTTTACGGCCCACCTGATGGTAACCGTACCCTATGGACGCTTGCAACTCCAGGGGTGTTAGGTACATGTATACGCGTTGCCGACCCTTTAAGCATTTAGACTCCGTTTTTGAAGCCGAATGTCACGTGCCCTTACCGCTCGGCTATACAGTACCTTTTTTTTTGTCACGCAGAGGTAATGCGTTTACGCATCCCTCCGGGCTATACAGTACCTAGCTCTCGGCAGTAACCTAAAGGTAATATGTGAACCAAGGGATATTTTTCGGAATGCCTATCCACAAAACGTATAGAATAATTAAGAATACATTTTGTAAACAGATATGCTGCATCATTACTAGAACCTTTGTGCATTTACGATAAAGTCTTATAAATATTTTGTATGTGATTCACTAATTCTAAACCGAGTGCTATATATAAGGACTGGGTAAAGCTGTAGTAGGCATAACATAATCCATTTCTCCATTTGATATCTTCATATTAATTTGCCTTAATAGTAATTAGGCTTAATGCCTAACCCAATAACTAAGAACATCAATGTAACATCAACCATCGCTTGATTTGCATATTAATTTGATAATATACGACGTAGGTATTGATGGAACATCGAGTATCTACGTATTTAGGTATAACAAATTTAGCCAAGTGGCCTACATTGTGATGTTGTATCTTAGGTAGATTGTGTAACTACGACATAGGTACACCTACGAATACATTGTAATGTTACCGTCTCTGTAGCAACTAGTTTGCCTAACTGCAAGTATTATTCAGAGCAATGACGCGTAGTTGCGTGTCAAACGGATGGCTCGCGGTATGTTATGGAACCGCCCTGTTCTACGTAAGTACGCAGGCTCGTAAATCGAGAGCAGAAAAGTACTTAGACAAAGGACCATGGGCAACTTTGTATGGAGCCTGGTCCTGAATCCAACAAAGCTGAAACTTAGGTCATTAAATAGGTCTTGAAATTTACTTCAATTCGTTCTATGGGCACCAAGTTGAATTCCATTGCAGAACTGAGATATTCATTTATTTAAGTTAAAGTGAGTAGGATCTATGATAAAACGGGTTCTCTCAGTGAATACATATTCAGAATTATTAAAGTAAGGTTAGTGTGTAAAATAAACATGTTTTTTTGTAGCTAATTAATTGTTTTATTAATAAAATATGAATATATGCCACGCTCGATGTGCCTTCATCATTAGTACATTTTATCATATCTACCCTCCACAATACTAAATATGAATATTCTCCGAATGCGTTTTTTCATAGCTCGTACTACTGACTGTGGCTAAAATACGAATATCTTCGTTCTGCAATGGAGTTCGACTTTGTGGCGATATAATGAAATAAAGTAGATTAAAAGACCTATTTAATGACATAACTCTCAGTGCTGTTGGTTTCAGGACCATTTTGACGCATGGTCCTTTGGGGCTTGGAAAATCAACCCCTGGTTGACTATAAAAATAAATAAGTTAATAAGCAAACCTTACACATCACGAGGTCGCCGCGAAAATTATATTAAACTTCAATAGTGGATCGATCAATTGGCGGGCGCTGAAAACCGCGGCTCCCAACTTTTGTAATTAACCCGTTATTGTGCACCGACGTTTTCACGTAATACTGCCAGACAAGAATGTTAATAAACTCTACACTAACATAGAAGCCTCGAAAACTAAACTTACTATTATAGATTTATATGATTTTACATAGAGTACCTAGACATAGAATAACTACCATACGTACAGAAGTACCATTATCAAACAAAACCAATGTTTGTCACTAGAAATTTCAAACATGGCAGCCCTCTGTACGGCATAGCAGGCACGTGCTAACTAACCGTGACGAATAAGATACAATACAATACAAATAGTCTTTAATTCACACCTCACACAAACAAAGTAGTTAGAAAGAGAAACAATTCAATAACATGTCGGTAGAGGTAAGCAACAGGCGGTCTTTTCGCTGAAAAGCGATCTATTCCAGACAACCTTTGATTATGCAGTAGGTGGTGCAGAGATTATAATTAACCAAAAATCAAAATAATTATATAAATACACGTACATAAATAGAGCTCTATATATATAAATACATACACAATCATGCATATACAATATAAACAAATGATAATACATGAACAGTCAGACAAAAAATTATAATAATAAGACAATCAGGGTTAGGGGAGAGACAAATAATGTTCTTTAAGAAGGGATTTGAAGTTGTCGATAGATTTTGCTTGTCTAATGTCAAGAGGGAGAGAGTTCCACAGTCGAATAGCCTTAAAAGTGAACTAGGTATTGTAAAATTTGGAAGATGACGAAGGCGCAGTTAATAGCAAATTGTTAGAAGATCTTACATAATTAAAATAACTAAAACGCTCTTTGAGATAGCGGGGAGTTGCAGGGTTAAAAAGGACACTAAACGAAAGCGAAATAATGTGAGAGTTACGGCGATAACGGATAGAGAGCCACTTGAAGTCCTCATGTACATGGAGCATGTAGGTACATGCTCCATGTACATAAGGGCTTCAATTACTTGTCTCTTTTTTGTATAAAAAGTGGTTAAATAATATTTTTATTATGGACTCTATTTAAGGACAACCTGCCGTGGCGCAATTTGTGTCATCGATTCAGTAACTCTTTCAGTTGACTATAAATTATACTTTGCTTACAGAATTGAACACGCGAACTGGAATCTGCTCATATAGCTTCATTTCTGATGCGATTGCGCAGAGAAACTCCCAGCATAGCCCTCTCCATTGCCCTTTGGGTGACCCCGAGAGCTTTTAGCTGGAACTACAAAACCGTTTCGATTGCCTAGGTTTTGTGGAAGCTGTACGTGTCACTAGGTCTAGTTCTTCAAGGCCCAGCGAGCCAACGGAACTAAAAGGCTCTCTAGCTCCACTCAAAAGCTCATGAAGGAAAGGAGTCAAATAATTCTGCAGTCTTCAAACGATTCGACCGGTACCGGCAGCTCAATAAACAGATCTCCAAGTCCCTTACCCGCGATCTGCGCCAATTCAATACAAACCGTATTGAAGAGGCCATCGAGCGAAATAAGGGCTCTAAGGTGTTCGCACGAGATCTCGATTGAGTCTATTGGCCAGAGCCAGCTCGCAAGGTAAAACACTGAGGACGGGAGAATCGTTTCTTCCAAACCTGAGCTTTTGAGTGAGATGGTACCTACGTTTTTACACGTCATACATATCGTATACACGTTAACTCACAGAGACGAAATTGGTCTGGCGGAAGAACCCTAGAGCTAGACCAACCCGACACTACGAGTATACCGACGTTACAACATCCCGGACAACAGCCTGTACGAGATTAGAATGGCTCTGAAACAGCTTAAGAACAGCAAGGCACCCAGTGAAGACGGTATTAAAACTCATTACGGCGGGTGGAAAACCTCTCCTTACAACCCTTCAGAAGTTGTTCGATACCGTCCTACTCGAAGGCTGAACGCCAAAGGCGTGGAACAGAGGTCAGGTGGTGCTGTTCTTCGAAAAGGGGGACAACACCCTGCTGAAGAATTTCCGACCCATCTCACTTCTGAGCCATGTTTACAAGCTGTTCTTTAGCTTCAAGAGTCATTACGAATCGTCTCGCACGCAGGCTTAGTGACTTCCAGCCTCCCGAAAAAGCAGGTTTCCCAAGAGGCTTTAGTAGGTTTCACTCGCAAAACGTCCCTCCACCAAAATTACATCCCATTCGCAAAACGTCTTCTCTGCAAATGGTCCCTTATGTAAAATACCCCATTAGCAAAACGTCCCTTTCTCAAAAGGTCCCAGCCCTTTCGCAAAACGTCCCTTCTGAGAAAGCCCCATTCGCTGAAACTCCCTACTTCTGAGTCTTAGATGTTTTCTATGTATTGTATATCTATTAAATACATCGTCGTGGGCGCCTAGTACTCATAACACAATTCTCATTGGGAACGAGATTTGTGTAAGATTGTCTCCTAATATTTATTTGCTATTGTTTTCCTGCATTTTTTTCTAGACATCAATAACCATGTGGATTTAATAGTGTTCTCCATCTTATGTAAATTAATAATGAAAGGTAGAAACTACGCAATCTAAGTTAAGCATGATAAAGTATTTTAGGAGTGGGGTCCTGGCTCAATAGTAGAATTGGGGAGGTATAGTATGTCCAATGGCCGATCGGGTTAATGGGATGATGGCCGCTTCTAATAGTAGGTATGGCAATGGCAAGCGTTCGAGTCGTTATTGAGGGAGGTAAGCACTTATTGTAAAGTTGACGCCGCTGTCGATCGCAATCGCAGCGCCTCGTTAGCCTAATGACTGGCTTTAGATATTAGCTACACATACCTACCTGGTGGTTATCAAGGCCTTATTTTCAGAATTTAGATTTTTTATCAATCTACAAACAAAAATGCATGTTTAAACAATTCAGGATTGTTAAATTATCTCTCAGTGATTCGAACTCTAGACACACAGAAAAAAATCGATGGCACTATGGCAACCCCTCGCTACGCAAGTTTGAAGTTTTATGAGTTTGTATGACGTCGGTGGCAGGTTGGTTGTAACAATGATGAACTTGAATTCAATACAGTGGCTACCAAAGAACTTCGTTATAAATTCATTTCGATTCTCCACTAATGTAATCCCACAAATAATTTTCAATTAGCAGGACTTTTCTTACTTATGATTAGGTATTTAAATTGCGCTTAAACAAATGTCAAACTGACTCCGCTACGAATGCATACCGTAGCAACCAACTGCGTCGGGCGTACATACCACGCGGGTATCAAAGGACTTTTAAGTATGATCATTGACACGTCACCTTTGTATGTAAAATGAGCGCAGTGACATTTGGCGGGAAGGCAAAAAGCGTCTCCGCTCTTTATTGACATTAAATGGCCGATATAAATTCCGTTGGCGGATTACGAAATTTATTGGCTTCAAAATTAAAGGAGACCGATTTCAATGCCGACGGCTGACAGCCTTCGTTTATGGGTGAGCGGAGAGGACGGTTGAAAAAAGCCTCTACTAAATCCCTCATTGAAAAACTTATCGTTTTAATGGAGTGTTTTTGCCGGCTAGTGCGTCTGCTAGTCTTTGATCGCGGCGAGCACTGCACGCGTGCGTATCGTGGGTTCAGCTATCGAAATCACCTGCGGGTGAATATCTACCAGTGATGTTCGAAGCTGTGTTGTCATGTATTTGACACTTATAGTGAAAATGCCCTTACATCCAATATTTGACAGCTGTCATTTCTGTACAATTTATGTCATCATATGTCATCATTGACGTTTATGGTGCCGGGATGACGGCTGTCAAATATCGGCTGTTAAAAAAATCTAATTATGGCTGTCACATGTCTGGTGATATTAACCCTTCTTTTGAGAGCTAACATTTAACGTAAACCGTAGGAAAAAAAGCAAAGGGTTCTGTAGTCATCAAGGAACCTATATATTTAAGGGTCAATGAACTAAGCCTCAGAACAGAATATAGTCTGTGGCTTAGTTCATTTTGGGTGGCCTACCCAATGGTGTGGTATATCGTTGAATAGCTTCTTTAAAAATATTACGGGGTTTTCAAAGCTATTTTCCAACTATGTGTGATTCCATTTGTGTGATATTGGGCCTAAAGCCCTAATTTTTGGTAGAGTGTAACAATCCAACTTATAAATACGAGAGTGGTCTATGCATCACTAACACTAAATAAGTAGGTAGTTAAGTGCGTAATCAAGACTACTAAAATATTTTGTCGATACGTCCATCACTAGGCTGCGACATTGCCCTATCAGCGGCTGGCTTAGCATCTAAAAATGAAGATAAATCTGAGATAAGTGAACGGACAAGGTTGTCACTTCGCTAGGGCCGCTTACAAACCAGAGATACATTTTCCATTAAAAAACAACGAACGAATACATTTTGAACCTTATTCTAAAGGCCAAAGAATATAAGTTGTCTATTTGTTTCCTTAAACGGCTTGTTAAGGTATAAGTAATACGACTCGATTGACTTGCATGAGTCTCGAGTGTTTTTGTCCACTTTTAAAATAAAGCTACTCACTGATGGCCTCTTAATAAGGAGTGGGGTGCGGACACTTATCATTAATGGCGAGATTAAAAGCATTGTCAACGGGGGCAAAAAACCGCAATTGCTTTAAAGAAATCATGAGGAATTTCTGATGGAAGTCCGGTGGAACGAAACTATAACCGAAGTCCATGGGAGGCAATCATTAGCCGTAATTGTCAGCTCTGTTAGTCTGTTAGTTTTAGTGAAATCAAAGTGTTTTGATTAGCCGGTCTTAATCGCTCGCTCATTATTTTAGGGACCTGCATGCCTGTCAGTTATCTCACAATGTTTTTGTTATCTGTCAAACGGTCTTTGACAAAACTGCCTGTGATAGACCGGAGAGATATTATTATGGATTTTAAGGCTCCACAAAAATGTTTTGCACGCCTGCACACAGGCTGAATGCACTGGACTATTTTTAGGAACTATGTAAATGCATACCGAACCAATGCTCAGACAGAAAAAAGAGAAAAGAAAGCACTTGCTTAGAATAACATTTAATTTTAATTTGCACTCAATTAAAAGGGCCTTTTTGCTAGTGCCAACTTGAGCTAATTTCTAAACATATACCTACACTACCTACACGTAATAAATCTGTATTAAAACATGAAAGGTGAATTTTTCAGCAATGTTACCAATGAAGCATAATAAATTTTCAAAAACTTTTTAGCTAGCGTCTGCAAAATCTCGATGGTTGGAAATTGAATCACCTGATGTTGCAGGACACGTATGCACCTCCAGACGGAGCGTTACGAACAGTCAAGTGAAGCCAAACCACATACAAACAAAACCAAGCTACTTCAAGTTTAGCACACGCTCACGCACACATATACAAAACAAAATTTTACAAAACTCTTCAGCACGTGTCGCAATGCTGTGTGGATCATTTATTTCGAGTCGAGATTTAATTTGTTTAGCGTGTGCTAAACTTATGGGGCTTGGTTGAAAACCGGTTGGCTTCACTAGACTGTTGGTAACGCCTCGTCTGTATATTTTCTTGGTCTGCGGTATGCACTAGCGTGTTATAGGTAGTTCCACGAGAGTTTAGGTGAATGGATTAGGTGAAGTCAAAAAAAGAAAAAAGTTAATGAATGAAATGAGTGAGTGAATGTAAATAAAAACGCTTTATTATATTTTTAATGGGTATTAAAAACAGTAAAAAATATATATAAAAAAGTGGCCAAGTGCGTGTCGGACCACGCACAACGAAGGGTTCCGTGCCTATTAAAAAGGTCGATTCGTTACTGAAATCTTACGGCACTTACGTCCTTTTCTTTAAGGAAGGCAGTTTTTTAGAAATATCTCGAAAACCTTTGGACCTATCTTGTTCAAAACAATTTTCGCTGAAACAACTTAATATTTTATTTGACGACCTCTGTAGCCTAGTTGCTAGTGACCCTGCCTACAAATCCGGAGGTCTCGGGTTCGAATCCCGGTAAGGGCATTTATTTGTGTGATGAACATGAATATTTGTTCCTGAGTCATGGATGTTTTCTATGTATATAAGTATTTATTTATCTATATTGTCGTCTAGTACCTATAGTACAAGCTCTGCTTAGTTTGGGACTAGGTCGATTTGTGTAAGATTGTCCACAAAAAAAGCCATGATTTTTTTCATATTTTTAAAATACATGTAATCAAAAAAAATGCTGAGAAACCGTATATTTATTTTAAAAGGCCTATCGATTGATGTGCCACACGAGGGCTTGCAATGAAAAATTCTTTTTGACTTTCTATTTTGTGAATGGAGTGCACAACAAAAAAAAAAATTTTTATACCTAATGTATTTACAAAACTATGAAGCGGCTAACAAAATACATCTATCTTCAAAATTTAATTAAAATACACCTTATAGTTTTAGAGTAAAATGCCTGTAACATACGGACGGACAGACAGACAGACAGACAGACAGACAGACATGTCGAATCCATAAGGGTTCCGTTTCTTGCCATTTGGCTACGGATCCCTAAAAATGCCTTTATAAACCATCGTCACTTGGCATATCTTCATCCGATTCGTTAAGATTATGGTTTTGGTTAAATCACTCATTGGATAATTTCTTCTTCTGATGAAAAAAAGACCAAACATACAGTTGGTAACCGTGAGGTTGGGAAATAAAACGAAATCTTTTGATAAGCTGTCACAAGAACATTCGGTGGAATGAAATTATGCGAAGAGTTGGTTGCGCGAGAACCATTCGGACTAAAATATATTATTTATTATTATTATTAAATGACTTCCAATTTTGTCTTTGTTCCCTTTTCACCATTTGTCTACGCATTGTACCTACTTGACTCGTTACTAAATACTATCTAGGTACCTAGGTACCTTTACTTTATAGTTGCCTGTATAAATATGCATTATACCTACGATTTATAAATCGGCAGCTATCCCTAACTACGACAATTCTACCCTTCGTTCAGGAATATAAGGTCCTGACGCATTGCCGGCTGTTTACTGCCCTAACTTTTAGCATAGCTAACCCCTGTTTTTGTTTTTGTTTTCGACACGGAACGGTAGTTCCATTAGCTCATTTTACTCTCACTAAATTAGTGCACCATTGTGACGCCTCACGTGCCGACATCGGCGCGCCGCCGTCGACACACAACTCTTTGGGGGATAATCAGGGACGATACAAAAGTTCGGCGGTATATGATTGTAATGACAATTGGAACAAATAATTGATTTATAGCCTCTGGAGACCCATGACTAGCTCAAGCTCTTACAAATATTATAAATACCTACTGGTTTATGATTTCTTTTACGGGAAAGGAGGCACGAATTATCTATCAGTAAACACCGGGTTTAGCGACTGTTTGTCTTCTGATTGACGAGTTAAATGTCATCTAACATATTTTGGATCATTCCTTGGGTCTGCTCCAAAACCTACCCTCTTCTAAACGATCTCTTCCAGGCAACCTTTTGGCCCCACAACCTTTCAGGTTTACCTACTTAATCTTCAATCTTTCAAAAACTTTAGCAGTCTTACCTCGCGGATTTATTATTGCATGCAGCGGAACACAACTTATAATACCTATAAGTATACCTGACAATATTTAACGTAATTATTCCAATATGTCTTTGCCGTTATAAATCTACTATCGCCTTAGTATTGCCCCTCAATGAAATCAAAGACTGAAAAGCTGGAACCGAGAATGTGAATAATCACCTTTTTCGTATTGCAGAGCCAAATGGTATTTCCATTGAGCAAATGGTAGTCGTGCCGCTTTGTTGGCAGGCATTACCTCCGGATTGAAAGGGCTGGATTCGATATCGTACGGAGCAGTCGCCGAGTGAATAGAATACCTGCGCGATACAAAGAACTTTGCGATATTAACGTTGCCATATCTGTGTTGGCACCAGTTCGCTCGCTATCGGATGATGAATGTAGGTTGGAGTGCGAATACGGAACGAAAGTGTGTAGGTATTATCTTGTTTTTGAGTCAGTTGGTTCGTACAAATAGGTACCTAATTCCGGTCTTCCCCTTAAGGCAAATCTTGAGCTAAATATACTTAGGTAGGTTACCTACACCTTTTCAACAAATATTTTTTTATGGCGGGTTAACGTTATTTACCCCCATCTAACGAGGATCTAACAGAAAACGTGAGTTTTCCGTAAATATATGGGACTTACTTGGAACATCTTGTGTGCTGGGCTGTTTACGGGTCGTATTTATTGGTACAATAGGTACTTACGAAAAACAACCGCACACACCACCGTGATGGCTAACTTTACACACGAGAAATGTCGCGCACCCTTTTAAGAAGGTCTAAAACACACTGTCTAAAACCCCGAGTATAACACAAACATAAAACTTTAATAACCGACTGTTCTGCATCGCGAATACAACATAATATTCTATGCTCTGAATGCTGAAATTGAACTGAATTTAATTGTCTAATGTCACCATTTCTAAATTCTTCGCCTCTAGGCGGTTCTCCGTCAAAGCCAGAACCGCACCACGAAGGTAGTATATGGTATAATACTTAATTATGATTTTGATATATACACTCCATGGACAACAACCCAAGTAACGACATATAAAAAATGTCAGTGAGTAGGTAGGATTTTTGTAACAGAAATGTGACACGTGAATTATGATATAAATTATTCATATTCATGAAACAAAAATAGAAATAGGTAACATTCTATTTGATCTCAAAATTCTAGTTAAAAATACCCCAATGTATTTGAGGACCCGAATATTTAAATGCAGTAACTGCTACAAACCTATGGAGCGTCGGTTAGGGTTGTTCCAAGCGCAGGACGATTACGAGTGCTACGCCGACAGCTATGTCAAGTGCTTCTGGGGGCTTTGTGACGTCCGGCATGATAGCAAGGAGAGCATGCGGCCTACGTCCGATGGCAAAGGTTCGTAGGGTTCGTAAGGGTCACGTGAGTGAGAATCTGTTTTTCAGCGCCGGAACGCACTAGGTGGCGCTCTGCTTAGAGCTTCCTCTACAAACGGCTTGGCAGGTATTACGACTTTAGAATCGTTGTCATCGAGTTCATGGCTCATTTTTTTTAATATAGATTCTACTCATTAAAAGATGATTCCTCACCAAATTTCAAGTTGTGAAAACCCATAGTTTTTGAGAAAAAAAATATTAAAGTTTCCATATAAATTTCCATGGATGGCGTCATTACGTGTGATTTTTGACACTTTTTTTTTTTAACTCCGCGTTTCCAAATACGTGAATTACCAAATCTTTATTACGCGTAATACCTAAGACAGCTGCGCTACCACGAACTTCGAGGTATTTCCATCTCTATCGCACTCCCTTACTCGAGTGACAGGGATGCATGTATTACGAACTTCGACTTTCGAAGTTCGTGGTAGCGCCGCAGGTCGGTGTAGGTACACCTAAGTGAAATAACACATTTTCGGTTCTGGCGCTTCGCCGGCCGCTGCCGCGGCACGCTCGCTTTGCTCGCTCGGCTCGCGCGCTAGGGTCGCGGTACACCTAACACTCCTCCTCGCTTCGCTCGTCGTCGTACCTACATGGAACTGCCTTAGAGTATGTCGATTAGCCTTTTGCGTTTATTTTATTATATTTAGGTACCTACATTTATGATATTATATTAAATATTAACCGTAATTGATTAAAAACTTACCTAAAGAACATCTACCAATATCAACACGTAAAAAGGAACGCGCACAAGTGTCATTGTCAGTCAAAATCTCCTGGAAATACACAGTAATGGAAATTTATATGGAAACTTTAATATTTTTTTTCTCAAAAACTATGGATTTTCACAACTTGAAATTTGCTGAGGAATCATCTTTTATTGAGTAGAATCTATATTAAAAAAATGAGCCATGAACTCGATGACAACGATTCTAAAGCTGAGCCGCTTGGCATGTTATCGGCTACAATCTTACCGCTACGCCGGAGTCCGTAGCAGCTTAATGTTCATATGTAGCAAATATCACACGTAGAGCTCAGACGCTTCCATGATTAGCAGTGAATGGGTTGAGCAAGTACACGTAGCATGCTGCGCACCTCGCGGGGTTTACTGATTCTGCTTCACTGGGTGCTGCTGAGACAGTTACACACCTGGCTTGTTAAAAACGAAGATGATGGCTTGCAACTCATCCACTTTCTTCTGAATCCAGCACAGCCATGACGAGTAGTGTATGTACAGTCGGCGCTATGTAGGTATACCATACCAACAATCAAATTTCTCCCTTTGTTAAACTCTATTAGTTACCTACATATATGGTTTTTTTTTTCTACTCAATTTCACAACATTAGGTACAGTTGCTAGTAGCCCGCGAGCTAGCAAAAGATTTTTGTGACCAATCAACCCCCGTGCGATATCTTGTGAGTAGGTTGAGGAATGTATCATGAAGCCCCGTGGACGACATCTGCGACTCCGAGTCGACCAGTAGCAGTAACACGTAAAACCAAAAAAAAAATGTTATCACCAAATGATAGTTAATCCAATATTATAACGAAACAAAAATCGTCAGCTAACTGTACAGTGATGGACTGACGAGCATCTTAAAATATATTCCTCCTATAAACGCGCGGTTATAGGGACGGCTCGATACTTTGCCATGCACTTTAAAGCAAATTAACGCCTGCTCAAATACAAACTATACTGTACAGAAGCTTCAAACTCCTTTGGCATCTGGTAAAATGCGCCACACCCCCGCCCGGTCTGGTCGGTGGGTAATGGTGGGTACACACTGAGCAAACGAACGACCAACGAACGCGAAGCATTTACGTGACAGCTATTTGTTAGAGTGAGATACATAACCGTTCGTTGGCTTGGTGTGTAGTGTACCCACATTCATATACAAAACGTTATTTGGCCACAGAGAGCGAATATTTCATTTTATAGCATGGTACAGTCAGCGTCAAATAGTTAGTAGCAGCCAGAGTAGTCAAATATTTCGTAACACACCCTTATTCTTACAGTAATAAAGACGTGTACCGAAATATTTGGCTACCTTGGATGCTACTTACTATATGACGCTGACTGTACTTTACAATCTTGTTGCTGAGGCTTCAAAGGGTACTAGAGTACTTCACCTGCCCTTTACCCTTATTTTACCTACCCTACTCTAATCTTTACCTTTGTAAATCTTATCTGAAACCTGTCTACTTCCATTTCAGTTGTAACTGTGCAGCCTAAACGCAAGGAACTACCGTCCCAAGCCAATTGAACAAGTGCATTCGTCCAGATTGTAAATCAAGACTCAAAATTTAATTCAATACTTTATTTCATGTGTCATTAAAATCAAAATCCTGTAAACTATTCTGCCTTTCATTCAAAACTTGACGGACATTCATATTTATCCTGGATTGCTGGATGTAATCTTTGAAAGGGCTCCATATTGATGGCTCGTAGTTTTGATTCCTTGCTGATACTAGTTGTCTTTTGTCTGTCATGTTCTTGAAGGTAGCTTCACTGTGACTGATGAAATTGAGGTCTTCTAGATCATCCCATGGGGTTGCTTGCGCTGACAGGATCTTGGGAATGGCGTGGTAGCAGAGTCTGGCTTCCTTTGACATGACCATGATGTCTCCACTGTTGAGTAGTATTGCTGATGGCTCGACAGATTTGTTTTTGCCTCCAATGAGGAAGATTGCGGACTGGCCGAAACTGTAAGAGAGGGACATTGTTTCAGTTGATCCTTCAGTCCTTGAGGATGCACGCACTGCTTAGCAATTATCAAAATTAAAAGTACTCTAGCAATGAGCTGCAATGGCGGCGTTACGTTCGTGCGGGCACTGAGGCCTTAGACTAACCCCCTTATTAAAATTTAAATGAGGAGACTAAGTAAAATGTGCTTTGTCTCTTTCTGACGAACAGAAGTGTCTAAGTGACAGGTAAATACAAATTAATTTTAATGCTATTTTAGTTTAAAGAGCTACGGTAGCCTAGTGGTTCAGGCATGCGGCTGTCAAGCGGCGGTCGTGGGTTCGAATTTCGGCTCGTACCAATGAGTTTTTCGGAACATCGTGAGGAAGACATCGGTACAAGGGGAAGGAAAACATTGTGAGGAAACCGGTCTAATCCCAATAAGGTCTAGTTTTCCCTTTGGGTTGGAAGGACAGATGGCAGTCGCTTTAGTTAAACTATGCCAAATCTTGGGATAAGGTATCAAAGCGGACCCCAGGCTCCTTTAGGGGCATTACCGGGAATAACGCTAGGAGGATGATTTAGTTAAAATAGGCTTGTAGAACACTTATAAATACGGCCGTAAGGGTGTGGCTTTTGCTTTGTTTACAAATTAAATCATTTTATTTCGAACCTTATCAAAATACGTGATGCACATGATTACAACAATGTTTTTACTGAGATCATTTAGGTTGGCACAATTGCATCAAAGAAGACCATTCAAAAAGTAACTCTACCGTCATTAGTACGGTGGCAAAATCGCAAAAAGTCGTCTCCTTCACGATTTTCGTGGACATCTCCTCTATATACCTAAAACTGGTATGGATGTGTTCCTAGTTGTCTTCAGAGTACGAATCTACCGGTTTTAGTTATGGGAGAGGGGGACGGACATAGCTGTGACGTCATAAACATGGCGGCCGATGGTCATCGATTTTTGTTAAAAACTCGGGTTCTATTTTA
The DNA here is from genome assembly GCA_945867215.1 of Epinotia demarniana. Taxonomy (NCBI): domain Eukaryota; kingdom Metazoa; phylum Arthropoda; class Insecta; order Lepidoptera; family Tortricidae; genus Epinotia; species Epinotia demarniana. The sequence goes on from OX244274.1 coordinate 9,044,056, forward strand.
CCGATTGCTTCGTGTGAGATGTCATTTGAAAGCATATTAAACGTACTATAATTGATTCTTTGAACGCTATGACGTACAATTAACGGTTTTCAAATTATTAGAAAAAATATGACTTTTTTACCGCGCGCGTTTGCATGAGTACTGATAAAACACGCTTGTAACTCAATAAATAATAAATTTAGCGCAATCAAAGTTGTTACAAAAAAGATAAGCCATTTTATAAGCTTTCCAAAAATATAGACTTTGTTGGTGTACCTTAATAAATAACCAAGAAATAAAACATTTTGTTAATTACGCACCGAATGAATTCTCTAAAATATAAATATCTTATGATTTCTCAGAATTACTTTGATACTTGTACAGACAAGAACAATGATATTTAAAGGTAATAAAACCTTTAAATTATGTGTATGTATGATTATCATATATTCTTTTAGGTGTGTGTATGTATTAAATATCATTGTTCTTGTCTGTACAAGTATCAAAGTAAATCTGAGAAGTCAGAAGATCTATACAGTACCTCTTTTAGAGAATTCATCAAACATGTCGATGCTGGATTTGCGACTGGACACGTATATGCACTAAGGAGTCTATGTGATACATACAATAATATCTTGATTGGTTTGGTTAAAGAAAATGCCAATTACCGATCGTCTTTGTTGTTACTCAACAAGATCATCGATCATTACGGGGACAAAATAGAAACAGTCCGTCAGCATCAACAAAATGAATCAACGCTCATTTTTCCTAAAATACCAGCCGCACTCGCTGTTCTAGCCTTAAAACGTTTGTGTCATGAAAACGAAAACATCACTTATGATACATTATCGACCAATACGGTAATGGGAGACGAAAATCAACTCATGACAAGAATGTTTTACCATGTTTCTCAAAAAATTAAACAAGATTTGCCATTGGTGGAAGACTTAGAAAATAATATAACAGACATAACCAGCACTGCTGCTGCTCGAATTGTTCCAGAAAGCTTGCAAATGTTACTTAATCTAATTTTGAGTAACGAGAAAAAATCTGACACTGACTTGGAAAGGGAGTCACTAAGTATTGGCCAAGATATAGTTTATGCTTTCAACAAAAAACTAACGCCTAAACACATAGGGATTGCACTAACGATACACCAGGCCACAAGATGTAAAAAAGTAATAGATCACCTTCATGCTGCTGGGAATTGTGTTGATTACGACACTGTTCGACGAATTGAGACGTCATTGGCTAACCATTTATTACAGAAGTATCAGGAAAATAGCAAGGTTTACATTCCAGAAAATCTCGTGTCGGGGAAATTTGTTCAGTTTGCTACCGATAATATTGACATCCTTGAAGAGACGATAGATGGTAAAGGGACATTCCATAGTACTAAAATTATTGCCTTCCAACGAGGGATATCAAAGCCAATACAGGAAGTTTTATTTGATTTGAAGTTTTATTTGCTCAGAGTGTGTATTAGTATTTATAATTTATGGTTAAAGTTAATTTGCCTAATTCTCTAATAAAGCTGCTTGCTTTAAGTGTTCCTTTATTTTATTTTCAATGTAATGCTAGGAACTCGACTAATTTTACATCACCCGGACGTAAATTGGCAATAACAATCTCACTTGACAGCCAAAAGAAGACGTAACATTGTGTATGGGGGGTGGAAATGTACGCTTCAGAGTACTCGCCTCGCCTTCGGCTCGGGCTACAAAGTTACTGAGGTGGCCTTCATTTTACTGCTTTAGGTGCGTATCATGACCTTATAATTACTCAGAAAAAAAAAAGATTTTCTAAAGGCGCGATGTGACGCCAGCGATCGCTAGCAGAGTCAAGCGTGGTGATAGTTAATCGGTGCGTAATTAACAAAATGTTTTATTTCTTGGTTATTTATTAAGGTACACCAACAAAGTCTATATTTTTGGAAAGCTTATAAAATAGCTTATCTTTTTTATAATAACTTTGATTGCGCTAAATTTATTATTTATTGAGTTACAAGCGTGTTTTATCAGTACTCATGCAAACGTGCGCGGTAAAAAAGTCATATTTTTTCTAATAATTTGAAAACCGTTAATTGTACGTCATAGCGTTCAAAGAATCAATTATAGTACGTTTAATATACTTTCAAATGACACCTCACACGAAGCAATCAGTAAAATAGAACCCGAGTTTTTAACAAAAATCGATGACCATCGGCCGCCATGTTTATGACGTCACAGCTATGTCCGTCCCCCTCTCGCTTAACTAAAACCGGTAGATTCGTACTCTGAAGACAACAAGGAACACATCCATACCAGTTTTAGGACGACTTTTGTCAAAATTGGCCAATTTCCGCCGTACTACATAGGCAGAAGATTATAATTGTAATGATAGTTTCATAAAAAATCTGCTTCATGAAATAACCTCAACCAAACCTTACAGTTCAGGATATTCTACACCAGCAGTTCTTTAGATTATATTTTTTATTGGGCCCCTAAATTTCTCACAACTTCAATTCATTCTTGACCTTGATCTGGCAAGTGCTAGCCTTGTCAGGTTATTAGGTTATACAAATGTCCGCCAAGTTCATTTTATCATTATACAAACCTGAATGAAAACAGAGGAGCTTCTAGATTAACTTCAGAATGGTCCGTATGAGCCGACAGGGTAGAGTCCATGTGGTAATAGTTGACAATGGCCGCCTCGGCCTTGAAGCTGTCGTAGCCGAGGTACTGGGCGACTACATCTGACAGTTCGGCCAAGTCCTCAGGAAATGGAGACTTGTTCTCGTCTGAGTAAACCTGGAATTGGAAAAAAAATGCTGTAAGTATGTATCACAAGTATCTGTCTCACAACCCCACTAGATAATAATCAGTTTAGGACTGGAATCAAGATAATATTGTTATTTGAGGATTTTTAAACGATACAGATATGTACAGTTAAGCACTGGATGAAACAATGTAGGTAAATGATCACAAATACCAAGTACAAGCACACAGAAAAGAATATTAACATTTTACCTTTGTATCCCAGTTATGGTGATATCCCAATGTGGTCCACCGCAACTTCTTCTGAAGTTGTCTGTTGCATAGTCCATTACCAAAGCACACAGCCCACCAATCTGGCAACAACACTTCAATATCAATATTCAACTTATTTGGCTTTCTAGGATATGTCTCCAAACACTTTCTGATCCAATACCTTTGTCCTAAGGCTGTAAATGGATTGCTTATTAGAAATAATCCAGGATGAGCACTAAAAGAGTAGAGTTCCCATTCTTTTATACTTCTTAACCCTAACAAATCAGTTCTGCTGTCTTCACTGATACTGCCAGGATTTAGTGCAATGACCTGGAAAATAAAGTATCACAATAAGATGATAAATATGTGCAATAACTAATGAAATAGTAGATTTGTAGAAATGAGAATTCAAAATTACCTTATCAGTAAGATTCTTCATATTGACTAAGGATATCACTTCACTTAGGGACGGCTTTGGTTTATTTGATTTGTAGTATTTAAACTTTGTCCTAAAATTATCCACTGTTTCCATTGTATTTATTTTTTTTTTTTTTTTTTAAATTCGTCCATTCGGACAGGCTAAGACCATGGGCCATACTGCCTAGTCTTCAGTAAGTATAATTTCATTTGATCGAATCCAGTAATAACGTCTTCAGTAGTTTCAAATCAGAAGTCTCTAGTCCAATAAATATGTCTTCAGTTATTTCCAATTCATATGAACAAATCTAGATATTAAGTCATCAGTATTATCAACATATGTGTCAAATCCAAAAAATAAGTCTTCAGTTATTCCAATCCAATTAATGAAGTCAAATCCAGTAATAAAGTCTTGAGTATGTTCCAATAAAAACGTCAAATCCAATATTCAGCTCTTTTTAAAAAGCTTACACCTCATCCAGACATTCCAAAAAGTCATTTGACCAACAAAATATAGGTACAATGCTTCAATAAAAATATATACAATTTTAAGCAAGTTTTAAATTTAGCATCATATTTACAGCATACACACAGTATTATGTACAAAATTAAACAAAGGTAAATAAGTAGACGACTCCTTCAACAAATCAGTTACTGAGAGCGGGATTCGATTAGAAGCTCCATAAATCTCAAGCAACTCATCCATCAGCACTAGGCGCTGAATGCCAAAGGATGAGCAACTAAACAGAATGTGATCTATAGACTGAACCTCTTGCTTTTGACAATGATCGCAATAAGGGGAAGAGACAAAGTTTTTACGATGGAGATGAAAATTTAAACGACAATGACCAATGCGCATACGAGTAATTATGGTGTAAAACCTACGATGCATGTAAGTTTTAAACTTACAAAACCAAGGCTTACTATTAACTTGGTTATCTAACAAAGCATACAAATGAGCCTTATTCTCAACTTCTGTAAAATGATACCAATGTCTTCCCCAAAGAACAGTCATACGCTGTTTTAGATTACTTATAATATCAGAATATGGCAAGGTCACAGCTAAGTCCCTGCTGTCGGGAACCAGGGACAAGTCAGATGCATTAGCAATAGTTCTAGCTAGGTAGTCGGCGTTTTCATTACCAGAAACTCCTTTATGAGACGGAACCCATACAAAATCTATTTTAATACCAATTAAAGATAGTTCTAACCATAATTCTTTAATGGAAAAAATTAGATAGCAAGTGCTAGCATTCATTTTGTTACTCGATAAACTTATTAATACACTCATACTATCGCTTACTATGACCCATTCTTTACTATATTGATTATGTTCTTTAACATGTTTCAAAGCAAATAAGATGGCAGTTGCTTCAGCAGTAAAGATACTTGCATTTTTATTGATATTAAACCCAATACCTTTATTAATTTCAGGTTGATAAATTGCAAAGGAAACAGCATTATTATTTTTGGCACCATCCGTATAAATAAATTTACAATTAGACCATTCTGACAACAATAAATAAGCTTCCTCTTTGGAAGTTAGCTTTGAATCTATTACAATTTTTATATCGGGATATTTACTCTTAAAAGAGCCTGTGTAACAGGGAAGAAGGTCATTATCAAGATGTATATTTAACTCCTGCAAAGAGTGAAAGAAAGAAGTAAAATCCTGAAGAACATACATGCGCCTTTGAAAAGGCGATGATTGGAAAGAAATCAAGTTGTGAAGAAGATCGTTCTTAGGCAAGCTGTATAACTTTAAAATAAATCTTTCTTTTAAATAACGAAATCTAATATGAATAGGAGGAAGATTCGATTCAATTTGCATAGCAGCGATAGGACTAGTTTTAAATGCACCCAGTATTGTCCGCATACATTTGTTTTGTATTTTATCTAATGAATTTACAATTTTATCATCTCCAGCAAAACATAGAAAACCATATTCAAAATGACTTCGAACTAGAGACTTATACAAGATTAACAAAATTTTGGGGTCTGCACCCCATGAAGTGGCGCACAGCGATTTTAACACATTGTATGCTTTGTTAGCTTTGGTTATAATACTGTCAGCATATTTTATCCAGGAAAGTTTTGAAGTAAATATAACACCTAAAAACTTTATTAGATCATATGAAATAGGCAGTGATATGTCATTGTACAAAACTGTGGGCAAACACATGCTTTTGCGACCAAAAATAAAAACTTTGGTTTTAGTCGAATTTACATCTAAGTTCAGATAAGCAAAGTATTTATGTAAGTTGATTAATGCCTCATTAATAGTCAAAGCTAATTGATTTAAATCAGATCCTGACACATAAACAACCAAATCATCTGCATACTGCAGATTTTTAACCTTTGTTCCTAGAATAAGATTTAGTCTCCTAATGTACAAAATAAAAATTAAAGGGGATAAGATACCTCCTTGACAAACCCCTAAAGAAGATAATCTTGGGCCATATAAGTGATTGTTAAATTTAACAAAAACCTTCCTGTTTGTTAAAAACATTTGTAAGAAATTTATTATTTTGCCAGGTAACCCTATCATTGACAGCTCTCTACATAAAACGGAAATATTGACACTGTTAAATGCACCTGCAATGTCAAAGAATACCGAAAGAAGATACTGATTATTATATATGCTGTTAAGTGCATCAAGTTGCAACTGACAAATACTCTCACGAGAAGACCGACCTTTACGAAAACCAAACTGATTGCAGGGTAACAGACCATTTTGTTCGACAAAAAATTCCAACCGTTGCTTTAGAAGCTGTTCAAAAACCTTTCCTACACAAGATGTGAGTGCTATAGGTCGATATGAGTCGGGTAACAATTCATCTTTATCAGGCTTTAAAATTGGGACCAAGCAATCTGTTTTCCAATCATCAGGAATTAAGTTTTCTTCCCACAGCTGATTTAATATGTTTAAAAAGGTCTTTAGATTTTGTGAACTTAAATTTTTCAGTAAAATATATGGTATTCCATCAAGACCAAAGGATGTATCTCTTCTTGAAAATAGGGCAGATTTAAGCTCTTGCAAAGAAAACGGTTCAGTAAGATACTTATCATTATCATTTTCTGTGTGAACATAATTTAAAGACTCATTAAGCACAAAATCAGGAGTGTATTTCTTAAGAAAATCTGATATCCAACTATTATTACTAGCGTGTTTTGAAATGAATGTTTTATTAAATTTCCGCATGTAATTCCATATTAATGTCAAAGGAGTGCACCGGTTAAATGAGTTACACAGATTTATCCAACTATTACGCCGTTCAGTCTTAAGAACAAGCTTTTTAAGGGCTCGAAGTCTTTTAAATTCTATATAATTCTCTTCACTAGGTTCACTTTTAAATTTTATATAAGCATGTTTTGAATTAAGTACAGCTTCTGAACACTTTTGATTCCACCAAGGCAGCCGGGGAAATTTCAAAGATTTTGGTGTACACGTATTAGAACTATTCAAAGACCTATGTCTAGGGATGGACTCTACAGCAGTAGATCGCAAAATATTACAAAACAGATTGAGCGCATCTATCGAAGACATATTTTCAAAATCAATATTAGCCAAACAAAAATCAACTGATTGCCTGTACATTTTCCAATTCACCTGTTTGTAATTTGGGTGAATGGGCAAATGTACATTATTACATATTGGATTACTTTGTGAGCTATTTTCATTACCAACTATCATTTTTATCATTACAGGCAAATGATAACTGCTGCCAAGAGGACAATCCATAACAGACCAATCACATGAAAGTGCCAATGATGGAGAAACGAAAGTTAAATCCAGAGCATTAGGACGCCAAGAAGAAGAACCAGTTGTAGTAGTTTGACCATTATTTAAAAGAACCAAGTCATTGCCATCAATAATATCTAAGACATCTCTACCTCGAGGCAATGTATCAACACAGCCCCATGACATATGATGAGCATTTAGATCGCCTCCAAAAAGCATTGGCTGCGGAATAGATTTTATCAAAGCATCAAATTTACTTTTATTAAATGGGGGATCAGAATTTGATGGACTATAAAAACTTACTACACTCAACTGCTTGTTGTTTATAATTATTTGTACACAGATATTTTGTAGAGCATTGTCAAAATAAGTTTTAATATTAGAATATACTATATTGTTATGAATAAGTATTGCTACACCATTATGTTTATTACCACAGTCATTTCTAATGACATTGTATCCTTTAATTGAAAATTTTTGATGTTGTTTTAACCAGGTTTCAGAAATTATTGCTATGTGAATGTTATTTTCATATAAGAATCTAGTAAAGATTAGCCTATTGCTTATTATACTCTGAGCATTCCACTGCACTATGTTCAATATGTCCATAAAGAAAAAAAATTAAGGTTGTTTCCTGAAAGTGTTTTTAAGTGTTTCTTTTATATTGTTAGAATTTATTGGCGTTTCTTTATCAGCACAAATTTTAACTATAGCTTCCACAAGTAGATTCATAAATCTGTCAGATTTGGTCAGATTACTTAGATGGGTGTCAATATATTTTGAGCCGAGCTGCGGAAATGCAACGTCACAAAACAAATCGGAATATTTAGCACTACGTGATTTTAACTTATTTTCCTCAATTTTCTGTTTTTTAATTGGACATGCAGCAGATATAGCCACGTGATCCCCACCACAGTTTGCGCATTGTGTTTTAACCTTATTACAATTTTTGAAATTATGAGGTTCAGCACAAATTGAACATACTTCATTATTTTTACAATACTTTGCTATATGACCAAATTTCATGCAACGAAGGCATTGCTTTACTGGAGGAATATAGATCCCTACTTCGTGCCTCCAATGGTCAAGTGTTACATATTCAGGCAACTGTACAGAGGCAAAAGTCACGGCAACCGTCTGAGTTGGAACCATTGAGACGATACCCAGCGTGTCTTTTACCCGCCGCATAAACCGTCTTACGCTTATCACCTTTTTACTGGAAGCTATTAATTGGAAAATCTTCTGGTTCGAATAATCAATCGGCACTGAAGTGAGAACACCCGTAACCTCGGTCTCAGATGCTGGGATTGAAGCATTCATGTGAATTTCATTTAATAATTTTTCATTTTTTAGGAAGACATTGGCGTGATTTGGGAGATCGAACATAATCCCAACTTTGTATGCATTAATTGTTCTTAGATGCATCACGCCCGACACGCGATGCTTTCGGATTGCATTGGACAAAGCAAGTCTATCTTTGTCAGAAAATTTGTGGTCATCCTCTCTGTGATTCAGAAAAACAATAAATTCTTTCTTAGCTGAATTTTCGTCGTACAACCTGTAATAACTTTTGGCCCTGAAAGGAGTATACTTCTCTTTGTCATCTTCTTTAGTCTTCTTTTTTGTAGGTATGCGCTCCGAGGGCGCACCTGTATCCGCATCAGAACTACTTTCAGATTGAAGATCTGGCTCCGGCTCCAAGCCCTCCAACCGAGAACGCTTTCCCGTACGCTTCCCCATGACTGGGGAAGCGCACCAAACCGATAACCAAATCAACTATGAATTAAAATTAAAATTAAGACTAAATATGTACAAATTAACACCTAAAATTAATTTACAATAAAATATTTTATCAAGCGCGCCTATCACTTTCAACGTTCCCGCCAAAAAACTCCATTGTATTTAAGTCAAATAAACAAATTTGACACTTGAGCTGGGAAGATTTTGGGTTGCCGTTACTAAATATTAAAAATCCTGTGTCGGACAGTCAGACGGTTGTTAGATTAAACTGTTCATCCTTCCACACATCCCTCAGACGCATTTCAAGTAATTGATGATATGCAAAACATTTTATATAAATCTATTTCCGTTTACGTAAACTACTTACATAGAATAATCATAAATCATAAGCATCAATTTAGGTTTTAAAATATTAACAATCCAGAGGAAATGTATAGTTACGGCAACATTGTATTAAAACTGTCAATTATATATGTCGTTTAAGCAACCGCTCTAATCGCTAACACAATTGCATAAACTCCGGCGTTAATAATTTTGTCTGAAACACTATAAATCATAATGTCAATGTCATTATGTCATAAAAATAAACTTTTCATTTTCGTAATTTAGTACAACTTTTGCACTAAATGAATGATTACAATAACTTTAATTTGAATTACATTCGTTGAACGCGCTTAGAGATATATCGTAATATGAGCCACCTAAACACAAGCGGTCAGCTACCTGAATCTTTGAGGGTAAATTAATTTCACAATTCAATTTCGCGTAATTCGTTCATATTACAATTTTGCATAAATGGTCGATGATATTATTAATTGATAACTATGTAAGTATCCTTTTTTTTACCTAAAGCCCGTTTTTATACTTTTTAGGAGGAGACTGAAGATGGTAAAGCTAAACTTAGAAAATGGTTAAACATGAACTTCCGAATTGAGATGACGGATGGAAGAGTCCTTATCGGTGTATTTCTCTGTACAGATCGAGATGCCAATGTAATATTAGGTAAATATTTATTGTCAGGCTTAGCATTGTAAAATAATTGCACATAGCAGGTTGCACAGATAAAAAGATTTGATAGATCAAAGGTAAGTAAGATGAAATATTAGTTATGTACTGTATACATTTTAATCATTAACTATATTATTAAACTTAAAATGGACCCGATGGTGGAGTAAATAAGGAATATATTATTTGACGTGATTTAATCCAATAATTTATGATTTGAAATAAAAGTGTATCACTTGTTTTGCACTTTTTTTTACTGCACGGAAACACCAGACTCGCAACAACATAATCCATAAACTAACTAGTACCTCCTCGGTAGCGAGCTCTGACATGCTTTGCACCTGTCTTATAGCTGGTGTATCCTACAGCAGAATACTGTGCAGCAGTGTGGTTGGATTGTGAGAGCTCACACAACAGGGTAGATGTGGAACTCAACATGGCTATGCATTGCATCTCCGGTACCTTAATTTCTCCCCTATGTCACTGGTTACCCCTGCTCTGAAGGATTCCTCCCCGCGACTTAAGAAGGAAGCATGCACTGTTGCGAGGGACCCCCCCAGATCCGTGATAACCAGTGCCTTCCCATGCGCCCCAAGTCTATCTACACCACTAACCAACGCCTAAAATCCAGAAACCCACCAAACAAAATTGCAATAAATCTGCTGCAACTGGACTGAAACCTTGTGCCACAATGGTCTCAATCTTATACTACTACTACAAGTATATCTCAACATATTTCGCACGGGACATGGACGCTGCGCCCAATATAAACAGTATAAACACCACTCAACATATTATCCTTGAATGCCCTGAAACACGATTTACTTTGAGGACTTGATCAAGCTTACTAAAGCAAATCAAGCTCGATAAAGTGGCTTAAATCTCTCAATATAAATCAGTAATGAACTGTACCATGGCATATGAATAAATATATCACTTTTTTTTAAATCTTGAAATGTATTTATCATATAACTAACAAATCGTCAATAACTTACTAATTACACTGACTAGGTAAAGGAAAACTCAACCTTATTACTACTTAGACACAGTTGATATTCCTTAAATTATTTTACTGCATTCCTTGAGTTTTGGTTAACATCCAATGATAGCAGCTAAATTTTGAGAGTCCATGTTCACATTCTTTCACCAACTATCAGTTATAATACTACTGTTACATTCTACTAAGTAAAACCTTCTATATTGAAAAGTGTAATAGAAATGTCTCTTATTCTGAAATTCCAGGAGCTTGCTCAGAGTACCTCAAGAGCAATGATGGTGAAACAGAAGAGCCCAGGGTGCTGGGTCTAGTCATGGTGCCCGGGCGCCACATTGTCTCCATACAGATAGACGACATGACAGCACAGCGCAGAAATGTTCCCATTATTGTGAATGATTCTATGTGGCTTTAATTGTGAGTGTATCATTATTTTTATTTAGTTTCTTAAATTAATAAAAGGTCATACAAATCGGAACCATTTATTTATCACCATAAATGTTTTCAATGTTCAAGTGCTGTCAAATTCTCTACTAGTTGTTGCAGAATTTCTACTTCTAAATAAATGTTTTTAGAATCATTAGCAAAGGGATTGTAGTTTTCACCTGCATTCACATTATTAGTGGTTGTTAGAAGGACTGTTAAATCTTGTCTGAGCATGTGTATTCCACTTTTAGGATTTGACAGAACATTATATAAAAATGTTGAATCCATTAATTTTTGCAAACATATGTATGGTTGTGTCAGTATATTAGACTGGTTAATATTTTTATAGAAAATGGTGCTCAAGTTCCTTACGTCCTCATCCTCGTCTTGTAAAAGAATTATTGCTGACTTGATTGTAGTGACTTTTACAGCATCTGACAAAGTATTGAACATTCTTGACAGTTCATTATTTGCTAATGCTGCAACATATCTCAATTCTACATCAACTGTCTCAGGGTCACATAATCCTGATATTTCAAGGGACAAATACTCAAGCCCTCTTTGATCATTTGTACTCAACAGAATTCGTGTAGTAAAAGGCAATAAGTATCGCAATCTATATGAATGACCCTTTGTTCTTATAGCATGCAGTAAAGAATCTGTACAATAAGTTAATTCAACTAATTGAGAAATTTTATAAAGAGGCTTCCATATTGCACTACTGGTACATTTATTATGACATGATAGTAGTGCTGTTGCAATCTTATTTAGCACATCTTTAGGAATTTCTTCTTTATGACATTGTATTTTGTCAAGCAGGATTTCACAGCAGTATTCTAATTCATTTCGTTCTAAAAATATTTTTATTACATTTGGTATTTCTTTCCATGAAATATTTTGGATACATTTTTTTACCCGCGTATTTGCCCAAGCATGAATTCCGGGCGCATAATTATAGGAATCTAATTCAGTCATGGTATTCAGTAAGGTATCAATAGCAGTATCAATGCCAAATATATCTTCGTATACTTCTTTACATAAATAGGAATGTCTGCCTTTGCAAAGTTCACTCTCAATAGCCTTCCTCAAGATGTTGAGTTGAGTGATTTTCTCTTCAATGTTATAATATTCATAGCAATGAGCTAGTAACATAAGGACACCATGTAAAAAGTTTTCCGATATTAATCCATGTGCTATCACAGATTCAATGATTGAATCAAGTGAGAAAATATTAAATACAGATTTTGCGGTGAGACGTCTTACGGTGTAGATTGGGCTATCCAGTAGACAAATTAAACTTTTTAACAAGTTTAAATGGCATGATGTTTCCTCTGTTGTGTCAGTGGAAAAATTGTATCTCATAGCACTATTCGCCAGCATATTCAAAATGGGTACTAAATTGGAATGTGAAAGTACTTTATCAGATGCATTAACGTTCTCGAGTTGGTGATTGATATATGTCCATAATTTCGGGGAATGTGTGCGTATTTCATCACATGCTACAGTTGCAATAGTCTCATCTCCAGACGCAGAAGCTTTTTTCTGACCAATTAGTTTAGGAACCAAAGCACCATATAATTGGAGAGCAGCATTCCTGAAAATTAAGCGTAAAAACCTTATAAATATTACAATTCACTTAAATCTCAATTCGGATGCATGTAAAGCAGGTATTCAGATAATTCACCTTATTTGCCAATGAGGACTTGTTAGATTGTCAAATGCAAGCTTGGCCAACTGTGGAGAGTAGTACATAACATCTGAAGCAATACTGCTATCTACTACTATTCTTGTCAGAAAGTGAATGTAAATTGCTTTCGGCAGATCTTTTTCATTGTCTATATCTGTATTTCCGTGTAATTTCTCAGGCAAGTCTTCAGAATGACTGCAGGTTTCCAATATCATGTTCATGAAGTAATGAAACAAAGGCTGGAAAAAAGGCAAACAATATTTGAGAAAATTCTACTAGCTACCTACTTACGGTGACAGACCCAAAATACAACGAATGAGCCAGTCGCAACATTTCAATCGCATAATAAAATACTCAAGTCTTGGAAATAGCGATCACTGTAGCCACTTGCATCCTGATGTCATAGTTCATTAACCACAGCTCGTAGCTATAATGGCAATTCAATAGTTAACGAATGACGACGTCGGTATAAAAGTCGCGACATTGACCGCTATTGCCATGAATACATACATTATACTAAGCACGTAGCATACTATATGGTCTTACTTTTCCCTTTTTCATATCACTGGAAACTATTCTGTGGACCATTATGGATAACCCAGCACCTCTCCTAGTAATAGAAGCCATTTTGCTCGCTTCTGCTATTAGTTCCGTGAGCTTGGATTTCAGCAGTACATGAGGAATACTGGAAATGTCCGTATGATCAGGCAGCGATGTCAAATATTGAATGGATTGACCTGCAAATGTTCATAAAACAATGTATGGTTAGTTAAAGCAAAATAATTTATTTAAAAGAATAGGAACCACTTTCAAATAGATACCAAAACCTTTTTCAGAATGCAACGAATGTTTTTCTGAAAATCGCATCAAAATCAGTTCAGCGAAATGGGAGATAATGGCGGACAAACATACGATTCAACTCGTTGGTACAAACAGCTTTAAGAGTTCCGAAATTATAATTAATTAGATTATCACTAATAATTTACCAAGAGCAGCCCCTGCAGCTTCAATAGCTCCTTTGTGGCGTGAGCTTTCCAAAACGCGCGTTATAATCAGTAGGAATTTCTCTATATGACCTACTTGATCACAATGACGAATCATTAGCGATGCCAAATCACAACATGCCTGAAACAGATCAACTATTTTAAGAATCTTAAAATCAATCTTGACCTTAATCAAACTTGATATGTTTGTTATTGCGTACCTTTACATTTAACCACATACTATTGAGTACCATTTGGTGTAAACCAGATATCTTCGTATTATCTTTATCTTCTTTTGACGTGAACCCTGATTTGCTTATTATCTGCTCCACCATAACATTTATTTTTGAAAAGTCGGAACTTGCCGAATTTTCTTCCCAAGCAAAGTGATTTGATATATCATCCAATGTTTTACGAAGCTTTATTATGTCATCGTCTGACACCTTTATGTTATAAGACTTCTGATCGCAGACGTCTAATACAACCAGCATTATATCCATGAATGAGTGCAACTGTTTTCCATTGTCAATTGACTCCAAAATGTCCCTCTTTAGATTGTTTTCTTTTATCAGTTCATTAAAAGCAAAAGTAAATACATCTTCAACTGTTTTGAATGTTGCTAGTTCAAGTTTTTCTTTAAGCAGAACACTAACGATTAATTTAAACATACTCTGACCACAACTGATTTCATAGAAAAATTTGCCTCCAATACTTTTCAAAGCTTCTTCTGTTACTTGATTGATAAGGTCAGTTTCCTTAAAAGTAACAGAATAATAGTTTAAAAGTAAGTGCACGATATTCTCTCTTATGTCATCTGATGGATCCTGTAGGAAACTTATAATTTTTTTGGTAAATGCCTCGTTAGATAGCAACCATTTTCCATCATCAACTAACATTTTATACAAAGTGGTATCACTGTGCCTCGTTTGATTCTTCTTGTTTTTGGGGATATCAATCAAACACTCCCACAAAATGTTGCACAATTTTACACCTGTTATCTTTCTTTGATAATTGCCTTTAACATTTAAATTGGAAACCACAAGCTCCTGCAAGGTTATCAAGAAATGTTGAAGATATTGTAAATCCACAGGCTCGCCACTTTTACGATGTGTGGTAAAAGCTGCATGATTTTGCATCAAGAAGTTTTTGAGGCATTTTAACATGCTTAGTCTTAACACAGTGCAGTCAGAGTTGATATTATTTTTGATATAATTTAATACAAGTTCGAACTCTAATTGGTTGGGAATTGTTTTGCCTTGGAATTCACAAATTATATCAAAAGCAGCCATCCTTGTATCCACATTGCCATGTTCTATTCCTTGCAACAACATTAATTCAAGAAATTCGTTTGAATTCCAATTCTTTCGGACAAGACCTAGCTTATTCGCTTGTTTGAAAATAAGTAGACTGTTATACAATTTTGCATCTAACTGTTCAGTGTTTTCAAAAATCATTTCAAACTGATTTATTAAAGATGGAAACTTTTTTAGTGTTTGCAAACACCAGTAGTTGTTAAAGTTCTCGATTGCTTTGGTAGATCCTCCATTTAGAATTCCATCCACAGTAGGTATGAAGATTTGAATCCATTCATCTTCAGCGGCCGACTTTAAAATTGCAAAATACATGTCAGTCCCTGCTGATACTAAAGCTGGTTTCTCTATACTGTTTAGTAAACCAGTAACCCAATCGGTTCCTTGAATAAGTTTTAAGATATTCCCTGTATACTGTCCTATCATTTCTGCAAGCATTAAATACTTAGCTTTATTCCAATAAAAGTTGTTGATTTCTTCAACAACATTTTGATAAGTGCTGGTGTCCATCAACGATATCAATGTTCGGAATATTATTCTATTTAAATCCCTCACCCCTGTGATGGGATTTTCCCAATTATGGTTCACTAAATTTAACAATTTAAGTTGATTACTTTTCGTAAATATACAGTCTTGTAGCTCTGTCCCACAAATTTTCTTGAAAGAACTTATTGTCTTGAAAACAATGAAAGTGTTTCTTGAATAGTCATAAGCCATCTGTATGAGTAAATCAATAATAGAGTTCAGAAGAACTACTAAAGTTGGATTTTCATTATCAGAGTTAGTTAGAAAGTTGGATTGGAATATACCATACATAAAAGATGCAACCAACGTTGTCTTTGGATTTATCATGACATGATTTTTTCTGTGATTTATTTCTAATTGAATGCCATGTAATACTTCCTTTAAGTAGAATTCCTCTCTTCCAGTCAGAGGGATGATGGTGTAAAAGCAAGTCGCACAAAGTAATTGGTCATCTAACTTGAGGAGTCCCGATTGTAAATGAAGCCAAACAATTTGTGCAATTTTATCCCAACTTGTACTGTTGTTTTCAAGTGCTTGATGTTTCTTTGCAGATATAAACACTTCCTGAAATTTATAGTTAATAACTACTTAAATCAAACATTAAAATACCCATTAGCAAAGTCTCTTTCAATGTTTTCTATTAAGAGAGACACGGATAGTGTTAGAAAGCTCGCGTGCGACGGCACGCGAGCTTTCTAACAACTTCTGCTGTACGGTTATTTAGCACAAGACGTTGTGCTAAATAACCGTACAATAGACACCTAAGAGCCATCACAAGAGACACAAGAGACAAGACTTTAAATTTTAACCTTTTCAACACCACAGTATAATTCTGTAAATTGTGTCTCACAAGTATTTGTAGCAAAATACTGAAAATTAACCTTACTTGATATGGTTGCTTGTGGTGGTTCTTACGTAGGTTGTCTTTACATCAACAGTGGCAACTTGATATGAAGTCATGGTGTGCAGGGCAATAAATTTACTGACTTTATATCAAGCCAATCGCGGCGAAAAGGTAAAAGAATGCACCCAAGTGGGATCTCTCCCATTTGAGAGCTATGATGCTACAGCCTTAAAACATAGATGAAAAAATGTCTCAAGCTATGTACACTCTTCTGACAATAAAATTTGAGCCATATAGCTATCAGTTTTACTAGATGGTATTTGACAAATATTGTGATTTGTAAGGACATTTATCACTATCTAATAAAACTGATGTCGAGAGTAGAGATGCAAGGAATAGTGGTTTGGCCAGATACTGAATATCCGGCAGTGCGGCCGCCGGATATTCGGCCAAAAGTTACATGTCTTAAATGAAGCTGACCATACCCGTGTGCGGCGCTCTGTGCAGGTTACAATTTGTCACTCGCTATGGCACTGATAATTGATTACTTTGTAGTTCGTTATTTATTCACCCTTATTTTACCAACTCTCGTTCTCTTTGTACCATTGTAATAGTTAACAATTACATTTAATACCGAAAAAAAGATCGTTTTTTGGTATAAAATACTATCTGGTATCTCCATCATCAGATCAGCTTGATTGCACTGTAATCCTTCATCCAAACTATACTTAAACCCAAAATTTCAGCTCAATCGGTAGAAGATATCAGCTTATAAATTTACTTGCAAGATTCCACCCAAACAAATATAGTTACATACATTGCAAGTTAAATAAAAGCTTGTAAGAAGATTACACAACTTACACAATTTCTAAATAGACATAAATACTTGCCTGTATTAATGCACTAGACAGTTCGTTTGCCTGAAGCAATTTCTGGATTAAGTCCTCCATTTTACATAATATCTTTCATGTCCTGAAATCAAAGTTCGTAATGTTTTACAATAATTGATAATATTTTTCAATTTCTCATTTTGTTGAATACAAAGCATCTCCCCACACCTATCAACGCGGAATCGGCGTTACCCAATCAAAAACTCTTTATGTCCACGCAATAAGAGCGAAAAAGACGTTGATTGGCTCGGCCGACGCGAAGCGACGCCCATCGACGGGATTACGAACAAAACATGAGGAATGTGGTACAAACCACTCAGCGTAAGCCGATTCCGCGTTGATAGGTGTGAAGAGACCCATAGTTAACTTCCCTGTACATTATTGTAAATCCCAGATTAAGGTATGTGGCAAGGAAGGTAAATCAAAAGCCCATTGCAACTAAAAATAATTTACTAAGAAAATCTAATATTTACAATAAAAGCTCAACAATTTAACATTATTTTTTATTGATCTTTAATAGGTTCATATCCTTCCTTCAGCATTTTCTCTTTGAACACATTAAAGTCCCTTTTTCTATCAAAGTGTGAGACCCACTGTGTAGGGCACGACTTTTCAAATAACTGTCTCAATTCCGAACATTCTTTAGGTTTGTAGGAGCTGTCTTTGATATTCTGCTTATCTAAACACTCCCAGTAACGATCCCTGGAGTCCCAACAACTCTTTCTTTGTTCCTTGTCAGGAAAAGACATCGTTCGCGATTGAATATAAACCTAAAACGGAAATTAAACATGATTTTTAAAGCTCTTCTAACAGTTCTAGTAACGAGTAGAAATTAAAAGCCCCCTTCAGATATCGACAATTACGCACTGCAAATATACAAAACTTACGCAATGTTATAACGTAGCTGTAGTGTTGTAATCTATAAAGCAAGTTTTGCGATTGTATTGTATTTTTATCGGTAATCTTCTTTAAATATAATAATATTGAACTATATCGTATAACCTCAAAACTTGTGACCACTGAACTGAGTACTGACTGACAGGACAGACGGAATGAATGACGGATCGCGAGTGCGAGTGGATTGACAGCTCAGTCATATCGACTTTTTACGTTCGAGTCACCGTTATAAACGTCTGCGTCGTTATTTATCATAAAAGGCGCATCCAGACGGCAGTCCTGCATTTGTGATTTCACCCCGTTTTGATGAGCAGGATGAACGGCGTCCGGCAAAACCGGGGTGACTCCGATGTATCTCCAGTACTCCACGGCCATCACAAGACGGCGCGCGATCTCTCGATTTTTCTCGCACTATCCGTCTCGCTCTTATTATGGTGGGTACACACTGAGCAAACGAACGAGTCGAACGACCAACGAACGCGAAGCATTGCAGCAGCAGCAGCTATTTGTTAGAGTGAGATACATAGCCGTTCGTTGGCTTGGTGTGTAGGCCTTTCAAAATAAATATATAAGGTGAATAGAGTCGGAGATAATTGCCCCGAAAGTCACTAAAATTGTCCCCCCCCCCCCCTCACCCCTCTAATCTTTCAACCGTGAATTTTAAAAATATGAAAAAAAACATGGATGGATAGGGCTTATTAAATTCTTTCAGCGAAAATTGTTTTGAATAAGATCGGTTCAAAGGTTTTCGAAATATTTCTAAAAAAACTGCCTTTCTTAAAGAAAAGGACCTAAGTGCCATAAGATTTCAGTAACGATACGACCATTTTAATAGGCGCGGAACCCTTCGTTGTGCGTGGTTCGACACGCACTTGGCCGCTTTTTTTAGTATTTGTTGTTATAGCGGCAACAGAAATACATTATTTGTGAAAATTTCAACTGTCTATTAGCTACCGCGGTTCTTGAGATACAGCTTGGAAAAAAAACGTTTGTTGTATGGGAGCCCCCCTTAAATATTTATTTTATTTTGCTTTTAGTATTTTTTGTTATAGCGGCAACTTTTTTTTTTATTGATATAAATAATACTGCAATTTATTTCATAATATAATTTACAATGTTTACAAATGTCAAAAAATTACAAAACAAAGGGTACAATATGGGATAATAATAAATTATTAACCTAGTCAAATCACACACTGCAGGTACCATATCTATGCAGATGACATACAAGTGTACATATCATGCAAACCTTCCGAAATTGACAGTGCCATTCAGAAACTTAATTTGGATCTAGATAGCATAGCGTCCTGGGCCGCTGCAAACTCCTTGCTGTTAAACCCTAGTAAAACTAAATACTTGGTATTTGGCAGTAAGCAACAGCTGAATGGTGTCAGTTCTGTTTTAAATGTTAACTTGATGGGTAAACCTATTGAACGAGTGCATGAAGCACGTAATTTAGGACTTATGATGGACTGTGGGCTGCGCTATGAGAAACACATGGTTGGTGCTGTGAGAAATTGCTTCTACAAACTTAAAGTGCTGTACAATATCAGGCAATTTATAAGCGAAAACTTGCGCATTCGGCTGGTGGAGTCTTTAGTATTGTCCAAATTGAACTATGCAGATGCAGTGTATGGGCCATGACTTCTTGGAAAAACTAAAAGACTCATCCAACGTGTTCAAAATGCCTGTGCTCGTTTCTGTTTTAGTATTCCTTCGAGAGCTCATGTTACTCCGTTTTTAAATAAACACAGCATCCTTAAAATGCAGCATCGGCGTAAACTACATCTGGCCTGTTTACTTTTCGGCGTAATTAAGAACGAGGCTCCTAAGTATCTCTTCGAAAAGTTGTGCAGTTCTGGGTTGCATAGAACACGGCGGTGTGGACTACCGTTGCTGACACCCCGACACGCATCGGCGGCTTTCCGTGGTAGTTTTCGGTACGTAGCAACTAAATGCTGGAATGTCATCCCTCCGCCGTTGCGAGACCTAGGAAATGTGCACAGCTTTAGAACTAAACTCAAATCTTTTATATTCAACCACCAAAAGAGCCAGGAAACTTACAGGCTAGACACGAGCTGTATTTAGGAACTCAAATGATAATGTTGTCTTACCTCTGTGTTATGTCCCTCTAGTTTAAATGGCTGTTATTGTGCTCATGTGCTGCTATCAGTTTGGCTTTGTTTTTGTGCCAATTAGCTTGAAATATATTTGTCTTGTTTCTCCTCAATTATGTCAAATCGGCATTGCGCCCGCGTCACCGTCACATGTCTGTCTTGTTTGACGTTTTAATTGCCGGGAGCATCCACCTGTCATAATGGCGCTAGTGGGTCGGTTGGCGCGGTTATAAATGTTGCGTTCAGTTTATTATTTGTCTTTACGGTTTGTTTTGTTTTATATTACTATTATTATAACTATTTTGTACAAGTGTAAAATATGTGTTACGCCGTGGAATCACCGGATGGTTCCATCGGAAGACCAGCGCTGGCCACCAGGCCAGCACAACGCTGAGATGGAACCATTTCGTGGCAATTTGTCTACCATTCTGTTTTTTTGATTTATGTACATGTATGTGCTGTTGCCATGAATAAATATGATTCTATTCTATTCTATTCTATTCTATTCTATTCTATTCTATTCTATTCAAAAAACCCGCCCCGCGTCACCCCCGGCGGAAAGGTGCCCATCACGCTCGCCGCGTTGCCGCGCTGAATCGCGATGGACAGACGTTGCACCAGGAATGACCCGCAACGGGGGTCATGACCCCTCTCCGCCAGACGGCGCCCAATCTCCTTTACAAATTTCCTGGCCAACGAACCCCAACAACCGGACGTTTCTACCGCGAGCGGGACAAATAAATAATTGTCCAGTGCAGAATATTTGTCTCTTTTCCTAAGAGCCGCCGTCTCGGCAGCTGCTCCAGCCGTGCACGTGGTGCGGCCAAGGTGCGAAGCCGCGAAAGTGCTGACGCACGTGGCGTCCCAGAGAAGGCACTTCCCCCTATGCCAAGGCACCAGGGTCAAACCATCAGGTCTCTTACCGTCCGTGCGACTAAGGCCTGAAGGCTCCAGGACACAAGGAACATTTGCCGAGACTAGCGCTCTCCGGACAATATCATTGAGAGCGTGATGACGCGGGAATCGGCCGGCACATCGACCACAACTCAAGGCGTGATGACCGTTACTCTCCACCATGGTGCCGCAGATGCATAAATGTCGTTCACAAACATCGCAACCCAGGCGGAGAGCCACAGCCACCCGCATCGAATCATCGTCCGTCTGCCCATGTGCGGAGAGGGCAGGGCCCGTAACCACGCTCCAGCTTCTGGTCTCGACACCGCCAGCAGCCTAGCCCTGTCCACACCCATTGCCCTCCTCCCAATTTAGCTACCGTGGGTCCGCTAATGGCGACGAATCCTTCAATCCCTTCCACTATTGTATTTACACCTTAGGGAGGCTCGTAGCAACAATTTCATCAATTTTCCACTATGATCGAAATTTGGAATTTCGTTAGCGGACGTTTCTGCTTCATAAACCCTCTTGATTCCCAAGTCATTCCACGCGTGCTGTCGGCAACAGAATTTCAACTGTCTAGCTATCGCGGTTCTTGAGATACAGCCTGGTGACAGACAGACGGACGGTCGGACAGCGAAGTCTTAGTAATAGGGTCCCGTTTTTACCCTGTGGGTATGGAACTCTAAAAAAAAATAATAATAATAATAATAATAATAAATACTCTTTATTGCACCACAACAAGAGAGACAAACAGGTTACAAAAAAATTGCTTAATAAATAATGGACACAACAGGCGGTCTTATCGCTTTGAAGCGATCTCTTCCAGACAACCTTTGTACAGCAGGAAACATTTAAACTAGAATTTTTAACAGGTAGTGCAGGAATTCATCATGAAGAGTAAACTAACACATCAATATTTTGTAAACTACATTTATTTTCTATATTCAGCAATATTTTCAAGCAGTGTTTTCACCAAGCATTGACCAATATATCCAATTACACAAAAATGCCATCTCTCGTACGAGTCGTACGGAATAATTCTTAGACTGTGACTTTCAACATGCTCTCAAATCGCCCAAAAATATATCGAATATCAAGACAGAATTTCTATAATAAATAAACTATCAAACTGTACTGACAGCGACATGATACCTCAAGATAATGTCACTCAGCGAAGGCATAAAATATTAACACAGAAATCTCCATCTTGTGAAAATCTATCACAAACTTTAAATGATGAGGACCTGATAAACTCAACATTGAAAGATAGTAGGTTTAACAGTCCCAGTAGCCTCCCAGCCATGTCGACCATGGACAACTCATTGGTTGTGACATTAAAAGTCCAAATAGAAGAACTTGGCACAGAATTGTCTTGCGCTCACGCAGAAGTTGCGAAGTTAAACAGCGAGAATGGCATGCAAAAACAACAAATTGATAAATTACAGAAAAAAAAATGTCTACATACAACTGTTAAACAAAAACCCTGTAAAAAATACCCCAGCTGCAAAGATGGCTGGAGAAAGCCAAATAATGCAAAATTTTAACACAGACAAGGTACTGATATACGAGTATGAAAAGAAAATAAAAAAATTAGAAAGTGAAATTTTGACACTAAATAATAACATAAAAAATCTCCAAATAAAGCTAAGCAGGGCTTTTACATCAAACACTAACAGCAAACGCAAGTCTGACGAGTTGATGAACAGAGAAGTGACTCTTTCTCGTATACAAATCTCTACCAAGGCACTGCAAAAAACTGTCAGACAATTAGAGGAGCATATTAATTATACCTTTACTGAAAAAAGTCGTTTAGACTCGTCAAGTAAGCCCTTCCTACATGAGGAAAACCAATCAACCCAATTAACACCGGTGAAAACTACCATGTACCAACCGCCTAGTAATAAACCAAAGCTACTACTCTTGTCTGACTTTCATGGAGAAGACCTTTTACGACCTCTGTCTAAAATCAGGAAGAGCGATTACGATTTTACGGCCGACATTATTCATTACGGAACCACCCAACGTGTCCTACAAAATATACAAAAGAAGGTAGTCGATTTTAATAAAAGCGACTGTCTGGTGATCATGTGTGGTGGGAGTGACTATAACATCACCCCGTTAAATCAAATTATAGTTGAATTAGAAAACACTGTAGAGTATTGTTCTCATACAAATGTCATTATTTGCGACATTCCTCATAGTGTAAATAAATACGCTGAAGACTACAATAATTTTGTTAGTAAATGTAATTCAATGATACATAGAAAATTTGCAAATATGTCTAATGTTTGGCTCCAAGAACCCAATAGTGTATATTTTGGCATTGGTGACTTCTATCCGAAGGGCCATCAACTAAACTATAGAGGAAAATATAAATTAGCTCACTGCCTAAATAAAGTTCTACTAAATTTTTTATGTACATGCAATCTCAGCCGTCCATTAATCGACCGCTAGCAAAGGTCAAAAATGATCTCATAATGTACAATCATATAACTATACTTCACCAAAATATCAATGGCATAATAAATAAGAGTGATTTGTTTAGCGTACACCTGCAGGAATTAATGGATTCTGGCAAAAAAATTGATGTTATCTGTGTGACAGAGCACAACATGCAGATCGGCGATGAATCTCATTTGGCCATCCCTAATTTTAAGCTAGCAACATTTTACTCGAGGAACAACAGAAATGGTGGATCCTGTATTTTAATTAGAAATGTTCACAAATATCATAAGATAGATGAATTGAATAGTGCTTCTATACCCAATGTAATAGAATGCACAGGATTGGAATTAATTGAACACAAAATTATTATTGTTAGTATATATAGAGTACCTAAGAATAATAGTCAAAATATTGACGCATTTTTCGAGAAACTTAATTTCATACTAAATAAAATATGCAACAAAAAGAAAAAAATTGTGATCTGTGGCGATTTTAATATAGATGTCCTTAAACGAACGCCTCAATCGACTAAGTTCAAAAATTTAGTTGCGAGCTATAACTTAAAATTAGCAATATCTGAGCCTACTAGATTGGCGAGCAATACCTTTATAGACAACATCATTCACAATGTACGAGGCACCACCGCTGAAGTGATTGATTTTGCTCTGTCTGACCACTCGGCTCAAGTGTTGAAATGCCTAGTCAGAGAAAATTGTGTGTTAGCATATTGGTATAAAAAACAGAGAGATTTATGTAAAGATAACATCGATAAATTTAGGGACCGCATGTTAGAACTTAACTTCAATGACGTGTACATGGCGAATAATTGTAATGACGCTTATAATAGCTTTGCAGACCAGTTTGGATTGGTATATAATTTGTGCTTTCCGATTAAAAGAATAAAAATTTCACCATACTCTAATCCAAAATGGATCACCAAGGGTATAAAAAAATGCTGTAAGCGGAAACGCGATTTACTATGGAAATACAGACATTCGAAATGTGATAAGCTTAGTGATAAGGTGACTTTCCAAACTTACTCTAAACGTCTAAAAAAAGTTATAAAATTGTCACAGAAAGCACAAAACGATCATTTCATTAAAAATTCGAACAATAAGACAAAGGCATCATGGAATGTTATAAATAAGAATAAATCGAAACAAGCCATAGACAATATCCCAGAAATATTATCTAACGGCAAATGTGTAACATCCCCTATAAAAATTGCTCAGGAATTTAATAGATATTTCATTAATCTGACACATTCGAACTTAAATATTTTTTCTACAAATGATAAGAATTCTAGACATATGAACTCTATGACATGTAATTTACCTAATTCTATATTTATGAGACCGACCAATACCTTTGACATTCAGAAAATAATTAACTCCTTGAAAAATTGCTACAGTACTGGCTACGACAGTATTAGTACTAAAGTTGTGAAATCTGTGTCTCACATTATTTCGCCACTGATTAGCCATATAATAAATTTATGCATTGAAAAGGGCGAATTTCCAGAGAGATTGAAAATTGGAATTGTAAAGCCGCTGTTTAAAAAAGGCGACCGGAAAGACATGGCCAGCTATAGACCTGTTACACTGCTCCCAGTTTTTTCAAAGGTTATCGAAAAAGTTATTTACAATTCCATTTATGATTACTTTGAGACGAATAACCTTTTTGCACCAGAGCAAATGGGATTTCGCAAAGGCAAAACTATCAATATGGCAATTTTTAAATTGATGCACGTAATTTTAACTAATATTGATAAAAGAATTCCAGTTTCAGCCCTTTATATGGATATGTCCAAGGCGTTCGATTTCGTTGATCATCGTATACTTTTGGACAAATTACATAAGTATGGCGTTAGGGGTAACATACACGATTTAATTCACTCATATTTGAGTAACCGTAAGCAATTAACACAAATCAATAGAATATGTGTTCAAACTAAAACCGAAAGTACGTATTCATCGAAAATTCAACAAATTCACTATGGCGTGCCTCAGGGAAGTGTTTTAGGCCCTTTATTATTTATTATTTATATAAATGACCTACCAAAAGCAATCGAGTACCCCACGGTTCTTTTTGCTGACGACAGTACGATACTTTTTGCATGTAAAAATATAGAATCCTATGAAAATGACCTAAATATGACATTGGAAACTGTAGTTGACTGGCTTACTACTAATAATTTAAAGATCAATTTAGAGAAGACTAAAATCATGTATTTTAAACAAAGAGTTAATACTTTTCACAATTTAAATATCTATCTAAATATATAAAAGAAGAAGCTGACTGACTGACTGACTGACTGACTGACTGACTGACTGACTGACTGACTGACTGACTGACATATCAACGCACAGCCCAAACCGATGGGTCTACGGATTCCAAATTTGGCACGTAGGTTCCTTATAAGGTGTAGGGGAGCACTAAGAAAGGATTTTTCAAAACTCACCCCCTAAGGGGGTAAAACAGGGGTCCAAAGTTTGTATGGGGGAAGCATTATTTTTTGAACTACAGACTTAAAACTTTGTAGGAAGATTACTTATTAAGGTACAAAAAAAGCACTTTCAGCGTTTTACAAAATTCCACCCCTAAGGGGGTTAAATAGGGGTGCAAAGTTTGTATTCAAAACTACTTTGACTACAAACTTGAAATTTACACCAGACCTTCCTTTTATGACGTAGGCAAGGAATAAGACGGGATTTTTGGAAATTCTATGTAGGAAGATTACTTATTAAGGTACAAAAAAAGCACTTTCAGCGTTTTACAAAATTCCACCCCTAAGGGGGTTAAATAGGGGTGCAAAGTTTGTATTCAAAACTACTTTGACTACAAACTTGAAATTTACACCAGACCTTCCTTTTATGACGTAGGCAAGGAATAAGACGGGATTTTTGGAAATTCTATCCCTAAGGGTGTTAAATAGGGGTGCAAAGTTTGTATGGGTGAAACATTATTTTTTGTACAAGAGACTTGAAACTTTGTAGGGATATTACTTATTAAGATGCAAAAAAAGTTCTTTCAGCGTTTTAGAAAATTCCACCCCTAAGGGGATTAAATAGGGGTGCAAATTTTGTATTCAAAACTACTGGGACTAGGAACTTGAAAATGACACCAGACCTTCTTTTTATGACGTAGGCAGGGGACAGAACAGGATTTTTGGAAATGCTATCCCTAAGGGGGTGAAATGGGGGTCCAAAATTTGTATGGGGGAACATTATTTATTGAACTGGAGACTTAAAACTTTGTAGGAGGATTACTTATTGATACCAAAAAGGTACTTTCGGCGTTTTATAAAATTCTACCCCTAAGGGGGTTAAATAGGGGTGCAAAGTTTGAATTAAAAACTACTGTGTCTAGAAACTTGAAATTTACACCAGATTTTCCTTTTATGACATAGGCAAGGGATAAGACGGTAATTTTGGAAATTCTGTCCCTAAGGGTGTTAAATAGGGGTGCAAAGTTTGTATGGGAGCAACATTATTTTTTGTACTAGAGACTTGAAACTTTGTAGGGATATTACTTATTAAGATACAAAAAAAGTTCTTTCAGCGTTTTAGAAAATTCTACCCCTAAGGGGGTTTATTAGGGGTGCAATGTTTGTATAAGGTAAACATTATTTATTGAACTAGAGACTTGAAACTTTGTTGAAAGATTACTTATTAGGATACAAATAAAAATATCTTTAGAATTTTTAAAATTCCACCCCTAAGGAGATTAAATAGGGGTGCAAAGTTTGTATTTTAAACTACTGGGACTACAAACTTGATATTTACACCAGAACTTCCTTTTATGACGTAGGCAAGGGATAAGACGGGACTTTTGGAAATCCTATCCTTAAGGGGGTTAAGTAGGGGTGCAAAGTTTGTATGGGAGAAACATATTTTTTTGTACTAGAGACTTGAAACTTTGTAGGAATATTATTATTAAGATACAAAAAAGTACTTTCAGCGTTTTATAAAATTCTTCCCCTAAGGGGGTTAAATAGGGATGCAATGTTTGTGGAGGGGAAACATTATTTATTGAACTAGAGGCTTGAGATTTTGTAGGAAGATTTGTATGGAGAAAAAAGATTAGTTAGACAATTTTATTCGAGAATTCACAGGATAATCCCTAACGATAAATGAGTAAACAAGCGTTTCCGGTTTTTTTGAGAATTCAACCCCTAAAAGGAGACATGTGGTGACAAAATCTGAAAATCAACATCGGCATCTATTGTTTCTATGGTTTATCGGGTCGCTGATTAGGAAAACAACAACGATTTTACCATTCCAACGTGGCGTCTAAATATCAATATGGGCGTTGTTATTACGGTTTTTTGGGACGTTAATAACGAAAATCACATAGATGTTGAAATGTAATGTTGTGGACATGAAAATTAATGAAAATATTTGTGCCAAATTGCAATTCAATCGGTCCAGTTTTTTTCGTAGCAAATCGGTTGTAACAGACCGACTGACAGATAGCCACACGTGATCCTATAAATAAGAGTTCTATTTTTGCTTTTGAGGTATGGAACGAGACCC
Organism: Epinotia demarniana; assembly: GCA_945867215.1. Lineage (NCBI taxonomy): Eukaryota > Metazoa > Arthropoda > Insecta > Lepidoptera > Tortricidae > Epinotia > Epinotia demarniana. Next base: position 9,072,497 of record OX244274.1, read on the forward strand.
GCATTATATAGGGTCATAGGTTTTAAAGTTTGTATTTGGTGCCATCTCGATCGTCAGCAATCGGTACCTAGGCGAGTGCGGGCGGCGCGGCGGGACGGGAGGGTAGGAGACATTGGGAAAGTGCCTGCATCCGTAATAAGTACATTCAAGGTGCTGCACGAAGATCTGCTTACTTTTAATAAGTTAAGCATTTTGGCCGCCGTTGAATTAAAACAAATTTTTGGGTATTTATGTTAAATACTGGTTCGAAAAGCATGGAAAAAAAATCTTAGGAAACAAGCCTATAGCAATGTCCAGGCCACAAATTTGACTTGAAATTCGTGGAGATATTTTGGTATTTCAACATTAGTGTTCATGAACATAAAGTAGCTTTTATTCCAGAGGACAGATTCTCATTAATCATGATTGTAAATTTAATAACAGAAATACGTACATACATACATACATTGACGCCTTTATTCCCAAAAGGGGCAGGCAGAGCACATGAACTTTATGTTCCAGCGCCACTTTTAGCATAAATGTGGGTATAAAAGATCGACAAAAAGTGATATTGCTTAGGTTGTTAGCCCGTCACCCACAACACACTTCAACCCTGCTCTCTTAATTGACTTTTACGACACACACGGGAAGAAAGAGGGTGGTGAAATTCTAACCCGCCACCAAACGGGCATAAATATAATAGTAAATAAAAATTAATTTACCGTCATGGGTTATGACGAAGGGTTATTAGTAGGGGAAGTTAGTAGTAGTAGGTTAGTAGGCGGCGTAGCAATTCAACAATTATTGGAAAATTTCTTTTACTACGCGGGCGAAGCCGCGGGCAAAAGCTAGTATTAATAAGGGACAACATATAGACGAAACTGATTCAACAAGATTTTTAGGATTAAGTGTAGATAATAAGCTGACATGGCGATTTCAAATTGACAATATGTGTAAGAAATTAAATCAATTTTCATATGCTCTATATAATTTAAGAAAAGTTGTAAATGAGTCTGCGGTTTTAACAGCCTACCACGCTTATGTAACGTCGACTCTTAGGTATGGCATCATCTTCTGGGCAAACTCAGTAGAAAGACAAATGGCGTTTAAAGCGCAAAAAAGATGCATTCGATCGCTCTGTGTGGTATTCACCAACTCGACTCTTGTAAGCCATATTTTCAAAAATTACGTATTTTGACTCTCCCGTGCTTGTATATATTTGAAGTGATAATGTTTGTGAGACGTAACCTGCACTTATATCCAAGTTTTAGGAGTACACGCCTAAGGAATAAAATAAGTGGAATGTCCTTCAAAACAGCTTTATTTCGGAAAAGTTTACTCGGAATGGCCCCTACAATTTATAACAAAGTTCCGAAAGATATAATAGATATAGATAATATTGCAGATTTTAAAAATAAGTTATTTAAGATTCTCGTAAAGAAAGCCTACTATACTGTTAAGGAATTCCTGACAGATAGTAATTAATGGAATTGAGCGAGAACAAGCCTGGTTCCATTAATAGCCTAAAATTTGTATGCCTAACGGCCCAACATGGTGAATTAATTTTATACCATTATACCTACCTGTGTTGAACAAATAAATGCATTATTCTTAAATATACCCCAAAGCACCTTAGTACGTATGAAATCCCTATAGTGTGTAGGATGAACTAGTAGGGTTGTATAGGATTCCTATACAAATAGTGTTACAATGCGCTGTTAAGTGGATATTTCCCCGTTAGGATAGATTTCAAATTCCTTAACGAATTCTGATACAAAGTCCAATTTGTTCAAAGTGAAAAAATGAAAATGGTTCAAGTCAGTGTCAGCCATCACGTCTTGCAGTAACCTCTTCACAATTTCGCGTCCCGGTATGTTCGATTCTTCATGAGTTTTAACTTTTTCCAGTAAGTCCTGGGAGACTTTCACCTTGCACAGATTAATAAATCCGTAGAGCTGTTTTATATTATCGAACAGGAATACACCCGCTATTATAGGTACATTAACCCCAATTTCCTTGCAACCCTTCACAAAATTATTAAAAACATGTTTTTCGAAAAATGCTTGCGTTAGTATGAAGTCTGCTCCACTGCCGATTTTGTCTTTGAGGCGTAGCAATTCGTTCCCTGTGTGACCAAGAGATGCGGCCACTCCTATGCAGAAGTAATTTCCTGTACGAGCCCTTATGTAGGCGATTAACTCTTGGCTGCTTTTGAAATCTGAAGTTGAAGCGTCATATTTTTCTAAAATAAATTAGACCCATTTAGGATATTATCAAACATGTTATTACTTTGAATAACTTCGAGTATTATTAACGAGTAGGTAAATTGTTAATAGGTAAGTACCAATAACATAGGTAAGGTCACTGTGGGTAAGCCCGTCTACAAGGCAAGTCCGTCGACACCTTATAACTTTTGATTTTAAAGGCGTTTCCCGCTTTAGCGTCCAGTCGCAAAAGCAGTTTTTCGCGCTTGTTTCCTCACCCTTAAAAATATGGCGCTGTGACAACGAACTTCAGAGCAATCCGCCTAAACAAGTCATTACGTATATGGAACTCGAAGTGCTAGTGTGACGGTGTCTGGTAGTAAAATTGGTAAAAATAGTAAATAACAAGATTTTGTACGAGAAAGTAACTGCGTAAGTAATATGTGAACCGGCTATCTTTATTCTGTGTTTAAACTATCAGAAATTGGCTTAGTTTTGTAATTGAGAAAAATGTGGCACTATAAACTTATGTGATTGCACATCTGTTTGACCAATCGTGCAAGCACATAAAGTTACGCTATATACGTATAATATAATTATTTGCCAAAAAGTGAAATCAAAAGATTTTTCGTGAAAACCTGACTGCTTTTTTATTAATATTATAGCCTATGTCACTCCTACGATTAAGAGGTATCCAACGACACCTCGTATGCGAAATCCGTCAAACGGTTTAGGCTGCAGGGCGTGCCAAAGAATAAGACATAGTCACATACATACATACATACATGCATACATACGCTCGAAAAACATAACCCTCCTCTCGTTCGGCAGTCGGGCAAAAAAGGTTTACCACCCCATTTACGAAATACATGCCGGACTTGCCTTTGAATAAGAAAAATTGAGTTTATTCCGAATCTAAACCTTATATTAACAAGTTGAAAGTACACTTTTCATTACCTTGGTTCATTCTTTTTAAGGATTTGAATACGAACATAAAAGCACCCATAGTATGGCTGATATCATTACTAGACGGACTTACCTTAAACTACACGGGAAGTCCGTCTACTCGCCGAATTTAAAAAAATACTATTGTTTTTGCTTAATTTGTGATTAAAATGATTTGTCACTATAGCTTAACTATTATTTATGAAATTCTTCATCGTATGCGATTACAAGCGGTAACGTAGGTGAATAATTAACGCAGCTAGATCACTCCAAAGTAAAAAAAAATGAAGTATGCCGGTCTTCACCACATTGAAATTACCTATCTATTGACCTTAAGTCTATTCAGGTAACCTTTAGGTATATGTAGGTAGGCAACTACTCTAAAAACTATAATGGGTTGATTCGACAAAACATCAGGTAAGTAGGTAGTTAATAAGGACTTAATCTATCGTTAAACGTCAAAATAGTAAAACTAATCTTAAGATTTAAGTAAACGTTATTCTTTGTGTGGTAGAATCCGGGCTAAGTGCACTAGGTAAATGGCGTCTCATTGTGAAACTTGGACATTAATATTATTCAAATGAATTCGTTTCGTTAATCAATGCAAAATTATGTTTGGTACAGTCAACTTCATATATTAGTTGGTAGCAGCTAGAGTAGCCAAATATTTCGTAACACCACCCTTATTCTTACAGTACAGTAATAAAGACGTGTACCGAAATATTTGGCTACCTTGGCTGCTCTAACTATATGACGCTGACTGTACCTACTACTTGGTCTCTCATTATAGATTCACCTGGTTATATCAGTCTCAAGGAAAAAATCTGTTCACAACGCAATGTTTGGGTAATTGCAGCTGTTTGAACTAGTGTGCCACAACCGGTGGCCATTTTCACGAAAGTCACGAAACTACAAGTTACAATTTTACAAGTGTAAAAAGGTAACTTAGGTCAAATGGCCCATTTAGTCTTGTAAAATTGTAACGTGTAGATTCGTGAGACGGGCCACAGATTTTAACGTAAAGGACACTGACTTACCTCCTAAAATAACTAATAAATTGCACATATCTTGCTCCTGCAGCAGCATCAATACTTGGTCCAGGTAGTCCCTCCTCAACATAGTACACGACAGATGCATCAACACTTGTTTTTGTTTGCTTCTCAGAAACTTTGCCATCTTCAGGGGTGCAATATTCAAATCTTCGCACTTGTGCGATGTAGCGTGCCATGTTATTGAGAAAAAAACTGGCTCCGCCTGCAAGTTGTTTATGTTTTCAACTGTTATATCAGGAGTAACTTCAAAAGAATACGAGAGCTTGTCTTTCTGCTTTATCAAGTCGGTAATTTTTCGAGAAGACATGTTTTCTTATTCGAATAAAACACTTCGGCTGTTTTATATGCCAAACACGAAAAATTTACTCGTGCAAGTTCGGCGTTCTTTTGTTTTCTTGTGACTTATCGATGCTACACAATCGCACTTTATACTTGATACTTACTTGAAGTATTCGTTATCACAATTCATAACATATCTATATTTTATCTACAGAAACGGGTGATTCGGGTCACTCCATATTCAACACCAATGTTCTCACCTAAATAGTATTCATAACTAAGTCTCTTTTCCCAGCTATTTCAGACATGAAAAAGTTTTAGAAAAGTGATAGGGGATTTTTAAGGACGATTAAGAAAAGAAAACAACGTTCAAATTATTTAGTGTAATGACTGTCTATACATTGATTACCAATCAGCCATATAGGTATCACAACCAAAATCAAGTTCTACGAATAACTTAAAAGATCTAGTGAAACCATTACGTAAAGCTGCCTCGAAGCTCGAAGCATCTCGAATACATACTTTATTGCCGTCGCTACGTTTCCCTTTTACATGTATAAAATCAACTACTTATCTATTAGGTACACTTTAATTGCGATTAACATGAAGTTCTTTCGGCAATGACGGAATAGGTAAAATACAATGACGACGTAGTTTTATGTCTATTCGTGTAAAAGCTTCCAAACACCTATTCCTACGAATTGTCTAAATTAATTAAGACTTATTGAAGCCTACTATTATAAATGCAATATCCCTTACGTATGTTAGTTATTGTTACGGTTTAATAAAGCTTCGGATTAATTAACTTATATAAATTTGGTACTAGAAATGTTTTTATTTTGAGATTTTATTTTATTGTTTTTAGAAACAATTCAACGAGTTCGCAGATTAACGTTATTAATTCAATGCTTCATATTATGGTAATTAAAAGTGCCGACATTATCTGCCAAAAGTGATGTAACTATAGTAGTCTCAAAGTATCTACCTATGATCTAACATAAGTATTAATCCTTGATAAATTCTACTTAAAGCAGCATTGACGTGTTCAGTGAAACATTATTCTACTGGAATATACGTATAAAACTGGCGACATTATACCAATCTGCAAAAGTAGAGGTAATATTGTTTATCAATGACTTACTTTACGAACTCATATCACTTATAATGTATTCATCTAACAAGGTTAGTGCAGTAAAAGTACATTGCCACTACAACATGGCGCTGTGATATGTCTACGTCGTTAATCTTAATATTTGGATAATACAAAATTCATCTATACTTAATTTGTTCCTGGCCAATTGTTTTTTAGAGCTTTAAAATACGCAGACCCGAGACCATCTTATTACTTAAAATAACAACACACAATTTTCATTATTTAGAGTCTGCGCTATAAACCTACGCTCGTTCTATTGGAATGGATGAAGTTGCATGGTTTAAATCTTGCCAGGGACAAATTCTGTATTACTCAGGCCCCGTATCATGATCGGCCTTATCACACGACAAGTGACAGAATAGAGCGTCCGTCACTGGCTGACACCGTTCGATAGAACGAGACGACGCTCCTATTTTGTCACTTATCGCATGATAAGGCCGACCATGATACGGGATCTGGTGTTCGTACAAACCACTGTAAGATCCTTTGTTGAATGATAATTTACTACGCCATACATTTAGCCTTGATCTTGTGGTTTGACTTGACGGTTAATAGTTGGTCTGAATTGACACTGAATTCAGTCTTTTTTTAAAAAGATGTAACAGAGGTAATTTATTTACAAGGGACTTTCTTATCGACGAATGATCTTCACTTGGAATTTTCGCTCTTTAACATTTTAGTTTTTAATATTAGGTACGTTCTGGATATTCGAACTAATAGATCCTTTACATGAAACATAGTCAAGACCTCATTAATCGTTTTCCTAGCGAATGTCATTGTGTTCAGCAAGTATCTAGTCCATAAAAATGTCATTCGCCTCGTGTAACAATTTAACCTATTTTGATATTGTCGCATTGTTTATCACTATTCAATAATTCAACAATTCATCAGTATCCGTTAACACCAAATTATCGCACAATAATTGTGAGTTATTTTATAACATAAACTTACAAATGATTGGCAGCAATGAATGAACAATGGCAATTAAAAAGCGCTTCATTAAGAATTTGAAAGAAATGATTGCTCAAGTTAATTCGGTTTTTTTTATTTTGAAGGAAGTAGATAATTATGGGTAATTACCTACTTAAAGATGACGCAAACATTGTACACATCATTGGAATAATCAGAATGAAATCCCTCCCTTGACCCCTCAAGTTGTGGTTTCATTCCCTGAATTGCAGCTAAGGGTTTGCAATTTGGAATGGTGAGTTCCTGTACACGTACTCGTATTACATTAAAAGCTATGCCTAGACCGGTAGTCACTAAGACTTACTACCTAGTTTTACTCACGTGACTTACGTTAGATATTTTTCGCGCTCTAAGTATAACACGCCTAGTTAGTAAAGTAATAATTCCTGGCTACGAATTGAGCTCCCATAATGCAATATCCAAAATTCGGACGGTCAGCAAACTATTGCAAAAGTGTGTAGTGCTAACGAAAGAGCGAAAGTGAATTATTATAATATCAGTCACCGATACTTACTTAATAAATATGATATTACAATACAAAGCTAAAACTATTTTAAGCATAAACACTAATTCGGTTACGTTATACAAAACTCTTAATAGTACATTAACTATAACGTACCTAGGGCGGTGTATTCGCGAATGCCCCAGATCGCAGGTGCTTGTGGCCCAAACCGAAGGTGAGGGCCATAAATATGCGCTCTGGGGCTTTACGAATTACCGCCCGTGTTGAGTACAAAATTTTACGTCTTCATCTGGCCACAATGCGAGTTTTCCCGTACGCGCATCGTGCAGTAAAACTCGTATTATGGCCAGGTGTGACGTAGAAACAATTTATAATAATTATATTTTTACAATTAATAGGTATGTAGGTAGGTATATGTCTTGCTTATTTGATGTAAGTATAAGTATATCGATCAGATACAAGTAAGCAACAGGCCTTCAAATAAATAAGTAACTTATGTTATGTCATAAGATGGCGTGTTATTAAGTGCAGTCGGAGTTCCATAGTTTTAGGTATAGCGTGAAGAGAATCGACTCGCTCAATCTCAAATATTATTTGCTTGTATCTGATGTACGTTAGAAAATGGTTGCAAAGCAAATAATCGTTACTTAGAGTAGATCGCGAACAAAGAAATTGGAGCGCGAGCTGTCGGACTATATTGACTCAGATAGATATTATACCTAGATAAAAATGTTACTATCCTTCTTTTAAAAGGGTAGTGATGTTTAAATTGACTCCATCTGTTCGGTTAGTTCGAGGATTGGGCTCTCGCTGAGCGGCAGCATGCCTGCGGTCGGCGGGAGGCTGTTGCCCTGCCAGTTCGACTGTAATTAGACACCAATACGCTGATATAGTATACTTAAAGTTATATTAGCTGTCCGTTTAGCACTTGACAGCTTATCTTGTGAACAATGGCACTGTTTCCTATTGTATAAGCCCACCGCAAATTTTCCAGATAAAATTAAGCAAGAAACAATAAAACTCATACAAATAGCTGCCATCTCCTCTAAGTCACAAGGTTGAAATTGTTATAGCTTAACTCATTAAGAAAGTCATTGTGTTAATAACAATCTTTGTGGACGCACTACAACGTCGGTGACTTACCTGACTGCGGCTTTTAATGTCCAAGAAAGTGAAATTGCAATAGCAATTTCAACCTTGTGACTTATAGAAGATAGTAGCTATATGAGTTTTATTTTACTTGGTTAACTTTTATCTCATCGGAGGATTTTAATTAACTTACTTCAACGTACACACGTACCGTCGCCATCAGATATATCGGAGCGTTAAGTGCTCACAAAACTCTGAACACGTCTCTATTGTCGAGGCACTAGAGATTCGGTCAGATATTTGTGAGCGCTTTGGCCGCTCCGATATACCTGATGGCGACTGTACCACTTAGTTAACGGATTTACAAATAGCCTTGATTACGAGTAGGTATATTCTTTTGGAAAATGCGAATAGGAAATTTTCAGAAGAGCGTAATATCTGATGCGACGTACATAACTGAGGCTTTTTTTAGACAAGGGTCTACAGACAGGGTCGGCTCACTCCGTTATTTGGTCGCACCGCTACAAGTACATCCCGCCCGGCCGGTATTTTATGGCTCCTCTACATGATGGCCCATCCTAATGGCCCACTAAGATGGGCCAGCGTGTAGAGAGGGTAGTGGGGTCAGATGGCTTATAGCGCGGCGATATCTTTCTCCGTCTAACGCATAGTTGCGTCCTGTACGATGGGTCGTGTTGGCCCACTGTATAGAACAGGCTTTAGCTCTGCTACGGCACGCACGCGTGGCATGCGATAGAAAGGGATGGCCACGTTTAGGATCGTACGTAGTACTATTATTTATTCTGTGGACCAGTGTCGCGATTGTTAGCTCACAATTCGAATGAATAAGACACATCCGTATACTTATTTCCACTCAAATTAGTTGAGTTGTGTAAAAGAATAACCTACAGTTTTTGCACGGTCTGAACCACTAGCCAGCAGATGTGCAAAATATTTTTTGTCTATTTTTATATATGTAGTAGCAATAATGTGGTTTTTGTTTAATTATAGATTTGGGGTTGCAGAATACACATTTATTTGACAACATTCTAATTCTATAATAAAAGTGTGCGACTAAAAAAATACTTAGCTTCTACGCCTTGATGAATATCGCTACTAACACAGTCAAAATTATATGTGCCCCAGGGACCGATTTTTGACTTTCGAGCGCTCGAAAATCAAATAAAAGTAAATACGTTTGTAGTGTCAAAATGGCCGGCACTTACTTTCTACCAATAGAATAGAATACGAGTGGTCAATACCACTCGTTTTTGTATTTTCTATCGCTATTTCAAAATAGCATTTCATAATCAAGTGAAAGAGTCGAGCGCTCGAAAGTCAAAAATCGGTCCCCAGGTTACGTGACTTCATTTCAGCGCTGACGACTTATCGCATAGATATTTTGACCGTGTTATAGACTTGTTTACTATTGATGACCATTTTCATGCAATATGGTTCCAAAACAGCTAACTATGCGGTGACAAAATAAAACAATAACTCTGGAAATCATTACATTTATTAAAAGAAAACTTTTTTCTAAGTAAAGCTGTCACATCTTACATACGTAACTATTATAGTTATTTGCAAATAATCACAAAATGTATATATACAAACTTTCACAAAAAAAGTATAACTTAACCATCTTCATAAATATTATAAGTAGATACTTATTCTAAGAAATAATAACTATGGAAGAACATTAAATAAATAATGTAAACATAGGATTCTCTTAATGTGATGTTCGTAAAAGATACGCGTAAAATGCAACTTTACTTACCTACAATACAATACTTGGCAAGTAAATAATGGAATAATAGTTAATGTGATGAAAAACCTTCGTCTCGATCAGGAATGAATATCTCAGTTAGATTTAGTGCATTTGAGTACAAAACTTCAAACTCTAAATTAATTATAATTTTCAAATCGAGTGCAAAAATTCACTATCTTAATATTGACACTTTTTAAGTAAACCTACAAACTACTAATATGATTTCAATTTCAATTCAAAATGACAGCTACTTACCTCGCGTCGGCAGTCACAACGGTCATACATTACACATGTTCTCTATACACTAATTATTGTCATGCACTCGTCGGTAATATCATAATGTATAAAGTCGCCGTCAATGGAATTTGCTAACTATGTAAACAAACCGCCATAGTGAAAGACAATTTCAATATAGCGGTTTGTTTACACAGTTAGCAAATTCTATTGACGGCCACTTTAAGTACTTCGCAATACGGTATTTGACAAGTCAAATCAGCTTCCTTTTATGGAACGTCAAAAACGTTCCGTTAGTATGGAATTTGTACGGATTACTTACTTGTGACGTCACAATCAAACAGCGTCCTTATTGTTAGTTTTTATGAATAAAAAAATCTTAAAACAGCAAACACAAATGAAAGATATACTCTCCGAGTATTTTAGCTATGTTTATCTGTTGCTAATGAAAAAAACAATTAATTTTCACTGTTGTCAAATACCCTATTACATCAACGCATGTAGGGTGCCATGAAGAGTTCATATCGATGATAATAATTATGCAACATTACATCACTAATTATTATGCTACACGTTTAGCACTACCGTGCAGTCGAGTGTTGCGATAACACCGCGAGATGCGTGCATACTAATCTACAGAGATCTAGTTAGTTGATCTGTTGGAATACCTGGAAGCAGGGTTGTGGTTGGAAGAGGCCGGCGTTCCACTGCTGCGGCCACAGCGGGCCGGACTCGAGGACCGCGGCCTCGTCCGCCGGCCTCGCCTCGCGTCTCTGATCAGAGATCTGACACGCGCTCTGCAAACTCGACGGCAAGTTCGACCACGTCTCGCTCCCCAGTCTGTCCTTGTTCATTATGCTTATCTCCATCGACCCCTGATAAGCGAACTTGGCCAGGTCCTCTTTGTGCTTCGGCGAACGGTTCGGCCCCTCGACTATCGCTTGGAACGCGAGAAGGTCTCTGTTCTCGGTCTCCGTTAGCGGCAGCGGCGGGAGGATCTGTTGTTGTTGAGCGATTTTGTAGCTCTGCTGGCGGAGCATCTGCCGCCGGCTGAGGCCGACCTGGAGCGAGTGCAGGGCGCCGATGTCGTGGGCAGAGACGTTTGGCGGTGTCATTTGCTTCTGGAGCAGCTGCCGTTTCTGCTGGAACAGGCGGTGCTGCATCAGCTGTTGTTGGAGCGGCGGCTTGCTCGCCTGGGACGCGGCCCCGTGCAGTTCCGACGGCTCCTGCAGCTGCGCTCCCATCTTCGGGCTAGCCGGCATCGGCGGCGAAGTACTGGAGTAGTTAAACGAATCCGGGAGACTGATCCGCTTGGGCGTGGGATTCTTCGTGTCCAAGTAGTGGGGACTGAACGATGCCGCGAACTGATTGTGCTGAATCTGCCTCTGCGTCATTTCCTCCGCCGGAATAGACGACTGGTACTGCGTTTTCAAAATTTGAGCCTCTTTTTGGACTAGGTGGAGTTCTAGTACGCCTTTAGCTTTGCAATTTTCGTTTAAGCGTTGGCTATTGAATGCTAAGGTATTGCCTTGCTGCTCGCTCGACTGCGCCGCTTGCTGCGCTACTAATCCATCACTCGCTCGTCTGCCTTCTCTAAAATCGACGGGACTCCGAGTCATAGCGCGCGCGTTATTTTTGTTAGCAGACTGATAGTTTAATGGATTATGCCGCGCTATGGAACCTATCCCTGGAGTTTTACTATTATACGAGGAAATGTACACACAAGGGTGCATCGGACTAGTGTTCACAAGCGAGCTATTCTCGTATACAAGTTTATCTTCGTTCGATGTACAACTGGGAAGGCTGCTTGCTAGTTCACTGGAACAGTCTGAGAGCTGGTAGTCGAGGCTTTCGAATGTGGAAAAATTGCTTTGGGAAGAATCGCAGCTGAGGTTCTGGCTGAGGCTTTTGTTGTTAAAGAAGGTGACAACGCCGCTGCTTGAACTGGAGCTTGCGTAAGAGCTAAGTCGATTTTGGATCCCGCTTGGGACACTGACCACGTCTTCCATATCCGTCTCGCAACCTTCATCCGTCGACGACGAATACTGTTGTTGAAATTTTGTCGCATCTGTCGCATTATTACTCTGAAGATTCGGGCCGGAGTACGTCTGAGTGGTAGTGTATCTGTTTAACGAAAACTTGCTATCCGGCCTATACAGAGTATTTGGTATCAGGTCACTAGTTGCTGTGGACGTCGTGGGAAGGTTCCCGTCGGTACTCGATATAGGAGGCAGTACTGAGCTTTGCAAATACGAGTAGGCGGGGAGATGATGGTTCATGTAATCTTTAAACGGCGGTGTGCTGGATTGCAGTCTACTTAGATCTTGTTGCTGTGCTTGCGAGACGAGCCTGCTGGATTCTAGAGGCTTAGGTTGCTCTAAGACGCCTAATTTGGCTTCCGCTAATTGCGTCGGTATTGGACTAGTACTAGTACTTAAATTCAGAGTTCCTTTCAGAGGCAAAGGCGATTGTTGCAAGGTATTCATAAGTTTGGCGGCTTCAGAACACATAGTAAACGTCGTCGAACTTGGCAGTTTCATTGTTTCTACACTAAAATTGGTCGCTGACGCGGAATTTTGCAGAAAATTTGCAATAAGATTGTGATCTGTCGCCGAGGAACATCTTCCACCGTCTATCGCGCACTTGGAATCAAAACTCGATGACGTTAAGAGCCTAGTGCCGTCGGCAGTATTTTTGCTCGAGTCCGGCCCGACTGTGATCGATTGTTGGAGGAGTCTCCGGCAGTCTTCACTGGACTGCTTCAAGATATTCTGCTGTTGTTCGTAAGTAGAAGCGAGCAGCCTGTGAGTTGGGACGCCGTCGGTTAACTTCGCACCTAGCCTCTGCGTGGATTGAGTGACATCATTGTTTCTCATGGAGAGAAGTCTCGTCGATTCTGACTCATGACTCCGACTTGAGCCTCCATCTAGGTTGCCGACTAGAAAGCTCCGTTGCGTATCCGAGGGGTCGGAATTTCGTTGGAGCAGTCTTTGTTCAGTCATGTTGACACCCGCCAGGGACAGTAAACGTTGAGTTTCCGAAGAAGATGAATCGGCCGAAGTAGCGGATATCGTAGGAGTCGCTCTGAACTCTCGCGATTGAGGATCGCCGGCGTGTAATATTCTGTAAAAAAATGCGAACGTTATTGTGAGTTTAGTCAATCAGTTTAGTTCTAAATAAGGGCTTAATATATGAGTGGTTCCTAACCTCAAGTCGCTCAAAACACGTGCTTAAAATAAGTCCCAAATTCCCAGTGAAAAGTACGCTGGCTCTGCATAACAGACCACTACGGAGGTGGTGAGATGAGGTCGACGTCGGCAAGACAGGAGAGTGAGGCGTGGAAAGGAAGAGGGAGGCCCTTACACAGCAGGGACATATCAGGCACTTGGAACAAAAAAAATACAAAATAATTACAGGACCTTAGCATTAAATTCCATAACCCAATCTTCCTCGCAACTTGTATTATAAAGACGTCACTATCTATAAAGATTATCTACCTCCTATAGTAGTTAGTAGTATAGTAGTTTAGTAATCTAAGTAGAAACTCCCAGACGGAAACTATGCCAGGCAATGAAGCTGGATTATTCTAGTTAGTTGGCCAGAGTAACAGAAACACCCGGGAGGCCTTGAAACTGGTGGAAATCAGAGAGATGACCTCAATAGAACGAACGAAGATTGTCTCTTTGGGTAACAAAGGCAATTATCATCATCATATCAGCCGAAAGACGTCAACTGCTGGACATAGGTCTCCCCCAAAGAGTGCCAAAGTGGCCGGAAGGCGATTATGTCTACTGCCAATAATCTGCTGCGCAGAGAAGAACACATGCTTGATGTATTGGAACAAATAACTAAGAAATACCGATATCTACCTATTCTGCTGTTCCCGCCTCGCGTCGTGCAACTCCCGCGCCAGTGCTTGATCAGCCACGGACGAAGGTCGCCGCGAGGGCCTGCGATCAGCCACTGACCCGCTAGCTGCCCGGGCCCTCAGTCGCTCTAGTAGGAGCAGGTAGATGGCCGCGTGGTGATCGTAGCTGTTCGAGCGCAGACTCTGGAAAAATATCGTAAATAACTACAACTTAAGTTGAATAACCCCCGACATTTTCATTTCAAAGTCCAATAACTCAAAAACGGCTGAACAAATTTTCATGAAACATGGCTAAGAACACTCGGGATAACATTATCTATGACACAAAAAAAACCGCATTCAAATCGGTCCATCCGTTAGGGAGCTACGATACAACAGACAGATACACAGACAGACACGTTACGCTTATAACACCCCTCTTTTTGCGTCGGGGGTTAAGAATCAATTTGGCGATGAGTCAATTCACTGTACATGTGAAATCATCATCGTGTGTGCTTTTGTCTCTAGCTTTATTAAAGATATCACAACGAATCCTCAAATCAATAATGTGTCGGCAATACGCTTGTGTCAATGTATTTAAATGGTACCTTGTCATTAAGTTGAGTTGAAACCTTTACTCTGACTCTTTCGTTAGAATACAGTTCGCGATAGTTTTAAGCAAAAATAGTTATTTACGATACAAGTGCCGAAATAGGAAATTCGCAACGAGTGGTGATAAATTAAAACACCACCGAAGGGAGAGCTTTAAATCGACACGAGTTGCGAATTACCTATTGGCACGTGTATCGTACAACGGTTTATTGTACATATGGCTCTTTAAAGTTTCGACATATGCACGGAAAGTGCTCTTTTCCGCACTGGTGCGGAAAAGTAGCACCTTATGTACTGTAATAGTACATTACGTAACTAAGGCGGTGAATTCATGAATGCCCCAGATCACAGGTGTTTGTGGCCCGAACCGAACCCACTCTGGGGCTTTACGAATTACCGCCCGTGTTGAGTACAAAATTTTACGTCTTCACCTGGCCACAATGCGAGTTTTCCCGTACGCGCAGCGTGCAGTAAAACTCGCATTATGGCCAGATGTGACGTAAATTATACTTAAAAATATTTTGTTTAAATTTTGCATGACGCGAGTAGTGTGTAAAAATCTTTATGTTTTTTGTTTTTTTTAATAAAGGAAAAGCGCTTTGAGATATTATATCGAGAGAGATCCACAGCTACTACTTATTGGCAATACATTACCGACCTACGGTGAGATCATCACATCTTGTACATAGTGATTATACTTTCGACCTGTACCGTTGAGTCACACATACGCTCCAAACGACTCAAGTACATCGCGCTTCCGAAATTATTAAATCGGATAAGTTGCAACGTCACCAAGCAGATATCCGCAGACAGATCTCTATAGTCCCCTCTACAGAAGAAATAAAGGTTAAGTCGAGCTCTAAACGTCAATTGCAGTTGGCACAAAGCCGTCAACCGCGTTGAACGCTCCGTACGAAACGTCATTGACCTCGCCGGGTTAAACTCGCGCGTACGAATGTCGTGTCACCCAGAAATCTTTATTAAAGCAACACATATTTAGAAAGAACCTGGCACTGTAACAACGAATACATTTCTATGGACCAATACATTTCATGATAGTATTAGGAATTAGAAAAGCATGATATAAAAAACGTCATACATGTATGCTTCTTTCAAAGATTTTTTGAAGTGAAAACTTCTTTTGCGGCGCTGTGCACTTTTTGGGATAGGGAAAATTTTTTTTTTAACTCGCCACAGGTGTAGGAGCGTAGGAGGTCACGTGACCGTAAGATTTAGTATTGCCATTTGCCGGAATACAGATTGCGCTTCAAAACGCGGATTTTTAATGAAAATGCGGATTTGCGGAATACGTTTTTAGGTTTTTTTTTATGAAAGACGTATGGGGCTATGGGGCTTGGGGGCGGAGGCTGCCGGCACTCCCGGAGTGCCACCCGGTCTTTTTTTGCACAACGTTAATATTCAAGTTTTCACTTCTGCCGGCAATCCCGGTGTGCAATCCGCCCTTTTTTTATGAGCGGTTCTCAGGCAGCAGCCTGAGGGCCTTTCGCTGCAGGTCCTATCTGGCTCGTGGGTAGGCGCCACTATGGGGCTACCCGACAGCCGAAAATAACTCTTTCAAAGAGTCTACCACTCAGCCTATATACCCAAAAAGGCGCTATCCCACAGTACAAAGGAACATTATTCCCACATGGTATTTTCTGCAGGTTATTGGTTCAACATGGAAAATAATGTAGTGCTGTTGGGACTTCGTTTATTCTTTACGCCCTCATGCGCCTCATCCGACCCGTCACGCCTAACGAAACTAGACCTATACCAACGGATAGTTACTACGAATCGCGGCCTCAAGATATATTTGTGGGTGAGCGTTGAGGTGAACATAACTTACAGAATGCCGGGGGCTGGTACTGAAAGTCTCTTGCACGTTGCACTTTCTCAACTTACCTCTTTGGTCTTAACAGGATCGATTCCTAAGCTCTGCATGAGCCTGAGCACTTGCTCGTTGGGGTCGTGGTTGGGCACGTGGGCCGGGCTCCGCGCCGGGTCCTGCGCCGCCGCCGGCACCGCATAGGGCTCCGCTGACATCCACCGGTGCTTCTTGATCTGCTCGATCGTGTACCGCTTCATAGGCTCCAGGACTAGCATCTTGCGGATTAACGATTCGCAGTCTGTAAGAATTAAAAGGAATTGATTAAGTCCGGTGAAATGGCACAGAAGGCAGAAAAGGGTATAGAAACGTAATTCTGTAAGAGAGAAAGAACGAATTAAACACGTAATAGATATTACAATCATATAAATAGTAAGTGAGATCACTAAGTATAATGTTCATAAATAAAATGCATAGACCCTGAAAACATTACACTTCTTTTCGTCGGCCAGTATCGTGTTCTCTTAACTATGTTTGTCAGACATTATGACGATCGTGTATCATATATTCAAATCGTTCAAAACTTGATCGTGGTAACTTCCACGTTACACAAACAAAAAATATTTAATAATATAATTTTCTCAAACATGCTCTGAAATGTATGCGTTTTTTTTTTTTTTTTTTTTTCTTGGCCTGACGCGGTTTGCGCATTGCCACCGACTGTGCCCCCCCGACAAAGGAGGGAAACGGGAAAATGAGAAATACGAATACGAGATAAGGAATTTGGAAAGATAGGATCAGTTCAGGAGCTAATAAAAAAATATATATATATATATATAATTAACAAAAACAACTAAATATGAATATCATTAAATAAAATGAAAGAGGATAAAGCATTATATACAGAAGGATCATTTGAGGCTAACAAGACAGGGATGGATGTAGGAAAGGGGATTTTAAGTGAGGAGAGATCATTGTAAAAAGAGACATGGCTGAAAAAAGTACAAGAAAGAAAAATATGATTCAAGTCTCCAATTTCTCCACATTCACACAAGTTTGACTCCACAATATGTAGTCTGGCAAGATGAGCCGGCGTGCACACATGACCTAATCTCATTCGTATTATAATACTAGTCGCTCGTTTACCAAGCTTTAGCTTTGCAAACCAGGGCTTAGTAGGAACTTTAGGTTGAATTGCATAGTAGAATTTGCCTTTTGTCTGGGCACTTTCTTCCCACAACTGATTCCAGGCATCACTAAGATAAGAAGAAGGTAGAGCAATCAAGTCATGACTAAAATTTTTATAAGGAAATCTGTCCCCACACGTCACAGCTTCGTTGGCCAGGCGATCTGCTTTAACATTACCATTTATTCCACTGTGTCCCGGGACCCAAGCGAAAGACACTGAAAGCCCACGAGTTATACAATCACTTAATAGAATTCGAGTGTCTATAATTACTGGAAAAATGATTTTACATTAAAAAGGATATTTGACTAATGCCTGTAAGGCACTCATAGAATCTGATACTATGACTGATTTTCTAAGTCCTGCCGTTCGGATATATTCGACTGCCTTAAGGAGACCGAAACATTCTCCAGTAAACACAGATGATTCTGGTGGGAGTTTTATTTGTTGGATAATTTTGTACTGAGAATGGTAAACCCCAACTCCGACATGACTAGACGAAGAATGTTTAGAGGCATCGGTGTATATTGTATGGTAGTTTTTCCAAAGGTTGTCCTTCACATGGTTAAAACTGATATTGTTATTGGGACCATTTTTTGGAATACCTATATTTAAGGCTACATCAGGAGTGACAGTTAGAGACTTATACGGAGCACAAAATAAGGGATATGAAATAGTAGAGTGAGTGGGAGCTTGGATAGAGGTAAACTTTTGATAGCTATTTATGAGACATGGAACACGTTTATGGGACCAATAACTGGAAGAAATAATAAGATCAGAAAGTGTCTTGAGTTTAGAACGAAGCGGATGATCAGAAATTTGTAGGGCTCGAAACAGAAATCTATCAGCAAGGTATTGACGACGTAGCTGCAATGGAGGTTCACAACACTCTAGCTGTAAAGCATTAAGAGGGCTAGATTTCATAGCACCTGCTATCAATCTTAAGGCTTTCGACTGAATATTATCCAGTTTTTTGAAAGCGACTACACTTCCAGGCTGTAAAAGGAAGGTGCCATAATCTAAAATACTACGAATTAGAGCATTGTATATTAGTTTCATACAAAACGGGTGAGCGCCCCACCAAACACCGGAGAGACATCTAAGCATATTTAACAAACGTTCACATTTAGCGAGAATATATTCACAGTGAGGGGTACCATTTAGTTTAGAATCAAGAACAACACCTAAAAATGTTGTTTGGTTGACTACAGGAATTTCACAGTTATTATAATATACAGAGACTGGCGGGGGCAAACGCATTCTAGAAAATAACACAACAGAGCTCTTAGATGGAGACAGATCAAGACCATTTTGTCCCAACCATTTCCTTAAAAGACTTAAAGAGGAAGTTAGAGAAGAACTGGCATTTTCAATGGATCGGTCAGTACAATACAACAACAGATCGTCAGCATATTGAAGAACGCCAACATTACCTAATGATGCTTCCAGATCATAGGTGTACAAGTTATATAAAATTGGGCTTAATACAGATCCTTGTGGAAGACCTTTCCATACTAATCTTGATTCCTCATTGTCAACGTCTAAAATTAAGTCAATACGCCTTTCTGATAGGATGTTAATTATGAATTTACTCAAAAAAGTCGGGACGTTCAAAGTATTTAGTTTTTCCTTCAGTATACTTAACACAACATTATCATACGCAGAATTTATATCAAGGAAAGCTGCGACTACAGACTGGTTATCAGAGAATGCTATTCTTATGTCAGTTATGAAAATACTTATACTATCTAGGGTACATTTACCTCGTCTAAAACCAAACTGGGTTTTACTTAAACTGTTATTTGTTTCAATGAACCATTCTAGTCTATTTTTAACTAGTTGTTCAGCAATTTTCATTAAAACCGAAGAAAGAGCTATTGGTCTGTATGATGACGGATCAGACGAACTTTTATTAGGTTTTAATATTGGAAGAACCTCTTGAGATCTCCACGAGGTAGGAATAATGCCGGATATAAAAATAGAATTGATTAGGTCCAAGAAATATGAAAGAGTGTTAGGCCCGAGATGAGAAACGAAAGAATATGGAATGCCATCCAATCCAGGGGCACTATTTTTGACATTAGATAACACACCTTTAAGTTCAGAAATAGAAAATGGATCATTCAGCCCATCAGGATCATTTACAATAAAAGATGAAATAGAGAACGATGAAAGTAGATCCTCAGGAGCTGACGAAGGAGCTAGTTTATTTAAAAAGCTATCAGCTAAAGCCTGGGGAAAATGTTGTGACGACGATTCACGGAATGCACAACGAAATCGTCGAATGTTACGCCACACTTCAGTAGGAGAGACTTGTGGGGATAAGGTCAAACAAAAGTTTTTCCAGCTCTCAAACTTTTTTTTTTTTAAATAATTTACTTGTATTTGCAATAGCAGCCGATAATAATTGGAAATTTTCGTCAGAGCCACACTCATTGTACTTTAATTCTAAATATTTCCTATTCTTAACCGCTTCACTACATTCATTATCCCACCACGGGGGGGAAGGAATAAAATTCAAGCATTTTTTTTTTTCAGGAAAAACTTCGTAAGCAGCCTCCATAAACGCCTTGGCTAAAGTTGACGCACAGACAGGCTCAGTTCCACAACTGACATTAGGAAAAGAGGAAAGCTTAGCCTCAATGCACGCACTAAATGATGCCCAATCTGCATTCCTTAAGTTGTATTTCAAACGGGGAGGGCGCTTATGCAAACGACCACCAGTAGAAGGAAAAGTGATTACTATAGGAAAATGGTCACTTCCGTATGTTGATGGTAAAGTATCCCATGTAAGTGTAGATGCCAGACCAGGAGTGCTAAGCGAAAGATCGGGCACACTCAATCCCTCATTAGGACCAGTGCGACGGGTTGCGTTGCCATTATTCAGCAAGCAAATATTATGACTATCCAATATGTCTAGTAAAACGGGACCATAGTGATTTGAAGAAGAACCCCATGAATGATGTTGAGAGTTAAAATCACCAAGGATAATAAATGGTTTAGGAAGTGTGGAAATGATGCAGTCAACTTCATTAAAAATAATTGAGGATGGGTGTGGAATATATACAGAAACAAAACATATGTTCTTAACTATGACAGCTATTATTGAAAAATCTTTGTTGACATGAGGAGTCGCAAAATAGGTAAAGGAGCAAGAATGGTTAATGAGTAGGGCAGTACCACCATACCCATCAGACCTGTCTTCTCTAATACAGGCAAAGCCAGGAATCCTAAAAGAATAGCCTGGCTTTAACCATGTCTCTTGTAAAGCAACAATAAATGGTTTATACTTATTAATTAAATGAATTAATTCACTTTTTTTAGGGATTACACTCCGACAGTTCCACTGAATTAGAGTTAACTTGTCCATTGTTTAAAGGTAATTTAGATATAGCATCAATTATTGGGGCAGCGTTGGACGGTGTGAAAAAATTTGATTGGGTCAATAACTTTATAAGTGCAGCTATAAGATCTGCAACAGAGGCTTCATTGGGTTGATTGCTATTATTTTTAAACATACAGCCATTACAAGGTTCTGGCATATTAAAATCTCTTATAATGGAGTTATGGGCAGCACGGTCATATCCTTTGTCAAGTATTGGAGGAGGCTTTGACTTTATATAAATTGTTTTCTTGTGTGAAGAGATCCCAGGGTGCATAGGTTTGGGAGGGGCTGCAGGAGAAGAAATACTATTGATATTGCTATTAGAAGTCAATAATGCATCAGCATATGAAATTTTGAGAACAGCTGGGTGAAGCTTAGAAGCTTCTGCATATGAAACACAACTTTTAGCCATTGAATCTTTTATAGCTTTCTGACGGTTGAATTCGGGACAAGATTTACTAATAGCGAAATGTGCTCCTTGGCACAAGCAACAAATAGTATTCTCTTCTTCTACAGAACAAGAATCACCAGAGTGGCCAGACTGACCACATTTATAACATCTGGGACTGTTGGCCCTGCAATTCATTTTAACGTGACCAAAGCGACAACATTTATAGCACTGAATTGTGGGAAAAATATAAGTTTCAACAGACAAAGCTGAATAACATAGGAAAATACGTTTGGGAAGTACCTGACCGTCAAAAGTAAGTACCACGGATTCAGTTGGTTTTAATTGAGGTCCTCCCTCCGTAATTATTTTCCGATTAAACCTTCTAACTTTTAGAATTGGGCCACAACCCATAGGAACAGAAACATTCTCAAGAATGTCCTCCTCTGACCATTCCGAGGGAACACCGCGAGTAATTCCCATGCGAGTCACTGAAAAAGTTGGAATAAACATTTTATATTGAAGATTTTTCAGTACAGAATTTTCCAGAAAAATGCTGGCTTCATCATATTTTTGAAAGGAAAGGGACACTTTGTTCCTGCCTATACGCTTTAAGCTACCATTAACAATTCCTTTTATGTTGTTATTTTTAAGGGTCCGGCCAAGGGATATTGGGTGAAGAGTGATACCTTCATTCGGTGAGACCTGCAGTCTCTGCACATGAACCGTGTATGGAGCAGCATCAGATGATTGATATAAAACTCTACCAATAGGCTCGTTCACCTGGGAAGAAGTATTCAGTGTCGGGACAGATTGTGAACAACTGTTTAGCGAGGTATTTGGCAACTGTGATGGAGGATTTGGGGGGGGGCATCAAAGGGGTAACATTTCTATGAGACACTGCCGATTCATCTAAATCCATGCTACACAAACAATCGTGGGCTCCTACCTCATTATTGTCTTTACGCTGCCTTCTTTTCTTATTACAATGCTTGCAAATTCGTCTAACTACTTTTCTTTTAACCCTCTTTCCCTGAGATAGAACAGACACATCCGTGTCCATAGACTCATCATTATTGTGAGAAATTGTTATTTCTTGAGCAATATCCGGAGGAGCCTTTGAAGAACCCCCCGGATCGGGGGGGTCCGCCATAATAGGCGGCAAGAAATAAAAATCGACTTACCCGATAATATTCAGCTAAGTAAGATGGAAAAACAATAAATATATACAAATCTCCTAACTACATACAGATATTTATACAAAACTGATCCTTTAAAGCTAATTTATCAGCGATAAATAAATTTTAATTACAAAAGCCAAAAAACACAACCGAACCGGTACACGTTTCCCGCCTTTTTTTCAAAAAAATGTATGCGTTAATATCACGAAATGAAGACAAGAAGTTTCTTGTTTATGGCTCCCTACATTACTTCTTGGCCTTAAGCCAAGAAGTAATGTATGAAAACCCTAACTAAAAACATTATTGTCCGCTACTCTAACTTTTTAAATTTGCTTACTAATATTAAACTGACAAAGGAAAAATTACATACTGCCAATCACCACTAGACTCTGTAAGCAGACTTTCGACGTAAAAAAAAAAAAAAAACTATGGTACTATACTTATGTGCGGTTAAACATGGTGCTTGAACGACTTGTTGAAATGGCATGTTTAAAAAATAAAAAAGGCGGCAAATTACACAATTGTTTTCTGAACTTTCGTTCCGATTGTAATTTCAACAAACTAGTATTTAATTGATTACCTTGTAGGTATTTATATTTAATTTTAATATTTCCTCACATCGTTTGAGAAAAGCACTATACAATCCTCGGCCGGAACAGGGATTGCTGGACTCGTTCTATCCGGCCTCGTCTGTGGAGCGACAACAAACCAAAGACTAAACACACAAACATGGAGACTGATGGTTTCTTAGACAGAATAACAAGCATGGGAAGTGACAAAATGCTACCCAAGTTTGTATTCCATAGGAACTACACAACAAAAGTTCCATCCAGGGCTGAATGGGCCGAAGGTCTAGAACCGCCTAGGTCTGGTATCGAAGACAGTATATGGTACACGGACGGATCAAAAATGGGATCCGGTACGGGAGCAGGCATTTATGCGAATGACTACAGTAGTAGTGTAAGCATGGGTAGTTTGGCAACCGTCTTCCAGGCGGAGACATACGCTATAATTGCCTGTGCACAGGAGAATATAGACAGGCAAACCAGAGGGCAGACCATCTATATACTCAGTGACAGTCAAGCGGCCCTTAAAGCACTTACGGCGCCGAAAGTGGAATCTAGACTAGTCTATAACGGCGTCCAGGCACTGAACAAGCTTGGAAAGCATAATAAGGTGCAACTAGTTTGGATACCAGGGCACGAGGGCTTCATCGGCAACGAAAGAGCGGATGAGCTTGCAAGAGGGGGGTCTACAAACCACTTTGTAGGTCCGGAACCATGTGTCGCAGGGAACCATAACTTCGGCCTTTAAAGCCCACGCCAAAACCAAACACCAACACGAGTGGAGGAATGAGGCGGGCTTAAGGCACTCTAAGCTCTTCATAGAAGGAGCGGACTCGGGCTGGACTAACAAACTCTGGAAATCCAGTAGGAAGCAGCTCAGAATCATATCTGGGGTGTTCACAGGTCACTTCGGGGTCAAGGATCTCTTGGCCAAGATGGGACTATCGGACAGTTTAGACTGTAGAATGTGTGGCGAGGAGGATGAGACTATGGAACACTTATTGTGTGAATGTCATGCCCTGGCCAGACAAAGATTGAATTACTTCGGTAACGGTTATCCGCAACCAAAGGAATTCAAGGTACTTCCTCTGAGCTGCATCATCCGCTATGTGGAAATGATGGAGCGAAGTTGGGAGTAGACATAAGGAGAGGGCAAATGCATAAAAGATCCCACTGGGTCGAAGTTCATCCGAAAGGGCCCTCATCTAGATAAGATAAGATAAGATAAGATCCGGCCCCGGTCTACCCGGTCTACCCCAAAGCTCGTCCAGCAATCCCTTACTTCACGGCCTCTGCAGTAATGTACTATTGTTTCGTTAAGAGAGGTGGAGAAAGGCATTATTAGACAACAGGCTGTTGTAACTGAGCGTTAGCCTAAGAAAACTTCTCGGAATTGGTCCTGAATTGACGAAGAAGCGTGACAGTTAATAACCAACGACGTAAACTTGTATTAAGGCACACTAAATATTCAGTATATCAGGAGCTGTCTTTTAGCTACGCCTACGTAATTTGAGAAAGGGTTCTAGTCGAATAACCTCTCATCTCGAGGCTTGAAACCGTGTCAGTAAACCGAGTCAAAGTTAAAAGGACAAAGGTCGCCGCCGTACTCTACCTACTTGGGGCGCTTGAACTCGCAGATGTTTAATTCTTTTTAGTATTCTTCGAGAATATGCTAAGGTAACAGTAACAACTGGCATGTATTCAATGTCTTCAACGAGTCCTCTAAAATCGCCCTACAGCCGTTCAGACGTCCTTAAGTTCATTCACATATTACTAATTGCATGAATAACAATTTTATTTCGAAATATGTTCGGAGGTTAATAATTGGGTATGTAATGTAGGTATACTCGTAGGTTGAAGGATTACGCCTACTACTCCTCCCACAGTTCCATAAACCTTCGTACTTATTATTATCTAAAAAATATCGTACAGAAATCTAATCTGAGGGAATATCGGTTTAGAACTTTAATCTAAGTAACTAGTAGTTACTCTAGAGTAGTTTAGTAGGCTGCGCTCCCAATCAACAAGTCACCCGTGGTATTGGTAGCGTTAGTTATTCCGCACCAATAACGACTGCATAACCCGACATATTTACACCTCCAACCTTAGATTATAAACAGGAAAAGTCCTGACGTCGTAGTTTTATGTAGGGGTTATTATAAATGCGTCTGTTACATATCTCTTCCCACTTAATCGCTGAACCGATTTAGATGATATTTGGTATATATGTTGCAGGGAAATGGTCAAAACAGAGATTTGATCAAATCTCTAAGGGATTTGATCAAATCACGCAGGATGTTAAAATGGCCAATTCATTTTATCATTTACCTAATACAAAGCAGTAATTTGATCAAATCTCTGAATCTGTTTAGTGAAACGACGAAATCGGACAAAAAGGCAACTCGTTTTTTCATTTCACTAGACTTGTTTAGTGATTTGATAAAATCCCTAAAACGCGTCAGTGAGTTGACGAAACTAACGCGATAAAGATTTTTCCGCTCTTTTATAAGAAAAATAAACACGAAGACGGTGGGACCATCTTCTGACCTATCCGCCATCCGAGTCTAAGTCCCAGAACCGTTTAAATGACTAATGATTTAGGAGCCAATATCTGCGAGTTAGTTTCGTCAATTCACTGACGCGTTTCAGGGATTTATCAAATCACTAAACAAATCTAGTGAAATGAAAAAACGAGTTGCCTTTTTTGTCAGATTTCGTCATTTCACTAAACAGATTCAGAGATTTGATCAAATTAATGATTTGTAGTAGGTAAATGATAAAATGGATTCACCATTTTAACATCCTGCGTGATTTGATCATATTCCTTAGGGATTTGTTCAAATCTCTGTTTTGGCCATTTCACTGCGACATATATATAGTTTGAGTCTCGTGAAGGACATAGGAGTTTTTATCCCGGAAATCATCCCCTAAGTCAACTTAGGGGATGAAATGGGGTGCTTAAGTTTGTACGGAGCCACGATATAAACGAGTTCAACGCGGATGGAGTCGCGGGCAGAAGCTATTAGGCTATATTTTAAGAAGTGGCTCCGCCATGTTTCTTTGTAATAAGCGGGCTGATAGAGACTGGTTTCGTTTACAGACTAAATAAATAAGGAGCTGAAACTGTAAATATGATTTGGAAATTCTAAAAGTAGTCGTTTTACGTCATGGTTGCGGGCGAGTCACGCGGCAAGGTGATAGAAAGCATGGAAAGGTCAGGGGCCACGCGGTTACATTGACGTCATGCCTTATGTTCATGACACTGGAACAGGTGAACCTAATTCGGTGAGAAACTGGGAGGGTGCACCGCGTAGTAAGCGTAGTCCGACCTTTATTAGCAAGCTATTCAAATTAAGGTCCTAAATCGAGGCAATGTTGTTGGTCACGTAGCCTTTTAAAAGGGTTATAGTTTCTTGTATTTATAAATGTAAACTTTATTATTTGTGTAATAAAAATTAAACAGCGCCGCTTTTTGTATGGCCGGAATTTTTGTATTTGTGTAGAAAGGTTTTTGTACTAAGGGGAACGCGGAATGAAAAAGGTCGAAAAACATTGGATTAAGGGAATCCGTGCTGAAATCCGAATTGCAAAGACTTGTTAGTACTATCACAGATCATTTCTAATCGACTGTCATGAATTCTCTAGAGTACTAAATCCGGTATTTACTCAATTGTAAACGCTGACGCACGACGTTAATTTTCTATTCAGCTCTGTCAATCAATGTACTTGAAGCACGTAACAATTTCAAAAGGCTTCCTTTTCAATTATTTCTCAATGTGACTAAAATGAAGACTTCATTTTTTAGTTCAAGGTCCTAACCTTAGGTCGAAAGTTAGACAAACGACTATTGTTCTTAATACCGGGGAACCCGTGTAACAGGAACGAATTGTGGCAATATCTAATACCAAAACGGAGTAACGGAGCCCCAGTGAGGTGTCGGGTTAGAATAGCACCAACCCCTTTCTACCTGTGGGTGTCGTAAGAGTCGTCGGAACGGTTGAAATGTGTTATGGGCGATGGGCTAGCAATCACTGCGATATCACACTTTGGCGACCTTTATGCTAAAAGCACTGGAACATAAGTTTCCTGTGCACTGCCTACCCCTCATGGAAATGAAGGCGTGAATCTATGTATGTATAATGGAGTAAAACGCTGATACTATATTTAGTTCCTAATGCCTGCTGAATGAACTTGATAATGGAATTATTGCCGTGCAAGGTGAGGTTTGACGGCAGCACAAAAAGTATACGCATTCGATCGGCGAGTGACGCACGTTGCTGCTTGCAAGAACATCTAGGCGTGCTCCGCGTAAGTAGGTATTACTTATTAGCACATTTTCTCAACTCCAACGCTTACTATGTAAATTATTAGGACTCATCTTAAAGGTAACTTTGCGCTTAAATGCAACAGCACAACGTAATGACGCTTCGCCGGCGGACCTCAATATTTTATGTTTAAAGACATAACAAAATTCCGAACATATTAGTTTAATCTTAATCGACTACTTACTTTAAAGTGTGTCGGCCGATTTGAAAACGCATTCCGTTTTAATTATAAAACTTCTAATTGTAATACGTTAGTGTATTTGTCCATTCATTCCAATCATGCGTCATTCAATCGGAAATTAATTGCTTTCATCTGCTGCAAGTGAATGACGCTCGCTGAGAAATAAATAAACCGGCCCAAAAATAATCTAATGTAAATATTTCAATCGCAGCACTCGCTCTTTACTTAGCTTTAACAAAACAGTATATTCAGCCGGGAGTGACGAATCCGATTATAAATATTCGTTAAACAGTTTCGCACTCTGGATTTAGATCGCACGCGTCTAAATCCTGCACTTAACGAAAACAAAACAAGCCGAGCATCAACTGGGAGTAATTTCGTACTATTTTATTTACCTTCCTTTCTAAAATAAAGTCGATGAGTAGTGGAATTCGCCAGTCGATGCTATTAATAATAGTTTGGACGCAAATATCGCGTTCCGTGCTTGACCATTGACGCAATCACGGGAAAAATGTGCGGGTGTTATAAATTTAATAGTGTAAGGAATGGAAACTCGGATGGGTAACTTGGGGTATTAAACGTCGCCTCAGAGCGCCACCGACCGCTATCTGCGACTCGAAAACATATGTAAACAAGCCATACACGAGCTGACGCATTTCAGACACGCTAATGATGGCTTCTTCATTTACAGCCAATGGTCAAACTATGTATCCGAGGAGTCACGTGTTGTATCGGACTCGTTATTAATGATTTCTTGACTTTGGAAAGTCACATGACTATTTAGAATAAACAACCAGCGCAGTGATCATATGCAAAACGCTATATAATTAAAGTGTTTCAAAACAATGAACATTACGTACCTACTGTAAACAAAGTTGACACATTGAAAAGTAGTAGATTACGTGTCATTGTTTACCCTTGATGGATGTTGTAGGTTTACCATTTTGTATTTGTGTATCTGTGTGTCTACTGTGCCATTGTAGCTCATAAGCGGATTCGTTCGTTTTTCGCAGTCGGGATACTGTTTTTCAGAACTTTTTATGCTTCTTAATCGAAAGACTTGTCTGTTGGAGTTATTTTATCATTTCGCTCCATTTTAAGTACGTCTGCTTGTAAACGGGGCCTAGATTTCACCTGTCGTATAATATGCTACCTGAGTAGTTGGTTATAGAAATAATATATTGGCCAGATATTAACTTCTACTTTCTCGATCGACGTAATACGCTAACTATCGAAACATTGTTGTATGCCTACACGTATAACTACCTACTTATAATGCCATATTACCGGCATAACTCACTAGTTACCCTACCACTGTAGGGTGCCTACCGATTCGTATCGGCTAAGCTATTTACGTAAAGAACTTACTCGCTTTAACACACATAAATGAAAACAATGTTATAAGCTGTTTGGTTCGAACTCCTCGCTCTAAGTATAGAAATTTAATATAGATTATAGATAGTTGTATCACCACCAAGTAGAAATTTTTTTTTTCCAGAAACAAATAATAAAAGCCGACTACTACCACGCGACCGTCGGACCTGGGACTATATCACACTATTGCATTAACTCCGAAATTTAAATTCACCTTTTTCCGCCAAACCAGATGGCTGATTAAATCACAAATTTGAATAAGCCTCTGCGTCGCCGAAATATTCCTCTTGTAGAGTTGGAGTTTTGCCGTTATGCCCAAATAAATAAAGATATATGTAATGTTTTGTGGGGCCGCGCATTGTCAGACAAAGATTGATGCGTCATTGTAAATAATGGGTTTGTCTGTATAAGGTGGATATGTGTATACGCAAATGTTCTACCTAACCGAATTAATTCCTCAACCTACATCTTGTTGTATTACAATCCTTTACAAAGACTCTTAAAGACACATTTAGTCCACTCAATACAAAAAAAATGTAACAACGTGAACTATTCTGAATGAATAGAATTTCATGAATAACATTTCAAATAGCTTTTACCGAGGCAGCGAGATTATTTTAATAGGGCTTAAAAGGGGCTTAATTTAGACAGCGAGATTGAAATTGAAAACATCACAAATTTTTGTCGCATTGTACATCAGTTGTCACGAGGCGTGCCCTCGTTAACGATATTCGCAAACATTTAAAACGCTGGGCGGTTTGAAAATCCGAGAGGCGAGAATGCGTGACGTCAACGCCTCCCGAGCGATCAACTCTGAAAGAAAATACATTTTTCATGATGTCCTCCGGTATGACGACATTCCGTGCGCAATACGCCCGTGCCTGTTTAGATAACTCAAGCCATTTCAGGTACGTATCTGCTTTTAGATTTTATATTTAAGGGGCTGCGTGCTCTGTAAGACTTTCGGTACCTACGTGAATCTCTCTATGAACTTTACGGTGCTAAACAGCGCCACACAAATGGAAGTTAGGTCCCTACGAAGAAACAATGAAGCTAGTAATGCCTGTAAAACCAGACGGAAACTTGATACGTATTGGTTACGTACGTTTGCTTATACATAGTCATACAAAATAAACCTACTAATCTGTTACGCAATGGACGTGGTAAGCCTATTTCGCGAAACAAAAGGAAATGGTTAACACCAATGAGCATGTTTAGAAATAGTTAATTATACGTACATGTGAATGTACTTTCAGGCGTTAACTCGGCGGCACGCAAGGATTTCTATAATAATGTAAAAGTGAGACATTTGTCTGCGGGTAGCGTGCGTGCCGTGCCGAGCCACGCCAAAACACTAAACCGTACTGAAATGTATTTCCACACACGGAATTCGCCCCTTCAATAAAGTATTCAGTTTAGACTATAATTAAAACTGTAGAAGTAACTTTGAACTTCACAGATGTCACGTTCACATTTTTTCATCTGGTTATCAGACTGTTTGAGGCACTTGGCCCACCGCCGGCGAGTAACGAGTACTCATACGAGTAGTAATAGTAATTCTTACTCGCTTGTAATATGAGAGTACTGCTACTCGGTGGGACAAGTACCTTTTGCACTTCCTTCCGGCTAATGATCACGCCACATATGAAAAAAAACCGGTCAAGTGCGAGTCGGACTCGCGCACCGAGGGTTCCGTACAAACAAGCAAAAGTTGTAGTATGTTTATTACTAAATGATAAATGAAAATGGAATCCGTAACATTACAATGTGGAAAGCTGGGGGAGCATAAATTTAAACAGGGTCACTTTATCAATTTAGTAATCATCCTTTAGGCTTTGATTTCCTTGCGAGTAGTTGCGAACGCCAAAATAAGTGGAATACTTAAAAAAATGCTGTTTCTTTTTATTGTGTTGATATAAAACTGAGTTCACGGGAAAGTACCTTTAGGTTTTGATACCCTTGAGATTATCTATAATACTTATATAATAATATAAATCAGCCTATATACGTCCCCTTGCTGGGCACAGGCCTTCTCCAATGGATGAGAGGGAACGGGCAGTAGTCCCCACGCTGGCCTAGTGCGGGTTGGGGACTTCACATACAACTTTTCAGTTTTGAATTATGCAACTTATATTGCTATTTTTTATGATTGTGTAGACATAAAACTTTCATTTTGCTACAGCTGAAAGGTATTTGATATGAATTTCAATTTAATACCTCTACGCGTTTACAAGGAAAAAGGTAGTAAGTTTAAAATTTCCAAAAATGTTTTTTGTATGATTTTACAAAAATGTCTACATTATAGTAATTTTTTCTTTGTCTGTGCTATAGGAAGTTTCTTCGTGCCGAGTTTAAAGTTTCTGTGTTAACGGGAAGTACCCTTTAGGTTTTGAGTTTGTTGCGAGTACCTACTCAATTTCAAAATATGCGACTTAAATTGCTATTTCTTTTGATTGCGTTGACATAAAAGTTTGGTTTTACTACAGTATCTGAAAGGTCCTATAGCCCTGAGTATTTGACATGAATTTCAATCTGATACCTCTACGCATTTACGAGAATAAAGGTAGTAAGTATAAAAATTAAAAAAAAGGTTTTTTGTATGATTTTACAAAAATGTCTACTTTTCGTAATTTATCCTTTGTCTGTGCTATATGAAGTTTCTTCGTGCCAAGTTTCAAGGTTCTGTGTTAACGGGAAGTACCCTTTAGGTTTTGAGTTTGTTGCGAGTACTCAATTTCAAAATATGCGACTTAAATTGCTATTTCTTTTGATTGCGTTGACATAAAAGTTTGGTTTTGCTACATCTGAATAGTCTGATAGTCTTGAGTATTTGACATGAATTTTGAATTTAATACCTCCACACGTTTACGAAGAAAAAGGTATTAAGTTGAAAAAAATAAAAAACTTTTTTTGTATGATTTCACTAAAAATGTCTACTTTTCGTAATTTTTCCTTTGTCTGTGCTATATGACGTTGCTTCGTGCCAAATTTCAAGTTTCTGAGTTTACGGGAAGTACCCCGTAGGTTTTGCGTGTGTCGAAAATCTCTAAAATTTGCAGCATAAACGACTGTATCTTTAGATTGGGTTGACTTTTAAGTTTGATTTTTTCACAGGTCGAAGGGACAATAGACCTGAGTATTTGATATAAATTTCAGCTTGATACCTCCACGCGTTCCTGAGAAAAATGGTCTTGACAGACAGACAGACAGACGGACAACAAAGTGATCCTATAAGGGTTCCGTTTTTTCCTTTTGAGGTACGGAACCCTAAAAATTAAAATGAAAATATGTTTATTGTAGAATCAGTGCATCAGCTTACTTAATCATATTGTACATAAAGAGTGCACTTATTTTTAGATAAGCCTAGGAACGGTGTCTGTGCCCTAAACTAGGTAAACCTGTTTTATAGAGAACAGGGGTGTTCTAATGCTCATTCTGAGATCGCTACTACTTACATAGTACTTAAGCATAGATAGATGTATTCAATGAAATAACAAATATCGTTTTTTTATTACATGCTTTTTTGCAGTTAAGTTTACTAATGGTTAATTTAATTTATCTTACTGTGTGGATGTGTGTGTTTGTATGAGTCTGTGTGTGTTGTGTTGTGTGCGTGTTTTTGTGAGAATGAAAATGAGTTGAGATGAATCAGTTGTTTACTAATATATTAATTATGTTAGGTTAGGTTTATTATTTTACAATTACGAGATTTTTTTCATATACATATGTTATCTATTAATTTATTTATTAGGAGAACCAACAGCTATATTAACGCAATATATTATCGTTAGGTATGTCGTCTAGCCTCACAGTCCAGCATGCATTCCCTTTTGCCCTACAATAGTCCCTAGTCTCCAAACTAATTAAAAACGTAACAACGCCCGACTTTAGAAAATATTTAATGAACGTGATAGCCGCTTCGGGTTTAAGTACTAATTATTTCAAAAATAAACACTACTCCTTTCCCAACGATGTTAATTAACGAACGCAGGCAAAATTTCAACGTTGTAACATACAAATGATAATGTCAACATAGCCAACTTGGTATAAACAATACATTTTATTCATGGATGTACGAGGTTTCATTAAGATTCATATAAATAATGTTTATAGGTTTGCATTTTAAGCTAGATGCAAGTATTTTATGCGATAGAGCACTCAGCGCACACCAACGAACTGCGACTCAAACTAAAACCACTCAAACACAGCACAGGTTTTATTGTCCAGTTCAGCACCCCCAACAAAGTTTGCAGGGCATCTGGGCCGGCGAGCATTACCCACTTTGAAGAATAAGTCCTGTTCGCCCTTAGGGTGCGAAAATTATTGGAACTTATAAAGGGACTAAAATTTTCCAAGCACGAACACCACATTAGGAGGCCTGAATTATTCATAAATAGGGGTAGCCACTCGGCAGTGGTAACGTTGTCCTTGGCGGTCAATACATTATATAAAAGAAGAGTTCAGGGCCAACCGAGTCTACAAGCCTTTGGGAGCGAGCCTCTCTTTCGCACTACCTCAAATACCTCAATCAGTCTTTAGAGTCCTCGAAACGTAAGCGGTGATAACCCTTCATTTGGTTTCGTCGTCATATAAAAGCATTTCAGACGAACCCTTTCTTAAGCTGTTCTATGGGTGTATCGGACGACTGCTAAGTATAAAATTGCAGCAGTACTTGTACACGTAGTGCTGTGCTGGCAATAAGAACGCAAAGCGGCACGGTTGTTTGCCTAACTATTTAAGCATATTATTATCCCTAGCGCTCCGCGTTCACCATCAAACTTTTTGAAACAAATATGCGTTCTCGTATTTACTAAGAGCTGCAACGCAACGCAATGTCCAAATTGCTTGCTTCGACTTCAAAATTTAGACTTTTTAGCGAATCGTAACTAGTTTTCGCAAAACTTGTAATTAAGATATCTTAGTAACTCATGTTCATAGCTATTGCAAAGAGTGTGAAGAACTTAATTTAGATCCCTGTCACGTTCTTACATCTGTCTTATGAAAACAAGAATGTAACCCACGAGGCCTATAACAACCTCTTGAATAAAATAAACAAAGTTTCCAAAGGCATGCGATCTCCCTCAACAAAATACTCTCATTTACACTATGCTGTAAGTAAATACGAGTATAACAATTTTTATGTAAAGATTAAAAAGATTTCTTCTTAAAATACTGCCAATAGACTTGTGAGTATTCTGAACGGGATTCAGCTACTCGCTATTAATATTAGACACATTTTTCGTGAATACACCGCAGAAAACTTTGAATTTATTTTTCCGTTAATACCTACCTACTACATATTTATTTTAAGATAAGGTATGTTTATATAAAGTCATTAACGTTTCGCGCGTCAAAGATTCGGGAGAGTATCGACACTCGGGACTTCTTGCCTGTGAACTATTTCTGGCACCCCCGTCATCAATAAGGTACCTACGTAGTTGGTGGATACTTGCGGGTAATAAATAGAAAGGAGAAGTTGAGAGGGGAGGCCTTTGCCTGGGACACTCTATAGGCTTCTTAAAAAAAACAAAAGCTACCTATTTAATATCTGTATCAATGGTACAATAAAATTGGGGTGTATATTCACCATAAAAATTACGAAACATAACAATGTTTGAATACAGCTATTTAAAATAGGTATTCCAAACGTTTAAAGAGGCTAGTAGGACACTTACAAGACAAAACAAATATTAATGTGCGCGTTATTATTGTTTGATTTTGCAACTGACAACAACTTTATACTTTTATCTGATTAATGCACCTAATCTTATAAGCGTCAAAGCTGCGACTCCTCGTGATTACCGATAGTCCGATTACCGCGTATTTTTACTTATTAACGAGACGTAATGGCTGACCCAGATGGTTGAGATAACCCGTGAAAGTAAATATACACAATGGATGTACGTACGTCAGTTTTTTGTTCGAGCGGTTTTTGTGTTCCGTGTTTTGTTTCGTGCTTGTGGAAACAGTGGCCGATCGCCCCGGAGGTCGATCGGCCACGGGATGCATGATTGAACACACCGCTGACGCAAGCCTCTCTACGTTCTAGATGTTATCGATTTTTTTTTTATCTTCCAAGTGCTCGAATGAACAGTCACGTGCTTGTGTGGACGATTCATTACGAACGACTTCTTTAGGGTAAACTTTTCGCAGTGACTCTTAAACTGAGCTTATATAATCTCGTTATTCCTTAATTACTAGGTTGGCTATTGACTCAAGATCTCTAAACAAATCCTATTTATTCTCCTTGCTTTCTATTAAGGAATTCCTGTAGAATGAAATCTGTTTTGGTCGTGTTATTCTACCCAGAAGTTGAAGTTGTTAACACAACTCGGTCAAAGCTGGCTTCAAAGATACTTTGGCTGCGGACCTCGATGTTTATTCAGGGAAAAGTGTTTTTAGAACTCCAGGCTTGTTGACAATGCTATCGGATCAAAGTGAAAAACTATGAGTCAACGTTTTAATGGGATTTTCAGTCTAATAGCAGGACATTTTAGTTTTGCGTTACAGCGCAGCGTCGAATTCTAAGATGTAATCTCGTTCCATTACACGTAGGCGGTGATTCTGATTACGTCATTATGGTCACAATTTTGTTACTGTAACGAGCCTAAGTAGGTAGGTACTCATATTCATATGTAATTTAATACTTATACGTAACACGTGTGGCGGGCCGAAATTTCCATGGTATGGTCAGCCATGCAACACCTAAAATGTTGTAAGTACTCACCACGAGCGGTAATAAAGACACCTGCTATCTGAGAAATTATTTATTTTACCACCCTCGTTGAGTAATGTACTATTTTGTAGCAAATAGTAGCGAATGAAGAATTTATATTTTTTTAGGGTACCTCCCCTACACCTAAAGTAGGGATGTTTTTTTTTTGGGTTCCCTCTGTTTGGCATAAGTTCGTGTCCGAAACGTTTTTCGCATAACAGACTTGGCATATTCGGTTTTCGCCGAATGTTAATGTGGCAGAACCTTACTTAATCGTATTTCTAAAATTCCGAAAATATGTTTGGCCGAATTTAAATTTGCATACTATTGTTATGGCCGATTATATTTACGCATAATTTGGTTAAACATAATTTTATTCAGCATATTATCGATTCTCCGATACTTACTGAGCATACTTAAAACGGGGTACGTCTCACGAGATATAACAACAATATACTTATATGATTTCGATAAGGATTATAATAAAATAGATTAGGCTAGGGCTGCTAGGGAAATGCGGGCTCGGTGGGCGAAGTCTCCCGCAGTAAATAAAACGAACAATCGTAACAATGGTATTATTATTAGGTTAGGTTAGGGTTGGCTTATGCCCCTTAGACCGGAAAAAGGCACCCCGCGAAGCGGGGTGACGTCGACACGCCGGCGGTTAGATTAGGTTTAGGTCAGGTTAAAATAATTGGATTCTATCATTCAAATAAGGAAAAAAAATCTGCGAGAATAGTGTTCTATAAAAAAAAAATGATTATATATTTTATGCGTGAACATGATTCGGACCATCAAAATTATGCACAAATACTCGTAATATTCGGACTATTGAAATTCGGCGTAATCGAACTATGCGAATCTCGATTCTGCCAAAACAGCTTATGCGCAAAGTCAATTATGCCTACATAGATTATGCCAAATAAAATTATTACTACAAAAATTATGCCAAAACAGGGGGCATATTTTCTTTTCTCGTTAAACCCATACTGTGGGTTATCTTTGGATAGCTTGTTCAAAAATATTACGGGTTTTTGATAACAATTTTTCAATTCAGTGATGAGTCCTGTGTGAATGTATCCCCCCACCCCCCCTCCCCCCTGCCGGCTAAATGACTACTACTGGGGATGTGAATAAAAACGTGGCAGTGGTACATATAATGAATTTAAAAGGAACACTATTACAGCTAAGTAGGCATAACTAGTTACCGAGTAATAGTCGACCAACTTAAACTGCACTTAGAAATACAAACACTTTACACTTTTCGTACAAATTCGGCCGACGCAACCGCACCATTTAGTTGGCGCACACACACTGCGCTTGGCCCGACACGCATTTGGCCGATTTTTTTTAATTTGATATTAAAATCAAGCAATACAATAAGACGATAGCAGAATTAAACAATGAATGCTTAATGAACAAATTGCATTCCAACCAAATTACAAACGAACAGTAGTTAGGTACAGAAAATTTCGCTTCGCAACACGTAATGGAGCCCATATTTTAGTTAAGTGGCATTATTCGGAAAAGGCATTACCCAAGAGAACCATCCAAACTTTGCCGACGAAATCTTCCTAATTAGAAAGAAAATGGGAAAACTTGATGAAGACGTGGCTTCAGATTGACCCCTGCTAAATCTCTTGCTAGCTTACGTTTCTAATAAGTTACTTTATACATTAACGAACTGCCTTTACGAGTATATAGCGATGAAACTAAACATGCTTCACTACCTCCAAATGAGGCAGGTATATTACGAACAGCATTAATATCTGAAGCCACCACGCAAAAAATAACTGACAACTCTAAAAATAAAGATGTTGTAGGACGACATATTATTATTGCGTGCCTTCTTTTATTTTATTTGGCAGATAAATGCGTATAAATACTAGTCCTCTTCTCAATAAAATACTTTTTAGTGTTGCATTGAAACGTAACATAGCATTTGATTACATTTTCCTCGGTTTACCGTGAAGCAATAAAAGTTAAATTATACTTTTATCAAAGAAATATTTTTATACCAATGTCATTGGTCACAGTCACACTAATGCAGCACGAGTAAGTAAATTGAGTTTTTTTGAGGAATAAATATTTGAAAGAAGGCTGATAGTAAAGATAAGCCGTCAATAGTCTATAAATCGAGGCTGAAAGCGCGTAAGTGCTTACCTTGGCTCATAAAATAAGGTATCCTAAATCGTCCAGATAGCACTCGGTCGCGTAACGACTGTAGCGTGGAACCGTCGAAGGGCAACGCCCCACACACCAGCACATACAGGACCACTCCCAGGCTCTGTAACACGAAAAATACCCATTTAACTAAATATCCACATGGCCGGATCCATAATTCACCCCGACCGATCTGACGCGGACCTTCTTCAAAAAGCACGCGGACGAAAAACAGCAAAGATTTATTAAAATTAAATTATTAGTCATGTAAGTGGATCAAAAATATCTAAACAGTCTCTAGACAGTACCTACAATATTTGGTAGACGCCGACCTATACATCATAAATAAATACTATATTGCTAAACTATGGGCCTGTAATGGGCCTATGAATTATTAAAGACCGATCGAGGTTCGTATCGCAGTTTTACAATCGACCTCAAGATTGCGAATTTTTCGACGCATTTGGTAACATATTTCGCGTTTTACGATTATACGTGTAACGATTATTTTGGCAGCAGTATAAACACGGCGCAAATGCAATTCAAAAGTTAATTAAGAATTTTCGTCATAGTATTTTTTGGAATAAGGTTAAACATGCCAACTTTCCACATTGAGGTGTTTGCACTTGCAGTTGCTAAGCGTTTACAAATATATAAAGCGAGAAAAGTTTACTGTCTTCGTGACATTGACATAAGATTGAATTTCGCCAGGCTTTTGCGTGGTTTTATCGTATCGTGTGATGTATCATATAGAGCTAAATTCTATCCTTTAAACAAACTAGCGTCACTATGTACGAGTACCTACGTCATTATCGTTATCGCCCACAATACCTTAACCCTCAGAAACAACAAAGTCAAGACAAACAAAATCATTTACTTTTCGCCTCGGTTAGAGGGCGTTAAAAAATCAGACAAGTGGCACTAACGAACAGCCGTCCATACTAATTACGACTACACAGTAACAATTTTCGAATCCAATTTCGTTTCGAGCGAGATATTGGAGCGACGCCCGAGTCAATATAAAGGAGTAGTGGAGGAGAGAGATTTAATATCGTACCCAGATGTCGATTTCGGGGCCGGTGTATCGTTTCCCTTCGAAGACTTCTGGTGCAGCGTAGGGCGGGGACCCGCACCAAGTCGCGAGGAGTTCGCCCGTCGCGTAGTAGTTACTGAACCCGAAATCCGCGATTTTGATGTTCATATTCGCATCCAATAGCAGGTTCTCCGCCTAAATGGAAAAAGTTTTCTCATTCAACAAACTTGGTGTATCGGTAAGTTTTTACAGAACTTGATAGAATACGACGGTATAATGTCTATCTACTTTAAGGGCTTGATCTGAACAGTTTCTAGTATCTGTTCCGTATCAAAAATGCTTAATTTTGGTTGCTTGGTTTATACCCAAATATACAGTATTTATAAATAGCAACGTAATCTGTATGATTCGCAAATCTGTGCAGAGGAAAAGCCTAAATTAAATAATAGGAATAATAAAATGCGGCCGCAAACAATGCCATCATCCGAATAACAAGCTTATGAAAAAGGTACTCTAGTGCTTTTGAAGTGAGTAATTAAATGATTCCCGTCTACTTCGTGTTGTAGTTTGTTCGCAATCTCATTTTTTGGGAAGGAGTCAAAAAATATCGAAAGTACTCAATAGTTTTCTCATAGCGTGGCATGGCGACTTTTGGGACAACCTGTATAGTTATAACTTATAACATGTATAACAGCTCCTACACTGGCTGTTATATACACCATAACATAATGTATGTAAATACGCGGCAATAGTCTCGAAGCTTACGGTTTCAATACATCATGCTGCTCTCAGGACAGAGGATTAGATTTGTTGGAATACCTATGTGTCTCGCTGCGGTGATGGTTAGCTACGATCTATGGATGAGTGCATAGGTATCCGTAGTAATATTTAAATGTGAAGTGTGTCTGTCGGTCTGTCTCTTAGTTTGTTACTTTTTCACGCTTAGGGATGAGTATCCACCAGAGCTGTGTACCTAGCGAGACGGTGAGCGAGGAACAAATCCATCAATATCGTGGCTGGTTGCGCTCGCACATCGCTTACTATTGGTCCGTTTTTCCTCGCTCAGCGCCTCGCAACCTCCCACAGCTCTGGTGAATACTAACCTTAAACACAAAAATCGAGTCCCTGGCAAGGGCGAATAGTTCTTTTTATCCTGGAAGATAAGATAGAAGTAATTCAAAGAAAAAGGCGTTGAGCACTGCTAGTCAGTCGACATTTGTACCTTGAGGTCCCGGTGTACTATTCGCCGCTCGTGGCAGTACTCAACAGCGGACAGGATCTGCCAGAACTTGCGTCTTGCTGCCTGCTCTGCCATCCGCCCATATCGAGCAATATAGTCTGGAACAAATTTACATGATTAGTGGAGAGAGTCCATACCCACTGAAGACTGCTTCTTAGCCCTTCTTCTGCAGTCTGATGTAACCGTAGAGGGCATTGTTGCTACGGGCGCTTTTCGCTACAAATGGGCATTAGCTGCTACGGACTACGGCTCTACGAGCGTAGGCGGGCAGTAGTATAAACCTACACGCCTAGCGAGTTCTGCCGGTTTCTAGTGTATTGTTCCATTTTTAGTCCGGTTGTGAAAGTGTAATTAAATTCATATTGTAAAGCTAATACATGTAATGTAGGTAACTGAAATGACTCAAAACGACGTATTTGGACGTTGCGTATGATTAAAATTACCAGTCACTAATTCAACAATACTTTCTTTATCAGTCCAGAGACCTGCTTTGTTTTATGAACGTATCGTAAAATATTGTGTGTTATTGGGTGTCGGTCGTACGAGAAACATGAGTGAGCGGAAATTTACACTTATTTGCTAATTTCGAGACCGTATGACATCAGACGGCACAGGTGCTATTACAGGCAGGTCCATTATTCATGGACTTGTAAACACGCAGGTAGCCCACGATCATATTGGTTATTTAATTCTCTTATTGACCATATTGTGAAATGCACTTGGGATTTGTTTGAAAGTCTTGTTTGTCATATGAAACGACTAAAATAGAAATCGATTCCAATTGCGAGTATACTCGTATTGCCCCAAACAAGGCATGCGACTCATTCAGAAAGCCAAAATTAGCCTGCAATCTTGCGTATTAGGCTGATTAAAACAAATAAGACTCGAAGGGGAAAATAATGTAGCAACTCCGATTTAGGCCGAATTAAAAACTTGATTTACGATCGTAATTAAAAGCATGATATCATTTCTGGCTGCTGTTTGTCCATTTGGGGTACGCTTTCGGCTTTCGGGAGAATGTAGTCAGCTGTGCGCGAAATTACTTCCCCTACCCCTAACCCTGGCCCCTCGCCCCGCGGTGCTCGTGACGTCACACCGAGCCTGCTGACGTCATGGACAAAGCGGCCACGATCGCATAGGCGCCCTTAATCGATTTCGAGGTTACGCTTTTGGGCGTCCGGATTTATTAAGCCAATGGTCTAATTTAGTTCCGAGCACGCAACTTCAAAAACGATTACTTAGTGAAGGAACGAACGGAACCAAGTAAAACGATGCCATTGTTTTTTACCTCGTCAAATCTACTTGCTTTTATCGTTTCTTGCTTACATTCTGTTTGACAAGTCACTCACATACTTTGAACCCTAACTGTAGTAACTCAAAAGCAATCGGGAGCGGGGTACCTTTACAGCTTATTTGATGGAAAGGAAATTGAGTATCGAGCCAGCCTCCGCCTGGAACTTTCAATATTATTTTGATACGTGCGTAGGTTTCTCAAGTGAATAATCAGCGTTTGCGAATTCAAAGGAAAAAGGAATCATTTCTTTAACGACGTACTTTATTGGCGTTATTGCCTAGAATACAATGGGTACGCTATTACACTTTGTGGTAGAGTAAAGTAAACGTGGAGTCGTGTCGTAATCGCTTGCGTCCGTAGCTTCTAGAAATGACGTTAAACTCGTTCAAAGGCAATGTCAGTCTCAGGTGGTACACCTTGTCTAATTTAAGTTTCTTCCTACACAA
The DNA here is from genome assembly GCA_945867215.1 of Epinotia demarniana. Lineage (NCBI taxonomy): Eukaryota > Metazoa > Arthropoda > Insecta > Lepidoptera > Tortricidae > Epinotia > Epinotia demarniana. Next base: position 9,114,393 of record OX244274.1, read on the forward strand.
CGACGCATTTTGTTCTGTTTAAACGGAAAACAGGCTATGTTCCGAATTTTCTCCATATTGCATTTACGTTGTAAGTTATTCCCTCTTATATTTGTTTGTACTGTTAGACGAAGGTTCTGTTGACAGCTACAGGTAATAAATGGATTTGGTTCAGTTTTTCCAAAGACGATTAATCGGCTATCAAACAACACAAAGCTATTGTATGGTCAATATCGCGGCGAATATACGTCATCAATCAAAACTTGGTCGGTTGAAAGCGAGCTACGGATACGTTGCAAACAGGGAACGATATATTTAAACCATTTAACAGATAATTACATAGCGTACCTACCAAAAATCTCTCCTTTGCTGGCATATTCTGATACGATGTAGATCATGTTTTTCGTCTCCATGACCTGTAAACAACGAGAGGGTTTGGTTTTAGATTCAATCGAACAAGCACAAACAGTAAAAAAAATGTAACCCCACTACGGAAACAAACTGCGAGAAAAAAACATATAAATAGTAGCCTATGTTACCTCGAGACCTCATTTATCAAAAACGGTTCAGTATCCACGTAAATACAAACAGACTGCTGAAACATATCCCTTCTTTTCGGCTCTGCCGCAGTCGGGCAAAAAATAAGGTACCTATAAGTAGTTACTAGTTATGAAAAAAAGGTACCTAAGTAGTTACTAGTTATGAAAATAAGGTACCTAAGTAGTTACTAGTTATGAAAAAACGTATCTGTGAATTATAAAAATCCCTTCAACCGTTGCGGTTCAAATATTCTTTGTATCTATGTTAAAATCGAAGCAATTGTCCCCAGAATGTTTTAGAATCTAAAGAACATTCTACATATCGTGTATCCATATCAAGGGCATCTGTCTGCGATTCCGATTTGCGTCGAGAACCTTTTAGCTATAAAATGAACGCCAATTGCAAATATCGTCGTAATAGGAACGCTACTCTGTAAATCTCGCTCAACGCCGCGGCAGATACAAATTTTAAAGCACATCAGTGTCACTTATTGAAAAAGAAATCTTGTTCTTATAGAATGCTTCTTACAAATAATACAAACTGGTTTATTCCACAAAAAACACATTAAATAGGAACATGACATGATACCAAACAACAGACAGAGGCTGTATCTTGGCCATCTGCGAGTGCAGTTAACAATAAACATAAACTGTAGCTGGTTGATTTATTGTATAATGTTTAAATGTATATTTAATACAGAATACAGTTTAATATAGAAAGCACAAAAAAATATCAAATTCTAGAAGAAAACTGAGCGTTTTCACAGGATTTCAGACTGTGCAACAGAAAACATCCACCCCCTATCATTAAGCGAATTTAATCACAATTAACACGCATTCGAAACAACGAAAACCATTCATAAAGGTCACAACAGTTCAGAATGAACGTTTGTTTTGAAAGGTGTTATCGTAGACAGCACCATGAAGTGAGTCACTCAGTAGGTATTTTTAGTGCCGGTTTACATTTTTACCGCGGCCGCGACCAGTTCACGGGCGCGACCCTCCCGAACTTGCCTCGGCCTACATCATTAGTAATTTCACTCGTATAGTTTGGAAATCCTCGGGTTGACCCAGATGCTTGAGTTGAGATAACCTATGAAAGAAAATGTACAGAATGGATGTGCGTCGGTTTTTTTGTACGTGAGGTTCTTGTGTTCCGTGCTTGTTGAAACAGTGGAAAATCGGTCCGAACTTTCCTCGCCTTACATCATTAGCAATTTCACGCGTATAGTTTGGAAATATTCGGGGTTAATCGCTTTTACAAAATTGTAGAGGTTGGTCGTGATCTTGATTAAGTCTCCAAAAAACGTAAAAGGAAATCTACGATAGCTACATCAACGTTTTGAATTAACATAGGAAGTATAATACAAATTCAACTCTCGTAAATGTAGAATTTCTATGGTTTGCAAGTTTGTTCAAAATAGTTATACTGATATTTCCTACTGCCTGAAACACAGGGTATCCTAGTTCAGGCCCTCGTAAAATGTATCCCTCAATATTAAATTTTAGTTCTAAGCCATCATTCTGCAATAGTTGTTTACGATACAAGTGCCGAAAATAGGAAATTCGCAACGAGTGGTGATAAATTAACACACGACCGAAGGGAGTGTTTTAAATCGACACGAGTTGCGAATTACCTATTCGCACGTGTATCGTCCAACGTTTTACTGTACATACATATGGCTCTTTAAAGTTTCGACCTATGCACGAAAAGTGCTCTTTTCCGGACTAGTGCGGGAAAGTAGCACCATATGTACTCTAAAATACGGTATTAATAAATGAATTATTATTATCTTTAAGGAGCTCCGTGTAGCATTAACACGCTTTAGGTCAGCATTAACATAACAATATTTGTCGGCGTTTTTATCAGATCTTTAAATAGCAAAAACGTCTCTTCTAGATCTTTAAATTACATACAGGTTAACGTTTACGAAACCCTTGCGAGTCCCACTCGCACTTGGCCGGTTCTCATAAGAACTACGCACATATGGATGGACCAACTGACTACGAACTTGAATCAATGAGTACATTAATAAAGTATTTCTTCTTCAAAGTAATGAATATATGATGGACATTTTTGTTACACTTGCGGCTGTGTCCCAATGATCTCGGTAAAGTAGCAAAAACCGCATATATACATACTAATACCAATGTTTATTCACCAGCTATTTTAACCTGACAACAACGACACCAATTCACTTACGTAATCTGCATGAGACTTTACATTAAGTTGCAAATTAGCAATTATAAAATTGAGACTATTAAGAGTAGCATTATTTTATCTGTAGAAAAGCGTCTATCTCCGTATAAAAATATCTCTATCAGGATTAATTTATTATAAAAATACTATTAAGCTTGTTTGTAAAATAAAATCAACATTACTTATCAAAAAACAAAGTAGAGACGAATGCCATTGCATCATTGTGTGTAATTGAAAACAAAATTAATATTGTCTTGGAATCTGTCGCGCCTACTTCACGAACAATAGACCGAAACGGAAGAGATTAATCTTATTTAGCTCGATACGGTTACCAGCTAACGTGGTCGTATTTCTAGTAACTATGTCAAACGAATTAGTCAAGTAGATGATGCGATATTCTTTTGTAGCGGAAAGTCATAAAACTCGTTTCCCACTGGCTTACCTAACCTACCGCATGAGCAGGTTTTCCTTCAAATCATGAATTAGTAATTATATTAGGTTCGGCTTGCCTAATGGCTGAATAAGTACCTACTATCAGTCACCTGACCGGGTTCAACCCGTGTCGAAACGTCTGAAATAAAGGTAAATAAATATCGCGCGAGACCAGTAAAATAATAATTTAAATGCGTAGTATCTTGTTTTTGTTAAAGGGGAAAACGCTAAGAACGAATCGATTCCACGCCACTGATATACTCGGTTCCTGGAAATCATCAAGATTTGTGTTTATTTCCTCAGTGTTGTCGGAATTGGCTTGTTAAAACAACAAAACAAAAGATAAACAGCAATTAATCCTTTCAAGGATATTGTGATTATTCGCAAGTACGCGCTGCCGTTGCTTAACAGCGGACGGAAACACTTCCTTTCCAGCGTCTGAGGAAGGACGATCCAATTGTTTGCCGATTGCTATTCAAGGTGTCAGAAATGTTTATACACCAGAAACGATCTACTGCTCCATTGAAACTCCTAACATGCTCCGGCCCGAGCCATTCATGCAAGTCTGTTACGAAACCACATTATGCAACATTCATTGTTTCAATTACTATAGTGAAACGGGTGTTGGCGTCCCACTGTCAGGAATCAAATTGAAAATCAATCTTCATTATTTGTATATGCTACTAGACAAACAACACTATAAATAACGAGTTACATTTATAACTGAGACATCTTTCCTGAAATAAAACGTTTGAAACCTTATTTTTAGTCCATACTTAGGTACTAAAGTTTTCCGCCGAACTAAAAACGATTTACCTACTTTCATTTTAGTGATTCAGACTAAATTGATGGTAGCTATCACCATAAAATACAATACCGCAACATTTCACACACACATCATCAGCCTATATACGTCCCACTGCTGGGCACAGGCCTCCTCTCATGTACACAGAGAAGACACACCACCAACATTCAAGCCAACCGCAACATTTAATTAATTAAAACCATTGTAAAATAGACGGTTTGCTTCTGCAACGGAACAAAACCAATATTTATGTTTAACTCTATATTTGTTACTGAACTATTCTATCTAAGAACTGTTAACTTGAACATCTCTTCGATAACTTTACAATCATAGAATATAATTTTCCCTATTGCTGTTACACAGAATCAATCCTTTAAAACTTAATGTGTACTTTTTTTGTGCTTACAAATCACTTACAAATCAGTGGAACTCCTCGAGACAAGTTTCTGCTCGTTTATTTAAAGTTTCCATAAAACTGCTTGGATTCAACGTAGCGGTCATTATTCGTTAGGGTTCTTACAGACTGGACCGACCTGGCCGCGGGCGCTCCATAGTAAACTTGTCATTAGCTGTCAAATTTACTATTGACCGCCACCGCATCGTATGCCGTGCCAGTGTGTTGCAGTCTTAAAAAGCAAGTTACTTAATGCGTTCTAATGAGAAAACAGAAGCATGATCTTCCCGCAACTAGCCGATGAAACCCTACGGACTACAGACAATGATTTACAATGCCTATAATCCATAGTTGGGGCATGTTTACTATTGTCTATTATTTACACGCGGCAGCCGCGTGCTTCAAGCATGAGCGTTAATTAAAACCAGCCGAGTGTGCCGAGGCGACAATCGCAGGATTAGGTGATTGATCGGATCAGTCATCTCGGTTCAATTCTGATCGTCGCAAGCAGGAACTTCATTCAAGAAAGCAATATATAATATCCTATCCATATTGCAGATGCATAATGGTATCGCGTTTCGTACCGACAATACAATATCCAGAAGAGGACTTGTACGTGATGATTGATATTTACTTTAATAACTAGAACTACTTGACTACTGCATTAGTTAATGGATACGTATTAACATAAAAGCGAAAACGGTATGACAAACGACTGATAACTAAATGGAAACGTAACGAATTTGATTGGAATTATAACAATTTTACATGCGTTCACTACGTTATAATGAGTTATTGAATGATTGCGTGTTTCGAATTTAATTGGATGCAGTCCAATAAAAGTGTTTAAATTGATCAACACCTGTTGTGTGAACGACTTGCTACGTATGTATCGAGAATATTTGCATAATTGCATTACCTAAATGGAAGTTTCAGTAACTATGATATGAGCACCATTGTAATTTATCTCTATTGATAAAACATCGGCTTCTATCTGATAAGAGAGGTGTGTAACCAAACATTTCAATAACCTCTTTCACTAAACACTCTTTCAGGGGGAATACTGTATATTATCGTAATTAACGATTTAATTACGTAATGAAAAGCTTAAAAGGACACTGCACGAGTAATTTATTACGGCAGAGCCGACGGTGATGGAAGGCTCCAGCGAATGAACAACGAGCATTTGGCACACCACCAATTGCACCCAAATGACATTGCAAAAAACACTACAAACCTTTCCACTGTTCATGACGTGCGGCTCATGAAAACCCCCGTACAGCAAATTAGCTAACGTCGTCATAAAATTATGAATATGCAGCATTTATACATACAATAATGTATGAGACACTCTGCATATTTTCCAATTTGCATACGTGAATAGTTGAAATATGGTGTCGTTATCCGAGATCTCTCCAGTGTCACCGGGTGGAGAAGTAGTCCGAGTTCTTCAGGCATGGATGGACACGTAACAAGGAGCTCTACTAGTCATGCATCAGTACGGTTAACTGTACGTGCGGTGCGTGCTGTCTCATGCGTCGTAAACAATACGGAGCATTATTAGGAGCGAGTCAACTGCAGTAACGGCCTAGTGAACGGTCCATCAATTGGCTAAGTTGCCTAATTCATACTCATTTGTTCCGCCGTCGGGTAACGGGAGTTCTTTTTGCAACCGCGAATGACCTCCCTGTGAACCTGCAGTGACCCGAATAGGTAGTGTCCCGCTATAAAATAACGTTAACTCGCTGAAGTGATGACACGATTTGTAAATACAGCTTAATGTTAAAGTAAACATACCCATTGAGGAGTTTATGGATCAGAGCTGAAGGCGTTGCTACTATATATATGTAAATCTTAATTACCTAGAGTCGCAAAGTGAATTCGGATTTCACAATAGGATCTTACAATTTGTACTGTTTGCAGCAATACGTCGTTCACGTACTCATTACGTGCACTGACATGTAGTTTCTGGGTATAGGTACATCTATCTTCACAAAGTAATAAATATACAAATAGGTAAACAGTTGGAAAGATTCTTACCTGATAAAGCTTAATAATATGAGGATGGTCGAGTCTCTTCATGATGTCCACTTCTCTGTAGACCTTCTGAAGATTGCTGGCGTCTAACTGCGATTTATCTATTATCTTAATTGCTACCTGCAACAAAAGGATATTTACGTCAATGATTTATATCAAAACTGGTTTCAATAATGTAGTTATCAGTGTTATCACATGCATTGTTGTTTAAATGATGCAATAATTAATTTAATCAATATCGATTAAGTGGTTAATTGGTTATGGAAAATTATTCTGAAATCGGGTTATGGATCTGGATTACATTTACACGCTAAATCCAAAGGGGTCGAGAAAGGGCCCATTTTTGGGGTTCCGTAGTCAACAAGGAACCCTTACAGTTTCGCTAGGTCCGTCTGGCTGTCCGTCCATCAGTCCGTCCGTCTTCGACTTAGCTCCGTAACCACTAACCATTACCACTAGAAAACTGTAATTCAGCATGGCTATATAAATCAATCACGCCGACATAACAGAAGATAAAATGTAGAAAAAAAAGCTAAGCTGGGAATGTGAAAAAAATCGACATATATAATTAATTTAAGAGGGGGCGTACCGCCAGGGAAAAATCAGAAATCACCCGCGCGCCCCGCACCTGCCGCGCTGATGCGTCTATTGCTGCCCCGCTCCTTCTCGCATAGTATATGCCCCGACAGTCAGATGAAACATGATGAATACCTATGAATAATAGGCATGATGACTCATGTTCAAATTGATAACGTAGTGATGCTAAATGTATAGTAAACCATCAAATTACCGTAATAAAGTATAAATAATAAAATATAATTAAAATCGTAAAAAGATATACACCTTGAAAGTTTTTTTTTATTCTACAAGAGTAATTTTAAAGGTACCAATAGAATCCTTAGGCTTTTATAGAAACAAAATTGTACAAGAATTATGTACTTAAACGCAGTATTCCGCGAATGAAACAACAATTTAAGAACCTGATTTTCCATACGACGATACATGTAGGTACTTTGTATTAACAAATGTCGCGTTTTGCGCTGCCGCCAGCGAGGTCAATCTTTGTCTCAAATTTTTGGGTATTTATGTTCTTTAATTGTAGTTCCTCCAATATAAACATTTGTTCCTGTCCAAAAACTGGTTCAAATGACATCATAAAAAAATTTAGTCATCATCCCTATTATAAAAAGTGGGAAGCAACACCAAATCTGTACCTATATTTGAAGATATTATTTTCGCTATTAAGTCAGAGTTTCGAGAGCTATAACTGAAATATGACCTTCCGTTTTTTAGGGTTCCGTACCCAAAAGGTAAAAACGGGACCCTATTACTAAGACTTCTCTGTCCGTCTGTCTGTCTGTCACCAGGCTGTAACTCAAGAACCGTGATAGCTACATAGTTGAAATTTTCACAGATGATGTATTTCTGTTGCCGCTATAACAACAAATACTAAAAAACAAAATAAAATAAATATTTAAGGGGGGCTCCCGTACAATAAACTTGTTTTTACTGTTTTATAGAGAATGGTACGGAACCCTTCGTGAACGAGTCTCACTCGCACTTGGCCGGTTTTTTATTTACTAAATCACGTAATAGCCCTGTGGCAGACGGACGGACAGACAGATTGCGGGGCATTTGTAATAAGGTTCTTCATGCCTTAGGGTTGTAAAACACATATCATGACAATATGATAATTATTGGTATTCGATACTAATAGTTTTAATAGTGCAAACGATGTATATCCTGTTGGATTTGATCAAGGTCTAATAATCAGAGTTACGGTACGTTAGCCATTATTAGGGTCATTACGCTGTCAGCTATCTGTAATCCTGATATTATTGACATATCCACATTAGCATTACGTAATGCTCACTACTTAAATCCTATTATTAGGATTCGCTAAAGCATCATCATAGTAATATCCATTAGGTGTATCGACCACAGGTAACATGATCATTAAGTTAAAAACATTGGGGGATTTTGAAGTAATTCCAAATTTCTGAGTTTAAGAGCCTATGTGATGTAATTACAATGGCTAGTAAAAACCTAAAGCAAATAAAAGCCATAATCGAATTAAAACTTTTGTGAGACATGTCTAAAATACTACTACTCCATTGTCTCCAAGCAGGAATCCGAGATCAGAATTGAAAAATTTGGACACTGTGGCCTGAAAATCTGACTTTCATAGACATGATCGAAGGTTTCATAATATATAACAGTTTTTTTAATGCTACTTATAAATTCACAATTAAATTCACGTATTAAATGTCACGACAGGCGACATGTTTCGAACTCTTCGGGAGTTCTACTTCAAAACAATAATCGAAAACACTCATCCTGAAGAAGAACTCCCGAAGAGTTCGAAACATGTCGCCTGTCATGTCATTGAATACGTGAATTTAATTGTGAATTTATAAGTAGCATTAAAAAAACTGTTATATATTATGAAACCTTCGATCATGTCTATGAAAGTCAGATTTTCAGGCCACAGTGTTGCGGCCAAATTTTTCAATTCTGATCTCGGATTCCTGCTTGGAGACAATGGAGACGCTCTGGCCCTCTAGTTATCAATTTTGAACATACTGGTAGGTACTAAAGAAAAACTGCTTAATTGTGTTCACTTTTTTTAATATAAAAATGACCAAGTTCACAGGCAATAATTGTTGGAATCTGCACCCTCGATAACCCTAAAAGTGACACCCGTGATGACTTTAAAGAAAAACAATGTCGATAATGTCACTACGGGCGACACGTTTCGAAATCTTCGGGAGTTCTTTTTCAGGATGAATGCTTTCGCGGCGGTGTCGCTTGAATCACGACAAGATTCAAGCGAAACCGCCGCGAAAACACTCATCCTGATGAACCCCCGCAGAGTTCGAAACATGTCGCCCGTAGTGACATTTAATACGTGAGTTGAACCTTGTATTAGTATTATTTCAACATGTCTCACGAAAGTTTAAATTCGAAAAACAATGTCCGCCATCTTGGAATTCAAAATGGACATCATTTCTCGCATCATCATCATCATCATTTATTTAAGAGCTTGGCTCTTGTCGGTGGAGTAATCCATTACTCCTTTTGGAGGAAGCATAGTGTGGTGGTTTCCCCCTTGCCTTCCACACCGCAGTACACGAACCGAGGTTCACCCGCTCCGTGATGTCCAAACAAGAGCCCTTCCAGATTCCTATCTTCGTTCTCCAGTCGGTACTAGTGCTACTGCTGCCTGACACTAGAGGATTGCTTATTTAATGGCGGCAACTACTCGCCATGTCACAGAATCGTCGTCGGATATTGTAGGTTTTTATAGAGTAGCCCCTCCTACAAGCCTACCCACTACATCCTGATAACCCTGCCGCTGTGTGGTCGGGGACTGCTTATTCAGTATATTCGCAGCTAACCATCATATCTGATGGCCATTCCACTATCCGCCGCCTGTGGACCCCGGTAGTAGCCTGCAGCTCAGCCCTACCATTCATCGAAAATATAAATATCATTTCTCGAAAAGCCTGAAAACCGCGCATCGTAATTTACAACAAATATTTCAAAAATGAAAATAATGCGACCACTTATTGAATTATTTCCGACTTCGAATTCGTATTTAGAGACCGAGAGGACATCGATTTTGAAATTAACCGGATTTATACTCAACTAGCGATCCGCCCTGGCTTCGCTCGGATACTATATTAAATTATATTATACATATAAACCTTCCTCTTGAATCACTCTATCTGTTAAAAAAAACCGCATCTAAATCCGTTGCGTAGTTTTAAAGATCTACGCATTCATAGGGGCAGACAGCGGGAAGCGACTTTGTCTTATACGAGTACTATGTTGTAGTGATAGTGATAATCTTTCATAAAGTAAATACACGCTCGACAGAAAAAAATGTTCGTGTAGTTTTGCATGTACTGCACAAATTATTCTAAGAAGCAGGTCGCCGGCCGATCGCTGCGTAATCTTATGGTTGTATTTTGAACTTTAAGGTCTAGATGTTAAGGTCGACTTTTAAATATATTATTTCAAAATATCTACTGGAATGTAATGATACATTCATTCACTGGACGAATATACTGGGTCACAATATTATTGAAATAATTATGTTCACCGTGCTGTCGTGAGAGCACAGAACGTAGTCCTCTCGTCTCAGCGGAGCGATTGCGATTGACTGACTCCGAACTGCACGAAACACGCGACGGGAGAAACAGTATCGCGCTAAATAAAAAAGACCTATACGCCAAATACGTTATACCTCAATAAGTCTGAAAAGGGACTACATAAAAAAACGCCGCTCGTCAAATCACTAGGCAATATCAAGAGCTATTATACACTAAATTTTTACGTAAATTATATGCACGGGAACGGCACACAATTGAAATTAGGTAAAAATAAGACATGTTTTGGCGATTGTTTTCTATCGAGGCAATTTTGGTTTTGTATGGTTTTTTTCAGACAAATAGATTGCAAATATGATGTAGTTTCTGTATGTTCATTTTCCTGGCATTCGCTTTAGTTTGTCATAGGTAAATATTCAATCTAAGAACTCCGATTTCGCGGAGCGCTCCCTCTTAAAAGGAAAACTATCACGGCTAAGTAGGCATAACTAGTTACCGAGTAATAGTCGACCAACTTAAAATGTACTTAGAAAGGCCAACTTTCTTACAAATTCGGCCGCCACGACATTTAGTGGGCGCGCGCGTGTCGAATCAACTAAGAAAGACAGGGAAGTACGGAACCCTACATTGCGCGTGGCCCGACACGTACTTGGCCAATTTATCTCATTAAGAAGCCTTTATCCATCTCAAAAAATCCAGCTTAAAAACATTTAAATGGTACTCGTAATTATAAATGAAAATGCAACGAAGAGATTTGCAAATATCAAAGATGTCTCCTTAATCTTAGTTTCTTCTAAAATACAAAATAAAACTTTTTTGATCATATATATATATATATATATATATATATATATATATATATATATATATATATATATATATATATATATATATATATATATATATATATATATATATATATATATATATATATATATATATATATATATATATCAATATACTACAATAGTTGGCAAGTTGAAACGACTGAAAGATAAATATTGGGCAACTAAACCAGCTGATGTTTGACATGATTTTAAGACTATGAGTACCTAAACGTCAGCGTCATTCATTAAACAACGCAATCAGGTTAATAGTGCAATGTAGATATGTGATCTCTAATACGAAATTTAACTCGAGCATGTCAAGATCAATCTGACCGTAAAACGTCTAGTCGGTTTTATTCCTATAGTTTTTGCGTCCACAACGGAACATTAGGTGATTTGCTACTCATGACGGGCAGACAAAGAGGCGATGACGTCAAACGCGCGTCATTCGATGTGCAGACGATTGGGGCAATTGACGTGATTGGCCGTCGCTCGATTCACTGATCCCGACTCCCCTAATGGAAAGGTCTCTGGGGAAAAGTCAGAAATAAGTAAACTATCTGATTTGAGTGGATGACATTAGCTTTGGAGAAAGCGTGCAGATTTAATAAGACGCGGAAGCGGGTACTCCGTTGATGGGATTTTAGCTTTTTATCTTGTACGAGAAAGCTTTGTTCTCGGGCATGCGGCGGCACGTTTCAATGATAGCTAGTGCCGTGGCGAAGGATAAGGCCTGAATACACACTGGCGCGGTCTGCGGTGGCGGTCAATAGTTTTGACAATAGCCGCCAAACTTACTATTGACCGTCACCGCAGGCCGCATTAGTCTTTGATAGGCTTAATATGTGATGAAGTAACAGCGTTTCGTCAAATTTTGCGATTTGAAGTGTATTTATTGGTGCATTCAATCAAAGTCAAACGAAGTATGTTTTGTAAAATCGGCGAAGTCACTGTAAGATTGACTGTAAAGAAGGCAGCGGATGCTAGTCGCGAATGATAACTGTAAAATTGAAAGAGGATGTGAATGAACTGATAAGAATACTGGAAAGTAGGTGTCAGTTTAGAATCGCATGTAAAGTATTCAAGATGAAATATGAGATTATACTGAGTTATCTTATCTTATTATAATAAATAATCAAAACGGCGTGAAGAGTCAAACGTCTGCAGCTAGCAGTTATTTAGCAGTAACCACTTTCCAGTTACCAAGGAAACTGTTTTAAATATTCTCATGAAGCGCACCCGACCCGACAACGTAAGTGCTACTTAAATTATAGGTAGTTAACAGGAAGGATAAAATTTTGTCAGTAGACGATGACCTTGAAATATAATTGGGTGTTTCCCGTGAATGTCTTCATATAAAGTGGCCGTCAATAGAATTTGCTAAGTATGTAAACAAACCGCCATATTGAATTGTCTGGCGGTTTTGTTTACATAGTTAGCAAACTTTATTGACGGCCACTTTAGAGGGTTTAAGGTTTTATACACTATGTTGTATCCAATCCATGTACCTAACAATCCTCGATTACTGTTGCTTGTCTGGAGAATTTGCTCATCTCATGGTTCGATAGATCATATAAGTAGACATTGTTGACGCATTGATATTTTCCGAACCATCGATAAAGCTCGAATAAAAGCGACTTATAGGCTTTTCCCTAAGGAGTTTGGCGTAAATGTAATCTTCAAACGAAGAAAACGAGCACGATTTTACAACACCATCCATTGGATACCTAAGCAAGAGTGTGGATAGAAGTGGTCATTATAAACCCAGCAGCTATACCATACCGTTACTACAGAAGACGTCTTACCACTCTACACGCCATAGACACCCACTGAGGTATATTAAAATTCGGGCACTGGGCAATTCAGTCGATAATTTCGGTGGTTCATCTTGAAACTGGTACCCGCCGGCGAGAAATGTCAAACGAAGGTCTTATCGTTTTCCTTGTAGCCCTGAATATTTATTGACTGACAGTATACTTACAGCCCAATATTAAATCGTACGAAGCGTATATTGACTAATATTGTTATAAGGAAATGTAGTACTCATTTATTGGTAATCATCATCATCATCATATCAGCCGAAAGACGTCCACTGCTGGACATAGGCCTCCCCCAAAGAGTGCCCATTAGGGGGTATATGCCATAATCGCCACGCTTGGCATGCGGGTTGGCGATCGCAGTATTTCCACCGCACTCCAGGGATGCTGCTGCCCATCCCCCGGTGGTCTTGGTCGTAGTTTTAGGACATACCCGGGTCCATTATGGGTTATTGGTAATACATATATTGAAATGGGTACAAATCCTTCGACTTTATATTTTTCCTAAGAATTTAATAAGATTTAAAAATAGCCTTGGGTAGCAATAACCAGAACCAAAGTAATTCAAAATGCTGCCATTGACTCGCATCATCTGGTTTATGGAGCTGATATAAAAAACAAGTAGGTAAATGAGTCTGACATAGTACAAAATATTGTCATTGGCTCACAGGTCAATGCACTTGTCACCAACCAAATACAGGAAAAATCTGGTGTCGTCTCGTATCAGGAAATCTAAAGGCGCATTTTGTTTGCCAATTGAAACTTAGGCACAATTTTAATACGACTATTTTCATTACGTCAAATTTTCATTCAGCAAAATATTATTACGAAAAATTACATTATGGCATGTGGTCTTTTAGCAAATGCTTTATGGCTTTAGGCAAAAAAAACATTAGCCAGTAAACATTTCGTCAAGTTAAAGTTATGGCAAACTATAAATAGACAAAAATCACAATTGTTTGGGTTATGACATTTTACCAAAAGTCTATTAATAAAACGGCACGGTTCCTTAAATAAAAAAGCGGCCAAGTGCGTGTCGGACCACGCACAACAAGGGTTCCGTGTCTATTAAAAAGGTCGTATCGTTATTCAAATCTTATGGTACTTAAGTACGTCATTTTCTTTAAGGAAGGCAGTTTTTTATAAATATCTCGAAAACCTTTGAACCGATCTTGTTCAAAACAAATTTCGCTGAAAGAATTTTGTAAGCCCTATGAGCATGATTTTTTTCATATTTTTAAAATACACGGTTCAAAAATTAGAGGGAGGGAGACACAATTTTAGTGACTTTCGGGGCGATTATCTCAGACTCTATTCACTTAATCCAAAAAATTGCTTAGAAACCTTATATTTGTTTTGAAAGGCCTGTCGATTGATGTACCACAAGTGGGCTTGCAATGAAAAAATAATTTTTGACTTTCAGTTTTATGTATGGGGTGCACCCCTAAAAAAAATCTTTTTTAGTAATTTCATTACAAAACTATGTAGCGGTTAACAAAATACACCCTATCTTCAATTTTTTATTCAAATACACCTTATGGTTTTAGAGTAAAATGCCTGTGACATACTGACGGACAGACAGACAGACAGACAGACAGACAGACAGACAGACAGACAGACATGACGAATCTATAAGGGTTCCGATTTTGGCCACGGAACCCTAAAAACGCACGGTTAAGTAGGTCGGTAGGCAAGGGCGTTAAATTAGGTTAGGGCAGCCAAAAATGGGGGGCTCGGGGGTCAGCTTGTGTCCCTTAGAGCGGAAATAGGCACCCCGCGAAGCGGGGTGACGTCGACACGCTGGCGGTTAGGTTACAATTTGACCTCTACACGAATTCATTTTCCTTACCCACATAACAAAAGAAGTAATTATTTAATTACGTATAAGACACACCATTGAAATAAAGATGCAAATGATTTGTCATTGAAGAGTTCCTCTGCTGACTACCCGACGGAATAGAAATGGTCAGTTAAATATTTATTGACGATACAAATCATTATGGGGAAGGCTCAGTTCCCCAAATACCGGCAAAATTAAACCGAACATTCTCCTCGTGTCTAATGTCAAAAAAAAATGTCATTTATACCTTATATTGATATTGGCAAATCCACCTTGCTAAAACAGCAAGGAGTAAAATCCATACTTTTAAAAAAAAGTGATCCTACTATAAGGGATTCGTTTTTTTTCCATTTTGAGATACGGAATGCTACTTGTTCTTAGTTAGATTATATGTCATGGAATCAAGCTTTGCAATCGGCTTCCCAATCATATAATAGCCTGATTACACTCTGATTGTGCATCCAAGTACATCGGCTGTTAAATTATAAATACTTGGGCCCGTCAATAACCGCCCGTGCCGATGACCCGACGCGACCCTAACTCGCCTCAAAACGAATGTCTACATAATTACTTACTTATACAGAAATTGTTGATGCCATGCGTAAAATTTATTGTTGAAATATTTAATAAATGTAATGCAATGTGCTGTTTGTTGGTGGCTACAGAATAATAGTTAGTATAAACAAAATAATCTGGAACCGAAAGAAGGCAAGACATTGAATGTTCGAGTTAAGTAGATTCAACGAAGGGAATGTTAAAGTCATGCCCGCTGCAAGAACAGCATACTTAAATAATTTCTGTCATTCATCTGATTCATTGACACAAACTTTCGTTAATTCTATTATACCCCACGAAAGTTAAGTACCTAATCGAGGATTCAATAAGTCGAGAAATCTAAGTATTTAACTACATGAAGGCCATTTCTGTAATAAGTGTAATAAAACAAACCTTTTAGGTAGATCGTTAAAACTTCAAGTATTTTCCCTGACCTCGGCTGCATCCTACAGGTAATTAGTTTAGCCAAATTTTGCGAAGGCTGTTTTTACAAAACACTAATTGCAATATTGTACAACCTTCTATTAATTAACTGACAGGTACAAATAACATGTGTATACCTACATGTATTGGCTGTGGTTTTGACATTAGTAATTGATCGTCATATTTAACTATTCCGAATCCGGTGGTCTTAGGACCGATTTTTCAGCCCCCAGATAAAACATATCTGTTAGATAAATGTTAGCTGTCCTTTTCTTTTAAATGTCTGCGGAAAAGGACAGTAATAATTTTGTCTGACAGATACATTTATCTGGCGATTGAAAAACCGACCCTTAATGGGCAGAATAATATTGGTCATAAATAGGTTCACTTGGCATAACATGTTTCGCAGAAACACTTTCGGTCGAATGGTATTATAGCATAAAGGTATAGTTGGCATTACCACTACCACGCATACGACACATTTTGCAGGACATTGTTTTGTAGAACATTACTTTGGCCGACTTTAGCATCATTTTATGTACCATAATAATCCTAGTACAATTAAGCATAATTCCCGACTAGCTATCAAAAAGGAAATACAGTCCCAAAGTTACCGTTAGGTACGACAACGAGCGAAGCGAGGAGGAGTGTTATGCCTGCTACACACGACAACGATTTATCGTAGCGATTTGACTGCGCAGTCCGTTTGTGCAGTTTTATCGATCGTGTGTATGACAAATCGTAACGATAATCTGAAACGATTTGTCATACACACGATCGATAAAACTGCACAAACGGACTGCGCAGTCAAATCGCTACGATAAATCGTTGTCGTTGGTAGCAGGCATTAGGTGTACCGCGACCCTACGCGTGCGAGCCGAGCGAGCGGAACGAGCGTGCCGCGGCAGCGGCCGGCGAAGCGCCAGAACCTATTTTTAGGGTTCCGTAGGCAACAACTTGCCATCAAGGAACCCTTATAGTTTCGCCATGTCCGTCTGTCGTCTTGTGTGTTGGTGTAATCATTATGCAAAAAAATATTTGCGAAAGTACTATTCGTTTAGAAGACAGCTCATCACCATTATGCCAATATATGATTCGAAATTATAAAAATCTGCGTAATTTATGCCATAGTATACTTTGCGTAGGGTGTTTCTGCCAAACGTTACTTCTGCCAAGTATCATTATTCATATGCAAATCAAATATACGTATGTCAAAAAAGTTTATGCAAGACTATAGTGAACGGGTTTTAATAATTCCAAAGTGATTCTTCATGATTTTTCTTCTTTGATTCAAGATGATTCCAAAAATGCTATAACGGGTTTTAATGAGAACAAATATATGAAATATATATCACACACTGTTAATTTAGTTTTGGTCTATGGCCATAACCTAATAAACATTAATAAATAAATATTAAGGACAATTTTACACAAATCGACCTAGTCCCATAGTAAGCTCAGTGTTATGGGTACTAGACAACGATATTAGATAGCTCATTTAAGATAAAGGTTTGTACTTGACCAAAAAAAGTAAGTGCACAAAACTTAACATTTACAAATACAAGCAATGAAACTATGGTATACTTAATACAAATATCTACAAATCTATCTATTACCTATATAACCAACTGTTCGGATTTATTGTCCGTATACTCGATAGCACATTCGCTAGGAAAACTGGAGGAGATAAACAGAAAACGAATACTTGTGTTCAAGTGGCTTTATCGAGTTATCACTTTGACAACCTTGATGCTGAATCCTTCGTGGATACAAACGTACTGCCTACTTCAGTACTTCAATCTACAACACTACACGGATGAAGGACTTCAAAACAGCGTGATATAAAGCTGTCGACTCCCTCCTTTGAAATACGAATCATTTCATATGACAGATCGACATAATAATCAATTTCATATAAAACAGTGAGGAACTTTGCGCCGTCTCAGCATAAAACACGTAGCTATGCGAAAGCGTAGTTATGCTACGAATCATCTACGGCGCGGCGTAGCAAAGTCTACAAATAGTTTGCAAAATTGCTAAGCAAACAATTTTTCATCTAATAGTTAAATTCCAATCCCACCTAGCTTTGGAAAGAGGGAGAGCACTAAAACAAAAAAGAAACGCAGTTCGCAAGTATTCGACGCTTGAGCCGGGGGCGAGGGCCCTACATATGCAACCTGAGGCTTTCTTTATAACCGCCCGCGGCGAGTACAACATTACGTTTCATCCTAGCATAGAAGTTGGATTTTCCGCACTTGTATCAGGCGGTAATTGCCACTTTAAAGCCATGTGTGACGTAAAATTATAATTATAACCATGCATCAGTCAGTACAAAACGTATGTAGCGCGGCATGCGTCATTTAATATGTCATAGATATGTTTCTGTATCATAGCACTGTATTAACACTGTAAATGCCTAGAAATGCTATAACACTAAGGTGCTAAAATGCGACGCCAAGTTGTCAACCACGACAGATAAGATTGACAAAGTTTCTCTCTCCAGCACGGCTATCACACGACGGCTCGCGAGCTGTGTCGCGGCGACTATCCGTATGTTTCGAAGCGATCTAATTAGAAAGAGACGGATAGTCTATCTCGCCACGAAGCAGCTCGCGCGCCGTTCCGTGATGGCCGTGTAGATCAAAACATAATACATGATTATATTTCGGTAGGTAAGTCGACGCGTCCTCGTAAAGGAAATCCCGCTTTATATATGTGAGCGTGCCATATTCCCAAATGATCCCAGTAATACGTTTAAACTAAGTGAAACGCTTCAGGCGTCGCGTCGGGTCGTAATATTGAGGGAGGATCATTGGTTAGTTTTGATGATGCAAGTTTTGAGTAGGAAACCTTCTGTGCGAACAAACTATTAAAGCTTTAGTTTAACCAAGCGAACAGAAAATAGGAAGTAGGTATATGTAAAAAACAAATGACGGGTGTTCCTAAATATATAAGTATGTTATATTATAAAATGTTTCCAATTTCAAATAGATTATGTAAAATACAATAATGATATCATGTACCGAAATTTAAAAAAATCTCAAAGTGATTTGCTTTATGTCTCCGATCAATTGATTTATGATCGATTGGCGATAGTCTATCAATCAATCGATATTGTAACACAAAGTCAAATATAATAAAGAAATTGCTACTTAACAAAAGGTGTTTTAGTTACGCACATATACCTATTATCAATTTATTATCACACACGTCAATTGAATTGAATTCCTTTAATGATAAAACTAGAAGGCAACAAGCAAATTACACGGTAATTTTCGCAAATACTCAGATAAGTTAAGTCAAACTAAAGACTATGTAGTCAGCAGACGTATGTCATAATCGCAATATTATATCTTATGTAATCTATCAGGATCAGCGTAGCCTCAAATACAACCAACTTAGTACGTGCAATTAAATATTTGCAGTCTCACAAAATGCTGAATCACCACCAGTGATTGTAACGCTTACAGAGACGAACATTTTAATGAATCGTAGTCCAACACGCTACTAAACTGAGGCACCGTGCGAGGAGCCGAGATCAACAAGTCCGGACTACGATCAATATAGTCGCCCAAGCACCCAGCTCAGGAGCGAGCAAGACGACTATATATCCCCGCGTTTGCCCTACAAAATTACAGATCCTTACAATTCCGGCCCTTATTTTCAGTTTCACGCCATAGATTTCATGTTTCAATCCTGCTAGCCTTAAAGCCGCCGTCGTTGAGGGACTTTTTTCGTAGACTATTTGCTGCCTTAAACACAGTAACTTTGCTTAAGGGTGGTAATTTTATTTAAAGTATTTGGTAATACTGTTCGATTTTGATAGATTCATTGCTGTTGATAGTTCCAACTTAACTCGTCGGAATTAGAAAGGCGTGAATATTTTCACGGAACAAATAGGCAAATAGCACATCGATCGATACATGACTTGCTTAATAATCGGCTATTGCTCTCGAAGGCAGTTTTCAGACCATTCATGATTTAAAGAGCGACCACACCGCTGCTCAGAATACGCTAACGCACCGTAAACGCAGCAAAATGTATGAAGAATACGTGACGCATTCGACACGTCAACGTGTATACGCAGCGTAACGCACCGGTGTGGTCGCTCCATTATTGTCAAACCTACATTGTTGACATACGTTATCAATTCATCGATATAAATCAGATGCTGTTAGAAGATACTCCGTAGTCCGTACATTGTTTTTCATACAGATAAAAAAGTAGTGAATACACCTAATACATAAATGCGTAACCCTGTGCATAGTAAACTCTCCCCATGCTCCTTGAGCGGCAAAGACGAGCTAAGGGTACGTACGTACATATCTACCTACTCTATATCTATACCGTATACGCATAGAACAAATCTGTTACGTGAGTATGAGTGACGTCGTTTCCCTCCTGCACCCCTTTATCCAGTTTAATGGAGGAAAAAAGTGGGAACAGTATAGGTAAGGTGAACGCCCTAATGTTTGACACACTAATTTCAATAACTGACTGAGTAATTAAGATTCAGATTCAGATTCAGATGATTTATTTGCTGTTCGTACAAGTACATGCAAATACAATTAATACAATTTTAGGTACAATTAATAATACAATTATAGTTACAATAATACATTTTAAAATTAATTACTTATTCTAGGTGCACATTAATAAAAGGACACATTACATTGGATTTTATTGGTTAAAATATTTAATAGATGTCATTTGTGATGTCAAGGGCATTGGCGAAAAATTCTTTAATTGTATAAAATGGTCTATTAATGAAATATTCTTTTATCTTTCTGTCAAAAGTTCTCATGTCTGTACATTGTTTGATATCCTGACTTATTTTATTAAAAATTTTAATGGCCATATTGTTAAAGCTGTTATTGAAATGGACAAAGTGAGGTGTAGTTAGAGACAGTTGACTATTATTCCTAAGATTAAAATTATGCATTTCTCCAGCTGTCGGATAGAGATTTTTATTTAAATAGACATATATACATATGTGATACAAGTACATTGAGATAATGGTGAGGATTTTGTGATCTATAAACAAGTTTCGATGGGTGTCAGGTATGCCTTTGCATCCAGAAATAAGTCGAATAGCCTTTTTCTGTAGGAGTAAAACAGAATTTATGTTTGTACCGTTGCCCCAAACTTCAACACAATACCTGATGATACTCTCGAAATAGGAGAAGTAAACAGTTTTTAATATATTGGTGTCTGCTATTTTTGAAAGACTTTTCAATGAATAACACGCACTAGCCAATTTTTTACACACGGTGTCTATATGACTATGCCACCTCAGATAGGGGTCAAGTTGTACTCCCAAGAATCGGATACAATCAGATTTTTCTATAGGCACATCACAAATAAAATCAGCGCTCCTAGAACTACGGCGAAAAATTATGTAAAAACTTTTTTCACAGTTAATCCTAAGACCATTGTATGAAAACCAGCTGTCGAGTTCATTCCAACATTTTTTTATAATTAGATTAAATTCTAGGACAGTAGGTGCACTTAGGATGATGCTGGTATCATCCGCGTAGAGATACGGTGTACCCCGTGTTAAATAATCAGGCAGATCGTTTATAAAAATAAGAAATAGCAATGGGCCAAGGACTGAACCCTGAGGTACCCCGTATTTTATCGTACCCTCCTCGGAACGAGTGGCTCGAAAAGGATCACTACAAGCTATTTCTACGTATTGAGTGCGACCTGTTAGATACGATTCAAAAAGTGTGAGGGCTATGCCGCGAATACCGTAGTATTCAAGTTTGTTTAGGAGTATTCTGTGGCTGACACAGTCAAATGCTTTAGTCAGGTCACAAAACACTCCCCCGCACTTGTGACCGTTATTCAGATTACGCATAACTTCGGTGACCAAGTTTATTACAGCTTTTGATGTATTTTTCCCTTTTCTGAAACCGTACTGATGTGAAGTGAACAGTTTATTCTTTTCAAAGTGACTTTCTAATCTAGTAGCTAAGCATTTCTCAAATATTTTAGAAATAATGGATAAGAGAGATATCGGTCTGTAGTTATTCAGTTCACTACGGTTTCCTTTTTTAAATATTGCGATTACTTTTGCCTTTTTCAGTAGATTGGGAAATACGCCTTCTTCTAAACAACTGTTAAATACTATGCATAGCGGCGTACATATTAAATTCATATTTTCTTTTATAAATTTTGTGTTCAAGTTATCAGGTCCACAAGAGTTACTATTTTTCAGGTTTTTCGTTATTCTAATTATTTCTGCGCCAGTTATGGGATTCAGAAATATTGAACTGTAGTTTTTTTTCTTTAGTGTCTGCATAATTATCAAGTGTTGCCTATCATGTGAGTTACATGTTGTCTTTCCTACATTTAAAAAGTAACTGTTAAAAGCCTTTGCTATGGTATTTACATCTTCTGTCTTACCAGTTTCAAGTTTCAAGGTTAATTTGGGTTGTGGTCTGACACATTTTCCTGTATTGTCCTTAACTAAATTCCAAATAGTTTTGACCTTATTCTTTGCTTTAGATATGGTTCGGTGCATATGTATTTTTTTAGCATGAACTAAGACCGCTTTAAATGTGTTCTTATATTGTTTAAAGTGCTTAATGAAATTTTCATTATTTACATTTCGCGATTGTATCAGCATTTGACGTTTGACTTTGCTGGATTTTTTAATGCCCTTCGAGAGCCATCCGTTACTTTTATTTCGAGACTGGACTTTTTTAAGTGGAAAATGTCTATCAATTAGTGGAAATAGTATGGTGTAAAACTGATTTAATTTACCATCACAATCTTTATTAGCAAATATCGATTGCCAGTCAATACATTTAAGACTCTCCTGGAATTTATTTGTGGCTTTTTTGCTGTAGACACGTTTCTTCATAACTTTCTGTAAATCGTGTTTCCTATTGCATGAAGCTGGTAGTTCAAGTAATTGCACATCATGATCTGAGAAACTACATGGTATTACAAAGGCAGCCATATAATCATTAAAATCTGTTAATATGTTGTCTAATACTGTTGAGGTATTTGCTGTTACTCGGGTAAAATCTGTTATTGTAGGCTTAATGTTGTGCTCTAATAGGCTTTGTAAAAACAATTTTGTTTTACTATCATTGTCCGCTGCAAGATTGACGTTAAAATCTCCAGCAATAATAATGTTATGTGACTTAAAGTCGGTTAGAAGATGGCACAGTCGGTTAAGAAAAAGATCAAAACTAAGATTGACGGTGACAACTATTGAGGCAGTGTCCAGCACTGGTTCATTTAAAAAGCAGCGATTGGTTCATCAATAACATAGTAGGAAATCATTTAGTTTAATGCTAGGTAATTACGTAAGTTTATTGACGATTTGGTCTATTTAAAT
Source organism: Epinotia demarniana (assembly GCA_945867215.1). NCBI lineage: Eukaryota > Metazoa > Arthropoda > Insecta > Lepidoptera > Tortricidae > Epinotia > Epinotia demarniana. The sequence continues at coordinate 9,137,704 of OX244274.1, forward strand.
GATAAAAAGCTATATCTGTAGCCAATTTACGTGAATTATATTAATCTCGCTGCCTACTTTAAATATTAATGTCCCACCGTACGAGTAGAATGAGCCGATTAAACATACATCGACTGTATAAAAAGGATTAAGGAAAACTGAAACATTATTGAAACTTTCTTTGTTTTATTTCAGAGTCGGCAAATATTAAAAAACAAAGGCACAATTATAATACAAACAAATGATAACAGTAACTGAAGCGGAGCCAGTCCAATAATCTTTATTGCGCAATAAGCATTTTACGAAGGTAAATTGGCTAATATTTTGTCTTCATAAATATAAATAACTCTTACAGAAAAAGAATATAAATATTTAGGTACCTACGTAGTCCTAATAATATCTTGCATGCTCCTATTTATATCCAAAACCGAATCGGGCATTGAACAAAAATGGATAGTCTTTAATTAAGAAATAGATAGAAGGGTTTACCTTTAAAACGAGTGACGCACGAGCGGAATGACTTTACAACCTGCACTCCTATCCGATACAAAAATATAGGTAGGTAAAGCTAACCATCTATCCTCTCTCCTCTAACCTCCTTTAAGGGCCACCCAGACGTTTATAGTACCAGACCAACTTCACAAGGACCTTGTACGGTAAAAACATAGGTATAAGAAGAACCAATAATCAAAATATCCTCCGCTATTTTCATAAAAAGCAAGTAGGCACCGTATAACCTTCAAGCATCACAAATTAACCTAACCAGAAGTAAGGAACGTCCTTGCTTATATGTCTCGTAATAAGAAGATCGATTTTAGTAATAAAGCTAACGTCAGGTCAATATGAGCGATTGACGTCACAATTACTGATAAGGTTGAAAGCAAACAGGCACGCGTGTCTCCGCACTATCACGAACTATCTCTGATAAACTTATCCTGGTTGTTGACGACTTATACTACACTGCCCAAGGAACAGATTACACAAAACACCTGCGTATTTACATTTGACATTTACAAAAACATGGATAACTTCCAGCAGCACACGTCAAATCGAGTCTTGGCCAATTTTTTTCACGTCACAATGGTCTATTCTTGAGATAATAATTCTGGCTAGATAATGACGAAATTTCCGACTCGTGAATATTTTTTTGTAATGACACTGGATCGTGGTAACAACGAAAGAACTCATAACAAAGACATCCATACTAATATTATAAATGCTAAAGTGTATGTGTGTGTTTGTTTGTTTGTCTGTCTTTCTCGGCAAAACGGCGCAACGAATTGAAATGATTTTGTAAGTGGAGATAGTTGAAGGGATGGAGAGTGACATAGGATAGTTTTATCCCCGAAATCCTAAGGGGGTAAAAGTGTGTATGCAGCTGCGATATAAACGAGATCCACGCGGACGGAGTCGCGGGCAGAAGGTTTCTAAATAACATTGGAGTATTGCTCCTATAGATAAATGTGAATCAGTAACTTCGGTAACGGTGATTAATAATAGATGCTTATAATTACAATGTAAATCTGTTTTGATAGTACTGGCAGAAGCCGCCGTCACAGGCCTATGTTTGGTGTGATTACGGACCAGGACGGAAAGACGCCTACGAGGGTGACCGCCAGACTGCAGAGCAGATAACACCAGGCCACTGACGCAGAGCTCTAAAATAGATAACGCATTTGCGTCAAGCGCACATTTTTTAATCCTCAATGTAAACGAAGCGCGTGCCATACGAAAAGATTTCCTGGCGAAACACTCATCAGTCATCACGCACCCCCAGCATGCCGCGGTCACACAAATCAAATCGAACATTCCTCGATAAATGAAAATAATAAACGGTTTGGCTCGGATACCTGCCCGCCAGAAGCAACTTTCACGTGAACATTGCCGCAATTAGCGAACGAGATTTTTAACGCACCAAATGCTACCGTTTTATATAATAATAGGCAATGTGCCGCTCAATGAACCAAGCGTTAGCAATTACTGTTGAGATACAGTGATTATTTCGAAATCGTTAAATTTATCGATGACAGATTTGCTCATTATCATGTAGTTTGGTACAAGTTTCATCACGAAACGCTTTTTCACAATAAATTTGTCTCGTGTGCCGAATCATTTGATTTTCTCATTTCGAGATACCAATCTACACGTGTTGGTATATGCGTGCGATAACATCTAAACATTAGTCAGATGATCCGTCTCGGCTGCGTGTGGTGTCGATCTGAATTTACTGGAGCAAATGGGAAAATAGCACAATCGAAATCTTCGGCGACAGTGTGCAGAACGTAAATGCGAGAGAAAGCAGAATCATTAGCTTCTTGCAGAAACAAAGTCATACCGTAGCAAAAGCTGAAATTCTGAGTAATTAGCTCATTAGTTAAACCCTAATTAAACTAATCAAGAAAAGTTCCTAAGATGGAGAACGATTCTTTCTAAGCAAATACAGATGGTACCTAATTAGTAAATTTGTTAAATATTTGATAATCAGCGGTGAAGTTTTTTCCTGCTAAAGCCAGTCAGGCGACATCGCAAGATAAAGAATCATGTGAAATTCTCATAGATCGGTGTACGACTTCAAATGGATGATGATTGTAAAGCCCGTCACAGACGTAGTCATAATATATATGAATATACCAAAATATAATATTATAGCTCGGCATCTTAAGATATATTATACGTACTAGTTGACAGAGTCCACACACGCAGATATAATATATATTTCGATATCTTAAGAAGCTTAGGGGCTTAAGAATCTAGGATAATTATATTACACTAGTTATATTTTATATTATTACAGCACCAATTGTCAAGTTACGCCGTTAATTATTTCGCAAGTGAGATAGTAAATCAAGGCACTAAATCATGGGAAACAAAGCCTCGGAAAAAACAACAAAAACTGATGACATATTACAAGATTTATGAGATCCCTACTCTTCGTGCCTAGAGCACGGAACCTGTGTGATCCCGTCATCTTTCTTCTCTCTCACTTAAGCAAGAAAATCGCAGGTGGACACTTGAAACAAACAGTCCACTATTTGTGCTCCAGACAGTCTACATTTATTTGACGTCTACATTATCTCATTCGAGATAAGGTTGGCCATATCCTTGGTGGCGATGGCGTTTCGATGAGAAAAACGTAAAATAATAAAAACAATGTTCAGCTTGCATCCCGCATCCTCAGGCAAGGTCGGTGTCGAGTATTTGTGGACGCGGCAGCGCTCGCGCCGCGCCGCCGCCGGCCCATGCTGAATGATTGGTTATATTCCGCAGAACATTTGGCATACACTCATCAACCAACCGCGATACTTACCTACAATGTTTAGTTTTAGCCGAAAGGTGAGTCTTTTTCCGTACGCTCTACTCAGACATCAGTTAGCGCAATTTGTTTTTATTAGTACAGCTCAATTTATTCCCCGCGTGCACGTTTATGGATACTAAAACCGTTGTTACTTTACAGGTAAGCTTATACTAAACCATTTACTTTTTGAACCAACAATGTTGTGTGAGCAGGAGCATAAAGAAAGTCTTGCCGGTCGGTGTCGGCTTCACGTTCACTGCTAAGTAAAACATTCCTAAATAACGAGTTGGGAGATATCAAACATTTTAAACCGTACACTTGAACCGGATTTTTGTGTTTACTCGTAGCAAGTTCCATCGCCGACGCACACACGGGCGGCGAAGGCCGAGGGCGTCCGTTCTGTTATTTCGGTGCATTCATTCAACACGGTGGCTCCGTGACCCGCCGTCGATGCGTCACCCTCGCACCTTCACGTCCATCAAACACTGGATACGCATCACACGCGTTTAGTGCATTTCGGATTGAGATCTAAAACAGAGTTGCTGTGTAATATCTACATACCTACACCAAAACGCAACCAGTGAGTCACCTACGAGGACGGCGCCTCGCCGTTCGGCCAACGACCCACTTCACGCGGCACGGGTACGCATTACGCCCAAACTCTTGACCAGGTACTCCGAGGCTATGAAAGCATTAACTGCATACCATTATCACGCTGCGTGCTTGTATTTACTTTCCGGATCATCATAACACAAGCCATTCCAAGGATAATACGTCACCTAATTACTATGTCCCATCTTAAAACGTCGTTAAGCTTAACAAGTGCGTAGTTAACGCTCATCGCGGCGACATCATATTCAGGTCAATTTAAACAAGTGATAGCTCTTTCTCATGTTTCGAAATGTACCGCTAATGAATCTCACGGTTTACATTCGAAGATATATCTCATGCAAGATCGCTCTTTGTCACTTTGCTACCTATTAATAAGGTTTGTTCGCACGAAAGAATTAAATACTGTAATGTATTTAATTGCACCTTTAACACTTGAAAAATGATTGTTATTTCATCCTAATTGGCAGCCAGGTATATTTAACAAAAATTTTTTTCATGCTCAATTCCATTTATTTACTTACTATCATTATTCTCATGCAAATTAGCTACCGTGACAATATCATAAAGTGGAATTCCTTTCGCAGTTCTTGTACATCTCATTCCTAATATCATCTGAGGTCTGTCATCCTCTGACGAACCTTTACGCATCGATGCCGGTTCTGCCATTCTGAATGCTGGCCTTTCCAAATCTCTGTGTACGAATCTATAAATCAAAGTTATCTAAAGTATTTTGTCGTCCGAAGCCATCTTTTTGATGCGCTTATGGAATAAGATTAGACAAGACAGTTAATGCCAAATCGTGTCGCCGAGGGCGGCTAAACGTGACTCCGCCGTTCACCCAGGGATCTTCAAATTAATCTTACACGATAAGCAAAGTAACTAACGATCGCTCTGCTCGATCCCAGACGAAACGGATCTAAGCGTCAATAATATAATTACTAGCTTCTGCCCGCGACTCCGTCCGCGTAGAACTCGTTTATTTTGTAGCTACATACAAGATATCACCGAATCGAAGATTCCCTTCGGGAATGATTCCCGGTATAAAAAGTATGCTATACGTTAATCCAGGCTCACATCCGCAAGTAAAAGTACCGAATCACTTTTCATTTTTCATGTGCACACAATATCTTTTGACCCCTAGATAACGGGGCTAGAGGGGGGATTTCTTATCAGCAGTGATCGTAACTTTTGTAGCATTTTTGGTGCAACGTAGTGTTGTTCAATTGGTATAGACAATATCAATCAAAATTGTTAATTAAGGTTAATATTAACGATATTAACTCTAATTAAGCATTAGGATTGAAATCATTTAAGTATACCAATTCCGTTATCAGATGTCGACCGGTACATACACATCTCAGCATATTATCTTGTGAAGAACACCTGGGAAAAATGGAAGCCACTGAAGCTCAAGTCACCGTAGTCATCCAGCTCCTGCAAAAGAACCGTAGTCAACGTTCAGTAGCAGCCAAGGTGGATCCGAGCTTTGCCAGAGGTTCCAGCAAACTGGAGCTTTTACTTCAATACCAAGAAGCGGCCGCAGAAGGTGCACATCAGAGAGAGACCGCTTAATTGTCTCAACATCTCTCCGAGATCGTCACCAGAAAGGAGTTACCATCCAGCAGCGTGAGGAGCGAGGAGTGGCTGCCAGCGAGTAAACAGTGAGAAGAATACTCAAGGCAGCGAATTTGTCACCCAGGAGGCCTGCGACAGGGCCGAGGCACCGTACAGCCCGAAGAGCATTTGCAACAATTCATAAGAATTGGTTCCTTGAGCAACGGACACCAATTCTTTTCTCGGCCGAGTGCAGAATGTGTCTGAATCGCTGCGACCGAAGGGGAAGAGTCTACAGGAGACCAGAAGAGCGATATGCTCAGTGGTGTTTCTCCGAAAGAGTCGCCTCGGAGGTGGTTCTGTTATGTTTTTGGCGGCATCGCGCGGACTGATCATCATCATGCTAATGCCCATTGTCATACCTACACTGTAAACTGCAGCCTAAACTTAAAATAGCCTCTCACTGTGCAGAATTTCGGAGTGTACAGCTCTACAACAAGCTCCCCGGCGAGTGGAGAAATATCACTAGTCTTAATCTCTTTAAAAACAAATTAAAAACATTGCTGTTGAAAGAGTGATTTTACTCTATAGAAGAGTTTACGACCTACTTTAGTAATCTGTCAACGTAATTAATTAAAATAAACATGCCTGATAATATTCTGCTGTAGGTAATGTGTTACACTGTAAAATTGTTAGATTAAGAGACTTTAGTTAGTAGTTACATTCAAATACAATTGTAAGATTGTTCATGAATTAATAAAAATAAAAAATAAATAAAATACCGCAATGGTCACCGCTGCCTACCTCCGAAACGTGGGCATCGAGACAATGAACTGGCCAGCGATGAGTCTGGTCCTGTGGGACTACCTGAAGAGAAAGGTTCCTGCCCCAGCCACTTGACGAGTTGAAGATAGCTTTGTTGGAGGAGTGGGACGCTATTCCTGAAGACTACGTTAGAAAATGAATTAGGTCGATGAAAAATCGTTTAAACTGTGTCAGTAGGGCTAGGGGTGGCAATACCCGATACTAATTTAATATTAATAAATGTTACTGTATATTAATTAAGCCTTTTATACCAAGTTTTCCTTGTTTATTTTTAGAGCATGTTCAGGCAGCAACTTCTCTTATTCGGGTTTTTTTCAGCCTTTGGACCTTGAGTATTATTAAATTTGCACATTTTCCAATGCGCCACATTATTATCTTTTATTTGGTAGCATAATTTTCAGATCGGGGTGGGAAATTACAAAGATGCTCGTGAAAAAATGCAAAGTGATTCGATACTTGTTCTCGCGAGTGTCGCGTCACACATCCAAACATCTAAAGTTTCGCATATAAGTACAATATTAGTAGGATTAGTAGGAAGTAGAATTTTATCAAAGCTGTTTGAGAACTGGTTTATTTTTATCCTATCAACTTGGTGTTATGAGTCGAGTTGCAGGTATACGTATGATTGCAACCCATCAAACGTATCTCGTCATGAGAATCTTTCTCTCATGAAGTATTCAACAGATATCTACAATCATTGAATACAAATTCGCGATTTGAATAAGGAAGGATACCAACATTAGGAAGTCGGCTAAAATTGTTTATTTACGTTCATTAATTATGTACGTACTTAACAGCTCAGCATTGCGTAGGTACCTATTTATAAATCCGCATTACTGAGTTCTCATGTAATATTAGATGAGGAAATGAAACTGCCTGCAAGGTGACGGTAACGAAACCAGTGCCGGCGAATAATGATTATAAGAAGCCAGTTTGGAAATCCGAATATACCTACTCACTATCAAATGTTATTGAGAGATCAGGTTTTACTAGACACCAGCCCCCCATTCTGTAACTTGTTTTAAGTTCATCTCAACGCTCACCCACAAATATTATCTTTACGCGATTCGTAGTAACTAAGCGTCAAGTAGAAGTCTAGTTTCGAGACGGGTGACCGGCGCGGCGGGGTGAGCCGCTAGTGTGTAGCGAATACCAACACATCCCAGTAATTCTTTACCAGTTTTTTTTGTGTATATCTTTCTCAGAATACTGATGTTAAAGGTTGGTGGGGTAAGAAAACCTTATATTATTAACCCCCAACGCAAAAAGAGGGTTGTTATAAGTTTGACGTATCTGTGTGTCTGTCTGTGGCATCGTAGCTCCTAAACGAATGAACCGATTATAATGCGGTTTACTAGTCCGAATGCTGACGTAGTCGAGATGGTTTTTAGCTAAGTTTCAACAAAATCGGTTGAGCTTGTTCCGAGATATTGAACTTTGAAATTAAAATGTCGGGGGTGATTCAACTTTTTTAAGTTGTGTAGGTAAGTTGTTAGGTAGGTAGTAATACCTAGATGAAATATACATTCTTGAATCTGGGTAAGTAAAATATTAGTAAATATAGTTTCCTGCCCTTAACTCAACCTGGCTTTCTACACATGTGTAGTATACCACTACAATTTACACATCACATCACATCATCAGCCTATATACGTCCCACTGCTGGGCACAGGCCTCCTCTGGGTACAATTACAATTAATTATACGTGCATTACAGACAGTTCGCATGTTTAGGCGGTAATTTTTCGGTATTCCATAAAACTTATAGAGCTTTGAAGACCTTTTTTTTAGAGAGCGTATGTATAGTACTTATATGTATATGGATTGAGATAAGATTATCTTAATAATATTATAAATCCACTACTACTACTATTGCACCAGAAATCTGGTGGGCGATGGGGCCGTCACATCCCTACGCCTATTTATTATTATGTATGTTTTTTCCATATCTCAGAACCATGGGGTCCCGGAATTTTGGAAGGCATGCCTGGGGCCGAAGCCAACAGCGCAGAGGCCCTTTAAAACAAATATAATATAAAGCGAGGGATACACATGGCGGATACCATCTCCGAGCACACAACATGATACACCCAGTGATGGTCCCCGCCAGGTGCAAAGACTATTGCAGTGCAGCACTGTGCTGCGATGGAAATTAAGGTCTGGAAAATGGGTTATGGGAGGAGACTAGCGGCAGATTTGGGAATTATTCGAATAATATTTTATTTAAATAATTATTTGAATAAACAATCATTCGTTAAAAAAATATTCGCGAATGATTTATTCGCGAATAAATCATTCGGTAGCATTTTCAAATAATAAATGATTCATTCGTTATTTTATTCGAATAAATACCACGAATGATCCATTACACAAATGTTCAGTTCATCTTTTCCATATTTTTAAAAATTATTTCATCAATTTGTTTAAGCTGAATATGTTTTGTTGAATGTAGTGGTAACACACACCGCCGACACGTCAGTTATGTATCTATAAAGACAGATTTGAAATGATTGGGATATATTTTTTTTGTAAATACGTCATGTAATGAGGCACGAAGGTAGTTATTTTATTAGCTAATTATTCGACAATATTATTCGCGAATAAATTATTCGTGGAGTATTTTATTCGCGAATAAATCATTCGTGGAATAATTAATTCGCGAATAATTTATTTGCCTAATTTCGAATAAGAATAATCATTCGATAAATGTATTCGTCATTCGCGAATGATTCTGTTATTCTCAATCGTTATTCGTCATTCGAATAAATTTTGCCCATCTCTGACTAGCGGACACCTGCCTGACAATTAGCCTCAAAATTTTGAAAAGGCAGGCGTTGACTTGCCTACTCGTTAAGTGGGCCCCACAAACATTGGCACGCACAGTGCGACAATGGAGCAACACGTCTGAGCGGCAGTGAGGTTATCGAGAGGTGAGTCTGCGGTGCGCCAGATCCCGGTAATCCGTTCAAGGGCCGCCGGCGTTATGACATTTTACACTTCCAACCTGGAGCATAGGTTCCGCTCTTGCGACTCCACTCTGGCCGGCCGGTTAAGGAAAGCACAGAGGCGAGGACCAGATCACTCGGGCCCTCAAGAGGTTAGGGGTCCGCGGTGTCGCCACTTATATTATAAGCAATAATAAGCACTTATATTATAAACAAGCTTATTATTATAAGCCATTTTATTTCCTTAAATAAAATATTTTAGTTACAAAGTTGGGTATATAAATTCTCTTGTATTCGAATTTTTTTAAGGACCTATCTACGAGTAAAGGCCTCCTCCATTTTACTCCACATTTTTCTGTCCTGGGTTTTTGACACTCAGTTTTCACCTGCTACCTTTTTTATTTCGTCTAGCCATCTCTCGGGAGGTCTGCCTCTTTTTCTTTTTCCGAGAGGGCCATCCCAATGTGTTACTCTTTTTGTCGATCTATCTTTATGCATCCGTGCAACGTGGCCTGACACTGACACTAAATACTTATTGTATTCTAAATTCGAACCTTCTATGTCTGCAAGAAGTGCCTTAGATTTTTGATGATCGCTCAGTCAGTCGGTGAGTGAGTGACAAAATTAAGAAATTTTGACTAGTAATCATTCATAAAGTACTGGTTCAAATTGAATGAAATTTAAAATATACCAAATATACAAAGCCTGCTTGGTTACTGAAAATTCAGGCTTCTAGCTTTAATCCACAACGAAGTTTTAGTGGGTCGAAAATGGCCTGAACTGCTTCGAGAAAAGGATGGTACCTAACGGCCGTGCCGCTGTTTTGTTCGACTAGGCGGGGTTTAGATGCTTGTTACACAGTCACGCAAAAACGGCTGAACGGATTAAGATGAATTTTGGTGTACATAGTGTATAGCCTGGATTAACATATTGACTACTTTTTATACCGGGAATCATCCCCTAAGGGGCCGAAATGGGAGGTAGAAGCTATTCTTTAATATATTTGACTTCTTACTTTGATTGACGACGCAAGCTTTACAAACAAGAACTATCAAAATTACATCCATTGTCAGTATTCAAGTAAGTCATACTCGTATTGGTTTGTTTGACTTGGATTGGAGGGGCACTTCCCGTGGTTAACAGGGGATTATGAAATAAAAAGCCTTCGCGGTTCGCGGGTCGGCGAAACAGTGCGACATCACATTATCCAATCGTCAGTTCAGTTATCAGTTGCGTAAAACCCGATTCGACTGGGGAAGCGGGAAATTGCGTGTCGCATCACTAGAGCTGTACGCTTACCATTAGTTTGACAATGACGGCTTACGCTAACGAGTATCGAGTTTTCTATCTGTGCATCTCTATTGCACTTTGTCAGTACGAGCGGGATGTACAGATAGAAAACTCGATACTTGTTAGCGTAAGCCGTCATTGTCAAACTCATGGTAAGCGTACTGGTTACCCGCGATCCACGGTCAGTTTAAGGTACAAGTTATAACCCGACCGTAGACACAGCACGGCTATCGTGCGACGGCGCGCAAGCTCTCTCTCGATTTGCCTCGCACTATCCGTCTCTTTCTAGAACACTTAGAACAAGAGATATAGTGCGAGAAAAATCGAGGGTATGTCGCGGCTGTCGCATGATAGACGTGCTGCGGCTAACGTTCGTAGCTATAGCATCGCTGCCATAGTAGTAGTAATAGGTACATAGAAACCGTTAGTGTCGCTACGACACGTGCGCTGCAGCGCTGCTGTCTCCGATTGAGCTCCAACTCGTACCTATAGTGACATACACCTTTATCACATTTAAACTGTTTTAACGCAAAACTTTAAAAAGACATTAAGGTTTCCTTCCCGTACAAAACGTTATTTGACATTCGCAGGCTAACTAGGTATTTTAAGAAAGTTATGTAAAAAAACTTTCACAAATTGGCTTTCCATTTGCGCGAAATTCCCTCTTTCCTAGAATAAACTTGAATAAACTAGAATAATTTGAGAAAAATAGTTTTCTCAAAGTATCATGTCTCATACCTGTCTACTAATTTCTCGAATAATTCTCACGCCGTTAGTATGGAAAGCGAACTACATTCGATGATACATAGATTCGCGTGTTTTGATATGGGAAAGCAGGGTTGTGTTGTGTGTAATTAACTTGTCAATTGCTAAAGCTTGTCAGTAACAATGCCAAGATTTTGATAAGTATGAGATATAAATCAGAAGGAAGGTGAATGAAAGTGGGTAAGTAATTACTTACCTGCGGTTTACCGAGCTACATACCTGGGACCTAAGCGTGAAATGAGGTAGGTAACTAGATTAAACAATATAAACTTTCCATACGAGCATACGAAGTAGTATAATGACCCACATTGATTTCTTATGTTGCGTAGGAATCTATATACATACGTACCTACGAGTACGAGTACGTTAGGATATTCATTTTTAACGTTTAATTAGTTAATTACCTTACCGCTCGGCCACGACTTTGGTCTAAAGCGACCTGCGACCAGCGTTTTATCTGTTCATTGCGCGTGATCCCAACTAACCACAGTGCGTTGCGCATCTCGACCGCGCAATGAACAGATAAAACGCTGGTCGCAGGTCGCTACCAAAGTCGTGGCCGAGCGGTTAGAGTTCTTATGCGTTTAAAAAGAATTTAGGTTAGGTAGCTTCTGCCCGCGGCCCGTCCGCGGGGGACTCGTTGATATTATCTCCATACAAACTTTCACCCCCCATTTCATCCCCTTATGGGATGATTTCCGGGATAAAAACTATCATACCTATGTCCTTCCCCGGGACTCAAAACTATCTCTATACTAAATTTCATCTAAATCCGTTCAGCGGTTTCAGCGTGAAGAGGTAAAAACCAGACAGGAATGTACACTTTCGCATTTAGAATATTATAGTATGGATTTAGTATTTTCCGACATTAAGCATCCTTCCCTCCCACACTTACGGACTTGCCATTAAGGGATAAAAGGGACATTACATACCTATATCCGATCGGACATTAATCGCAATGAGATCGCAATCATGCTACCAAGGGCAAGACTGATGACCGTACAAGAGTCAGATCAAGTCACAAGAAACACGTTTGGTTCGGTGTTCCTGGCTGGTGCTGCCCCACGTCTGGCAGTTTTGTAGATATTCATAAATAGAAGGTAGGTAGCAGAAAAACCAACAAACAATCGGTTATCTTTGTGTTTGAAATCTCCAAGAGATTTGTATTGCATGGACTACTAATGTGTGTAGTTATAGAAGTTAATTGTTGTTTACATGGATTTCAGTGATCCAAATATGCAAAAATATGTAGCTGGCATACTGGCATCACATGCAACTACTCCTTTGTAACTTTGAGGAGTGATGCAGCGATACATCGACTAATAAAGCTCGATACGTTTAGTTCTATAGTAAGAGAATAAAGGATGGCTCTGGGTCATCGTCGATGTTTACATTGTTTACTTACCTCAGTCTTCGTTATTCGATGTCTTGCTAATTTGACCACGGCAAAGTTTCCCTTGCCTATAGTCCTCTCTATGTCATAAAATCCCACCCTAATAGGGGTTTTTGCAGGACGATCACGGTCCGCCATTGTTGATTTTTAAAAACACTATAGTCTCAACACTTCACTACCAGTCCAAAAAATCGTGGCATAATACTATTAGTACTCTAGTTCATTAAATACTATAACTAACACTTGTTTCGTCAGCTTGGAGCTGCGCTGCAGCTCATAACAAGCAGAAGTTAAGCTCTAGCAGATCCGTATTTACTTAACGTCATTCAGTAAATTGCATTACTCGTTGGTATTTGATCATTGCTGGAACGTGATTACGCACGGTATTGTTGTTATTGGTAAAGTAAATCGTATAAAAGATATTGCAACGGTTCGATGTTCCATGGAAATTGTTTCGGGCCCGTTTGAGACTCGCACACTCGGTAGCTTTTGAATACAGTAGGGTTATGTGTAAAATTGATTTAGAATATAAATCACGCAAGAGGCGGCGCGCGGTTTGATTAAATTTAATAGCACGTGACGCCGCCGCCTCGCCGGCTGTCAACCGGGTACTGAACTCGGTCCGGTCGGTCGCTGGCTGAACACACGGCGAGCGATCGCCGAGCAACCTGCGGCACGCGCGCGCTTTCAGCCGCCCCGCCCGCCATGTTACTTCGCGTGACGTCAGCACGGCAACGCGCGTCCTACCTTCGTATATTTTACGTAGCTACATCAATATAATATCAATATGATGAAGTTGAAATACATTTCTTTTACCATTATTTTACAAGCCAAAATGCAGGTTACTAATGCCGGGTTTACATTCATGAGTCAGCCGAAGTGAGCAGGGAAGTGGGCAGTACGGGCGTAACATGCGGTATTACGCCCGCGCGTCCTGCCCACTTCCCTGCTCACTTCAGCTGACTGTAAACCCGGCATTACAAAGCAAGCAAGGGACAAATGCTTTACGTCGGCGACGTTCCTACACCCATTATGCGATAGAGGGTTGGTACCTTTTCAGTTATAGATATGTCGTAGGTATCATATAGGTTCGATGTTGCAACAGTGGGTAATAAATTTTATGTATTTCCTTGGACCGTAGGTTAAAAAAGTGCTCAACTTTTTAATTAATAATTACGTATCTACCTGTAATTTAAATTGTGAAAAACTATTTAACCCTTAACATGGCAAGACATGAAGGAATGTAGCCAGCTATCACTCGAAATGTTTTTTGTGATAGTTATTGGATAAAAAGAACTATAGTTAAGAAAAAAAATGAAAACCATTCTGAAAGTTAGTTTTTCAGGACGTCCGTTAAAACGGACATTGCCACGAATCGTAATAAATGATTGCCTTTGATGTTGTCCTAAAAAACGGACAATACTGTCCATGCAAGTCACGACGGTAAAATAAAAAATTGTCGCCAACCAAAAATAAGCTTGAATACACTGAATAAAATCATCCTGAGCATCATCGTGCCAAAGTGACCGGTCCTGCGCCACCCGCAACCTTTACCAGATCATCAGTCCATCTTGTCGAGGGTCTACCCACACTGCATCTTCCGGTACGTGTTTGCCACCAAAGTATCTTTCCACCCCAATGGCCATCGGTTCTACGTGCAATGTGCCCTGCCCACTGCCACTTAAGTTTAGCGATCCGGAGGGCTATATCGGTTACCTTGGTCCTGCTGCGAACAGCCTCATTTCTGATGCGATCACGCAGAGAAACTAACAGCATAGCCCTCTCCATTGCCCTTTGGGTGACTTTGAGCCTTCTTATGAGGCCCATAGTAAGCGACCACGTTTCAGTGCCATTAGTCATCACTAGCAACACACACTGGCAAATACTCTCATTTTGAGACACTGCGGAATATTGGACGAAAGTGAGATTGGTCGGTAGTTCGTAGTTCAGCAGGGTGGTTTTACCTTTTTGAGGAGTAGCACCCACCACACCTCTGTTCCGTGCTTTTGGCATTTTCCCTTCCAGTAAGACGGAATTGAACAAATGCTGAAGAGCCGTAGTGACCGGGTTTCCACCCGCCATCAGCAGTTCGGCTGTTATTCCGTCTTCACCTGGTGCCTTGTTGTTCTGGAGCTGTTGAAGAACCTTTACAAGCTCGTACAGGCTGATTTCCGGGATGTCGTTGGAATAGAGTTGGGTTAGTCGAGCTAGAGGGTCCTCCACGAGACTAACCTCGGGTCCGCGAGTTGATGTGTACATCTGTCCGTAAAAGCGCTCTACCTCAACCAAAAGCTCAGGTTTAGAAGAAACGATTCTACCATCTTCAGTTTCCAACTTGGCGAGTTGGCTCAGTCCAGTAGTCAAATCTCTCCAAAACACTTTAGCGTCCTCGTTACACGGGATAGCCTCTTCAATAGCTTGTATTGAATTGGCGCAGATCGCGGGTAAAGCAATTGCAGATCTCTTTATTGAGCTACTGGTGTAAAGTGACATCGGATGAAGACATAGGCAACGTTTCGCTCCCTTCCTTTATGAGCTTCTAACAACTCGGAGGCTTATGGGGGAGGGGAGTGAGGTGTTCCTGTGTGAACATAACATGTGAACACAACTGGAGGGCTCTCTAGCTCAACAGCTAGATAACCTTTTAGTTGTGTTAGTTCATTGGGCGTTGAAGAACTTAGACCCAAAGTCACGGCGAGCTTCCACAAACCCGTAATTGAATTCGTCTAAATCGCCGTCTAGGAAACGAAAACAGTTTTGGAGTTCCACATGAAAGCTCTCGGGATTTTGAATTTTGATTGGTGCTGTATGGAACAACTTCATCAATCGAGAGCGTTCTTGATTGACACATA
Organism: Epinotia demarniana; assembly: GCA_945867215.1. Taxonomy (NCBI): domain Eukaryota; kingdom Metazoa; phylum Arthropoda; class Insecta; order Lepidoptera; family Tortricidae; genus Epinotia; species Epinotia demarniana. The sequence continues at coordinate 9,153,213 of OX244274.1, forward strand.
TATTTAATGTGCCTCTTACCAGACGGTGATCGCTCCCGGTTTTAACTGTATTGATGATCACAGAGACAACATTTAATGTATCCCTCCTCGTCGACAGGATGAAGTCAGTCTCGTTTTTAGTTGGTCCACTTTCTGTGCTCGCGTTTCGTTTAATGGCAAGGTCCGTTTTCTGTCACAATGTGAAAACAAACTATGTATCCATAAAAGTCGTCACTGTACGTTTATTATGACATGCTCAATGGTACGTAGCCACCTATACAATCGATAATGTCACAAAAACAGGACCAGCTTTAAAACATCCTTTTTGACTTAGAATTAATTGAATATTTAATGATATTTATATCAAAAACGAAAGTTTAACTCACCTGAAGGTTAATTCAACAAAAAGGAAACCATTTTTTTTCTTAGTTATTGTTTTATGGGGCCAGAAACAAACGCCAACGCAAATTTCGAAAATCATTGATTTCAAGTGACGCTCGCGCACAAATTGAACGTTGCACACTATTGGCGTATTCAAGAAATATATAGTAGCCGTAATACTCGCCATTTCGTTTGGCGTATTTACTTTTCTAGTCAGAATGCGCATTCAAACTTTGCGCGGCATTTACTAACTGTACTAAAAAAGTGACAGGAAAGCGTTAAGGGTTAAAATAAACCCGATAAATTTACATTCTGTCCATGTTCTGCTGCATAGGGTGGGATAGGTAAGATAACGTCAAGACATTGTTTCAAAAGCGCCTGAAAATTTTCTCTTACGTTTGCGAGGGGTACAATTAATTTCTACTTACGAAGAGAAATATTAATATTATCATCATCTTTATCATATCCGCCGAAAGACATCCACAGCTGGACGTGGGCCTACCCCAAAGAGTGCCATAATGACGGAGGGCGAAGCACATTGCACGTAGAAGTCGTATAACAGATGGCTGTTGGGGCGGTAAGGTTCAGTCAAGGTAGTCTGATGACCTGGTAAAACTCGCGGGAGTCCGCTCAGTCGGGTAGCCCCATAGTGGCACCTACCCACAAGCCAGTCAAAACGAGCAGAACCTATAAAAAAGCGGGAGTCTGGAGTGCGCTGGATACGGGTGGCGAAGGAAATGTTTTATGGGGAATCCACATTATGTGATTTTACCCCAATTTTTCAGTACAACATGTCAAAGTCATAATTGGGTGTAGCGTACAGAGGGGCTACCGCGAAGTGAAAACGAACTTCGTTTGTGTATCTCCGTCTCTGTCGCACTTGTTAGTTCGAGCGACAGAGAGGGAGATATTCCCCTCAGACGTTATAATTCAGTGTGGCCAGTTAACAGTAAGATAGCGAAAATTGCCGCATTCAAACGGTCCTGCGAAGCGGACTGCAAGATTGTTACCATTTGATGAGATAGGGCAAGACAGCACATGTAACATGGGACGGCCGCGACATACTTTCGATTTTTCTCGCACTATACCTCATGTTCTAAGTGTTTCAATAAGAGAGAGACGGATAGTGCGAGAAAAATCGAGAGAGCTCGCGCGCCGTCGTGTAATAGCCGTGCAGCACACAAAACTCGAGAGTATGTCACGGCCGTCTCATGATAGACGTGCTGTCTCGCCCTATCTCATCGGTTAGTAACAAGCTTGCAGTCCGCTTCGCAGGACCGTTTGAATGCGGCAATTTTCTCTTTCTTACTGTTAACTGGCCACACTGAATGAAATTCTAGTTGAAAAACACCGGTTTAAAAAAGTTGACAACATTACAGTGTAAAATATTGATACAATATTCTTTAGCATATATTTTCTAATTGTCGCTTAATTTATTTGAATGAAATATGTGAGAAAAAAAACACTTGGCAGATCATGCCAATTCCATTGTCCAAATTGTGATTTTCATGCAATGGGGTTGGCCGGGCCAAGGTATTTGCAGATGGCGCCAGCATAGGTTTTACCGTCAAGCCTGCATCACACTGGCGCGGCCTGGCCAGTGGGCGCGGCGGACAATAGTAAACTTGTCCGCCGCTGTCAAATTTACTATTGTCTCCGCTTTTATAGCTTCAGTTATCTGCTGAAATAAACAATACAAAAGGTAATGTGGTGGGTATACGGAAGTAGAAAAATAAACATCCAGCTCACTCACGTCTGTATTTCCAGTCTCAGTATCTCAAACTTGCCAAACACCTCGCCTACATAAAATTCACACCGATATAATGTCGATGAATATTAACTTTAAAACAGTAACAACACTATAAGTGTCAAGTTGACGTTGACATCTCGGAAAACTTGTTTACTAATTTGACACGGTGAACAGTAAACAGACGAGTCGTCAAGTCAATAGACTCAAAATACCATGCTATTCGTCCCATTCTAACTCATGTCAGCTGACCATAAGAAGTGACAGAGACTTGCAGGCCTTAAAGCCCGATTTACATTTCAATAAGTACAGTAGCGAGTTAAGAAATCAGTCAGTTAAGTAATAAGTAGTAAGTTGTAAGTAGCGTCCAAACGTAGGCGAGTGAGTAGTCATAAGTTGCCGTTCCGAGAGGAAGACCAGTCGCGTCGGTTATTTTATTCCTCCGAAACAGTTGCCGGCCGCAGTTTACAAACGTATGGACTGTACTAAACTCGCCCCTCTACATGCCGGTCAGTTACGTTGGCGGGGCGCGGGAGACGCGAGAGAGGGGGCTACTTCGCACTAAACTCACCGAAAAATAGGATCGCGATCTATTCACCGTTTACTTACAACTTAACTTACAACTTAACTCGCTTTTGCCGTTCAAACGGCAAAAGCGACTTAACTAGCCGATGTCGCAAGTTAACTCGCTACTGTACTTATTGAAATGTAAATCGGGCTTTAGGACAACTCGTTTGACGGTTGGAACATGCATCCAGACGATAGCAATTAGTCAGCTTCTGATGAATTGGGGCTGACAAATCATGTAATGTAGATACCCCATTATGTATGACACAAGGAAAATTCAATTTACGTTATCCATCGAATGCTTTCCGTAATCAATGTATTTCAGTTTATTTTTCACTAATTTTCTTAGGTATTAATTACCATATCCACAACAAATGCCAATCTTTTCATGTGGCTACGGTTACGCTCGTAGCCGGTAGCATGATTTTCGGCTTTCGTGTGATAACTGGCTACGAATTGCTCAAGTTGTCTGCCAGGAATTACCTACTTGAATTGAAACCTGATGAATTGGGGCTGACAAATCACCTAATGTGGATTGCCCATTAATGAACAAATTGCGGTTTGTGACATTCTTTCACGTTCGCGCGATTTTAACTGTAGGTTAAACAGTCCCAGTACGAAAATATTGTAAAAAAATGTGCATGTTTTTAACAATGACAACACTGTCTTTTGCAATGTGTGAAGGGCTCAACTAGGATTTGTTATAAATTTCAGATATTTTCAATAAATATTTTCGTATTTTTTATTTTAAATCGAATACTTTTCTTGATAAAACTGTATTCAAATATTTTAAACAGTCTTGGTACTGTCAGTTCGCCTGTATTATTGAAGTGATAGATACCAAGATGTCGGTGATACTCTTCTATAATTTTGGCAAGAAAAATATATTTGTATAATCACTACAGCCTTTACGAAATCCTTAGGAGTTACAAAATCGGGTGAATGTGTAAATATTGTAGAATACGTCAATATGAATCAACTCGCTGACGATAACGTGCAAAATGTCAAGAGTAGTCTAAAAGCGACGAGCACGAAAAACAAAAATAAAACCGCCAAAGATAACTCACCTTCTAAAACGACTGACGAGGTAAGAATAGTGAACGAAGAGAATTTAAGTGCGGCGTTAGCTAGTACTTTACATGTTAACAACATAAATAGCAACCTAACAAATGGTACAAGTGATCACTCTAAAGAGGACAAACCGTCGCCTGCCAAGGCCAGTACGCCCGCTGCGGATGTGAGGGATGTACATAGTATACAATCAAACGATGGCAGTAACGGGGACAGCAGGGGGTGTGCCCCGGACCCGAGCGCGGCGAGACACGCCTTTGGCGAGGCTCAGGAGAACCTTGAAAACACGTTCCACCCGCAAGGTCAAGCCCCGCAAGGAGAGATCGACATCATATCATACGAATCTGAACTACAAATGCCGGAAATCATGAGAGTCATACAGAAGGATTTGTCTGAACCCTACTCAATCTACACTTATAGATATTTTATACACAACTGGCCTAAGCTGTGCTTCTTAGCCACGCACGAGGGGAAGTGTATTGGTGCCATTGTATGTAAGCTAGACATGCATCGGAATGTGGTTAAAAGAGGATACATTGCCATGTTAGCCGTGGATGAAAAATACAGGAATAAAAAAATTGGTTCGAGACTGGTACGAAAAGCAATACAGGTAGGAAATATTTCTAATTAGATTCCTATTGTGGCCACAACTTTTCCCAACCGCAACTCTAACTTTTATTCAATATGTGGTTAATCACTCTTGTTACATAAATCAATTGGATGAATGCCATTTACTGCATCTTATATTTGGCCTATTAAAAGTCATTATTGCATTAAGGATACAAATTCTTTGCCTTGCAGTGTGAAACTATGCCAATTGATATTTTATTTGTAAAGTGTAATTAAGTAAAAAGCTACAAACTCCAATGAGACTAATGCTCCATTACAGATACAATTAGGCAGAAGGAAAAAAGTTAGTCCAGTTAAGTTAAGATGACATTGACTCATTTTGTATGACATTACTAATCACTATCACTACTAGTTGCCTGCGCAGCTTTGCCTATGTATTGCAAAGAAAGCAGGCAAAACCAAGCAATAAATTTCCTGGATTCGAACCGGCGACCACAGGCATTCATGGCCCGTCGCTACTACCAACTGAGCTATCGGAACAATCTGGTTCGGGCACCAAATCCTTCAATCAGTTCCTTCATATAACGCCTTAGGGAAGGAACTGATTGAAGGATTTGGTGCCCGAACCAGATTGTTCCGATAGCTCAGTTGGTAGTAGCGACGGGCCATGAATGCCTGTGGTCGCCGGTTCGAATCCGGCTCGGAGCATTAAATTTTTCAATTTTTCCTTTCATTTAAAAATTTATAATTTTCTTTAGCAGCGTTACTGCTTAAAAACAAATATTAATAAATTTCCTATTTTAAATTATGAAATCAGTCCACTGGTTCTGGAGTTTACTTGCAAAATACAAATTTCGCAAACTCTTTATATTATATTAGTATAGACTAGCGTATACGCATCCTTAAGGTCCATTCTATATACTAACTAGTGAAAGTACTTCTGAAATGTGAAGAGTAGCACAGATTACTATAAAACCATAACATACAAAGATTACCTCTTTGTAATATTAGTCTATTTATACTATGGATATTATAATATCAAGCCCATTATGTACCACTGAAGGGCAAAGTCCTTGACGGAGCCCAGGTTATCCTGCCATCGCCTATGAGGTCTACTGTGTCTCCATTTTGGGTTGGCGCGCTATTATGGATATAATATTCTTGTCTTTTTAATTGTTTCAGGCTATGATTTATGATAATGCGGACGAAGTAGTATTAGAAACTGAAATTACCAACAAGCCAGCACTCATGCTTTACGAGAATCTGGGGTTTGTGCGTGACAAGCGTTTATTTCGATATTACCTCAATGGTGTGGACGCACTGCGGTTGAAGCTATGGTTAAGGTGAAAATTGTAGGTAACCAATGGGATATTCTCAACGTTGTGTTTATATTTCTGGAGGCTGCACCTCAGGCATAGCTATGATAAAGTGAACCCTGCTGCTATAAATAATAATCTAATCTGATAATATGTAACCTGCTATTGACTCTGCCTGTGGATTTAGCCAAATGTATAGTTTGTTTCAATAATTTTTATTGTCATGTGATAAGTTTATAATTTATGAGTAAATTTTGTTAATAAAAATGTTTTATCTGTCTTCTTTTATATCTTGCATATAAAGGTTTAAAATGAATGGTTAAATGTCCAAGCTAAAATACACAACTTTGAAGAATCATGGTGTACTGGTATTTATTCCTATCTCCACACTTCAATTACACCAATTTCCTTTTTACGAAATCATGCTCTGAGGGTTATCATAGTGTAAATGTGTAAAATGAAATAATGTTAGATTAATTTATCTCTTTAATGACAATTCAGAAAGTAAAGGTAGCAGAGTTTGTTGAAGCTCCATCATAAATGAAGGTGTTATTTACTGGTTTGTATTGTTTAGTGATAATTTTGATGGCTTCCTGGGCAACACAACCTCCTATAAAAGCTGACACACTGTGTATTTCTGCACCGCCATAGCGGCACATTTCATGTACATGATCATCTTTGGGGAATGGAGAACATGAAACGTCTGCAAGGAGTTTAGACACGCATGTCTTTAAACTTGTAATGTCACCTTCAGGCTCCAATTCACCTGCAGCTCTGCAGTGTTCGGAACGAAAAATCTCTGCTGCCCGCAGAAGAATGTAGTGAACCATCATCACATCCGGTTCTTCTAAATGCTTGGCTATATACGAAGATATGGGTGCACTCATCTGATATTCATTAGCAATATTGGAGCCAGTGATTAGGTGCAAATTTCGAGCATGCCTGCAGAACAGTTTTACATCAGCTTCACTAATACACTCGCAGTGTAATTGGTTGACAATTTGTTGTACTTTTCTATACACTGCCTCTGCTTCAAATGCGGCTTGATTCCTATAGATATTTTGCAGTTTGACAAAATGTTCAGTTGAGGCAGTCATATCTGGTAGAATTCCTTTTAGAGGAAGCTTTCCTTTTCCTTCAGCTTCAAGAAATGCTTTAAGAGCAGAGCACATTATCCAAAATGGTGAACTCTCTTTAGTTAAGTTGGTGGCATTGCTGCAGTACAAGAGCTCTTGAATATTGACTGGCAAAAATGTAGGATGCAAAGCAGTGTTGATAGCTCTAAGAGCTTCTTCAAAGTTTTCCTCAGCGATTGGAACTCCATTCTCATCTTTCCTAATGAACCCAGAAACTATTTCCTTAATTTCATTTTTTTCTTTCCGGCTCATTGGCCATCTAGTATCACTCTGAACTTTTTGCCATTTAATAACAGCTTTGTGGAGGATAACAATCCATGGAATGTGGCCATGGTCTTTCAAGTCCAGAGCTTCAATGTCTATGCTATCCAAGTACTCGGTGAGTGCAGTGAAGGGGATATCCAGGCGAAGGTCTGGCTGCTCATTGTCAGGGTGAGTTTCAATGATAGCATGTTCTTTAGTCTGAATCCTGAATGACCCTAAGAAGCCCACAGACCGGGTCAAAATAAAAGGAACATTTATATCCCATAAATGCTGGGATATTTCTTTAATAGTTTTCTCTTCCAGAGCAGTACCAACCACAACCGTAAAAGATTTGAAGAAGTCAGGGTTTGCTTGCAGTATTTGATCAGTTGGTTCCTGAACTGCATGGCCTTGAACAGCAGGATTCAGTTCTAGAATAAGCCTTAAAGTTTCAGATCCTCTATTCAAGCCTTTGCTCGAAGTTTCTAAGAAAAAATTACTTCCTATATCCTCTTCACTCACAGTACAGTCGTCGATTATAGTTACGGCACCCACACCGGGGAGAACTATAGACTTCAATACCTCGGTACCTAATGCAGTTGCGTTGATCAGGCAAATATGTCCTTTTTCTAGGGCCGATTGCCCGTGGTCTCCCCACAAACGAAGTTGCCGGTCATATTGCTTGTTCTTCTCGCTTTGTTCAGGAGATTTCGGTGATGGAGATGCCATTGTTTTTACGGGACGTACTGAGCCAATGTACGGTCAATATAAAAGTGTATAATACTAAAAAAACGCTGTAGGTAATTTGCTATAACCAAGTGGAGTTTACCTCTACTCTCAGAGTCGCAAGCAAAGCAAATCGAGTCAATGAAATTGATTCAACTGTCATTGTCAATGTCGAAATAAAGTTGGCTGTTCACTATAACTGTTTTATTTCACTATAACTGCGCTTAATACTATGACTTGAACAATAATACAATATTATGATGAGGTATCTCCGTGCCATCTCCGTGCTTTATCTATGGTCAAGGTGAACCAGGTAAAAGAGAGAGTGTATCTCTTATTAGTTTGTGGAGAGAGTGAGAGGAAAAATGGAATGAAGTGGAGTGGTTATATTCTCTTTGGTGGAGTGGATCAGTGGAGCCAAGTGGAGCGGAGCAAGCAATTTTTCAAGAAGACATACAAGTCGTGCAGTGAAAGACATGATAGAGAATTATATTGAGACGAATGTGTATAGAAATGAATTTACAAACATTGTTTCAGGATTTTAATCCTAGGTAACCAACGAAGACATTTCGACTATAATGTTCATATTGCATGAATGACTGTCAGTGTTGTTTATTTTAATGTTTTCATTCCAGCAAATTCGTCGTGCACAGCTGCTTGCTAGTTTTTACGGCGTTGTTAGCTTTAAAACTAGACAACGCTATAACATGGTCGTATTGGGCTGTATTTACACCGATATGGGTGTGGAAATTCCTCGTAGTGCTAGGTGCAACAGTTGGCACTTATGTTTGGTGGCAGTACCCTCACTTCAGGTATTTATCTTTAACTAAGCAACACTTGAGCCGAGCGAAGGTTAGGACATGAATTTCGTGTCTAATTATCCCCTTATTTTTGTATATAGTTTAAACTACTAGCTGTACAACTCACATACAAACTTAATTTCTGGGATACAATAGTAGTTTATGCTTCTGGGACTCCATACCAAATTAAATTATATGTAAATTCGTTAGCACTTTAAACATTGTTTTTTTAAACTTATTTCTTACACATCAAACTTATGAAAAATTAAAGTCTTTGATAAATGTTAGTGACAATCAACTTTGTGGTTTGTTTAGGTACACTTCCAATCAACACTTTTGTCAATTGAATCTGTATATAACTATGCAATATTTATTTTATATGCCTAATTAAAGTAACTATGTAATTCAATTGACACGGAAATGTAAATTATAAATTAAATATACAGTTACTTTCACATTTACAATGTTAAGCGGCCTTTAGACTTGTCTAAATGCTGTGCGCTCACTGCCCTCACACTAACTGATTAGAGCGAGATAGTGCATCTCCCCTTCCCCAGTTAGAGCACTAGATTAAGCCACCAGGTCTTACAGGCTATTTAACAGTATAAAAGGGTGGGTTGCATTGCATCAACCACACTTTACAGGTCGGTAAACATTAAAATAAATGTCATCCCATAGAAAACTGGGAAACTGTAACAGACATGGTCCAATGGTCTGTAACAACTGACCCTTAGTAAAGATTATTATCTCTTAGCCTACAAACTGGGCAGGATTTATAAAACAAGAAGATGATTTACCCAAATATCATGGATTATTTATGTATCTTGAACTTATCTCTATTGCAAAAGAATGATTCTAACCTAGGCTAATAAGTACTTATCATACCTGTAATAGGGAATGCAATCTCGATCTTGCGAGATTTCTAATTCACAAGATCTTGTGTATTGAAATATTTACTTAGAGAACTTGTTTATATCAGACATGATTTCAGTATGCAATGTTAATAATTAATATGTCAAGCACTAAAGTTGGTAGGTACAAGTACTGGTTTAGTAAAGGGCTTGGCCAGCCTTGAAAAGAAATTATTTTTAAAATCATGGTTAGTGTTGGTGCGTATGTGCTTATTTTTTATGCTTTAGTTGTACCAAAAAATCCATTTACTTTTCTGTCTGTATTCAATATACATTTCCGCTACCCCACTGCGATAATAACTAATAAGTTATTTGAATGTTTAAATAAAATTTCCAGGTTAGAAGGTGAAGCATACATCCACTACAAAGCTATGCTGATCAGTCTCGCCATCCACCTGATCCTTCTCATGTTCGAGTTACTTGTCTGCTACCAGCTCTCCGAGAAACGCCATGTGTGGATACTAGTCTTCATACCATTAATATTTATAAGCATAGTATCCATCGCCATTTGTATATGGTCGGTGCGGCATGATCGGAGTTACGAGGTTTGTATATTTCAGAATATCAAATTCTATAATGCAAAGTAGGCGCAGCGCAACGCATTCGAAACGAAACGAAACGCGATGGTAGAATCAATGTGCCTGCTTAGATACCAGAGATTTAAGAACATGCACTGTGCTTCATGCATTGTAAATCAGCCCTTATATAACTGCAAAGAAAGATTATATAAACAATGGCATAAGTATTACTTTAAGTTGCATTGCCAATCGAATGACTCAAAGTACATAAACAATAAATGTAAAATGGGAATTGATCTTGAATCTTACATTCATTTAGATAAGGTCTAAAATTAATATTGTACCTTATTCTGGATAGTGTTTGTTGATTTCTTAGACTATGATAAATATGATAATGTGTTATTTAATTATGCTTGAATGACTCATTGATACAACAGATCAAGGCACAATAAATTAAAATGAATTAGAGTAATAAGTGTAATTGAATGGAGTTAAATGTGAATGCACATCATAGCACGTAGAACCGATGGCCGTTGGGGCGGAAAGGTTCTCGAGTGGCGACCATGCACCGGAAGGCGCGGCGTGGGTAGGGCCCCGACAAGGTGGACTGATGATCTGGTAAAGGTTGCGGGAGTCCGCTGGATGCGGGTGGTCCGGCATCGGTCACTTTGGCACTCTTTGGGCTCCCCCAAAGAGCCTCCGCCTCCGCCTATGTCCAGCAGAGGACGTCTTCCGGCTGATATGATGAAATGTGAATCCATGTGTACAGTCACGAATCTTAATGTGGGACCCACTTAAGGTTGACAGTCCTGTCATAATCGTATATAGTGCATTCATCCTTACTTGTCTTATTTGGTAAACAACATTCTAACCTCAAAATGCATCTTTTTAGGATAGAATTTTGTGAGTATTAGATCATGCCAAGACGACTTTTCGGACATCACTTCACGATTTTTTGTCTAGCAACGCTTTTTTTACTATAAAATAGCTGCTATAGTCTAAAAAGATACATTTTGAGGTTAGAATGTTGTTTACCAAATAAGACAAGTAAGAATGAATGCACTATAGGAATGCAAATCATATTTTTGCGAAATGGGTCTCTAAGACATAAATTCATCATCATCATCCTCCTAGCGTTATTCCCGGTTGTGCCGTGCCCTAAACGAGCCAGACAGACAGAAAACAAGACATAAAATCGTTCAAAATAAACTGTTAAGTACAAGTTGTAAATGTACAAGCTGTACAGGAATGAATTTGACAGTTTGCATTGATTTTTCGTGTACTTTGCTATGGGCATGGAACAAATTCTTGTCCAGCTTAACTCACTCAACGAAATTTTACTTACAGACGTTATCCCTTGGTAATTTTTATGTTGAATATACAGATTACTAGCTTCCGCCCGCGACTTCGTCTGCATGGACCCGGGATAAAAATTATCCTCTATTTATAGGCTGTAAAATATCTTCGTGCAAAATTTCACCCAAATCGGTAGAGCCCTTAATGCGTGATTGAGTAACAAACATCTAAACATCCAAATATCCAAACTTTAGCATTTATAATATTAACCCCTAACCTATTATGATATTTATGAATTTACTACCTTTCGCCCGCGACTTCTTCTGCGTGGGCTCGTGATAATAACTATCCTATAATTTAATCTAGGCTATAAACTATCTTCTTGCAAAATTTCATCCTAATCCGTTGAGCCGTTTAAGCGTGATTGAGTAACACACATCTAAACATCCAAACATTCCAAACATTCAAACATCTAAACATCTAAACATCTTAACATCCAAACATCTAAACATCCAAACTTTCACATTTATATATTTACATAATATAATATAAGTAGGATGACGTTTCACAAGTTTATCCTCGTCTTGTTTTCAGTTGGAGTTATTTTGCGCAGTGAATATACTGCAGTTCATATTCCTGGCGCTGAAGTTGGACGAGTTCATCAACTGGTCCTGGGAGGTGGTGTTTGTGCCGCTGTGGATCCTGATGTGCTTGAGTCTTGTTGGTGAGTGTACGTCTATTTTAAAAGCTTTTATTTACTTTCCTACCTGTCCCGTTGTCTGTAATCAAATCTTGCAAGTTAAATTTGATCCACTTCCCGTTTTCCGATTAAGCTGAAATTTTGCACGCATGTGTAAATCGGATGACAATGCAATATTATTATGACATAGAGCTGATCTGATGATGGAGCTGGAAGGTGGCCATAGGAACTCCGTAATTAAACGAGCTGGCGTTCGGGAAGCTACGGCACATCTTTTCGTCCAATATTCCGCCAGTGATGACATATGACACTGAAACGTGGTCGCTTACTATGGGCCTCATAAGAAAGTCAAAGTCACCCAAAGGGCAATGGGGAAGGCCATGTTGGGAACTCACAACTGGAGGGAAACTTCCCTGCGTGATCGCATCAGAAATGAGGTTATCCGCAGCAGAACTAAGGTAACCGATATAGCCCTCCGAATCGCTAAACTGTATTGGCAGTTCGCCGGGCACATAGCACGTAGGACTGATGGCCGTTGGGGCGGAAAGGTTCTCGACTGGCGACCACGTACCGGAAGGCGCGGCGTGGGTAGGCTGGACAAGGTGGACTGATGACCTGGTAAAGGTTGCTGGAGTCCGCTGGATGCGGGTGGCGCAGGACCGGTCACTTTGGCACTCTTTGGCGGAGGCCTATGTCCAGCAGTGGACGTCTTTAGGCTGATATGATGATGATGAAGATAATTGGATGCTGTCCTATCGTTGCAGGGGTTCTGTACAGCATAATATTCGCTGGCATGCTCTTGCGCACGCCGGACGCCAACCTGCAGCAGCGCCGAACCAGCTTCAACTCCGCTCTGGCGTACACGTTCACCGTCATACCTATACTCGTCTTTCTGGTGAGTTCGCGCCTTTCTGAAGCTCTAGTTGCTGAAATTGTTTATTTGCTGAATACAGTTATATAGGTGTACAATGTTTTGAAGTCCTGTGTATCCAGCCTGCATGCAGGCGTGCAAATTAATGGTTTTTAAAAAATACAATAAAGTATGTCAAATAGGTACAGTAGTAAAATGTCAATAAAATGATAAATGGCAAAAACGAAGTTTAAAAACGAAACAAGAAGGCATTGAATGATATAGAAACGCTATAAAGAGGCATTGAATATAACTAACAAATGTCAATCCTATATAAATAGTAATCAAGAAAGGTAGGAATATATATCTCATAATGTCATAATCAAGTTCTTAAATTTATATGTCAATGTCGTTAAAATACTCACTTTAACCATAATAGCATTTCCTTATTAACAATGTCTGTAGTATAAGTTTTACCGAGACAAAACGTTACCACCGCGTTCGCGTTTAGCTGTCAAATCCCATACAAATGGAGGGTAAAACGCAAACGCGATCGTAAAGTTTTGTTTCGGCAAAACTTATACTAGAGCCTCTGATGTACAGCCGAGGGCGTGGCTAGGATTTTGTTAAGGGGCTCCCATACGCGAATGACCTTCGATCTGAATCCCTTACTTTTTTAATGTGTTTTGTAGCTTAGGCCGGGTTGCACCGACTTACGATTACAGACCGATCGACGTTAAATATGGCGCTGACAGCTGTCAGTCCATAGAAACTTGTCAAACGTTCCATACATTAAGATTTTAACGGACACCGCTTACGATTACAGACGGTTTGGTGCAACTCTCCTTTAAGCAATACAGTATCCCATGTTGACTTCAAATTCCATTGTTTTCGAGATATTTAGCATCAAAGTTGAACAATTTTATGCCATAAAACTGGTTTTCTGGCCATAGATTTTGTGTTAATTAGTTTAAAATGAAAACACGTTTTTTAGACAACCCAAGTATTTAGATTTCGTATATGTTAGATCTTTCACGTCAATAGACATACGAAACAAGTGTTTTTTTAGACGTTTTAAAAATTCATACAGACTAAGTATTCATTTCTTTCAGCAATTTGGGCAAAAATGGAGATAAAAGATTGGAAAAACCGATAGCCGTTTGACTTATAATTCTATCTGTAGTGTATAAGTAGGAGATACGATTAAAAACTGGTCAAAAATCGATGAAAACTTTGGGTAGCCCCTTAAGGGGCACGGTCAGAGGGGGGGACTAGACATGCTGTTCTGTGCGTTCAGATATTTGTGAGCTCTTGGCCGTTCCGATATATCTGATGGCGGCTGTACTCCGGTGCTGCCAAGCTGGTCCAGGACAGACATTCAGATGTGGGTGAATCAACTTTTTAGTGTCCTCCCCGTTTCTACTATTTGCCGTTTAGAAGTAGTTTACAAGAAAATAAGATGTCTGGATGTTGTTAATTATTAAAAACTTGATACATTAAAACGTTTGCCCTCAATTTCACCGGTTGCCGAACGGACATAAAATGTCCCCCGATTTGTATGAAAATAGTTGTTTGCCCCCTGGACAACCATGTTTTCTGATACAATAGGTTTTTTTTGCGAGATGCAATTACGTTCAGAATTCAATTCACCTCCCTCGCCGTAAATACACGGAGTTTTTTTTACCGTCTTAGAGCCGAAGCCCAGTTAATGTCCCCGGCTTTACGCAGCGAGCATACAATGCCTGGCGGGTGCAATACAATAATGCGTTTAGGATGCTGATAGGGCTACCTCGATACTGCAGTGCATCAGGGATGTTTGCCGATGCCCGTACGGACGACTTTTATGCTATTATGCGTAAAAGAGCGGCATCCCTATTGCACAGATTACAAGGTAGTGCTAACAGTCTCCTAAGCGCATTATCTTGCAGAATATACTGCCCACTCATGAGGCGATGGAGCAAGCTGCATGAACCTGCACGGGCCGATAATAAAAATAAATAATAATAAATTTTTATTGAGTAGTATGAATTGTATGTAATTACTAACACTAGAATTAAGTTTTTGAGAATTTTTGTACGCTACTAACAAATATGGACTAGTATCCGAAATAAATGATTATGATGAATGTATACATGTAGTATACAAAGAACTTAAAAAAGGTTATTTTTGTTTTTTTTTCATGCATTAATATTGTTTTTTTTGCATTCATATACCTAATTTTTCATTTGAGGGACCGCAGTGACCGCTAGCCGTCATTTTATGTATACGAACTCTAACCGGGTGAATGAACTTCACACCGCGCGCTTAACAAGATTTTTCAAACTTAATTACTTTTTATTACTAAACACGGGTGCATCGAGGAAATTACGAAATTATTGCGTTCGTTTGATACATTGCTGTATTGTTACTACTAAAGCTTTAGTTTTGCTATTCCTATATTAAATATTTTTTTGTTTTGAATGATTAGTACGACATTTTAGATACTTTAAGTGGGATTGTGCTCTGAGGCGGTTTAAAAACACGTTGTATACTGTTCAGCTTCCTTGTAACACAAAAATATCTATTTCCATACTAAGGGTGCCAAGAAAATGTTTACGGTTTAAAACAGCTCAGTTCTCTCGTGTCGCAAAATCCGTGGTTCCCTCGGAGCATATAATACAAAAGAGCGGACAAGCCGCCGGCGGCTGTGTCGCACATGTTAGCTCATTGGGCATACTCCGCCGATAGTTCACCGTCCGTTGTCCACCGAGAAAGTTCCGTTTTTGTCGAAATTGCCGTGTTGTGCATTAACTACTTGCAAACATCGCAGTGATTTGATTAGTATCCACACCAACGGGATCACTATTCACAGGTAACTACTAAGGCATGTTCAATACGAATCGCGCGGCATGTCCGATCTCCTTATTTCCTACATCTGTGGTGGTACCCAAATGAGTGAGGCAACATTGTCGCGTTGCAGGTGTTGTTGACCAACAAGTTGGACGACGGGCTCCCGCTGTCGTACACGGTGGTTGCCAGCCCGCTGTTCGTCGGCTACGCGACGCTCATCTTCATGTCCTTCAGCTCCAAGGGTGGCAACAAATGTAACTACATACATACATACATGCATACATACATACATACATACATACATACATACATACATACATACATACATACTAGACGTGTGCGCCGACTACATTTTACCCGGCGGCGGCGCGCCGGCTCATATTGACTCGGCGGCGGCGTGAAAAAATCCGTATATTTTATCTTAGTGATCTAATGCAGGTTTAAGAAAAAATAACAACGATTTTACTATTTTTATTAGACAATCTTACAAACTTAATAATATCAATCAACATAGTTAAAAATCTTCGTAGCGGCTAGTTTGGCTAGTAGATATAGAAAAGAGATCAGTGTACATTCAGTCATGAGTAGTAATGTCAATACTAAGTCGTATCTTCTACGTCTCCAATTACTTTGTACTTCATGAAGAAGTCACGCATACCCTCGTCTGATACCGAATTGAAAGGCACCAAAGAGTGATAGAACCACAAGGCCTTCGATGCACTCTGGTTTGATATCGAGTGGCGTGGTCTGACAGTAAAAAAAATTCTATCGGTTGTTTAGCACTTGCACCCGAGGTTCAACACTCCTCTCGTTCTCGTATACCGTGCTCATCGCGGAGATGAAGAATAAGATTGCCAGTGCTGATATTTTTGCTATACGACTTCAATTTCGTTCTGAAATGAAAAGGATAACAAACCAATTAACCAATATTCCCCAAAATACTGAAAATACATTTTAACTAGCGAAAGAAAAAATGCGTACCTCGTAATTTCTGACAATATGTAGGTAGAAATGAGATGTTGTAAACAAATTAAAACTATTCAATTTATACCTATTATTTATTACAATATTTATGTTATAGACATTATAGTAGATCATTTAAAATAAATTCGGATTCATGCCGGGCAGGGGTACAACAGACGCCATATTCGCTCTTCGGCAACTATGCGAGAAATACAGACATGCGCAAAAAAACCTACATATGGTGTTTGTTGACCTTGAGAAGGCTTATGACCGAGTTCCTCGTGAGGTTTTGTGGTGGGCCTTGAAAGAGAAAAGTGTGCCAGGGAAGTATGTAAGGCTGATTCGGTCTATGTATGACAGGTGTTGTACTCGCGTCCGGTCAGCGGCTGGCATCACCGACAGGTTCAGCGTCGCGGTGGGCTTACACCAGGGCTCGGCTTTAAGCCCTTACCTCTTCCTGCTTATAATGGACGCTCTGTCGTCGGGCATCCAGGAGGAGGCGCCCTGGTGTATGCTCTTTGCTGATGATATTGTCCTCGTTGGTGAAGATGGACTCGGGGTTGAGAGCAGACTAGAGCAGTGGCGGCAAAAATTGGAGAATGTGGGCTTGAAAATCAGCAGATCAAAAACTGAACACATGTTTTGCGATTTCGGCGGTCTCTCCAATTTTACGCCCATAGAGCTCAATGGCGTAACGCTGCCGGCCTGTTCCGATTTTCGATACCTCGGGTCACTTATACAATGTAATGGCGATATTGACCGTGACGTTAGAAACCGAATCAGCGCAGGATGGATGAAATGGCGACAGGTTACGGGAACAATCTGCGACGACCGAATGCCCCTTCGACTGAAGGGCAAAATATACAAGACCATTATAAGACCTGTCGTCATGTATGGAGCGGAATGTTGGGCCGCAAAGATGACGGATGAAACGAGATTGCATGTTGCGGAGATGAGAATGTTGAGATGGATGTGTGGCGTGACGAGATTGGATCGTGTAAGGAATGAGTATATAAGAGGAAGCCTGAAAGTAGCACCGATAACTGAAAAGCTGAGAGCAAATCGTTTACGGTGGTATGGACATGTTATGCGGAGGGATGATAGTCATGTTACTAGAAGGGCATTAAGTATGAATGTGAAGGGATGTAAGAGAAGAGGTAGACCAAGGAAAAGGTGGATGGACTGCGTGAGAGACGATATGAACAGGAAAGATGTGTGTGATGAGTTGACGGGCGACAGAGAGCTATGGAAGAAAAAAACATGCTGCGCCGACCCCAAGTAAATGGGATAAGGACAAGCGAATGATGATGATGATTTAAAATCAGAGTGACCATCAAAACAAATCAAAATCATTCAAAGATTATGAAATGCCTTTGTTAATGAAATGCCTTGCCTGCATAACATATCAATTGATTTTTAAGTTTTTTAAACTTGCTTTTATGTAAAATAAAGTATTTACATACATACAGAATTCAGTAAAAAAACGAGAAATGTACCTACAGCACTGCTAGAAAGTAAGACACATAAAAGCTTTTAACACACATTATGTGTCAATTGTACTGTATTTTCTTTCTTGTCTCTGTTTGTCTTTTGTGTAGTGAATAAATGTCTTCTTTCTTTCTTTCTTTCTTTTTTTCTTTAAGATTAAATAAAATAATACAACTGTACTTACGATCCTAGGGACTATGTGTCGTTTTCGGATTTTCTTTCTGACAAACAAACATTACAGAATACTTGTTCTTCCATTACAAGGACTCTTTTGTTGTCTTTTTGTAGCACTAGTAGTAGTAGGTGCCAAAATGTTTTCATCCGAAACTACTTTGCTTTTTCACATCGTATAACTCACGCACGGTATAGTTATTGATTTTAATTTTGTTTACATAGTTTTTATTTAATACGTCACTCGCCATTTTGATATTCACGCGCTATACACACCGGCACGGCGTTCACGACAACTGACTAACAACCTTGACGCGACGCGAGTTGCCATTCCACGCCGCGCCGGTTCTAAGTTGCGGCGGCGGCGGCGCGCGTGATTAGTCGGCGGCGGCGGCGCGCCGGCGCGGCGCACACGTCTAATACATACATACATGCCTTTATCACTAAAAGGAGTAGGCAGAGCACATGAAACTTGTGTTCAGTGCCACTGTTAGCATAAATGTGGGTTTAAAAGATCGACAAAATGTGATATCGCAGTGATAGGTTACTAGCCCATCGCCCACAACACACTTCAACCCTGGTCCCTAAAGGCCACCACACACCGAACGGGGGTCGTGTGTGGCGCGTGTCGGGCGCGGCGCGGGTCGGTATATCGCTCTCACTAACCAACGCATTTAATATCTCTCTCACTATCTCTATCACACAGTAGCGCGGGCCCACCGCGGGCGCGCGTTGCTACCGCGGCGCGCCCGCGCTACTGTGCGAAAGAGATAGAGATACCGCCCGACCTTTCCCGACCCGTTTGGTGTGTGGAAACCTATAGTCGACATTTACGACACCCACGGGAAGAAAGGGGATGGTGAATATCTGACCTGACCCGACAAGGGTTTATTGCTCGGGCAAGGCGTGCCGAGCATGCGGACCGGCTAATTACCGGTTTATTCATTTAATTAATTTTTATTCATTATTTAATAAGGGCTTTTAGCCAGCAGTCGAAACAAATAATGAGGACAAACTCTGTCACTAATCGTGTTGTGTCCCGCTGACGCAAATGTTGCCTAATAAAATGTATATCATTTTAAATTTTAAAAGAGTTGCATCTGTTTTGCAACGTTAGATTTGATAACGGAAGAACGTCTACTCTAATATCGTATTTTGAGTTAATTCAAATTTTCTTGGTACGGGGCACACCTCAGGTTGTGCTTTATCGTGCTAATTTGGGGTGACTGCGAGAGTTACATTTGAATATTATCTTGTCTATTCCACTTTTATAAACTTGTATTTCGCCAGTGACAATTCAAGTTTTCGGTAAGTACACTTAAAGTAAACTAATCTCTTTCCGAGGCATTGATTACAAAAATACAACGGAATATCACTCTTACTCGTACAAACTAAGATGCATATTCGGCAGACAGTATGTGTCCGTTTTACTACATAGTGCGTACTACCACAAATATAAGTTACATCGGCAATCTTCGTCCACGCCGACGAGCGCTAACATGTACCGAATGAAATCGAACGTATGACCATTTCAATAAAGACCTTGTTGCAATAAACGTAAGGTACAATATGCAATGACAGGTGAACTCGCCAGACAAAATGGTGGGCGCCGAGCTGCCGGCGTCGCGCGCAAATTTTCGGCCAATGGGCGTTGAAGATTTTACCCGCGAAAACACGCTGCCTTATGATTGGTTAAAATGTTTTCAAAAAATGCTTACCCTTCGTTGTAACTTATATTTGTGTACTACTGTACCGTTCTATCAACTCACTGCATTCTTTATTGTCACGATCTTCCTTTACAGGGTGGTTCGGCATCAGAAAGGACTTCTGTCATTTCCTCCTGTCCGTCTTCCCGCTCCTCCAGGAATACGCGAACATCGCGTACAACAACAACGTGAACAGGGGCTCCAACGTGGTGCCTACGGAGCCCCCGGTGCAGGACTACCGTGACGAGGAAACCAAGAAAGAGAAAGAACACAAGAGCCACAAAAATCACAAGAAAAATGAATCCCTGAAACCAGTAGTGCCTGTTACTAGTATAGATATGCCTGATTGACGCTTTATAAATACAAGTTGTTTATTTTGTAAGTTTATTTTTTAAATTAGGTAGTGGTGTGGTCATTCTTTCTGTCCCTGTGTAACGGGCATCATTGTTGCTGTTCAGTTTTCATGGTGCAGAGGAAACGAAACGTTTCAAGTTTTTTTAAATAGTACTAACATTTTTTTTCACGTTTTGTACTCCATAAGGTAAGTCGCTGTCAATGGGATGTGCTGACTATGTAAACAAACCGCCATAGTGTAAGACAATTCCAATATGCCGGTTTGTTTCAATAGTTAAAAAAAATCCATTGACAGCCACTTTAGCGAATGCACTATGCCATTAAAACCGCGTTTCATAAGGCTTCTTTCTGGGCAATAAAGAAATAACAGTTGTGCTTTCTTTCTGGTTGATTAGTAAATACAATGTTAAACTAGTCAGTGCACAAATATTTTTAATTTTAATTTTAGTTAGGTTATTCCAAATTTAACCTTTTCACCGCCAAACACGTGAAATCACGTCATCGACGATTCGTGACACCGACGCCAAAGACGGCATTTGCCGACATTTTTTTTTTTAATGAAAACCTACTCTGAAATAGCCCAATTTCATGTTGGCATTATTTCTTTATCGTGGCGTGAGGTGGCACGGCAAGTTGCTTTACCATCTAGCGGTGAGAAGGTTAAGTAAAGGTAAGATCAACCATGATTTATCCTCGTAATTTGTAAGAAAACTGAATGATGACAGACACCTTAAGTGTTACAAGCAATATTAAACGTTAGTTAAGTTTGATATTACTTAAACAAGTTGTAAGGAAAAAAATAAGTAAAAGGAGGTGTAAATATAAGCGAATATAATTAGACCTTTTAAAATTAAATTCGTTCCTGGTAATGGTAGATTCCATTTCTCTTGTTCATTGAAGATCTTACCATAATCCACTAGTGTGCTTCGATCTCGTCTCACTCGACTGTACCTATAACTTTCTGATAAAAAAAACTTAGAAAAGTATTATAGGGATTTAGGGATGTGACTATTTAAATGTTAAAAGATAGGTT
Source organism: Epinotia demarniana (assembly GCA_945867215.1). Classification (NCBI taxonomy): domain Eukaryota; kingdom Metazoa; phylum Arthropoda; class Insecta; order Lepidoptera; family Tortricidae; genus Epinotia; species Epinotia demarniana. The sequence goes on from OX244274.1 coordinate 9,174,568, forward strand.
AGGTGCAAAGTTGTTGTTGTAGTTATTAATTTCATGGGGCTAAAGACGTATACTTTGCTAATCATGACAGTAACTTTAAATAAGAAAATATGTTTTTCAATCATCAAAGGTATTGAGTGAAAATATTATAATACGTAGCTGACATTGCATTTAGTAGAAATGGGTGTAGTTACTAACTAACAGAAATTGTTATATTTAAGCATACATACATATTTCTTCTATGAGTAGAAGATAAAGGTGTTCATTCAAATATCTCTGAATACCCCACAGACTTTTCAAGTCTTGAGCTTATCTACCTTGACACTTATAGTGTTGTAATGGTGCATATATTATGTTTTCTAGTCAGGCCATAGTTTGGTGACCTGACCCAATACTTTCAATAAGAATACTTGTATATAAATTATATAATTTGCGGCTCAGTACTGTTGTGACTGTATACTTTTACCTTTGTTATGGAATTAGTAGTTCTTGTTTTGAATAACTATTACCTTTTAACGTCAATGTTGTTCATGTGTGTGCCTAAAATTATCATAGACGTATTATCAAAATGGCATATATCTTATTATCATATCATGTTTTTTTTGCATTCGATAATTTTAGTCGGATGAAGTCCTAAGTCCTCAAGGATCTTGGGGAGTTCATGTTGTTTGTAAAAGTTTAATCCGATATAATCATTTAATATGTAGAGATTCTCTAGTGTTTGATTTCGTTGATATATCTTCTCAAAAGGGTTACTTATAATTAAGGCGCCGTAGGTTCATGGTCTTCTCTCTCCCTCTCACTGAGCAGAAGCGTGAGCGAAATTGAATTGAGTGCTCGGAAGCGCGGATATCATGTTTTTTAATTTTAATTTTTTGGCCGTTTAAACAAATAAAAAAGTAATCACTGATTTCTCGCAAACATGATATTGCCAATTTTTAGAAGTCATTTTAATATTCTTAGCTTTTGTGCATAATTTGTTAGGAATATTTTAAGTGTCTTTTAGACCCATGTTCGTGTTTTTTTTCTATAAATTGAAAATTGCTTAATCATGATTCGATTCACTGATCTCCATGTAGAAAAGCCTCAAGATTACTATTCGTATTTTTTTGAAACCATATTATTATAAACAGACGCATAATATTGTTTCAAAAACTCTGTTCGCTTCACTTCGCTGAACCTACGGCGCCTTAAGCGTGCTGAATGTATTTGGACTGGTTTTAATATATTTTTTCACAGAACATTCTCCCCAGTGAAACGTATATATGTGTACACCTCGTCATGATCCCCTGCTTGAAAGTCATAAAAAAGGTTAGGCAATTATATTTTATTTATTAAGTAAAAGCAGCAAGTTTTATACAAATACTTGCAAAGGTTTAACCAAATAAGCACATGCAACAGAAAAAATCACTTGTGTTCTAAATATTTGAGTGCTCTAATTTCTCTACATAGACAAGAAATCAATCTTGTTCTACTACAACTAGGCCTATTTTACAAAAAAAACCGTTACGATCCTGCGAAAAATCGTTGATTATCAATGTACATGAGACTACAAGCCCAATCGTTATTTTTATTGTTTCTGCATATACTTTCGAAGTCAGTTAAAAAGGTTATGCGGATGTTATTAGCTAACATGAAACAAAGTATATATAAATATATACCCTGCATGTCGTGACAAGTGGCTATCGCGGGACTCCGTGTCAGCGAGGCGCCCTAAATGACGCCATAAATATGTCTCACTTGATTTATGGTTCAGCAACGCGGCACGACCCTTTTATTTGGAATACCTTTCGGTTTAGCGAATGCCCCAATTTTTCCCCAAAAGAGGAAGACTGGTAGAGTATTTCACTTGCACATATCGGATTCAAATGCATGTTGTTTGTTATTGTATGATAGTTAGATCGTTACGATCAAGTTAAAATTAGAAGAATGCCATTGGTGACCATATTAGGTGTGATGTTTGGTTAGATTGTGGTTTAAGCCCCAATTTTGCCAACCTAGTTGCCGCTAAAAGGGTATGATTAAGTCTTGTTAGGGGTTAGGGGCCGAGGAGTAGCTCGCTATTTATTTTTTTTAACTCCCGACGCGAAAGAAGGGTTTTATAAGACTGACGTGTCTGTCTCTAGCATCGTTGCTCCTAAAAGCCTGGAGACCGATTTCAATGCGGATTTTTTTCGTAAGAAAGCTGACACCATGCCTGACCTGACTAGATCCTTGAAATCATCTATGTATCTATCAATTACTACAGTTGTATTATAAAGTTCAATTAAATGTCAATGTTCGAATGACAATATTAGTTATTACTTGTAAAATATTGTAGTTACTTAAACCTAAAGTTTTATCATATATTATGTTCTGTGATATACTTCTTCCTGGAAAACTGGATTCGTTCAAGATAATCTGTTAATTTTGTTACTGTCATACTACTTCTATTTTATTTATGTTTCATGAAGGTTATAAATAAAAATGTACATGATATTTGTAGTATTTTTATTGCGATTGGTTATCGTAAAGCAAAATTGATGTCTATGAGGAATACTGAAGGTTGCGTAAACTTCGTTTGGGAGGCTACCTTGCGGTAAACCTTGACTTCTCTTAGATTGGAAGTTACCTTTGAAATTGCTAGCATATAAATTATACTAGTAGGTTGCCTACCTAATACAACATTGAATAATCAATAGATTTAATTTCATATCCGGTATTTGTAGCTTTCATTCGAATACGGCTTTTTAATAATTCTTATCGAACGAGGGAGCGAAGCAAACGAAGTGCTATGCTTCAACTTGGGCTGAAAATCGTTTGTATGTCCAGATGTTCGGATGTCCCGCTTTCCCGCTGTTTTTTCTATACAGGTCGCATTTCTCAACAGATTTTCGTGAAATGCCTGTAAAACAAGACCCTGCTATGCTAACGCAAAATGAAGTACTTATATTGACATGTTTTTGATTTGACAAATCAACCCGCACGATTGTATTGGCCGGGTCTGAAAGGGATAGAGAACTTATTTCTCGGTTTTATTTTTGAATTACGCAAAAAAAAAATTTTTTTGAAAGCCAGGCTTGCGTTTTCTACAGTTGTACTATGTATAGTTAAAAATAACATTAGGTACATCGATCCTAGATTTATAATCATAATCTAGCGAGAAGCAGAATTTTCCCATAATCGTGTCATTCTCTTTCTAGAAATTCAATAGAGTTGAATTTATTTTGCTCTAAATCAGAAGAAGTATAGGTACTCACCTACGACTTTAAATGAGTTATAACAGATCTAAAATCCATCTAGTGTATGGGTACATTCCGTTAAACAGATTGGACGAGGATAGACAAATGAATTAATGCCATATAAAGAAGCCTTCGTTGTCACTCTACTAAAATTAAATATTCACTGAAAACCTTACCCGATGTTCCCACAATCTTAATTGCTAAGTCTACACGCGGTTTCCCAATAAACATACCCAATTGTAATTTCGCGAGCATTACCCAAGGTCGGGGTTAGCCGTAAAATGTTTCGAAACTTGTCGTACAAGGGCCCCGACGCGATCGGCCCTCGCTAGCTGGCACCGACGTCTCCAAACAATCGATTTTGGTTTAAAAACCCCTGCAATATACAGTTCCTCAAATGATCTTAAAGAGGTAACATGTCGCGGGGAGAGCTTCGATTGTTTACTAAGTTTAAAACGGCCGTTAAAATGAAATAACAGTCCCTCGACTTTTACTAATAGATTACCTACCATGTCGAAAATGTCTTCAGCCAACGTAGTTAGCAAGAAATGGATAAGCGAGGAAACAAGTGAAGAAGAGGAATTGTTTAGTCACTGCAGGGAAATGGAGACCGTTTGTTACGCCGTGACGAAGGTGATTATAGACGCGGACAATAAATGGAAGGGTGCTAAAAGCACCAGCACTCCCCATTCACTGTCAAATAGGAGCTATATCACCGGGCTGGTTAATATACAGGCAAGTATTTACGGGGACATTTCATTCGATTGAAAGGAAATGGTCTTCGATTATTGTAGTAAATTTTATATACAGTACTTGTAAGTATCTTATTTCATTGGTACAGTCGGTATTACATAAACCACAGATATGACATAGTATATTTGAGTAACACAAGTGTAATTGGTATTAACCGTTCTTGTGAAATAAATAAATAAATAGTCGAACACAACCTTATTGTAAGGCGTGGAAATGTGTTCGGACTTCGGATACTACGCGCACTCCTTTTTAGAGTTCCGTACCCAAAGGGTAAAACGGGGCCCTATTACTAAGACTACGCTGTCTGTCGGTCCGTCCGTCTGTCACCAGGCTGTATCTCAAGAACCGCGATAGCTAGACTTGCTAGACAGTTAAAATTTTCAGAAATGATGTATTTCTTTTGCCGCTATAACAACAAATACCCAAAACAAAATAAAATAAATATTTAAGGGGGGCTCCCATACAACAAACGAGTTTTTTTGCCGTTTTTATAGATAATGGTACGGAACCCTTTGAGCGAGTCCGACTCGCACTTGACCGGTTATTTTTTATGTTACGATGTATTTGGTGAAGGTACCTACTTTTAATCCAATAAATAGAACCACGTCAGAACTGCAATGCAATGCAATTCCTTGACAAACAAAATTATTGTGATAGTGAAAATTTTTACCGGTGGACCGTATAGTTCAATTTGTTGACCTTATCTACTCGTACCTGCCATTTTCAAAACCATTCCTAATCTCAGTACGAACCCATTTATTTCAGGTACTAGATCAAATCATAGAATACTTATCGAAAATAGTAAAATCATTTTACAAGCTGAATCCAAAACTGGCTCGTATGAAGAAAGAGAACGCCCTTCTGCTAAGCAAGCACGACCACATATTCGACAAACTGTGCAGCGTAAGATTTATAATGATGCAAGCGATGCAGGGTCTCATCAACACTATACTCAATACGTGCTTGCATAGGGATGACTCGAGGAAAATGATCGAGTCAAGTCTGTGGTAAGTACGTAATATACATACATTCACCCCAAAAGGGGTAGGCAGAGCACATAAAACGTATGTTCTAGCGCCACTTTTAGCATGAAAGACCTACAAAATGTGATATCGCAGTGACAGGTTGCTAGCCCATCTCACACAACACACTTTAACCCTGCTCCCTTAGTCGACTATTATATATTTGGGTGTCAAACCACGAGAAGAAAGGGGGTGGTGAAATTCTAACCCGACACCATACGGTAACACGGTATGTAGTAAGTATTTGTGTTTATTTATTTAACCCATTCAGCGCTCGAGGTCGAGTCGTGGCGGCGAATGGCTTAATTAACCACAACGGTGGTAAAAAGAAAAAAAAAGAAAAGCGACGCTGGTGTGCGGTTACCGTATCGTCTATGGACGCTTAAAACTCCAGGGACTCGCATGCGCGTTGTCCACCTTTTAAAAACCTGTACACTCCTTTCTTGAAGATCAGGCCTGAAATTCAATCACTAACTACAGTTTATACTACTGTTTATAGTATAAAGACTTTAAAAAAAAAATATCTATCTATCTATCTATCTCAAGGGGTTCCCAAACTTATTTTAGGCACGCCCCCTGCTGCCTAAAATGAAGTTCCCACGCCCTCCTTCGCTTCGATGCAAGGAAACGGAAGTGAATGGGTTAGCTAGCCAAATCATCATCATCTTCCTAGCGTTGCCGTTAGCGCCACGGCACTTAGGAGTCTAGTGTCAGCTGAGTACCTAATCCCAAGGATCGGCGAGCCACTAGTTTTTGCGAAAGGATTTCCCGAGGCCCCGCGCCCCCCTTAAAATGTGGTCACTTTGAAAACCCCTGATCTATCTTCAATGGCTCACCGACCCAAAGTGGGTCTTGGCCTCCGACACGAGTTGTCGCCACTTGACTCGATCCTGCGCCATCTCCTTCCATGGCTTACAAAAAATTAACTTTAACTTTTTTATGTTGCAGTTTAGTCGCCATCTACAACCAAATGATAGGTTTAAGCTATAAAAAGTTCGCATCTAGATTCAGCATCTGCAGTAACACGTATCCTAACACGATAAGCGAAACCAGGACCATCACTTTAACTAAAATAGTTCAAGTAAGTTTATGAGTCGTACCGTATCGGAGGTCAATATAATAACTTATACCTAACTTTAACAAAGTTACATCCTGTATATTACACTAACTCTAGCACGATAAGTTTTACGGTCCAAATGGCCCAATACATCGTGTACAACTGCCCAGAAAACTTATGCTAACTGCAATAAGTATGCGTGCGATAAAATACCTCGGGCGACCGCGACGTACGCCATATAAGCGTAAGCACCTTGATCGATAGGTAACACATGGTACTCATAATATAATATTCATTGTGTAAGCTGTCGGTAGATAGTTATATACTTGGTGATTTTATCCTTCATTTGTAGATACTAGCAAAAAGTCGCGTGGAGATCGATTGTCACCGCCTGATCAACTGCCTTGTGAAAATGTACAAACCCGAGGACGACTCCGAGAACGACTCCGGCGCAAGTACCGCGGAGAGCCTGGAGATATATCAGTAAGTCTAATGCTATGAATTGTACCTTAAGTTCTGTAGAATAATAATAAATTTTGCCTTAGACCCAGAGACAAAGATTGCTAATGAGTCAATCAATATCTTTGTTGTACCCTTGATATGAAATAACGTGGAAATAACTGTTTCGTATTGTAAAAAATATTTCTTTCTCGTTTTTCCGCTTTCACCCTTTACATGAGGATTATTAAAAAAACTATAGATCGCTTAGCCAAGGCGCCCCAAAAATTGTACCCAGGTTTTAGAATAGTTGAGTGGTGGCTGTTTCACTAGCTAACGCGATTACATTTTTCCTTGTGCTTTCTCTCTCTTCTTTGTATCAATTTCCTTTCTTCATACACTCTCACGTAGTTGTGAATTAGACCTTAAAGACTCGTGCCGTCAAGACTGACAGTATAGTCTTCTAAAAATTGCATAATACTAGGTAGATCGCTTAACTTAGTCCTCGCATGCGCGGCGCACAGGGAAGGACGATAACAGCCCCCCTATATTCTGTAACTTGTTTTAAGCTCTCCTCAACGCTCACCCACAAATATATCTTTACACCGCAATGCGTAGTAACAAAGCGTATGTAGAGGTATAGTTTCGTGATGGGTGACCGGTGGGGTGAGCCGCATTAGCGCGTAGCGAATAACAGCCCAGGGCGCGTGCGGCGTGCGGACGTTGGGCTTCGCCTCCCGCACGCGCCTCGTTATGTGAGTGAGTGAGTTAAGGGTCTACCTATAGTCTTTAGCTTTGATGGCTCTAGTCTTTAAGGCTCGCCTGAGCTATAAATCACAACACTACTTCACAATATATATATTTGCTTTCAGCACATTGACGAGGCACATAACCCCGCCTACGTCCTCCATGTCGAGGGAACTGACCGTGGACAAGCGTCGAGAAGCTTTCACTGAACACAAGAAATCTAAAATGAAACAAGCCCAGAGCCTGGTGGAACTAAAGAACGAACAGAACAAGATGATCACTGATGTTCTGACCGCCCAGAACTCGGATTGCGACATAGCTTACACGTCTTTATTAAATAACCAGTGTGTTTTGGAGAATATATTTAATTCTGATGGTAAGAGTTTAGAGCTATTGTCTACTAGAATCCGCTAGCGTGAGCCCCAGGGGAAAAATCTTTATTTTTTTTCATTTTAATTTTTTCGTAGACTCTAAGGCAGATCGGCGTAGGTACGACGACGGGCGAAGCGAGGAGGATTGTTAGGTGAACTGCGACCCTACAGCGCGCGAGCCGAGCGTGATGCGGCAGCGTCCGGCGAAGCGCCATAACCGTTTTTTTTTTCCCTAGTTGAATATAAAATAATTGCCGCTAGGTTCCCCTGGGTGATCGAGGTCAGGTGATTAACGTGGATAACGTGAGTTTAGACTACACTAGCCTAGCAGTGACGAATGGCGATGGATTTTCAAGCTTCACGCGAACTCTGTCAAGAGTGAAGCGACTAAGAAAAAGAGCCTAGTGGTTCAGGCATGCGGCGCGGCGGTCGTGGGTTCGAATCCCGGCTCGTATCAATGAGTTTTTCGGAATATATGTACGGAATATTTACCGTTAGCTTTTTGGTGAAGGAAAACATCGTGAGGAAACCGGTATGATAATTATGATTGATATACCTTGTGGCTAAAGGGAAGAATGAGGGTATATGTATATTTTAATTACAGAAAATGTGAACAGTATACTTCAGAGCGAAGAAATCTACATAGAGATTCTTCTGGACACGGTTGCAAACATGGCCCCCACGTTACTAGGAAATAACGGCGTTAAGAAGTTCAAGTCAGGTACGAATAAAGAACGAAACACTTAACTGATCATTTGTAGACCTTATCTCCTTGCTATTAGGCTTACTTTCGGTCAGTAGTGCCTTCGGATACTTCAGTTTAATGTCAAGATTATGCAATTCGGCATAGAAAAATAGTGCGTTCAAAATTTTTTGTGGGATTGAGTAGAAATACTACATAACCCAGTCATCCCTCGGTGATTAGGTTAGGACAGGTTTTCTCCACAAAAAAAAACATTATATCCAAATATTTGGTACCCCATGATTTTTCCGAGATCGCGCTGCTAAACTGATTGTACAAAATTCTAGGTCGCATACAAGCAAGTAAAAAGGCGGCTAAGAAAGTGACAGAGTACTATCAAAACATTCTATGGGGCGACGTCGGCAGCTGCCTGGAACATATTGTGCTGTGGTGGTCATCCTTCCCTTTAGCCACAAGGTATCAATCATAATTTATCATAAAGAACTAGTACCTGTAATATACGTTCTCATAAAATGGGAAATATACAGCAGTATCATATATTTACAGATCTCCAAATACGAGTCAGAATCTCCGTGAATGGCTTTTTGCTACTTTTAAATCTAATAGTAAGTATACAAACTTCAGTCCAATCTTAGCATAGCCTATTAGGCACCTAATTTTGATAAGATGACTATATTATGACTGTCTTGCGCTAGGGGCCGTCTTCGACACTGAAAGTGTTAAAGTAAGAATTAGAAAATATTTTGAAGTAGGTACAGCCCATGTGATTTAGAATAGGATTCGCGTCTATAAGTTTTAAATCGTCATAAATAAACTTAACGCTACGGTAGAGCCCAGTGGTTCAGGCATGCGGCTGTCAAACGGCGGTCGTGAGTTCGAATCCCGGCTCGTACCAATGAGTTTTTCGGAACTTATGTACGGAATATAATTTCATATCTACCGTTAGCTTTTCGGTGAAGGAAAAACATCTAAGACTTCACGGACTGTCATTTATGGATAAGGCATGAAGTGTGGTTGTTTTTCACAAGTACAATACAATATATTTCCAGACACACCCGAGTTGGTTTTAGCTGCGTTAAGGATTCTAGCTGACGCATTAGGCTGCCATGTGACCTCCACTTCCTGGGACAAACACTTCGGGTACAACTAATGTGAACTTTTTGACAATGTTAGTACTTAAGTTTATGTAGACACTTTAACTGTAATTTTACTTTGCAGCGCTACCCTAACGACAGATTTGACTGTGACTTCCCTAAAACCATATCCAGATCTGTCCATCAATGTTACAGAAGTAAGTACCGAAGCTGTAGATATAGTAAATATGCTAAAAGTCTTTACATTGGGTATTGGGTAGAAAATTAAGAGTTCACTCTAGGAATATAGATCTAATTTTCCATCTATGAATTGACGTGTCTTGTCAATACAAGTACTGTCTGATTATTTTATGCTGCTTATTGTTGTAACAAAACAAGCGTTCTTTAAGCATGTTGTATATGAATTTTAGTGCACAGCATCAGGAACCAATTTCGCCCTAATGCTTCAAGATCTGGTGATGTTGAACAACCAATGCGAAGTTACTTGGGACTACATTCTCGGGGCACCGTTGGAGGACTTGCCGATTGTCGAGCAGATACCCATTTTACATAGACTTGGTGAGTGATCTTAAGTCCTAAATATTCAAATAAATCGGATAATATTTGTAGTTACATAATGTTTAACTCTTGAGAGTTTTCTATTTTGGTTGCTTTAATTTCCGATCCACTCAGACCACTCGATCCACACGTACCGTCTGTGGTGCCTCGCGGAGACGCGCCGGCTCGCGAGCCAGTGGCAGATGGACGACTTCTTCCGGATCACCCAGAAGGACATGCTGGCCTGCATGGAGCAGCTCGTCAACCTGCGCTTCGCGGACCACACGACTACTATTGAGTCGGGTGAGACAGTGTTGCCAACACTCCACACGTCCCGTCTGTGGTGTCTCGCGGAGACGCGCCGGCTCGCGAACCAGTGGCAGATGGATGACTTCTTCCGGGAAGGACATGCTGGCCTGCATGGAGCAGCTCGTCAACCTGCGCTTCGCGGACCACACGACTACTAATAAGTCGGGTGAGTCAGAGTTGCCAACACCCCACACGACGTACCGTCTCTGGTGCCTCGCGGAGACGCGCCGGCTCCCGAGCCAGTGGCAGATGGACGACTTCTTCCGGATCACGCAGAAGGACATGCTGGCCTGCATGGAGCAGCTCGGCAACCTGCGCTTCGCGGACCACACGCCCATTATTCAGTCATATAAGTGAGTCACGCCCACGCTACAAACTGACTAGTAGGTCCACCTAACGAATCCTCAAATGAATAAAGGGTCAGCGTCCTTTGTGATTTTTGCTGGTGTCGCAAGCTTCCATAGCTTACCATCAGGCAGGCCTACCACCTGTTTGCCACCGTCGTGGTTTAAAAAAAGGCACAGCTTGCTGCCAAGTCACCCCGCGCGCAACTTGTTTCAACAACTTGACAATTGTCACCTAATAACGACAATTCTCCGTACATTGCTGGATCCACAAGTAAACTAGCGACCACCTTAACTTCTAGAACAAGCAATGTATGGCGAATTGACAGTGTCAGGTTACAATTGTCAAGTTGGTGAAATAGGGGCCTGGCCGTTCTTGCTAATCAGACTCCTCCAGGCTTCTGTCTCACTAGCACTATTCAAATTACAAAGAGGAGGCGAGATTTTCTCGTCTCTCGTCACGTCGAGGCGTCGGTTCTTAATAACCCCCTGGAACATATTAACTTCAACAGTGTCTAATATCACAGATAGCTTTCCACACACATTTGAAGGTAATTTTCAAAAGGTTACTTGTTTGTTTGCAGGTAAAATTGGCGTGCACGAGAACGTTTGTGCGAAAATGCGAGAAAAACTGGTTTCAGAAGTGAAGGTCAACACACAAAAGTTAAAGGTAATTTAAAAAGTCGGACTCGCGCACGAAGGGTTCCGTACCATTATCTATAAAAACAGTTAAAAAAAGTTTGTTGTGTGATTAAGTATTTATTTTATTTTGTTTTTATTATTTGTTGTTATAGCGGCAACAGAAATCATAATCTGTGATGATTTCAACTGTCTAGAGTTACAGCTATCACGGTTCTTGAGTTACAGCCTGGTGACAGACAGACAGACGGACAGCGAAGTCTTAGTAATAGGGTCCCGTTTTTACCCTTTGGGTACGGAACCCTAAAAAGTATACAAATATTGACGTGTCGTTTTGCACACCGAAAAAAGAAACCAATCCCCTGTTACCTAAAGCATATTAACCACCACTAATGCTTATGCCTACACTAAACAAAAGCCACTGCATGGCACATATGCACTAAATAGTAGAGTGCCGTACGTAGGCCGCTCATTATCAAATATTTCACAGCATTTTATCTTTGTTTTTTTATATCAGGACACAGTTTATAGCCTACCTAGTTGGTGTATAGTGACCCTGCCTACGAAGCTGGGCATCCCAGTTTCGAATCTCGTTACGATAAGCACAAATATTTGTGCCTGAGTTATAGATGTTTTTTAATTATTTATAGTCCCCGAAACTACTCATCCGATTTTATTAATGTTTCAACGGCATATAAGAATAGTAACCATTTATTTGAGCCATCTACATACGGCCCATAGTTGCAAATGCCTTAAAGACTTACATACAATTACAATTAATACTAATTTTTATTTAACCGACGAAACAGTGTCGCTCCGTTGCGTAGACAACTCCGGTGTAGGATTCGGTAGGCTACCCCGGAACCGGCGGTCGGCCGGCCCTTCGGCCAGAAATCAGCACACCCGATCGTCTCCTGTAGCTATATCTACTCGTAAGAGCAAGGGCGCGTTCCCCTACTACCTAGCGGATGGTTGTAGAGGAAAGCGGGTAAACGGCGCGTGAATAAAACGCAGTCTGCATAGGCTATGCTGCTGATTGCTGATGGACATATTCGTCTACGGGTAACCGCAGATACCACAATACTTAATATGCTTTTTGGCATTCGTTATTCCAGGAGGCAACGGAAGAAATAACGAACGTGCTGGCGTCAGTATGCGCGACCACAAGCCTCGCGCACCTCACGATGATATTCCCTAGCAACGCCGAGTGGCGCCGCGTCACGAACCCGCCCAGCGCCGACCGGTCCATCTACGTTCATGAATTACTTGGTAAAACCACAGATGATTAGATGATATACAAATCATTAAGGTGGTTCGATCACCATGCAAAACGTCTTTTGACATTCGCAGGCTAACGGCGTGATATTTTATTCTAGGAAAGGGGGAATTTCGAGCAAATGGGAAGCCAATTAATGAAAATGTGTTAGGTTCGTTTCGCCGGTTAGCGACCACCTAATTTCATATGCCGGTCGGCGACCACTTAGCTGAGTTGGCGAACTGAAAGGTTATTTTCTCGGTTTTTTTGGTAGATTTCTATTCCAAAACAACAAAAAAATGCACGTACCACTAATTGTCTCAATAGGGTCTGTAGAATTGATGTTATCTTCAATAGAAAAAAACCTTCTCCTTCAGGTGGCCGCTAACCGAAGGTGGTCGCGTAACCAGCGTAATGAATAACCCTACGTATAAGTTTCATAAAATATCACGCCGTTAGCCTGCGAATGTCAAAAGACGTATTGTATTGTATGGTGATCGAACCACCTTAAGTAGCGTTACAGATCTGGCTTGATTCACGGAGCTACGAACTACGAATTACAATTAAATCTAACCTGGCAACACTGATGCTCTGAGGGTTATTATAGAAGTGGTTTTTAGAATTCTATCTATATTGGTACGGTTTTTAATCATAATCATAAATCATTTATTTGCTTATAAAACATCGTGTACATAGGTGGATAGTAAAATTAATTTAGTCTCACATGTTTTGTCATATATAGATGACATAAATGCAAATTTGTTTTTAGGTTATAACATTTTTGAAAAAATACAATGAAAACAGAAAAACTACTAAAATATACAAACCACTATGTCAATGTTACAAGCTTACAATTAATAGCTGTGACGAATTTCTTAATAGAAACATTCGTTCTGAATCCAGAGTCAAGTTGTTAAGTTCCTTAAGGGACAGGCTTTTAAATTCTCTCGGGAGGGCATTAAATATTCGATACAGCAAAAATGCAGTATCGAAATAATTAGGACTTACAATTCATATCGTGCACCTTGTTTGCACGTAGAACCGATGACCGTTGGGGCGGAAAGGTTCTCTAATGGCGACCACGTACCGGAAGGCGCAGCGTGGGTAGACCCCCCACAAGGTGGACTGATGACCTGGTAAAGGTCGCGGGAGTCCGCTGGATCCGGGTGGCGCAGGCCCGGTCACAATGGCACTCTTTGGGGGAGGCCTATGTCCAGCAGTGGACGTCTTTCGGTTGATATGATGGCCTTGTTTCAGATAAAATGCTGTTACCGGTGGTGAGAGCTACGGAAGACATAACGACATTGAACATGATTCTGCGAATCATGGGGGAGTCTTGGCTCCATCACATTTACATGGCCAAAGTTAAGTTTAGGTAACTACATCAATTTATTTTTATACTCCCGCGCGGAACTCGTTTATAAATATCGTAGCTCCATACAAACGTTGACCCCCGATTTCACCTCCTTACCCCCGGTTCCCACTTGTCGGCTGTCGGCTTAGAGCATTAAACCAACCGGAGTGGCCATTGACAGGCGTTCCCCCTCTGCCAAAAGTATATGACCAGTGGTCATACACATTGTATGGACTGACGTTTATCTGACGTGGCTATTTTCACGTCACGCATACATTTGACGTTCCCCTCCCCCGCAAAAATCGGCAGACTTTTTATGTATAGAAAATGACTCATGGCCACTCCGGTTGGTTTAATGCTCTAAGGCTGTCGGACCCGATTTTTTATCGGGTGTCGGCGCCTCATACAAATTGGTGTAGGTACGACAACTTTGAATAGCTTCATATAAAATGTTCTGCCACTAAAACGACTGATTAAAATTCGGACCGACGTGGGATCCCCTAAGGACATGAAATGGGGGGTCAAATTTAGAGTTGGAAATCATCTGATTTCCGGCATAAAAACTACCCTTTGTCCTTCCCCGGGACGCAAACTAACTCTATACCAAATTTCATCCAAATCGGTTCAGTCGTTTAGCGTGAAGACGTAACCGACAGACAGACACACTTTCGCATTTATATAATATAAGTATGAATAGCCAGGCAGCAGTAGCACTAGTACCGACTGGAGAACGAAGATAGGAATCTGGAAGGGCTCTTGTTTGGTCATCACGGAGCGGGTGAACCTCGATTCGTGTACTGCGGTGTGGAAGGTAAGGGGGAAACCACCACACTATGCTTCCTCAAAAAAGGAGTAATGGATTACTCCACCGACAAGAGCCAAGCTCATAAATAAATGATGATGATGAAGTATGAATACTAGCTCTTGGACGCCTACTTCCGCGTATCGTTATATCGTTAACGGTCTTAAGGAAGCAAATATGCCGCTAATAGCATCCCACAGGCGCAGCATAAATTATCGCATTCCCATAGACACTTCCACTTCCCTTTTAAGGGATGATTTCCGAAATAAAAACTATCCTGTCCTCAGGGTTTCAAACTATCTGCTTACCAAATTTCAACCAATTCGGTTCAGTTGGAAAGGTAACAGTCAGACAAACGGAGTTACTCGCACTTATAATATTGATGGATCACAGAGTAATGAATTATTTTTACTTTATTCCCACATAACTTGCGCCGCAGTGGGTTTTAAGGTCGGATATCCATTGTACAGTCGGTCCCCCGACGCAAGGAGGGGTGTTATAAGTTTAACGTGTCTATGTATCTGTCTGTGGTATCGTAGCTCCCAAACGGATGGACCGATTTGAATGCGGTTTTTTTTGTGTCATAGATACTTAAAAGTATCCCGAGTGTTCTTAGCCATGTTTCATGAAAATCTATTGAGCCGTTTTTTAAATATTGGACTTTGGAATGAAAATGTCGGGGGTTTTTCAACTCTTATATTCATAACTTTTCAGTAAGGACGCGGCATCGCAGCTACTGGCCGATTTCAACGAGGTCCGCAACTGGCTGACGGAGTGCAAGCACCTCACCGCACCAGCCAGAAAGCAGATGCTACAAAACGAAGTTTTGAGGTACAGGCTTTAGCCTAGTTGGTAGTGACCCTGCCTACGAAGCAAGAGGTCCTGGGTTCGAATCCCAGTAAGGGCATTTATTTGTGTGATGAGCACGAATATTTGCTCCTGAGTCATGGATGCTTTCTATGTGTTTAAGTATTTATTTATTTATCTATATAAGTATGTTTATCGTCAATTTTACATGAAAGGAAAAATTGAAAAATTTAATGCTCCGAGCCGGATTCGAACCGGCGACCACAGGCATTCATGGCCCGTCGCTACTAACCAACTGAGCTATCGGAACAATCCGGTTCGGGCACCAAATCCTTCAATCAGTTCCTTCATACAACGCCTTAGGGAGGCGTGTAGCGACATCTACCAGAAGACTTAGGCTTCTTACCGGCACCAACGTCTCAAATTGTATTGAGAAATCATCAGTAACGACGCACTACCCCATACTAAATATTTTTTTGTTTTTAAGCAGTAACGCTGCTAACGAAAATTACAAATTTTAAATAAAAGGAAAAATTAAAAAATTTAATAAATTGAATAATTTTAAATTTAATTTTTCAATTTTTCCTTTCATTTAAAATTTATAATTTTCGTTAGCAGCGTTACTGCTTAAAAACAAAAATTTATTGATGTTTATCGTCGTCTAGTACCCGTAGTACCTACAAGCTTTGCTTAGTTTGGGACTAGACCGATTTGTGTAACACCGTCTTAGAGCCGAAGCCCATTAATACAAAAAAAAACAATATTTTATGCATTTAAAAAAAACCTTTTTTTAAGTTCTTTGTAATGTATATGTTGCAGGGAAATGGTCAAAACAGAGATTTGATCAAATCTCTAAGGGATATGATCAAATCACGCAGGATGTTAAAATGGCGAATCCATTTTATCATTTGCCTAATACAAAACAGTAATTTGATCAAATCTCTGAATTTGTTTAGTGAAATGACGAAATCGGACAAAAAAGGCAACTCGTTTGTTCATTTCACTAGACTTATTTAGTGATTTGATAAAATCCCTGAAACGCGTCAGTGAGTTGACGAAACTAACTCGCAGAGGGGGCGCGATTAAGTTTTTCCGCTCTTTTATAAAAAAAAAACCAAACTCTCTCTCTAACCTATCCGCCATCCGACTCTAAGTCCCAGAACCGTTTAAATGACTAATGATTTAGGAGCCAATGCCTGCGAGTTAGTTTCGTCAATTCACTGACGCGTTTCAGGGATTTTATCAAATCACTAAACAAATCTAGTGAAATGAAAAAACGACTTGCCTTTTTGGTCCGATTTCGTCATTTCACTAAACAGATTCAGAGATTTGATCAAATTACTGATTTGTATTAGGCAAATGATAAAATGGATTCGCCGTTTTAACATCCTGCGTGATTTCCTCATATCCCTTAGAGATTTGATCAAATCTCTGTTTTGACCATTTCCCTGCAACATATACATTACAAAGAACTTAAAAAAAGGTTTTTTTTTAAATGCATAAAATATTGTTTTTTTTTGTATTAATATTAATTTTAATCATCCAGCTGAGTGACCGCAGTGTCCGCTAGCCGCCATCTTATGTAGATAGGTACGAACTCTAACCGGGTGAATGAACTTCGCTCCGTGCGCCATAGATAATTTTTCAAACAAAATTTTTTTTTCACGAATGATTAGTACCTTTTGGATACTTTCAGTGGGCTTCGGCTCTAAGACGGTAAAAAAACACCGTGTATATGGGCATTATATATACAGTTAGCTGCAGATGGGAGAAATAACATAATAGAAATAATTATTATTATTCATCCGACAATCAGAAGATACGTAGTATAATTGAATACCTAGCCTACCTTAAGGGGATGCCTTGATTCGATTCGACCACGCCCCCTTGACAGACACACGCTTATGCCTTCCGCGCACTAGAAAAAGAGATGCAAGACTTCGGGAATGGCTGTTTTTGATAAATTTAGATAAATACCTACCATGGTGAAGTTTTATTTATATTTTATTAAGTGAGATTTTAAATGAGATAAAATACTATATATTAACTTGATTGTGTTGTAAAATTATGTATTGTTTTAGTAAGCTGGGCAAAAAATGGAAAATAAAGAATTAAATCAGATACACAATCATATAGTCAAATAGTAGTAAAAGCTACGGTAGCCTAGTGGTTCAGGCATGCGGCTGTCAAGCGACGGTCCTGGGTTCGAATCCCGGCTCGTACCAATGAGTTTTTCAGAACTTATGTACGGAATATTTACCGTTAGCTATTCGGTGAAGGAAAACATCGTGAGGAAACCGGTCTAATCCCAATAAGGGTCTAGTTTTCCCTCTGGGTTGGAAGGTCAGATGGCAGTCGCTTTCGTAAAACTAGTGCCTATGCCAAATCTTGGGATTAGGTGTTAAAGCGGACCCTGGGGTCCTTTAGGGGCACAACCGGGAATAACGCTAGGAGAATGAATGACAATCATATAGTCAAGAATCAGATATCTGAAAATCAGAACTGAATAATGATTCTTAATCTAGTCAGAACAGCGTTTCAAAGCACGATAATTTCCAAGTCACTCAAGGAAAGGGGGAATTTCGCGCAAATGGAAAGCCAATTTATGGAAGTTAATTAAGTACATGAGTTTCTTAAAAAGTCACGCCGTTAGTAACGTTTTGGATGGACATAGAACTGCCTTACGGTGAAGAATGCCATATATGGCATTAAGTCCGCCTTTTGTACGATAAGTTTTTCTTTTGTGCAATAAAGTATAAATCAATGAATAACTGCCTATTCTGAATTGAACAGAGATTACCTAAGGCTAATAGTTGTTCCTATTAGGGAGTCCGCTGGATGCGGGTGGCGTAGGACCGGTCATTGTGGCACTCTTTGGGGGAGGCATATGTCCAGCAGTGGACGTCTTTCGCCTAATATGATGATGATGATGATGAATAGTTTTTCGTAAATGTTCAGCGATGACTTTGATATTGTTAGGAGGTGTGAAGGCGTGGGACGGCTGCTACTGCACGCGCCGGGCGACCTCATCTCCATGCAAGACTCTACGATGCAGTCCGCGAGGACGCGGAAGAAAGACGGTACGTTTAACACTTCCAGTGCCAGGAACACGCTAGGTTGCCCTAGGACGAGCCAAATGTGGCGAGACGCGACTGGACTTTTAATTGGATAATAAGGAACTTGTCAGTGAAAAAAGAACTTTATTAAAAGTTATTGAAAACCGAGGAGGAAAAATGATAGAACATCTTCTTCGTCACGATGACTTCATTAAAGTTATAATAGAAGGAAGAAGAAAAAGAGGAAGACCACGAAGAGCTTACATGGAGCAGCTAAAGGAAAACATTGAAGTTTAATCTTATAGAGAGTTGAAGGAAAAAGCAGAGAATAGAACAGAATGGAAATTACTCCACCGACAAGAGCCAAGCTCTTAAATAAATGATGATAACTTGAGTAAAGTTGAAAAACCCCCGACACCGGCGAGCGATTTATTTGCAACCAAGTACTTAAAACTAAGATACATGGACCCTGGAAAGGGTGTAGCAACAATCAGGTAACTTATACTATGTACATATTTTTTATCTAACTAATATCGATAGGTAGCTATTTATATTATAAAAAAATACTGCAAACACATTATAAATTTGTATCTTCCATAAATTCAGCTATGGAATAGTAACATTTATCTGTAAGTTTAAGTTTTTGTCGGCGCCATGAGCGGGAAAGCACGAGTTCAAATCAAATCAAATAGTTTTTTGGATATATCACATTTCATTATAATTATTATTATTTAGTTCACCTGTCATTGCCTATTGTGCCTTATGTATAGTGCAACAAGGTTTTTATTGAAATGGTCACACGTTCGATTCCATTCGGTACTTGTCAGCGCTCGTCGGCGTGGACGTAGATTGCCGATGTAACTTATATTTGTGGCACCACTGTAATAGAAATAGTGTAGTGTAAAAAGCCACGTACCGGAAGGCGCGGCGTGGGTAGGCCCCCCACAAGGTGCACTGGTAAAGGTTACTGGAGTCCGCTGGATGCGGGTGGCGCAGGACCGGTCACTTTGGCACTCTTTGGGGGAGGCCTATGTCCAGCACTGGACGTCTTTCAGCTGATATGATGATGATGATGTGTAAAAAAAAACCTGTGTTTTGATGCATATTGGCATGTTTATGATGAATTGTCTGTTTCAGATGACGCGGCCGAGCCGCTGATGCCCGCGGAGATGTACGTGCCGAATCAAAAGCAGTGGCTGACCCTGCGCGCGAGCAAGCTCAAGGGCTCGCTCGCATTCACGCTGTGCTGTGTCGTCTTATCCTGAACTAAATACTATCTGTTACCGCCACGTTCGTTTGTTTCATTATAGACACACCGTTGAAAATCCCATTTACTTACGCCAAAACCTTAGAGCATACGTAACTGACCCCCCTAGCACACTAAGTTTTATGTCGGACATAAAGCATTTGTCCCTCTTACACTCTCATATTTGCAGGAATGGGACGAATGCTTTATGTCTGACAAAACTTGGTGTGTGAGAACGCCAAGAATACCTAATTCTAAAGGTGTAGTGTGTTGTCGTGCACGCAGCGCCAAAAATGACTAGATGTTATGGCGTACGCTGTCAAGCAACCATCCATACTTTCAAGTACGGTTTGTTTGTTTTTGCTCTCTTGTAACAAATATGTTGGCGTGACAAATGTCTTGATTGGCGGCGAAAAAGTTAAAACTAACCTACCTAATATGGATACGGACCCACCGTATAACAAAAGATAAAACTTCATATAATAAAAAATACTTCGATCAATTTAAGCTTATTTTATTTCAATTCATAGTTCGCTTGTCTACATTTATAATCACTTACTTACTAGGCACATATTGGAAATGACTTAGTGTTTTATGATTTACATAATTTATGTCAATATTGAAATGGTGATTAAGTATTCATAAATTCAATAACCCATGTCAGTAGTTAATTCATTACATTTACAAAATATCGTCCAACAATTAAAACATAAAAATTTTCTTTACTACATAACAATCCAACAAAAAACTAGTTTCGTTCTTCTAAAACTAACGCAATTTTTCAGCTATACAAACGCGCGATTGTTGCGCGCCACCAGCCATAGATCTACTGTAAAAATCACTTGTATCGACACTGTATCGCGATTGTAAAGCCGCCATATTAAAAATTCATCAACATATACACAATTGCTTATACTGACTGTCCCTAAATACACACAGGTTTGCTTCTCAGTCTTTACCATTGTACAGATGTAGTGCATAATGGTTTCCCATCGTTTTTTCACGGAAACGTACGAACGTGTCTTACTATTTCAGTCAGTCTCGATACAAAATTACTGAGGCTGATTGAAGTAGCATGACAAATCCGAGAGAAAACGATGGGAAACCATTATACACTACATCTGTACGAGTACATAGATTATGTTCCCATCCTACAATATAAGCCGTTCGTCATTGAGTCTATCACTTATTCTCGCCTTTGACTTTTTGGTTTCTCACTCTCGATTCTTAGTAACACGAAGATAAATAAATTACTAGAAACCCAGTACCCGAATAGCTTAGCTTAGGGCCGGTCTTATCCATCCTTTTGTCGGTATTTAAAGAGTCCCCAGTATGCTCGAGACAAGTCGTTTAAAAATTACAACCAAACTACGTTTGTATGGAGAGTCGAGCGTCCTGGCGTCCCATGTCAAAAATAGTACAAAGTTATTAAGATTTGGTTACATATTTACTAACGGAAAAACCCAAGCTTGTAACATTTTTCACTCAATACTAACCATTCGGCCGACCGAAAGTGACTGGCTAGAATTGACAATGACTCGGGATAGTTGGAAGTCTAGGGGGGAGGCCTTTGCCCAGCAATGGCTTAAAAAAAAAACTAACGACTCGCTCATCATCAGACTCCGACTGTCGACACTTCTCTTTCAACTTCTCATATTAATTCCTCCTAATCAGATCCTGTTTAATTTTTTCCATGTCACTCACCAAACTGCTCACTTGAACGTGCTGTAGCTTGTCAAGACAATCAGGATTCACGGACTCCACATCGGTATCGAGGCCAGAGTCCTCGTCAGACTTCGGCTCGCTCTTTTCCCCGTCGTCGGAGAGAGAGGGCAATGAGTCGGGATAGTTGGAAGTCTAGGGGGGAGGAATTTGCCCAGCAGAGAGACACTACATAGGCTTACAAAAAAACTAACCACTCACTCATCATCAGACTCCGACTGTCGACACTTCTCCTTCAACTTCTCATATTCATTCCTCCTAATCAGATCCTGTTTAATCTTCTCCATGTCGCTCACCAAACTGCTCACTTGAACGTGCTGTAGCTTGTCAAGACAATCAGGATTCACGGACTCCACGTCGCTATCGAGGCCAGAGTCCTCGTCAGACTTCGGCTCGCTCTTTTCCCCGTCGTCGGAGAGAGACGGCGCGTCGCTCTCGTCCTCCGACGTGTCGGATTTGTCGAGTCTGTAGGCCTTGGGGACTCGGTCCTCGAGGCGTTTACGCTTGTTCGCGTTCTCTTGTGGACTCTCCGCACTCTTCTTTCGTTTCATGCTCTTCGCTATCACTCGCTTCTGATGATCCAGTTGAGGGAACAGCTCTGAAAATAACAGGGAATTTTATATAAGCAAAAATGACATATTTTTTTAGAGAATCCAGGCCTGTGCCTGTCTCTAGACGTAATGAACAGTGAAATTGCGGAAGCAACATGCTACGATGTAGGGAAAATAAAGAAAAAAAAATCTAAGGCGATTAACATTTTAACCTGCCAATCTTTAAGAGTCCGCAGTAAGCTCGATTCTCCATACAAACGTAGTTACGCTCTCATTTTAAAACTACGAGTTGGATTGTAACGAAGCTTTGCATATACAATGACATGAGGTATATCTATGTATTTAATTAGTTTATGTAGCTTCAGATACCATAGTAAAAAAACACAGCGTATTTAAGTTTTTCATACAAAACTTGTTTTTGCTGTATTTCGTTTGTTTTTTAAACTGGAACCATAAAAACTAATTGTTACAGACATAGATTTACCTCATGTCATTGTATATGCAAAGTTTCGTCACAATCCAACACGTAGTTTTAAAATGAGAGCGTAACTACGTTTGTATGGGAAGGTGAAATTCGGCCGAGCTTACTGCGGACTCTTAACACACTTTCTAAATATTTTCTCACTTACACACACTCATTTACATAATTTTGTTCCAAAAATATACCCTGCGAATTTTGAAAATATTTTGACAATAAATGTTGTTTTGACATTTAAAAAGCCAGTCCAACAGAACACTTAGGATAGGAACAGGATAAGGGTAGAATGCGAGTGACCGAGTTTGAAACAACATTTAACACACTTATTTCGATATTACATACACACAGTACAAAAGTAATTAAACAAGAAATGTATAGGGTAAGCAAAACCACATGTATTAGCCAGCAGATGAGATGGTACGGTGGTAGTGGTGTGGATGTGAAGGAAAGGGCTGTCGTCCACACTTTGACCCAGTGCTGTTTCGGGAGATATTTCTATGGAAATTTCTATTTCCAGTCACAAGTATAGTGGTTAACCATGCTTACAATATTCTCCAATTTCTTTTAATCCTCGAAAATGTAATGCATTCATCTGGGATCCGCATGAAACCAAATATCACCTTATGGTGGAGCGTATCCAAAATAAATTCGTAATATTTCTGTATAGTACGGGCTATACTCATTTTACCCACTAATGTATCCCACTCTATTTGTACTGGACATGGTGGGTATAAGGAGCGGCGGGGCAGAGAGCTGTGCCTCGCAAAATAAATATTTAAATTACTTCGGGGCAAAACATACAACAGCCAGGTGTTGAGTGGTGTGTGCGTTCCCGATAGGTGTACAGGGTGGAAACGATAAATAATCTCACTCGATTATTTCTAAAATTTACAAGATATCGAAAAACTGGTTACTGATCCTGAAAGTGCTTCACGAGCTCTATCAACCGGTATCAATAATAGGTTACAGTATAAACTGAATTTATCCGAAAATTCAATGTTTCCAATCGGGCGGTGCGCTCGAGTGGCGCAGCGTGGGTGGACATGCGGGCGGCGCTGGGCCGGTCATTGCGGCACTCTTTGAGCACCTATGTCCAGCAGTGGACGTGTTAGATCACGTTATCCATGTTAATCACCACAGCCGGATCACCCAGGGGAATTAGCGGCAATTATTTTATGTTCAACTAGGAAAAAATGATAATGTTCGCTTTTGGCGCTTCGCCGGACGCTACCGCGTCACGCTCGCTTCGCTCGCTCGGCTCGCGCGCTGTAGGGTCGCAGTTTACCTAACAACTTAACCGTTTCATTTTTTCTCGGGGATCGGGCTAGGGAATTAGCGTGGAGAAGAGCTGTTAGATCAAGTATATGGTTACCGTGGGCCTGCGCGAGCGCGTGCTCGGCCGCGTTCATCTCGGCCTCCTGTATGGAGTGGCCGCGCGCGGCCGCGAGCCGCGAGCCGCGGAAGTACACGCCCACCGTGTACACGCGCGTGTTCGTCGGGCCCAGGCACTCGATCACCCTGCGGGGGGGGGGGACATGAAATTATTACGACGATTATAAAATAAATAAATAAATATTAGGGAACAATCTTACACAAATCGAGCTAGTCCCAAACTAAGCAAATCTTGTACTATGGGTACTAGACGACGATAAAAACATACTTATATAGATACATAAATATTTAAATACATAGGAAACATCCATGAATCAGGTACAAATATTCGTGCTCATCACACCGGGATTCGAACCCAGGACCTCTTGCTTCGTAGGCAGGGTCACTACCAACTAGGCTAAAGCGGTCGTCATTATACACATGAAATGCAAAAAGTTTTTTGTCTAGAAAACTATACATAGGGGCTATTCATAAATTACATCAGATCAAAATGGGGGGGGGAAGTCTGGCCATTGGATGACGACAGTCATTTTTTTAGGCGGGGAGGATCCATTTCAAGGAATTGATGATAGGGCGGGGGGTCAAAAATCGACAAAATACGATGACGTAATTTATGAATAGCCCCAAACCATACAAGTAGCTTGGCAAAATAGTCTATGTAGAAACGGAACTATTTTTTTTGACCCAACACGGCTATGACGCGACGGCGTGCGAGCTCTCTCGATTATCCGTCTCTCTCTTATTAGAACACTTAGAACAAGAGTTATAGTGCGAGAAAAATCGTGAGTATGTCGCGGCCGTCCCATAATAGACGTACTGGTAACTTCATTAAACTTGACATATATGCTTGTAGTATTTTAAGAATAAGATTTGATTTATTTAGCACACAAAACACGGGAAAAAAAAATACAACAAAAAGGTAACCTTATATAACGTGCTAAACTGGAGCCTCACTCAGCATGTTGTCACGGGGGCCGTGACGCTGGTTTTCAATGACTTTACCGTATTTATAAAATTTTCGCGGATTTATCAGCATTTAAATGCAAAGAAAAATCCATACAATAAGCAAGATAATACGCAGTTCCGCTCGGAAAGTAATCTATAATGTATACAAGCGATGTCTTGTGGAATATCAAGTCGGAATCATTTTGTCGGATTCGGCCAATGTTTATAGAAGAAATACTTGGTTGTAACGGTGGTGGCGATGTTGGTGTAAACGGTAAACAAATACTTAC
The DNA here is from genome assembly GCA_945867215.1 of Epinotia demarniana. NCBI lineage: Eukaryota > Metazoa > Arthropoda > Insecta > Lepidoptera > Tortricidae > Epinotia > Epinotia demarniana. The sequence continues at coordinate 9,199,680 of OX244274.1, forward strand.
TTGTAGAGCGGTATATCTGGCTCGCCTCCCTCCATAGACCGCAGAGTGAGACAGCACTGCTGCAACTTGCTCTTCGGATCATTCCAGTCCTGGTTGAGGATGAACTCTTGCAGGCGAGGGAACAGGCACGCGTTGCAGAAAGCCTGGCAATATTCCAGGTTCTGCGGAGAGACTATGTCAATAGGGGTGTAGACTCGAAAATTATTAATACTCCGAAAGAAAGAAGGCAAAATAATATTATTTATATATATGCCTAGTGACGAAAATCCCATTCAGATGTCTCAAAGTGTTACGAAACTACAATTGTTTTAATATTGCTTGTTTGAGAGAGAAAACGCAAACAGTGTGTGACGTTACAATCCGTCGACGGCGGCGCCGAACATGATGGGGCGCGGCACGTTGCCGTCTATTAGTGACGTCACAATCTTCAAGCGTCATCGTTTCATATAAAGTTGCGTTTTATGAAAACGGGACAGAACCCTTCCTAAAACTTTGGACACTTATAACTTCGTGATTATTTAACTCCTTGCGTTGATTTTTTTCTCCAAATGACTACATTTTTATCCTTTTTCGGGAAAATATGACATTATTGATTATTTTCTTTAGTGTCTACACCCTACTATCAGTTCTAGCAGCATTCGAAATAGTCTGGATATACGTACACGTAAGGTTTGTTATCGGGGGCATTTGAGTCTCGTTAGACCACCTTGTCTGCAAAGGGCCATTTACATGGTGCAAAACTTGCACGCGAGCTTTATTACATTGCGGGGTTTGATTAAATTCATCGTATTTCACCTCTCAATCTAATGCAAATCGCAAATCGAAATCGCGCTCGATAATATAAGTTGTGTGCACACCTTGTGCGGTATTTGTCGAAACCTACAGACTCCGTAGAAATATCGAGAGCACTTTCGAATGTTATACAAGAAAAAAAGTGTCCCAAGATTTTTTATTCCATTCCGTTACCGTTTCCATACGAATCTTGATGGTTGGTGGTTGGAACGGTCGACTGAAAAGGAATACAAAAAATATCAAAATACCCACTTTATCAATATACAATGCTCCCAGAAACGCCTCCAGTAGATCGGCCTTGTGTTTCTTAGTGGTAGGCTTGGCTTTCGGGTTGTTGTAAATAGCATACTCCGACATGTTGAGGTCATCGCAGACCATGGCTTGGGTGCGATTGTTGACTAGCGATGAACGCAGCAACTAAAAAATATTGGTTATAGTAAAAAACAAATCATTACACACACGTGAAATTCCTATAAATAAGTTGTACTAATTCTTCCAAAGTAATATTTTCGAGTCTCTTTTCCCTAAAAACACATTCACTCACATTAAGCTAATGCAGCTCTATACCATATATTTCTAAGCCCTGTGCAGACATGAAAGAGCTCAAGGCTGGGTTGTTTGGGGTCTCTTTTGCCATTACAAGAGCTGTATATAAACTCTTAATCAGCTTTAAGTTGTATAGAATGATTAATCCAGCTTTTTTGCAGCCACCAGCTGCGGACGAGTTCTTTCATACAGTTTGTATAGCGTCGGCGCACACGCAGCGTTTAGTGGCCGCGTCCGAACCACAAGCGGCGGAAGTTGCTCGCGATCACTATTAGAGGCTATTCAGACTAACCAAATAGAACCAGACAATAACAATACCAAGACCGAACGAATGGGTCGTATAGAAATCTCAAGTAAGTGTTACAGAGACGTCTTTGATTGTCAATTCTTATCTGCCGCAATAGAGTTGGTATGAGGTTGCGGCAAAAGCTTTTTAAGACCAGTTCTTAATTTAGCTGCATAGGAGCCTTTCCGTCCGTTATGGGTAGCACGCGTCTAGCTCCTCTGTTGTCTATACTTTAAAGGCGGGTTTCACCAACCCTACGATTACATATCGCGCCGGAAGCCGTAATTCCATAGAAACTTGTCAAACTTTCCATATATGCGTAAGAAAACGTGCAAATCCTTGGCCAGCTTAACTCACTCAATTAGATTTTCTATTAAAGTTTTCCATTGTGACACGAAAATTAACCATACAATTGTATGTTTATTTTTGTGTCACAACGGAACTGTTTTCACTTCTTCAGTTTGTATGGCTAACTACCGAAAAACCAAATATGGGTAAGAACCAAATTCTTGGGTAGTTAACCCAAGAATTTGGTTCTTACCCATATTCAGATTTTTACGAACACCGCTTACGATTACAGACGGTTTGGTGCAACCCACCCTAATGCCAACGATTCATCGCAGCGATCGTGTGTACGACAAATCGTAACGATAATCTGCAACGATTTGTCACACTTTGGCCGTAATGTCTAATGGGCGGCCGACGGATGAAAATTATGCCAAAATCATGTCAAACGATATACGTAACATGGATATGACTATAATTGGTTTTACAAAGAGAACATAATTGCAAAATAATTGTATAATTTTATTGTTGTAGTAAATAATCATATTATTTCTATATTACATATTTTCAGCCCATTTCTTTTATGGTTCACTATCCACTTATATAGGGAAAATTAACTCTCTCCAGCTACAGATGTAAGAGGTGCGTACCTATTCGTAAAGTGATATTTCACCATTATCAGGAACATTATCACCAGCACTCAAATTTCTTATAAAATCATAATCTGGAAATAAAAGTGTTATTCATGTTATGATTTCGTCACTACATTGCATCCATCGTCCGCCCTTTAGTAATGTCCGTGGTGGTCGCGTCTAGTGCGGCTCTTACTCACCGACAAGTGTCCCTCGTGGTGGTCGGGGAAGTGCCGGTAGAGCCGGTCCGACACCACTAGCTGTAGGACGGTGTCCCCCAGGAACTCGAGTCTCTGGTTGGAGCCGAGTGTCAGGTGAGTGAAGCCGACGGAGCGGTCGGTGAACGCGCGCGCCAGGAGACGGATGTGCTTAAACTGGACACCTGAAAAAAAAAAACCTGTTTGTATTCTCTATTTTTAACCCCCGACGCAAAGAGACGGGTATTATAAGCAGAGCTCGGACAGGTCATCGCAAAACAATCGTAACACGGTAATAGAACAAGATTAATAGAGTCGCATTATGTACAGTATTATTTAATTCTATTTTTCAATACATTTATAACGGTAACCCAAAATCCATACTAATATTATAAATGCGAAAGTGTGTCTGTCTGTCTGTTACCTCTTCACGCTTAAACCGCTGGACCGATTTGGATGAAATTTGGTATAGAGATAGTTTAGAAGGAAATATGATAGTTTTTATCCCGGAAATCATCCCCTATGAGGGTGAAATGGGGGGTGAAAGTTTGTATGGAGCTACGATATAACCGATTTCCACGCGGACGGAGTCGCGGGTAGGAGCTAGTTAACCATATGTTTGTGAAGGTATTTCCATTAACATTTTTTTAATGCTGATCGTTGCATTGAACATATGCAACCAACCATCAACTACTGCATTTTCTGAAACAAACCAATGTTTTTATTGAATGGATGAATTGTGTTATTTTTATTCACTATTTTCATTTCATTATAAAGTAAATTGATTAATTAATATCAATCATAATCTTAAGTATCGACTCTATAGAGTCTTGTTCTATTTCCATATCTGTTTTTGCGATGAACTGTCCGAGCTGTGGTTATAAGTATAACGCGTCTGTCTGTGTATCTGTCTGTGGTATCATAGCTCCCAAACGGATGGATCGATTTGAATGCGATGTGTCATAGATAATTTTATCCTGAGTGTTTTTAGCCATGTTTCATGAAAATCTATTCAGCCGTTTTTGAGATATTGGACTTTGAAACGAAAATGTCGGGGGTTTTTCAACTTTTCTAAGTTGTAGATTTCTTAGTTTTATTAAAGCCTTAAAACCTAGTCCCATAAAGGTATAAAATTGTAATCGGAAAATATAGAACTGGTAAGTAGTTTTTCACCGTCTACCGATACGATCACACAGTATCAGCGATAAAACCTTCATTTGTTTTAACGTCAAACTTTTAAAATTCTACAGGCCGGTTAGGCTAATCAGCACGTCAAATGTACCTAATTTCTTTATCTGTGAGCGGACAGTAGGTAGAAATATGCAAAAAAAACAAGCGACTGCTACCACAGTGCTAGACAATATACGAATACAAGTAAAAGTTGTCTTCAGCCAACCTATAGAGTCCTCGAACTCGGTGAGTTTCTGCAGGAACTTGAAGTCCTTGATGTACTTGCGGTCGCCGAGCGGCTCTTGCTCTTGCAGCGGGTGCGCGCGCTCCTTGTTCCACACCTCCAGTAGAGAAGACTCGGAGTACCACAGCGCTATCGAGAATACGCGGTCTGCCACCTAACATACAAGGTCCGATTAATAAAATACTTGCAAAACGAGTGTTATAGTCGCTATGGCTGACCAGACTAACGCACAGTCGCGATAGTCTATTAATTGGTAAATTCTACAGGCTAGCTAGTCCAAGCAGCACCTCGTCTTAGATTCACAGGAAGGTCTGTACCGCATTAATTAACCCAAATGGCATACGAGGAAACTTAAATAACCCGAACGGCGCGATGATAGCAGTCGTTGGATTGTCGTCACTGGGCCGGTTGATACTATATGCATATTATCGGGAATCAATCAATGGCCGTTCTGAATACTCAGCTATCATGGTACCAAGTATAATTTTGGAGAAATAACGGAGTGCCGAGTTTGTCTCGACGTTTCCTTTTGACATTGATCATCTATTTTTTAAGCGCATCTACAAGCACCAGTAAATATGTCTGTACTCTTCAGGGTCTTCGTAAATACCACAACATGCACCTTGACATTGATTCTATTGTGGTTTACATTTAAGTTCTCATATGCTCTCTATAAATTAGTGAAAATGAGTGACCATAAAACAGTTCAACAGCGTATCACAGGTTTGTACTCTCAACTTTGCGTTAAGGGATAGTATTTTGGGGAAACTACATACAGACATGTGATATTTAGATATCAGAAGTGATTTATTAGGGCCATCGACTTGTAAATCCATTGTGGCCTACTTCCAGTGGTCCATTACACATAGTTAAAATTTTCAATTTTAAAAGTCTAATCGGGTAACACTGAGACTCTGGATCAATAACGACCGGCCGTTTGTCAGTGTTGCCACTTTAGATCTGTTAATTTGTACCGTGTAGCTTCGTGAAACGGGTGTCAGAATGCTTAGTATTCTAATACCTCTAACGCTCCGTCCAGGAATAGCGCCCCCATGAGAGCCTCGAAGCAGTTGGCCATAGCGTGCCGCATCACCACGTCCCGACACAGATCCGAACCGTGCGCGTACAACATAAACTGCTCCAGCTCGATGTTCTAAACATTCGAAAGAAAGAAAGATTCATGGCACAAAATACACAGGAAATTTTATAAAAACATAATTAAAGCGCCATGAAATAGTCCCGACGCAGCTGACATAATTTTCCAGCGCTGGCCTTCCGTCGGGGCCAACTGGTTACGTCACGGTGTGCAGCAAGTTTCAAACGTTAAAAATAATATTTTGCTTTCAATTATGTACCAATTAATATATTCGTACCAAAACCAAAATGTTTCTAAAATAAAAATATTGAAAAAAGGTCCCACTTTCATGCGTGGCAATTAGCCATAATCGTGATGTTGAAGAGAATAAACCTAATGAACAAATGAAGAAAACACACCTCGTTTCTATATGTGCTATGCTTTGTATGTTGAATCGTTCAACTCCCTCACCTTCCTCTCGGGCCCACAAGTCTAACCCAGCAACACTGGTCGTTTCCACTTGTCCAAGATATTTGTCCAATGACCATTATTTCATCAAAGAACAATTTCTTGATGAAGATAATGACTGATATGAATGATAATTTATTGATTGATGATTTTTCTGGATGATTTGAACAAATTTATGAGGAACAACTACTACGTCAAAGATTGGATGAAAAAATTGGACAATTGAAATCATCATCATCATATCAGCCGAAACACGTCCACTGCACACCCATGCACAGACATAGGCCTCCCCCAAAGAGTGCCAATGTGACCGAGCCTGCGCCACCCACATCCAGCGGACGCTTGGAATACCACCTTAAATCGGTCAAGAGCCTCAGTGCTGCCAGCATTAAACTTGAGAGACATTAGACTTTAAACTTGTAACTTCGTTAAACGGGCCATTGATGGAAAAGCGTTCTTACCTTCGCCAACTTAGCCAGATGTTGGTTCTGCACGATGGAAGCCCGATAAGTGGCCAGCCCACCCTCGGCTAGTCCGGGGAACATACGGAACAGGTGTATGGACGAGAGGAACTCTACGACCGCGTCGCCCAAGAACTCAAGTCGCTCGTTGTGCTTTATCTCTGACTCTGTCTCACTGTGTTTGCCAAAACGGGACATGATGTTGATCAGGGTTACGATACCTGAAAAGATATATCTTATTGAAATGAAATGAAAATGAAATAAAAGTTTATTCTCTTTTTCTTGCATACTTAAAGCTAAATACAAATATACAAATCCGCCAAACCTATTAGTTCCTCTATCTGCTCATCATCATAATACCAGCGGACAGCTCTTGTCAGTGTAGCTCAAATTAGGCCCTCCATCTACTCCGATCCCAGGCAACCTCCTTTTTTAAAATCTTTACTTAAAGAGTTTTGTCAAATTGATAATGTCTCAAGCCATACACAAGCTAGACACGGTGTTTTTTTAACCGACTTAGAGCAAAAGCCCAGGTAATGTATATGTCGCAGTGAAATGGCCAAAACAGAGATTTGAACAAATCCCTAAGGGATATGATCAAATCACGCAGGATGTTAAAATGGCGAATCCATTTTATCATTTACCTAATACAAATCAGTCATTTCATCAAATCTCTGAATCTGTTTAGTGAAATGACAAAATCGGACAAAAAAGGCAACTCGTTTTTTCATTTCACTAGATTTATTTAGTGATTTGATAAATCCCTGAAACGCGTCAGTGAATTGACGAAACTAACTCGCAGATATTGGTTCCTAAATTATTAGTCATTTAAACGGTTCTGGGACTTAGACTCGGATGGCGAATGGTTAGAAGATGGTGGCGGGAGCTCTGCTCCCGCCACCGTCTTCGTGGTTATTTTTTTTATAAAAGAGCGGAAAAAACCTAATTGTGCCCCCTCTGCGAGTTAGTTTCGTCAACTCACTGACGCGTTTCAGGGATTTTATCAAATCACTAAACAAGTCTAGCGAAATGTAAAAACGAGTTGCCTGTTTTGTCCGATTTCGTCATTTCACTAAACAAATTCAGAGATTTGATCAAATTACTGACTTGTATTAGGTAAATGATAAAATGGATTGGCCATTTTAACATCCTGCGTGATTTGATCATATCCCTTAGAGATTTGATCAAATCTCTGTTTTGACCATTTCCCTGCAACATATACATTACAAAGAACTTGAATAAGGTTTTTTTGTTTTTGTTTTTTTTAATGTATTAATTTTCTTTTTGTATAAATTTTAATCATCCAGCCGAGTGACCGCGCAGTGACCGCTAGCCGCCATCTTATGTGTGGACTTCGGCTCTAAGACGGTTAAAAAAACACGTTGTATATATTCCTATACATTATATGTATGGATATGTACTATTAATTTATAAATTTACGTTTATATTCGTATAAATTAACTTTGGCATTTGTACAGTTATATCTCTGTTTGTCTGTCTCTGTTTGGCCCTATGCTTATGCCTTGAGGCATTAAGTTCGTCTTTTGTACTTGTTTGTTATGTTCTAAGTATAAATAAATGTGGCTATGCAATATTACAAAATACATTCAGTATCCATGCAATATTCACCCTTTTTCCTAGTATAATGTATCCTGCGATCCCCATACTCCGGCTGCCGAATACCACAGTTAGTGAGACTGTTCCTCGCATGGTCAGGGTTAGTTCCGAAGTTTTCCCGATACGAGGGGTGGGTCAGGGCCGTTTGTAGCAAGGCCCGTTGTTTGAACACATAGCCCATTTTCTCTTCCAGGCTATCGAGCGATTTGTGGAAGCGGAGATGGCGGACTAGTACTGGTATCAACATGGCGTGCTGAAAGTGAAAGACTAGTTTTTAATTTTAGTGTTTTATCTGTCGTATTAACAAATTTCAACCATCCGTCATTAGCCACAGGATCCGTTACAGGTGTTCCAAGAAGGTAGGTAAAAAGTGATTTTTAGTAAAACCGACCACATCAATCATATGCTTGAGTAAAAATTTACTTGCCAGATTTCCTTCCGTCATTTGCAATTTAGTAGCTAAAGTCATGTCTAAGGACCGCAATTTTTCATAGCAAAAATCAAACTGTCAGAGGGAATGACCAAATTGTTTTATCGACAATTCCACTTATCGATGTTACGGAATATTATCGCATATCGACTTATACGATTATTCTGTAATATTTGACTGCTTTGATAAGCAACCAGCATCTCCATATTAAAATAAATCATGCCATTTACGTCGCTTGATTGTCATAAGTAATTTCCGTGCCGTGTTACTAAAATGGTTAGTCCTAAAAGAAAAACCATTAACAAATGGATAACGAAAGTTTTATTCCTTACCATTATGCTTACATACATTCAGAGGCGGCTCGCCCTAAGGAGCGCTGGTGCAGTGAACTCCCATAAATAATTATAACTAAATTATACTCATTAATCTCATTATTAATATTACTATTTAAAATCCACTTAAAATACGACTGTACCAATACCAATAAAATAATTACCTTTACACATTACAAGATCATAGGTAGGCGCTATACCCATCATCCTACCGTATCATTTCATCGGTAACGCGCCAAGCGGAGCGCTCACGATTGCGCTCCTAAGAAAAAAGACTCAGTACATTTCTTAATACGAAATCCAATAAGAGTGAAAGAGATAGTTCGCCACAGTCCTGCGCGTGAAACAGAAGATTTTCTATGAAAAATAAGCCAAATTCGGAGCGCCGCTCACGCCACGTTGCCGGTTAATTTTGCCGCGCGACAGCGAAAGTGATTGCGCGCGACGTTGCGACTCCTATATAAACAAACACTGGTCAACTTAAATGCATGCGCGCGAATGCAAATTCGGGTATTTTCCAATTATTTATCATTTAATACGTGTTGAAATAGCCTGTACTTATCAGTTACTACTTGTGAGTGTTAAAATGGATAATTATAATGTGGTGTTCATTAAAAAGTGTGCAAAAACGTTACAAATCCGGCTTGAATTGAAGGCTAAGGGACAAGGGACCTTGACCTTAGGCAAACATGAACGACGAGAACCAAAACATTTACGCGTGTGTTTAAATCCGAACAATATGTGAAAACACCGTAGTTGTGTGGTTGTGATGAGAGTAACAAACTATTTTACGGGGTATTCGCAGGGCACTAGATTCCACGTAAGTACCGAAAGTCTATACGCGAGTTCAATGACCGCGTTGACAAAAACAGGCATATTTTACGAAGGTTAACAGATTGTGTAGTATTATGTGGTGCATTTCAAATTGCTTTAAGGGTGCACGGATGAGTCTTCGGAATCCTGGAATCTGCTAACGTCATATATTTTCATTGTTTTATTTCAAGTGAACACCCATACAATTTAGTCACGAGCCGCCTCTGCATACATTGTATATATCCAAAAGCCTGATTTCATTACTTTTACGATGTGTCATTAAGTGACAATTATTTATCGATAGTCGATAAAACACTTTGGTCATTCCCTTTGATTTTTGCTATGAAGAATTCCGGTCCTTGTCATGTGACTAAATCAATCAATTACAGAGTTCTTACAAGGCTTTGACTGTTTGACAGACAACACAAAGGTTAGCCGTTAAGGCTGTGTCCTACGTAGACTAATCCAATGCGTCGACGAGCGAATGCGATGCAAATAAATGATCATAATAAGTCAACCTATATACGTCCCACAGCTGGGCATAGGCCTCCTCTGAAGGATGAGAGGGAACGGGCTGTAGTCCCCAGGCTGGCCCAATGCGGAGATTCCACTTACGCCTACGAATTTCTTCGCAGATGTGTGCAGGTTTCCTCACGATGTGTTTCCTTCACCGAAAAGCTAACGGTAAATATCAAATTATATTCCGTACTTAAGTTGCGATAACTCATTGGTACGGGCCGGGATTCGAACCACCAGGCTACCGAAGCTGTGCAAAAAAACATATGGTTAGAGCTCCCGTTGCACGAAACCCTACCTCACAAGGTGGCAGATCAGAAATGCAATATAGTGATAGATACTACTTAGGAACACTGGATTTTAGTTGGTTGCCATACCATATCCTGGTACTTCGAATTTTTCTTTTCGTTTCTACTATTACAGCATTCGGTGGCAGATCGAAACGTTTACTCATCGAAAGGGACACATTTGTAGATAACAACCCGCATGGGTTGCCTGCCCAAACGCTGGCAGGTTTCAAGATCAGCCATGTTTTATGAGCCCCAACAAATGGGGTCAATACCATGGCTGATCTTGAAACCTGCCAGCGTTTGGGCAGGCAACCCATGCGGGTTGTTATCTACAAATGTGTCCCTTTCGATGAGTAAACGTTTCGATCTGCCACCGAATGCTGTACTATTACAGCATTCGGTGGCAGATCGAAACGTTCTACTATTAGAAACGAAAAAAAAAATTCTAAGTACCAGGATATGGTATGGCAACCAACTAAAATCCAGTGTTCCTAAGTAGTATCTATCACTATATTGCATTTCTGATCTGCCACCTTGTGAGGCAGGGTTTCGTGCAACGGGAGCTCTAACCAATACATAAATACGTAGATTCACGCCTTTATTTCCAAAGGGGCAGTAGAGGGGGTAGGCAGAGCACATGAGAAATTGGCACTGGAACATGTTCCAGTGCCAATTTTGGCATAAATGTGGTTATAAAAGATCGACAAAATGTGATATAGCAGTGATAGTTACTAGTCCATAGTCCACAACACTACATCCCTGCTCCCTTAGTCGATTTATGGGTAGTGAAATCCTAAACCTGTGAACATTATTTCTCTAACAAGTGATACTGAAAGATTTTTCAAAAAACCCAACTGATTTTGAAAGTTTTTATAGCCTATGTCACTCCCACAATTAAGAGGAATCCAACGACGTCTCATATGTCGAAATCCGTCAACCGGTTTAGGCTGCAGGGCGTGCCAAAGAATAATACATAGTCACATACATACATAATCACATACATATATACGCTAGAAAAACATAACCTTCGTCCGTTGGGTAATAAAAAGGGTAGTGAAATCCTAAAACTGTGAACATTCTGTCTCTAAAGATATGATAGTTTCACCTGCACAATGTCACACATGAGACCAGTGGTGTGGAACCCTTTAGATGAAATGGCGACAGTGACGTCCCTTTTCATCTTGCTTTGCGTGCGCATCTCCTGAAGTTTTGCCTCCTTGGCTGCCAGCTTCTGACGTTCCTTGAAGGATGGCTTGGCCATGTTGGCGATGAGGTGACGGTACTTTACGTAGTAGCGCCACGCTTTTTGGTATCTGAAAAATTTATCTTGTTGTAAAACGGTTCCCCTTCTGCGGTAGAGAGGTCTGCAATGAGTGATTGAGACGCGTTTGTGTCAAAAAAATGGGATTATGAATTGAGATGATAAAATAGTCTTGTATGTTGGTCCACAAGCACCGCTAACTGTCAAAGTACAGTCAGTCAGCATCAGAAGTAGCTGACCAAAATACCACGTTCAAAATGACCTACACAGATCCTTATTCTTCCCTTGACATGAGAGTTCGTGTGTAGATCATTTTGAGCAGTGGACTGCTTAGCAACTTCTGCTGCTGACTGTACTTTATGATACTGCTATACCTATGTATGGGAGTAACACTTAATCTGGGTTTCCAGGGTAACTGAGCTTTGTAGGACGAATGCCAAAATGCACTATTTCCGGGAAAATGTTCTTGATCTTGACGTCCTTCAAGTTGGTCCAGACGAAGACACCTTATTTTCTAGATGCTTTAGGATAATAACAGTACGTAAAGACTTACTCCGGGTTGCCAGCGTAACTGAGCTGTGGCGGAAGTTTACCAAAGTGCACGATCTCCAGAAGGAAGTTCTTGATCTTGACGACCTTGGCACCAGCCGGCGGGCTGCGGTCAAGTTGTTCCACACGCAGACGATTTCTTATCTATATACTTTAAGATACTGGCAGTATGTATAATACTTACTCTGGGTTGCCAGCGTAACTGAGCTGTGGCGGGCGTATACCAAAGTGCACGATCTCCGGGAAGAAGTTCTTGATCTTGACGTCTTTGGCACCGGCCGGCGGGCTGCGGTCAAGTTGGTCCACACGTACCGAGCACGGTTTCTTGCCTGGGTACGTCACTATCATTCCTGTTACGAGAATATTATCGCATAAATGTTCGAGTACTCTTTTTGTAACTATGTCCAAAGATGTACGAATAAAATACAAAATAATCTTAACTATTAAAATATTATAAAATTGTTTAATTATAAACGTTAATGTTATTATAATAGTACATTACGTAACTAGGGCGGTGAATTCGTGAATGCCCCAGATCGCAGGTGTTTGTGGCCCGAACCGAAGGTGAGGGCCATAAATATGCACTCTGGGGCTTCAGGAATTTCCGCCCGTGTTGCGTACAAAATTTAACGTCTTCCTGAACTGAACTTCACTGAAATTATGAACTTAATTGCAATGCATGAACTATGTATTTGATATAGTGAAAGCTAACCCAATTGTAGTATAAACGTGATCTATTGGAAATAAAAGGCTTATAAATTAAATAAAAAATAGCCGTAACGTGGCGAGAGAACAATATTTTCTTTTTTATATAAATTAATTTGAGAGGAAAGCACTGTGAAGTTGTCAGTTCATATGAAGGAAATAATCTCCGGAACGACTCATATTTCAACAGTTTCACCAGTGTATTGAATAGAGATTCGGGATAGACATAGGCTATATTTTATTCCGCGACTTCGCTTGGGTTCTTTGCGATTCGCGGATGGAGCCGCACGTATTTCATGAATAAATAAGGGCCAGTTTTGAATGATATTTATACTCTTAGTTAAAAAGATTCCACTTGCTACAATCCTGACGCCCTTATTTCACTTCCGTAAAGCTTCTCGTCCCAGACTGTTAGGGCCCTTATGAAAACTTCCACTGACCTTTAATCCTGTCCACAAACTTTTGCCAAGTGTAATGGTCCATGCTGTGGAAATGCTCCAAATCCTCCGGAGGTACAAGCAGCCCGCTTTGGTCCAATAGGTACTTTAGCACTTCACACATTGACAACACCTGAAATTATTTAAAAATAGTTTTTTGATCTAAGATGAAGACGGTAGCCGTGGTTCAGGCACGCGGCTGTCAAGCGGCGGTCGTGGGTTCGAGCGCCGTCGTACCAATGAGTTTTTCGGAACTTATGTACGGAGGAAAACCTCGTGATGAAACTCGTCTAATCCCAATAACATCTCGATTTCCCTCTGGGTTGGAAGGTCAGATGGCAGTTACTTTCGTAAAACTAGTGCTTTTGCCAAATCATGGGATTAGGTGCCAAAGCGGACCCCGGGCTCCTTTAGGGCACAACCGGGAATAACGCTAGGATGACTTTGACCTAAGATAAAATCCTAAAATTTACAATGAAATTCTGAAGGACAAGTACGCTAAATGGCAAGTTCAAATGACACTTAAGTAAACCTACTTTTAAATGGTTGAACTTTTTTCTGTTACCAGTTACCATGTTTCCGTGTTTTATGACTTTAAATCCACTAAATGTTGGGTTTTCTTGACGTGTTTTAACCTCTTTTTACTCAACTGCCCGAAGGAGAGGAGGGTTAAGTTTTTCGAGCGTATGTATGTATGTATGTGGCATATTCTTTGGCACGCCCTGCAGCCGAAAGCGTTTGACGGATTTCGACATATGAGGTGTCGTTGGATTCCTCTTAATCGTGGGAGTGACATAGGCTATACAAATTTAAAAAAGCATTTGGGTTTTTTTAAATCAATTGAATTCACTTGTTTATGAACCATCTTCTAAGCGCGTTAGGAATGAATGTTGTAAAAAAAAGAATCGGAGAAACTGTCGTATTGTCTTCTGGTTAAAGAAGAAGAGGCGTCTACCAGCTCCAGCAGTTTCAACAGGAAATCCTTTGCATTATCGGAATCGGGTTAGTGGAATTGCGAACAGGAGGTCTCCGTTCCCTTACCCAGGTCCAGGTCAACCAGCTCCAGCAGTTCCATGAACAGGAAATCATCTGCCATACTATCCACTCATCTCTCTATGTCTCTGGCTTACCTCGCATTCACATTCAAGCAGAACCGCACGAAGCTGAACTGCTGGGTTGGTAGACACCCAGCAGTTCCATGAACAGGAAATGCTCTGCATTATCCACTCATCTCTCTGTGTCTCTGGCTTACCTCGCATCCACCTTCGGGTAGGAACCGCACGAATCGCGGCATGAAGTGGAATTGCGAACAGGAGGTCTCCGTCCCCTTCCCCAGGTCCAGGTCAACTAGTTCCAGCAGTTCCATGAACAGGAAGTCCTCTGCAACACACAATTTTCATTATAGTTTTACACATGTTAAAATTTTTTTTTTTCTTTAGACTTATACTGTTTATTTCTTTTACTGTCTTGTACTGTTTAATATTTGTAGTGTTTTACAGAGACTGGCTAATATCTTATATTTTTAAGATTTTTGGTAGCCTAATCAAAGTTAATTTGAATAATAATTTGCAAATCGTATTACACTTAAGTGACTCTAAGCATTTCTTTATAAGCTTTTACAATGTGTTTCCAGACTTATATGTACTAGCTTCTGCCCGCGACTCCGTCCGCGTGGAACTCGTTTATATCGCAGCTCCATACAAACTTTTAACCCCCATTTTACCCCCTTAAGTGATGATTTCGGGGATAAAAACTATCCTATGTCACTCTCCATCCCTTCAACTATCTCCACTTAAAAAAATCAAGTCAATTCGTCGCTCCGTTTTGCCGTGAAAGACGGACAAACAAATAAACACATACACTTTCGCATTTATAATATCAGCATGGATTAGTTCGTATGTTAATACATGGTCTATTGTACATTACTCACCTAGAGGACAAGAAATGTCTCAGATTGTAGGTATTTGACCCTAGCGGCGCTACCACGAAAATCGAATCCCTGTACATGCATCCCTGTCACTTTTTTTTTCCCACTATCTTTCTAAGTTGGGCCCCGAAGGGGCCCTTAACTAATTACATATAGCTATAGATCATCATCCCTGTCACTCGAGTAAGTGCGATAGAGATATCCGAACTTCGACATTCGAAGTTCGTGGTTATAGCTAGAGTCGAAGACGAGGGTGATAAATATGTGATTTGAGGCTTTCTTTATCACCATCCGTGATTAGTATACCACAAAACCAAACAAGCGCTCAAAATAAGCGAGACTAGCAGCTCCCGATGTTTTTTTTTTAATGACTTATATACATTATTATATACATAATTTCATCATATCACTGGTGTTCGTATCCTCCTCCAAAGAGTGCCACAGTGGCCGGTCCTACGCCTCCCACATCCTGCACGTCTATCATGAGACTGTCATCCGATCCGATGTGTATTCGTCTCTTTCTTAAAGACGGATAGTCTCTCCTTTATAAGAGGTATAGTGCGAGAAAAATCGAGAGTATGTCGCGGCCGTCTCATGATAGACGTGCAGCGGACTCCCGCGACCTTTGCCAGATCATCAGTTCACCTTGTGGAAGTCACATTACTTGGTTTATTTTGATAAACGATTTCACCCGAACCCGAATACTGAGCGGCTACCGCAAAATACTAACTTCGTTCGTCTATCTCTATCGCACTTGTATATCCGGCTGCCGTTTCGTCAGTCAACAAAAGTTGACGGACTATCAGCTACAAAACTGCACTACAACTTTGTACTAAGTAAAACTGTGCGGGTGGCGCAGAAAAGGGCATTGCGGCGCACTTTGGGTGGACCTTAAGTCCAGCAATGGAAGACTTTCGGCTGATATGATGACGTGTTTCATCATAATCATCATATCAGCCGAAAGACGTCCACTGCTGGCCTCCCCCAAAGAGTGCCAAAGTGACCGGTCCTGCACCATCCGCATCCAGCGGACTTCCGCAACCTTTACCAGGTCATCAGTTCACGCCCTACCCACGCCGCGCCTTCCGGTACGTGGTCGCCACTCGAGAACCTTTCCGCCCCAACGGCCATAGGTTCTACGTGTTAAAAAGTGTTTACTAAGCTTAAAAGTCCCCTACCGACAGCTGATATGATGAAGACGTAAGCTTTATGTTGGGGGCACACTAGCGAGAAATGCCCTTAATTATCGCAATTATCGTAGTCCACACTACCTACCTACCGTACCTTTAACGTCCATTATCGCGATAATTAATGACATTTCTCGTTAGTGTGGCCCCAACATTAGAACCAAATCCGTAGGTTATCGTATAAACTCACCAAACAAATCCAGCTCCCTCACAGTAAAGTTCTGCGGCGCAGGTTCCTCCACATACAATATCGTGTACTCGATATTGAACCTTATGACCTTGCAGGTGGGTAGCTTGGCGAGCTTGTAGTGGGAGAACATGGAGAAACCGGAGAAGAGGAACTCGTGCTCGTCGTGGCCGATGATGGTGGGCGCTTTTATCAGGAAGTTGGTTGGCGGGGACACGGTTATCCTGGCAGAACAACAGAAAAAGTTTCCAATTATGCCTCTTTTACAAAGTGACGCGGCAGACCGGCGAAGGCGGGACGAGGTAGGCTCGTTTTCAAAGGATTCACCATAGGTTCAGGATCGACAATAGGTGGAAACGGAGGGGAGAGGCCTTTAGCCTGCAGTTTCAGTCAGCAGTGTCCGCTGACTCCCAACAACATTTAATACATACAGAATTTTTTCCCCATAATTTTTTTTATAAAAATCACGCCTTTATCCCTAAAAGGGGTAGGCAGAGCACATGAAACTTATGTTCCAGTACCACTTTTAGCATAAATGTGGGTATAAAAGATCGACAAAATGTGATATCGCAGTGACAGGTTGCTAGCCCATCGCCCGCAACACACTTCAACCATGTTCCCTTAGTCGGCTCTTACGACACCCACAGGAAGAAAGGGGGAGGTGCTATTCTAGCCCGACACCCCACGGGAACTTTTAATACCATAAGAAATAAGAAACACGACTTTGGTATAAAACAAGATTTATTTTTAATTTAATAATCAAACTGTCACGTGACCGAAAACGACGACAGCTATTTTTATCTGGTGAGTGACGTTAGTATAGCAGAAACAAGTTTTCGTTGTAAAGGACATGCACAGTTCACGTTTCTATGTTACTGCTGCCTTTTTTGGGGCTGATATATTTATTAGCGAATAAATTAAACGTTAAAATTTCTATAATTTGTTCTTTACATAAAGCGATATTATTTTAAGGAAATATAAAACTAAATACTAGTTGACTATTGAATCTACACGAACATTTTGAAATATATAAAAACAAAATGTAAAATAGTTTATTGTCTGTCTAGCTAGACACATTTTCTTTTTTTATACAACGACGATGGCTAACAAGCGTACGGCGCGCCTGATGGTAAGCCTGCAACTCCAAAGGCGTCACATGGGCGCTGCCGACCCGTGATACGTTTGAGGATTCGCCGTGTTGACAGCTGAAGGAACAAGTTCCCTCGCTCTCAACACAAAGCATTCTCGGGAGCTCTGGCGACCTTGCTCACCTCCAGGAACACAACACTACTACCGAGCAAGTAGTAGTGTTATTATGGATGTGGTCTTCTGCAAGGCGGAGGTACTTGCCCAGTTGGGCTGCTCCAAATTCGAGCGGGATGACATTTTGCTGTGCCCTACCTCACCAGAAACACACAATTGGACGGTGGCGGCCACTGGTGGCTAATGTGCGGCCCCCCATAGTCACCTGTAGTGGAACAGCTTGTCGAGGTTGCTGTGGTCGGGCCGGCACTTGGGGAAGCTCTGCTCGCACGCGTACACGCCGTGCCGCATGCCGAGCCGGCGCGCGCGCGCGCTGCAGCGGCACAGCGGCCCGCCGTTCATCTCCCCCGTGTTGTTGAACCTGCAGGTGCACTCTAATGTGTCTATAGTCACCTGTAGTGGAACAGCTTGTCGAGGTTGCTGTGGTCGGGCCGGCACTTGGGGAAGCTCTGCTCGCACGCGTACACGCCGTGCCGCATGCCGAGCCGGCGCGCGCGCGCGCTGCAGCGGCACAGCGGCCCGCCGTTCATCTCCCCCGTGTTGTTGAACCTGCAGGTGCACTCTAATGTGTCTATAGTCACCTGTAGTGGAACAGCTTGTCGAGGTTGCTGTGGTCGGGCCGGCACTTGGGGAAGCTCTGCTCGCACGCGTACACGCCGTGCCGCATGCCGAGCCGGCGCGCGCGCGCGCTGCAGCGGCACAGCGGCCCGCCGTTCATCTCCCCCGTGTTGTTGAACCTGCAGGTGCACTCTAATGTGTCTATAGTCACCTGTAGTGGAACAGCTTGTCGAGGTTGCTGTGGTCGGGCCGGCACTTGGGGAAGCTCTGCTCGCACGCGTACACGCCGTGCCGCATGCCGAGCCGGCGCGCGCGCGCGCTGCAGCGGCACAGCGGCCCGCCGTTCATCTCCCCCGTGTTGTTGAACCTGCAGGTGCACTCTAATGTGTCTATAGTCACCTGTAGTGGAACAGCTTGTCGAGGTTGCTGTGGTCGGGCCGGCACTTGGGGAAGCTCTGCTCGCACGCGTACACGCCGTGCCGCATGCCGAGCCGGCGCGCGCGCGCGCTGCAGCGGCACAGCGGCCCGCCGTTCATCTCCCCCGTGTTGTTGAACCTGCAGGTGCACTCTAATGTGTCTATAGTCACCTGTAGTGGAACAGCTTGTCGAGGTTGCTGTGGTCGGGCCGGCACTTGGGGAAGCTCTGCTCGCACGCGTACACGCCGTGCCGCATGCCGAGCCGGCGCGCGCGCGCGCTGCAGCGGCACAGCGGCCCGCCGTTCATCTCCCCCGTGTTGTTGAACCTGCAGGTGCACTCTAATGTGTCTATAGTCACCTGTAGTGGAACAGCTTGTCGAGGTTGCTGTGGTCGGGCCGGCACTTGGGGAAGCTCTGCTCGCACGCGTACACGCCGTGCCGCATGCCGAGCCGGCGCGCGCGCGCGCTGCAGCGGCACAGCGGCCCGCCGTTCATCTCCCCCGTGTTGTTGAACCTGCAGGTGCACTCTAATGTGTCTATAGTCACCTGTAGTGGAACAGCTTGTCGAGGTTGCTGTGGTCGGGCCGGCACTTGGGGAAGCTCTGCTCGCACGCGTACACGCCGTGCCGCATGCCGAGCCGGCGCGCGCGCGCGCTGCAGCGGCACAGCGGCCCGCCGTTCATCTCCCCCGTGTTGTTGAACCTGCAGGTGCACTCTAATGTGTCTATAGTCACCTGTAGTGGAACAGCTTGTCGAGGTTGCTGTGGTCGGGCCGGCACTTGGGGAAGCTCTGCTCGCACGCGTACACGCCGTGCCGCATGCCGAGCCGGCGCGCGCGCGCGCTGCAGCGGCACAGCGGCCCGCCGTTCATCTCCCCCGTGTTGTTGAACCTGCAGGTGCACTCTAATGTGTCTATAGTCACCTGTAGTGGAACAGCTTGTCGAGGTTGCTGTGGTCGGGCCGGCACTTGGGGAAGCTCTGCTCGCACGCGTACACGCCGTGCCGCATGCCGAGCCGGCGCGCGCGCGCGCTGCAGCGGCACAG
The DNA here is from genome assembly GCA_945867215.1 of Epinotia demarniana. Classification (NCBI taxonomy): domain Eukaryota; kingdom Metazoa; phylum Arthropoda; class Insecta; order Lepidoptera; family Tortricidae; genus Epinotia; species Epinotia demarniana. The sequence continues at coordinate 9,219,369 of OX244274.1, forward strand.
CGGCCCGCCGTTCATCTCCCCCGTGTTGTTGAACCTGCAGGTGCACTCTAATGTGTCTATAGTCACCTGTAGTGGAACAGCTTGTCGAGGTTGCTGTGGTCGGGCCGGCACTTGGGGAAGCTCTGCTCGCACGCGTACACGCCGTGCCGCATGCCGAGCCGGCGCGCGCGCGCGCTGCAGCGGCACAGCGGCCCGCCGTTCATCTCCCCCGTGTTGTTGAACCTGCAGGTGCACTCTAATGTGTCTATAGTCACCTGTAGTGGAACAGCTTGTCGAGGTTGCTGTGGTCGGGCCGGCACTTGGGGAAGCTCTGCTCGCACGCGTACACGCCGTGCCGCATGCCGAGCCGGCGCGCGCGCGCGCTGCAGCGGCACAGCGGCCCGCCGTTCATCTCCCCCGTGTTGTTGAACCTGCAGGTGCACTCTAATGTGTCTATAGTCACCTGTAGTGGAACAGCTTGTCGAGGTTGCTGTGGTCGGGCCGGCACTTGGGGAAGCTCTGCTCGCACGCGTACACGCCGTGCCGCATGCCGAGCCGGCGCGCGCGCGCGCTGCAGCGGCACAGCGGCCCGCCGTTCATCTCCCCCGTGTTGTTGAACCTGCAGGTGCACTCTAATGTGTCTATAGTCACCTGTAGTGGAACAGCTTGTCGAGGTTGCTGTGGTCGGGCCGGCACTTGGGGAAGCTCTGCTCGCACGCGTACACGCCGTGCCGCATGCCGAGCCGGCGCGCGCGCGCGCTGCAGCGGCACAGCGGCCCGCCGTTCATCTCCCCCGTGTTGTTGAACCTGCAGGTGCACTCTAATGTGTCTATAGTCACCTGTAGTGGAACAGCTTGTCGAGGTTGCTGTGGTCGGGCCGGCACTTGGGGAAGCTCTGCTCGCACGCGTACACGCCGTGCCGCATGCCGAGCCGGCGCGCGCGCGCGCTGCAGCGGCACAGCGGCCCGCCGTTCATCTCCCCCGTGTTGTTGAACCTGCAGGTGCACTCTAATGTGTCTATAGTCACCTGTAGTGGAACAGCTTGTCGAGGTTGCTGTGGTCGGGCCGGCACTTGGGGAAGCTCTGCTCGCACGCGTACACGCCGTGCCGCATGCCGAGCCGGCGCGCGCGCGCGCTGCAGCGGCACAGCGGCCCGCCGTTCATCTCCCCCGTGTTGTTGAACCTGCAGGTGCACTCTAATGTGTCTATAGTCACCTGTAGTGGAACAGCTTGTCGAGGTTGCTGTGGTCGGGCCGGCACTTGGGGAAGCTCTGCTCGCACGCGTACACGCCGTGCCGCATGCCGAGCCGGCGCGCGCGCGCGCTGCAGCGGCACAGCGGCCCGCCGTTCATCTCCCCCGTGTTGTTGAACCTGCAGGTGCACTCTAATGTGTCTATAGTCACCTGTAGTGGAACAGCTTGTCGAGGTTGCTGTGGTCGGGCCGGCACTTGGGGAAGCTCTGCTCGCACGCGTACACGCCGTGCCGCATGCCGAGCCGGCGCGCGCGCGCGCTGCAGCGGCACAGCGGCCCGCCGTTCATCTCCCCCGTGTTGTTGAACCTGCAGGTGCACTCTAATGTGTCTATAGTCACCTGTAGTGGAACAGCTTGTCGAGGTTGCTGTGGTCGGGCCGGCACTTGGGGAAGCTCTGCTCGCACGCGTACACGCCGTGCCGCATGCCGAGCCGGCGCGCGCGCGCGCTGCAGCGGCACAGCGGCCCGCCGTTCATCTCCCCCGTGTTGTTGAACCTGCAGGTGCACTCTAATGTGTCTATAGTCACCTGTAGTGGAACAGCTTGTCGAGGTTGCTGTGGTCGGGCCGGCACTTGGGGAAGCTCTGCTCGCACGCGTACACGCCGTGCCGCATGCCGAGCCGGCGCGCGCGCGCGCTGCAGCGGCACAGCGGCCCGCCGTTCATCTCCCCCGTGTTGTTGAACCTGCAGGTGCACTCTAATGTGTCTATAGTCACCTGTAGTGGAACAGCTTGTCGAGGTTGCTGTGGTCGGGCCGGCACTTGGGGAAGCTCTGCTCGCACGCGTACACGCCGTGCCGCATGCCGAGCCGGCGCGCGCGCGCGCTGCAGCGGCACAGCGGCCCGCCGTTCATCTCCCCCGTGTTGTTGAACCTGCAGGTGCACTCTAATGTGTCTATAGTCACCTGTAGTGGAACAGCTTGTCGAGGTTGCTGTGGTCGGGCCGGCACTTGGGGAAGCTCTGCTCGCACGCGTACACGCCGTGCCGCATGCCGAGCCGGCGCGCGCGCGCGCTGCAGCGGCACAGCGGCCCGCCGTTCATCTCCCCCGTGTTGTTGAACCTGCAGGTGCACTCTAATGTGTCTATAGTCACCTGTAGTGGAACAGCTTGTCGAGGTTGCTGTGGTCGGGCCGGCACTTGGGGAAGCTCTGCTCGCACGCGTACACGCCGTGCCGCATGCCGAGCCGGCGCGCGCGCGCGCTGCAGCGGCACAGCGGCCCGCCGTTCATCTCCCCCGTGTTGTTGAACCTGCAGGTGCACTCTTATTGTATGGAGGACAGTTCAAATTGGCATGGCCAGATGACTTAGGGTGGGTTGAGTCACACACAAATTTACGTTAAATGAAAACGGTATTTTATATTCAAAATAAATGTCACGACACCAAAGCTCTACAAAGAGGAAGTATGATTCTTATAAGATTCCAATTGGCATAACCAAAAGTTCATTATAACATTACTAAATTATTTTTCTCAACCATGCAATGGAATATTGACGTTGTGTTCTTCATAATGGGCTTCGAAGTTTCACGTTTCGGGCGCAGCGAGACGAGAGACCCGTAATGGCATTTATACAAAATTGGAGGCCTAGGCCTGCAAGATGCTCCTTTTTAATTTCCATTCCACAATTTGTGGCACAGGATCACGGCGTTCAACGATGAACGCCGTGATCCTGTGCCTCATAACTATCCTGTCTATATGTACTCGGCCGGCAACTCCTTACTTCCCGGCCTTTGTAGTAATGTACTAATAGTGAGCAATCATAACATACCACATTTCGGGATGCAGTCTCCGGGGATGGCTCTGCTTCCGCTGCAGCTCCACCATGATCCGGTCCGTGTAGCCCTGCAGCCCGTCCTCGTCGAGGCTCTCTTCACTCTCTGACGATGACGAGGAAGAACTCTTCTCGTCCACTAAATAGGTAAAAATATTACTTTTATATTAAAACGATGTGATATTAGCATCTTAGATTCGGTATGGTATAATCGAACAAGCAAGCAAAGCAAACAAAGTTCTCGAGTATCGAATTTATATCTCCTAGCAACAGGTAAGTAGGCCACACGCAAAATAGGCGCAGATATGTCGTCGAGTTGCGGAAACCCAGCCCGCGTACACCTATAACAGGTAAGTAGAGAGATAGACAGGAGATAGAAATTCGACATGCAAAATTACAGTACTACGTGACTACGTCAACGCGGGTCGGCCGCGGGCCCGCGCAAGTTTTAAAACATTGAAACTACACTGCAAACACACATAGAACGCGGTCCGAACGCGAGCCCGCTAAGTTACAACTCGGGCAGCGTGGCGCACACCGCACAGGGTTCGAAAGTATAATTATCATCATAATTATCACGATAATTATAATAAGTATCGTGATAATAACAGATGGATAATTATCGATTGATAATAACTGTTAAAGATTGCAATTAACCAATTATCGCCTAGCAAATAAAATAGCGCTTGTGAATGTGAACTGCATTCGAAGTATTCGAACGTGTATTTCCGCACTTGCGTCTATCCGAACGCACGCAGTGTCAACGTGACGTGCCGCGCTCTGTGGATTCCCCTTACAAGAAGAATTTAGTTCAGATTATGGAAAGTTGAGGGAACTCGAGTGTCATTGGTTTTTATACTGGTGATAATTATTAGGAAGCTTAATTATCCTGATAGATTAATAATACTTTAATAATTTCGAACCCTGGCGGCGCACGACCCGCGTTCGATGTGTGGAGGCCTTAAGTCCAAATACTCACGTCTGTGTTTACACATTTTGGCCTTCGGTGCCTTTAGGGGAGGCAGCTCGTCCACTTCAGGCCTGGCTTTTCTTCCCCTCTCAATCACTTTGCTGAAGAACACATCACATATTTTCTCTAATTTAGGTGTTTGTTTCATTCCACCACTTTCAGAAGCAGTGTAATATAATTCTGCTGGTGAGCTTCTGTACCACATTTTCGGGGTCTGAAATAGTATTTGTAAATGAGTATACAGTGAGCTGATACTTGATGATATCCGAAGTCAAACAAAGATTGAAACTAAAATGGAAGTGGACAGGACACATGATGAGAGGAAAAGACAAATGGAGTCGCACTGCCACAATTTGGTATCCTAGAGACGACAGTCGAAGAGAGGACGACAGTATAAGAGATGGGTGCAGGTACTGCAGGTAGCTGGGAAGACCTGGACAAGACTTGCAATGGATAGGGATATTAGGGATAAATGGAAAAGGTTAGAGGAGGCCTTTGCCAAAAGGCAAACAGACAAGTAACATGTAATAAAAAGTAACCGTAATGTGTAAAAACAAAAAAGTGAATATATTAATATTAGTACCTACTTAATTAATTAGTGTTTAATATGAAAGTAGTGAAAACATATAAATAAAAGTATATCAAATTCATTTTAAATGCTAAATTTTATATTCAATAATTACTTTTACTTACTCTTACTACCTATACTTAGTAAACACTGAATGCATAATTATTAATCCTAATGTTATTGATTTAAATTATTTTGTAATATTAATAATATTACATTTTCTGAAAAGAGGTTATAAATAAATAAATATTGATAATGTAAATCAGAAATGAATTATGTTATGAGTTAGAAAATTATTATTGTATAAAATTAGTATTATTATTGCCATCAACTTATTAAATGATAGGATTATGCATGTTAAAATCTTCAATTTCTAAACTCTTTCACTTGTATTTAGAAGGAATTAGTGATGGATGGATAATCTATATTTTATTCTGGAGTTCGTAATATGTGGGTGAAACCGCGGGGCAGCTAGTAATAAATAAAACATACACTAAACAGAACATACCTCTTCTTCTTCCAATTTATTTTCTTTGGACCACTTCTCAATTTTATCAATCAGGTCCTCTGATGTCTGACAGTAATTTTTCCTGAAAAAGAAAAACAAAAATGAATATTAAAGGAAAACTTAATTGCTATAAACACTCCATACAAATTTCTAGCTTACCTGTATTCTTCAAGAATCTTTTCTCTATCAGTTAATGGTTTCTTTGGCAATGCTTCAGGTCTTGAGCGAGGGGACATCTCTCTAGCGTGACCGCGGTACCGTGAGTCTCGGCTTGGTGAGCGCAGGCTGTGTCTACTGGGTGACCGCTGTCTGCCAGGTGACCAGTGGCTGTATCTGCTTGGTGATCGATGGCTGTGTCTACTGGGAGAACGATAACTGTGTCTACTGGGAGAATGATGGCCGTGTCTACTGGGCGAACGACGGCTGTGTCTGCTTGGTGATCTCCTATACTTGTCTCCACCAGGATCTCTATGAGGACTGTGCCTTCTTTCATACTCGCGCCTTATCCTGTCACTTTTTTCTCTATAATACTTTTCCTTTTCAAATTCTTTATCTTTCTCCCATTCCCTCTCCCTATATCTGTCGTGTTCCCTGTAGTCATCTTGCTGACTGTGTCGTGATGGACTCCGGCTGTGCCTGGTACGACTGTAGCTTGAGCTAGCGCTATGAGTAGGACTTGATCTGTACTTGCGGTGGCTTCCTTCCCTGTGATCTCTCTCTCTTTCATAACTATCTCTATGTCTCGGTGGTGAGTTATATTTATCTCTTTTATCTCTAGATGATGTAGGTTGACTTCTGGAGTCATAATAAGCCTTGTCACTCACACTGTCTTTGGAAGTTGTTGGTGAGTCTAGTTTTAATGGGTATGACTTAGGTTCATTCATTTTCAGGTTGACTTGAGCCTTCAGATTTGGAGGTGGATTGGGAAACATTGGAGTGGGGAATGCTCGATCAGGTTTCACTGATGGTGGTGGGAAGGGAGGTGGTACAACGGGCGGAGGATAAGCAGTGACCGGTGGCGGTGGTACACTCAAAGGGGGTAAGTTAGTGATTGGTACCGGCGGAGGTTTGTCCAGTGGGGGCAAGGGAAGGCGAAGGGGGTTATAGGGTGGTGGGTGTTGGAAGAGCTGTGGCGGAGGCACGGAGAGCGGCACGGGCGGCGGCAACGCTGGAGGAGGCATGCTCAGCCGCGGCGGCGGCACGCTGTAATTCACGGACGGTAGAGGCATTTTACATTTAATGTCGCATTTTTAAACTAAATAGTATAATTCCCTAAGCGCGCGGTATTTTGCAATTTAAGTACTCATTTATTGTTCGCAGTTTTTCACAAATTCACAATTACTGCATTTATATTGTGACATTTTGTTGGTTACGAATGTGACAGTGACATTCAGGTCAGAAAGTTGCCATACATGAGGGAGGTATTCCACTCATCCAACGTGCATTGGAAATTTGATTTTTCATCTTTTTAAGCAAAATGTGAGACTAAAATAGACATTGGACACAAATCTTGGACAAGTGGAACACCACTCTAAGGAACATTCTTTAAATTCTTGGTAAAATATTTTTCTTTACGTTCGAATAGTTCTGTCGCACTTGCTAGTTCGAGCGACAGAGAGGGAGATACACGAACGAAGTTCGGTTTCACTTCGCGGTAGCTCCTCTGCGGCGTACCACGAACTTCGAAAGTCGAAGTTCGGGTATTTCCATCTCTATCGCACTCCCTTACTCGAGTGACAGGGATGCATGTATTACGAACTTCGACTTTCGAAGTTCGTGGTAGCTGCTCATTTCATTTTTAACTTTCTCACCAGCCAAATATTGAACATGGTTATAATATATACTATGAGTAAGATTATTATTATTTTATTGTAAGATTATTATTTTTTATTGTAAGATTATTATTTTTTATTGTAAATTACCGTTTGACGTGTAAAAGTGCCCTTATGGCCAATTTGCAGAATAAATAATTGATTTAGATTTTTTGATTTTGTTGTGTGATACCTATAGGAGTAAAATTTCACTGATTAAACCTAACTCCTATCATACTTATCAAGGGGAGTCATTGGAAGAATAAAAACAACATACTAACAAAAAACTAATAATATTTAACTTTGGTATCAATAAATTAAATTGTGGCATATATCTTTAATTTTTGCACTTCCAAGGCATTCACCATCTTTGTAGAGAACACCAAATTGACCTTCTGTAAGCGCACGTAACTTGCTGTCCAGTAAGACTGTCAATCCATCTAAATGCTTGACAATTTTACAGCTCACTAAAGGTTTAGTGTGCTGAAACCTGAAGTAACATTTAAGAACACTGTTCTGGGTCAATTCTTCAGGTTCTTTGTGTATCCAATGAGGTGATCCAGTAAAACAAATATGGTTCCAAAGAGCTGGGTGTTTAGTTCCTGGGACCTAAAATTTTTTTATAAATAATTAGTATTAAGTAGAAGAGAACCAAATATGCCAGATATTTGATCTCAACAGTTTCTGTGGCTTGGATCTATGTCTAATATTAAATTCTAAATATGCACATTTGTTTTGATATTACAATCAAGATATTTAAATACAATCTAAAAGGATTTAGCAAAGAATACACGAAAAATAACATATTGGGTCTAGTCATGAAAAAACATGGTATTAAAACACTTACAACATAGATGTTGTTTGTTATCAAATCCTTGTTAAATATGAAGTATGCATCTTTCCAATTGGCTAAGCAGCATCTCTGTCCAACAGTCCATTTGTGCAGGCCTCCATGTTCACCCACTGTTTGTCCTGTGTCTATGTCTATGAAAAGGCCCTCTCTTTTTTGGATATACTAAAAAAGGAAAATCATATTTAGGACATGTGATAGTTTTATCTCGGAAATCATCCACAAAGGCTGGCTAATGGAGGCTGAAAGATTGTATCGAGCTATGATATAAACAAGTTCCATACAGGCAGAAGCTACCATAATATGAACTAACTTCTTCAATAAAATCTTGAAATCTTCTTTTTCCAATGAAGCAAATGCCTGTGCTATCCTTTTTACTGGCCACATTCATCAGTCCCTCTTGTTTGGCCATTTTTCTCACTTCAGTCTTCAATAAGGCAGCCAATGGAAACATGCATTTTCGTAAAGAAAGTTGCTTTACTTGTGACAAGAAGAATGTTTGGTCTTTAAACTTATCTGCTGGTTGTAATAATCTGACGCCTGCAAACAAACAAGTAACAAAATTATACATTATATTTCAAAATTCTGCGTTCTTTAAAAGATGTAAAATTGTATTATGTTGATATAATATCATATGAATGTACCTTCATTCTCATTATATTTATCCAAGTACGGTCCGAAAGAAGTATTCGCATAGTGACCAGTAGCTATAGCATCAACTCCTAAATTTTTCCTGCAATGTTCAAAAAAGCTGTCAAATTTAATGTATCTGTTGCATAGAATGTCAGGATTAGGGGTCAGTCCCGTCTCGTACTCCTTCAATAATACTGTGAATACTTCGTTCCAGTACTCTTTAATGAAATACACTCTATGCAACGGAATTTCTAGCTTACGGCACACAAACGTTGCATCTTCAAAATCTTTTTCATCCGAGCAGAAACCGGCTTCATAATTGTTGTCCCAGTTACGCATGAAGACGCCTTCGAGTTGATAACCTATACAAAAATAAATTAACAAATTTGAAATATTTGAATAGGAATTTAATGTAATCGTTACGAAACAACTATCGACCAGTCTTTTAAATGAATTTAATTTACTGATATTACCTGCTCGCTTTAGAAGCAATGCAGCTACGGCACTGTCTACGCCTCCAGATATTCCTATCGCAATTTTTCGAAACATTCTCGTATTTATTTTTGGGCATTAAATAAAGTTTTCATTATTTTCCTAACCTCTGCAGGTCCGAGCTCCAGTATTTTGAAATCGTAATAATCGTATGACGTTGACGTTTGTCAACCTGATAAAAAAGGTGCTAATTTCGGAAGGACCAACATCACGACGAGGTTAATATGTGTAAATCGGCATGATTTTAATTTAAAAAAACACTGGCAGCACTTCGGAGTGAGCAAGCTAAAATGATTTGACACTTTCAACATAGGTTATTGTCAAGCGGTTTAAGAATTTTTGGAACCCGATACATTTTCTTATAATTTATCCATTAAAATGTCGAACATTAATTTACAATGTTTGATGGGCATTCAGTGCAATGATTTTGTTATGATAGCAGCTGATCAAACGAATAGCCACAGTATTATGATCATGAAAGATGGTGAGTTAGCGGTTTTTATTGTAATGTTTTTACTGTGAAGGCTTTGTATAAGAGTATTGTAAACGTGTTCTGTTCCTTTTAGATGAAGACAAGATTCACAGAATATCGGATAAGCTAGTTATGGGAGTGATCGGCGATTCTGGAGACACCACTCAGTTCGCCGAATACATCGCGAAGAACATTCAACTGTATAAGATGCGCAACGGGTACGAGCTCGGGCCCACCGCCGCGGCGAACTTCACTCGCAGGAACCTGGCCGAGTACCTCAGAAGCAGGGTAAGTTAAAGTTGTGTATAACGTACAACCAAATAATCTGCGTCCACTAGAAATATAAAATATAACCATGTTATGTTATCAATTTCAGACCCCATACTTCGTGAATCTATTGATGGGCGGGTATGACAAGGAGAATGGGCCCGAGCTCTACTTTATGGATTACCTGGCATCTAGCATGAAGGTGCCATTTGCGGCTCATGGCTATGGTGGCTTCCTCAGTGTCAGCATCATGGACCGCTACCATAAACCAGGTATACTATAAGACTGAGATGATGGTGTCTTAACCTCCAATTAGGGTTATTAGTATACCCCTCTATAACTGAGAAATTGTGATTTGCCAAGTCAAAATGAATGTGAATTATAATTCAATGTAATTAACTGGCACAATCATAATCAAGTTGAATCCTATCTAAAAATTAATGTCTTGGCTCACCAATTTTCTAGCAATAATATATTGTATTGCTAGAAAATCTGGTGAGCTTTAAAATTCAGGTTACTTACTTCTAGATAGTTACTTGTCTTGTAATTTAAAAAAACAAGCCCACAATAACAAAATATCGAAACAGTTGATTCCAAAATAGCCCAATATGCAAAACAAATACTCGAACCCCAATATGACTGTATCCGTTTAAGCATTCAAGTTTTTTAACATTATATTTTATTCTCTGTGCTTAATGAACACTTCTATTTATGAGCCATGTTCCAATAAAACTAATTTATGTTTCAGATGCAACCGAACAAGAAGCTTATGATATTCTGAAGAAGTGCGTCCAAGAGGTCCACAAGAGGTTGTTTGTGAGCCTGCCCAACTTCCAGGTGACTGTGGTCACCCGAGACGGCATCAAGACTCTGCCCACTATCAACTCTGCATCGCTGAAGTAATTTTATATATTGTAAGAATAAAGGTTTTTTTTCCCTATTGATTGTTTTTTTTTCTCCTGTCCGTCCATAAGTAAGCCCTCTTAATATTCATCAACATCATCATCTGCCTACAATCCAAGAAAGTGATCAATAGCCAGGTTTCAAATCCACAACCTCTGTTTGAAAATCACACCTTGCTGTTTAAAATTAAATGGTTAAATTGATAAATTGCGCAGAGTAACCGTCCATGAGCTCTGAAATATATATATTTTTTTTCTATGGCTTTTACTCCTTGCTGTTTTCGCAAGGTGGATTTGCCAATATCAGTATAAGGTTGACATTACACACGAGGAGAATGTTCGGTTTAATTTTGACGGTTTTGGTTTGAATATTTTCACTAATCCAATACAGTAGTGACACAATTTGTGGTAAACCAATGACACAAAACTCAAGTAAAGTGTATCCTATTCAATAAACCCACTTAGGTGCTTGAAATGCTCATAAGTAAAAAAATACCATTCATGCGGTATGCATTTTTCACCCACTTGCTCAACTTGCTGGTTGATTGTGCTGAAATGGCACCATCAAGCTGGTCTGATGATGGAGACGAATGGTGGTCATAAGAACTCCTTAATTACACATGATAGAACCGTCGCGTTTAGGCTCGTTTCAGAGTAAAAAAATATAGTCTGTATTAAAAGCTTGTCCCAAAAAACTAAAGCTGCTCAGCCTCAGGCATAGCAGTGATTTCACCAATAGGCCTTATTCCATTGTATTAAGGTCTATAATAGTTTGAAGCGGCATCATGCCTGCGCCGCGAATTTCGCGATGCACAAGACGGAGACGGAGGAATTTGTTGGTGGCGGCGATCGGTTGCGCCGCCATGTTGCCCTAACAAAAAAGTGGACGAACAGGGGAGCGATTTTCGACTTTCGGGCGCTCGACTTTTGCACTCGAAAACTGACAAAAAATATGAAATGCTATTTTGAAATGACGATAGAACATTAAAAAACGAGCGGTATTGTCCACTCGTATTCAATTCTATCGGTAGAAAGTAAGTGCCTCTAATTTGGACACTACAATAGCATTCACTTTTATTTAATTTTCGAGCGCTCGAAAGTCAAAAATCGCCTCTCTGATCTTTTATCAGCCTGTTATAAAAAAAAACAGGTCTGTCCTATGAGAGACTTAAATATAGGAGTTTTGACAGAATGAAACGCAATGCAACAAAATCTATCATTGGTAACAAAGTTAAAATGCCGAATGGTCCTTAAAATTTATTGCATTATAATTACATGTTACATATACAATAATAACATTAAAAGTCAGTCCTCATGTTTTACTTCTTTCCGGGCTGGAGGGCGCCGCGCCGTCTTGGTTCTCGGGCTGCGAGTTGTTGGGGTCTTCACCACCGTTGTCTCCTTCATTGTCAGATTGGTCTAAAAAAATATTGTTACATTAGTTAATGCTTAACATGCGAAAAAAAATGCTCTATTGAGTGTGGAAGTAGTACAAAATAAAGCATATAAGATTTAAAATAAATACACACAAATATCAGGGATAGTTGGCCTTTTTTAATAGACTTGAAAACAAAAGAAGGAGGTTCTCAATTCGGTTGTATTTTTCAATGTTTGTTACCTCAGAACTCCGTCATTTATGAGCCGATTTTTTTTAAAGTGTATGCTATCAAGTAATCCCATTTTTTTCAAAACTCAGTTAAATGATGGGATCCATGAGGAATTGAGGGAGCTTCTCAATTATATTAGGCACGTGTGTAGTGATTTTGGTATTTTCTATTATAACTCGTATATTTACACCTGGAAATCATAAATTTGGTGGAGTGGAATTGATGATGAAGACCACATGACTTATGGAATTCCCCAATTATGTACTTAAAAATATGTCGCTTAAAAGTATGATTCTGATAAGATTCCGTTCAAATAGCAACTAATGCAGTGCCAAAGGTGATCCTCGTGGAATCGGCGGAAGTCCTCAAATATTACCAGGCCACATACTCATACAGCGATTGGGTTTTTTTCTCTAAAAATCAACGCATTTGCTCTCGGAAATCTGTTCACATGGTAAATTGGAAAAGAAATGTGGAAATGTTCTTGTGGCTGGGCAGAGTACTAAATTGAAGTTGGTTAAAACTTTATTTTTAAAGTTGATTATTCACTTTAGTTTTCACTTTCACTCATTTCATTTTTTTGTATTCTTTTAACCCCTGCAAATTAGGGGAGGAATCTGTGCGTTGATCCGTGGTATCATAGCTCTCAAATGAATTAACCAATTAGGGTGCGGCTTTTTAAATCGAAAGTCTTAAATCTGTAAAGATGACTCCTAGCCGTTATTTATGTCATGGGTGTTTTAGTTCATGTAGTTATTTCTTCATTCCTGAAAAATTCATGTAGTTAATTCTTCATTCCTGAAAAAGAAGCTTGGCGGAAGAAGTGGCACCTACCTTTCTTTTCAGCAGGCATGTCTTCAGTTCTGTTGGCGACCTGGAAGTGGTACTCCAGCTCGTCAAAGTCGAAGACCTGGTCCGTGGGCAGCAGGCATGCCAGATACGCCGGGAATGTTGGCTTGCATGCTATCACTGGAATGAGATTTTTTAAAATATAATGAAAGGGATTATCTATCACTCCTCGCCCGCGCCATTAATGCCGGCTGTACGCACTCGTCGAGAGGTTCTCGCCGAGTCTCGGGCAGAAGCTATCGACAAGAGCACACCATGTACACTCTTGTTGCGTCATTTGAACAGCGGAACAACCCTTTGACTCGGCCGCAAAAACCGACACGCGGCGTATAGCAAGACCCACGTAAGGGCCACCCCACACCTGGCGTCTTTCGAGCGTCGTCCCATAGTAAACCGTCCCCCCAACCCACCTCGCCTCGCCCCTCGCTCGCCCGCTTACTATGGGACGACGCTCGAAAGACGCTCGAAAGACGCCAGGTGTGGGGTGGCCCTAATAAGGCGTGTGCGAGTTAAGCAATAATAGCCTCTCGGTCAACTACTTAAGCGCCTTGACGAGCTCCATATCATTGTGTCGATCTGTGTCGAGGCGAGACCCGCGCGGGCGAGACAAGGTGAGAGCACCATGTACACACTCGTTCTCTGTCTGTCTCGCTGCTGTATGCTCTAAGGTTACATCTGCTTGCTTATTATTTAATATCATTAGTATTTTTAGAATTAAGTTTGGGACATTTGTATTTGTAATTTATCGTAGCCGAAAGGTACATCATGGTTGTTCCACTTTGTAATACCTATCACCTGTACATAACCTAACTATAATGACTAAATAAATGATTATGATGAAGAGAGCCACAGAAATGAGGAAAGTCACAGGATTGGAGGATGTAACAAAGAAAATCAAGCAACTAGAGTGGAGATGGACAGGCCACATATTAAGAGAAAAAACAGACAAGTGGACCAATGTTGTGACGGAGTGGACTCCCAGGGTTGACATTAATAGAGGAAGTGGAAAACCAAAATGTAGATGGTCAGATGACATCAAAAAAATTGCTGGGCCATTATGGACAAGATTGGCAAAAGACAGACAAAAATGGAAAATGTTAGAGGAGGCCTATGTGTCTGCTGGACACGCTGATACAGAAATAATTGAAGAATGAAAAAAAATAAAAAATACATATATATATATATATAATATCAGCATAAAGGCTAATAAATAAATAAATAAAATGATTATGATATGATTATGACGGAGCGCGCATGCTCGGGCGAGGCGTTTTCGGTCGAGGCATGATGCATCCGGTGTATACACAGCTATTTACGAATATTTCAATCCATCAACTAATAAATGGAATAGGAGTAAAAATTAGCTATGCCAGTGTTAACACTTACATGGAAACACTGTGTTGTCCTCCGTGTTGAACAGGTTGTGTGTTTCACTGGTTTTGGCTAGAAATTTGGTGAGTGCTCTCTCAATATCCCTCTTCTGGCTGGCTGCTTTCTCTCTGATAGCTTCATATTCGGTCACAGGCTGCTTGTGGGTCTGAAAGTACCAATTGTGTTATTTATGTAATTCTTAAAATTGTGGATATGGATTTTAGTCCAACCATTGACACAAAACCCACAAGATGGACTGATGACCAGAAGGCGTAGCACGGTTGCCATTTTATCACTGTGGATAAGACATCCGTCACATTCTGACAAGTATGTGAGTGTGAGAGTGACGGATGTCTTATCCACAACAATAAGTGATAAAATGGCAACCGTGCTACGCCTGCTGGTAAAGGTTGTGGGAGTCCACTGGATGCGGGTGGCGCAGGACCGGTCACTTTGGCACTCTTTGGGGGAGGCCTATGTCCAGCAGTGGAATTCTTTCGACTGATATGATGACGATGATGATGATTGACACAAAAATCAATAACAAAAACTGTCCAAGTGCAAGTCCAACTTGCGGATGAAGGGTTCCATACCATTATCTATAAAAACTGCAAAAAAAACATGTTTGATACAGCCTGGTGACAGACGAACGGACAGCAGAGGGATCCCATTTAACTGGAAATGTGGTAACTAGCAGAGTGCTTATATCACTAGCCTTCTCAAAGCTAGCCCTAGCCCAGAACAGGTAATATTCCATATTCTTCTTGTCATTATTAATTATTACTTCCTTAGCTTATATAAAATTATATACTTTCAGTTATCACTTATCCACAATAATTATGTAGTTAGTTTACAGGTGTCCTTATATAGGCATGGGGATCTGGCAGTGGCGGCAGATGGAATGGTATGTGTGGTGCAGGCTTGGCTTTGGAGCCGGCAGACAACATGGCCGGCGTCCGCGGCGCTGGTGCCTGCTGTGGGGGCTGGATAACATGCCGGTTGGGCCTCGCTGCATATTGCTCTAACCCTTTTAGGCTGATACCTGAAATATTGCAATATTTTTAAATATCTTGTTCATTTTAGCATGCCAGTTTAATCAGGATTTTATCCATAAGTCTGTAACAAAAATGAAATTGTGTTCCTACATAAATATTATGACAGATATTTAAAAGAGTTACATAGATATATTGATAAAATTTAGGCTGTATAATTACCCATGTTGATAAGAGCCATGAAAACATCACCAAGAACTGGCTCGACTCGGCCTGACAGTTCGCAATATCCTTTTGCTGAGTTTCCAACCTCAGTGAGAACTGAAACAGAGAATGTGTTGGGTGATATTTTGACGATTTGAGTTTTAGGCCAAAATATTCTGGGTACATTTTACTTACAACATTGCAAAATCTCAGTGAGGGTCTCTAATGATGGTTTATCTGCTGCATCGAAGCCTGATTCTAGAAGAACTGTGGAAACTGCAATGTTAAGTATTCTTCTCCGAGCGTCGGAGTTGCTTTCTACTTTCTCTGTAGGCTCTGCCATTATGGTTACGTATGATATGAAATTAAAAGCGCTGGCTGAAACTGTGACAAAATTGTCGTACTCTATGATATAACAAATGGCTATCTAATCAATTGAATAAATTTAAACAGAAACAAGTGAACGTAAACACAACTCTAAGAAAGTCCGAACTCCGATGTCCGTCGTCCGATTTGGATCATTTGGATCCGACTGAAGTTGACGTTTTCTGTTTGGGTTGCCAATGAAAATATTATCATGGATGCCCATTCAAATATGTGGACATCGCTACTAACTGCACGATTAGCACAAGGCGCGCGAGCTCTCTCGCACTACGCACTATGCAACTCCCTCGTCTTAGAAAATTTTAAAAAAGGCGGATAGTGCGAGAGAGTTGTGCTAACCATGTTGTTACTTCTAGCTATTATTTATTCCGTGCTTCTAGTGATAAAGCTGATTTGTTTGAGACTTTCCTAAAGTCGCTGAAATATTTCCGTCAAAAAATAAACCAACGTCTGATTGACATTTATGTTACTGACGTAAATTAAGTGACGTAAGCGATTTGACTTGTTCTGTGATTTTGTGTGTGAAATTATTACAAATAACTTGCATTAATTATTGCAAATATTTGCTATGCTCTGGTGGAGTAATTTGTTTCATTGCAGAGAGTTCACAAAATATTTCTGATGTAAGCAGTGTTTTCCTGTCACTCATTCAATCTATTTGTCTTTCTATGATTTCATAATTTAGTTCTTGACTAATCAAGGTTTTATTGAGTTAATTTACGTCTCAACGTTTTTGTCTTCATTATTCATTGCAGTGTTCCATTTCATTCGTCAAGTGATATCAGTGGTCTACGTTTGGGACACATCAAAATGGTGAAAGTGTATGGGCTTCTAGTTCTATACAAAGGAGTAAACAGTGCAACGATTTTGAAGGATGTCTATGATCTATCGAGTTTTAGTTACTTCCAAAAAGGCTCAGTTCAAGAGTTCATGACATTTGTTAGCAAAACTATGGTGGAGAGGACACAACCTGCCGCCAGGCAGTCAGTCAAGGAGGGAGAGTATATGCTACAAGTATATGTCAGAGCTGACAACTTAGCTGGCATACTCATTTCTGACCATGAATACCCCAGCAGAGTAGCCCACACATTGATTACCAAAATATTGGATGAGTTCACAGCTAAAGTGCCTGCCAACACTTGGCCCACGGCAACTAATGCTGCGGTAGACTTCCCTGTCTTGCCTCAGTACTTAGTCAAATTCCAGAATCCTAGAGAGGCTGATGCACTTACGAAAATACAAGGGGATTTGGATGAGACAAAGATTATCTTACATGACACAATAAAAGCAGTTTTAGAGAGAGGAGAGAAACTAGATGACCTTGTTGCCAAGTCTGACAGCTTGTCATACCACAGTAAAGCGTTCTACAAGACTGCGAAGAAGACCAACAGTTGTTGCAACTTCTGAAGCACTTCGTGAGTCATTGTAATGACCATAGTTGTTTTAGAGCAAAGTATTGATGTTATACCATACATAGACATTATCCGATGTATTCAATTTGTATTGTGTGTGATGTTATAAGCTTTTGCTTAAAACTAGGGATCTTGTAAACATTCTGTAATTGTTTTACTTAATTATGATTCTTTTGGGTATTTTAGAGACATTTTGTATAGTCAAATATAATATGTAGTTTACTTTATGGTGTGATTTATAACATTATGCCAAAATCGATTGCCATCCATTTTAGTTAAATGTTTTTCCCAACTTTACAATTATTAAAGTTGTAAATGGCTTTGACCAATTAGTATTTGCTAGTTTAGTTGCGGAGCTAAGAAAAGTGGATGATGCAAAGAAGTACTCTACTTTTTTTTACTTTAGTTTTAATAGCACAAGTTTTGTAATAGTTCAGTTTTAGATTTGTATGTTTAGTTCAATAAATTGATTTCAACATCACAAATATATGTACTAAATGAGTAGGCAATTTACTGCTGTTGCATCTTTTATTTTAAGAGAGGCCTATTAGTTGGTTAAAATTTGTGTAAATGCAACCTGAATCTTAACTCCATGTGTGTGTGTGATTATGTAATTATAGTGGATATAAATATTGGTGTACATTATATGTATATGTATAGTGTGATACAAGTGAGCTATGTTGATAATGACATCAGAGGCGGGATTGTTCACACGAGTCACAGGTGAGTGTGATATTAAGAGAGCCAAGGATGTAATTATCAAAGCTCATGCGTTTCACACAACCATTTTCGGAAAGGAACACCTCTTCATAAGATGAAATTTTTTTTAGTATCTTTAGTTATTGATGGCAACAGGTTTTTACTCACACATCACCAAGAACTTCCAGTGGTGTCAATTCTATTTATCACTTTTCTATTCACCACGAGTCAACATTTTTGATAAGAACCAAACACGTATTAATGTTTACAGAATTAGATAATTACCAATAATGCCGCGCAAGTTTTTTTTTTTCGTTAAATTCGCGCAAGTAGCGCGCTGTTGTTAAATCAAGACTTTTATAAAATCTCTAAAGAGCCAATACAAAATAAAATAAATATACCTACATACACCTTGCTGCAAGGTGCCAACGTGTCTCGGGATATAACCATAAAACACGAGTGTCGTAATGTTATAAAACACGCGTTTTTAATACCCAGGATTATGAGCCGAAAGGCGACGTGAAATAAGAGGCGCGTTACGAGCAAATGTGTTGAAAAATGTATTATATAATATACAATACTGAAATGGATGTAACTTGGTTGATTACTTTTTCTGTTTGTACAGAAAGTCATCTAAGGCCCACCACTATATTTAAGTTTGGATTGATTTTTATATATGTGCATAACTTTCCCTTTTACATTCCATCTATTTGGCCTTGGGTATTGACTATTTAGAATTTCACATTATATGTAAGTCCAGAAAATAATCATTTCTTATCCATAGTAACTTAATGGCAAATTCGTAACTAGAACTCAAGTAATCAGGAGTCCTTGAATGCTTAAGGATGATGATGATGAATACAACTTGGTAAAACAGGCTTGAGTGTATTGTTTTTTTTTTGTATAAGGGACAAGGAACATGTTCATTCTACTACTACATGTGTATATAAGACGGATGATTGTACATTTATACTGTGGAATAGACAAGAGTGACCAATTATTATGGTTATTGATCTGCCAATCATTCAGTTTCTGTCACTAGTAAAAACTTAGACTGTTGTAACTTTGAATCCTTATACATGTACAGCATCACATAATAGCAGTCAAATATATCGCAACAATTCTTTATTACTATGGGGGTTAGGATGTGTTACGCTATATTTGGCTATTAATTATATGATGCTGACTGTATGTAAATTCGTGACCTCAAATATACGAAAAGGTCCAAGTGCTCAGGAACTTGAACAAATTTGTGGAGGAACAGTATTTTCATGTATTTTTTGTAAGTAATATTGTAATCTTGAAATACTGTCATTGATTTTAAATTAGAATAGTATTGGTTAGAGTTAGAGTGCCCTCTCTCAAATGTGAGAGAGCGAACGTTTCCTGCGTTTGCTGACACGTTTCTGAACCTTACTGCTAGAAGGATAGGGTCATTTATATAGGAGCAAAATGCCTGACGATGGATTCATGTCCCTATGTTTTTGATCCAATTTTTTCTCCAATATAAATGATAAATGTAGAGGTCATTTGCAATAACAAAAACTTGTAACCACGACTTCATCGATCTTTAGCGTTAGGTGCTACAACTAATTATGGTTCAAAGATTTTGATATAAATGTGAATATCTCGTTTGTTATATGATGTTCATACCATTAGTAAAGCAATAATGTCTTGATAACAAATTTATAGGAGATCGTCATTAATTGCATCATAGTAATAGATAATAATACTTGGCAATTGACAAATATGTATATTTATTATATAAAATACATGCACGAAACAATTCAATGGCTGTAGAGGCAGAAGTTGTTTTAGGAAAATGTATACATTTATAACTCGAATAGCAATTATATACCGCTGTTCCTATGTACTGTATGCTAGACGTTATTCAATAAATAATCGATATTTACTGTTACGAGTATTTTCATTCAATGTTTAACAAATGTGAGAATCTCCTAAAAAATGAACAGAATTATCGTTTTATTCGTTTGTGTATTGGTATGTTTTTATTTGTTTTGAATTTATACCTAGTAGGTATTAGGATTAAATTATTTTTTTCTGTTTTTGTACACGGTGTAAGTTTGCCTCTCTAACCTAAAACTACTTTCCTTTCAATTGCTCAAAAGTCAGCTGGAAGAGATGTCATAAAATCTCGCCCATTTCCCGGGGGGGTAGGTAGAGATCATTCATTCACTTTCATGACTTTCTTCAAACATGCTCGTCAGGTTAGCAGCCATTTATTGTTCTGGAAGATGGCTGTCAAATTTACTATTGACCGCCACCGCAGGCCGCGCCAGTGTGACGTAGGCCTAAAGGGCTTCGCGTACAGTCCGACATTACTTGTGTGTTGTATTTTGGAGAATGAGCGGAACCAAGCGCGTTGCAACGAGGCAAGTCTCCCAACGCGCTTAAATGCGCACACTTTTCAAAGTTTCATGAAACGCGCCGGCTAGCATCGTGTGTGTACGAACCAGGGATGCTTTACACTTTACACAAGATTCGAACAAAAATTTGGGTTTTAAAGCCCAATATATTTTTTTTCAAGATTTTATTCTTCTTTTTTGTCGACGTGATTGATTTGTATACCCGAGCCGAATAACAGTTTTCTAGTAGTTATAGTAATGGTTACTGAGCGAAGCCAAAGACGGACGGACGGACGGCCAGACGGACGTGGCGAAACTATAAGGGTTCCTTGATTACGGAACCCTGAAAACGTTAATAACCAACGTCCATTTTATGATATCACGCAATCATCAAACACGTTGAGACTAAATTACAATCGTCGCAAACAAATCAAAAACGCCAGAAACGAAAATATTTTTTTTTGTCGTGAATTGCACTACACCGCATCCGTGAAAACTCCGCATCGATTTTTACGGACGTGATGTTGAAATTTGTGCGGAACTTCCTCGGTTGCGGACGCGACTGTCTGCAACATCGCTGGTAGTAACGAAGCGCTCGCACATATTGCGGGCTGAAAGGGTTCGGTAGGTATGCTGTGCCGAATTCTCTATTCCATTAGACGTAAATAAAACACAGGTTGAAATAAAAATACATATATTAATTACATCAATATTCAATTACAGCCAACATAACTATGTAGATTACAATAATAAAAATATACCTATATAATTTTCATTGAAACAAATAAATTAAATAATAAAAACAAGGTATTTTTTCTTATTAGTAAAGCTAATTCTAAAAAAACATTGACTATGCAACTCTGAGAACCAGGTAACATTCTTCAAAACAATCGTCTACAAGCAAGGAGAGCTCTCACTTATAGTAGTTTATTATTATGGAATTTACTTATTTATTCTAATTAATTAATAATGAGAAGACAATAACGTTATCAGAGTCTGCATAAACTGGGGTCAATTTGTGATTTCAAGTTTTCTGTTCTCAGTTGGCACCTTATGCGTCGCATTCGCTGCTTCAGTAAAAACTTAATTAAACATACAGTAATAGAAGAATGGCATACTTTCAGTTTTCATGGTAACAAGGACATGTCCGTTAACCAAATTTGAAACTTAAGTATACACGTTAAGGCGCATTTTAAGTCGTTTATACCAGTGAAGTCGATTCACTTTCTACCCTCCAATAAAGCACAACATACATGCTTTGTTTTCTAATCTGCGCTGATAAGATTTCTTTTTGTGTTAACGTCATGTCCTAAGCATTGGTAATAAATCACGCCAAAGTAATGTTCAGTGAATGGATCGCAGCCTCTGCTAACATTCTTGTAACCTAAGTATAGGGAGATTGGTATTATATTACTGAACAATCATGTTTGCAGCTAATTTTTTGGCATGAAGCAATGAAAATAAGAAAATAGACATAGAACTAATGCTTTGGAATAGACACCCGGCGGGGCGATGACGTCACGGAAATTATCATCTTACATCGAATTAGATTCTTTACACCAGTCCGCCGGGAGAACAATAAATTTTGCGAGGAGTTAACAAAGGCGTATTTACAAAAAACAACAACTAAAACGACAAGACAGCGAAGGAAGTAAGTACCTACAGAAGTTGCAAACGTATAAATGCCCTTTGACGAACTTCCACGCGGGAGTTATAACGTTAAATATACTTTATTACTTTATACCGCGCTACTTAAAAATTATGTCTCTAATGATAAAGAGATTTCACTATGACAGTCGCCCAATATATCTTTTGCCACTCAGCGACCGATACTAACGCTCTAACATTACATTTAAAATATGTTACAATGTTCCCATTTGTTATTTTCATATTATGTTTTTTACTGGATGAAAAAATTGCGTAAAACGAAACTGTTACATTTTTGAATTTCGATTCAATTGACGGCGTGGGACGCCTGGCCTCCTTCAGTCTTCGTAAAGTAATGTGACAACAGAAAGTAACAGTACAGAGAGCCGA
Organism: Epinotia demarniana; assembly: GCA_945867215.1. Lineage (NCBI taxonomy): Eukaryota > Metazoa > Arthropoda > Insecta > Lepidoptera > Tortricidae > Epinotia > Epinotia demarniana. The sequence continues at coordinate 9,241,763 of OX244274.1, forward strand.
AATGCGGTATTTAAATCAATTCCTTCCAAGGCAGGGTACTCCACATATATATTTAATAGAAATATCTACTCAATACATGTATATGTTCAAAACTACGGCTGATATATTGTATACATAGGTGAAGATACATTCACGCAGTTGCTATACTACGCACACTGAAGAAACTGGATGGTTGCAATACTGTTGGCGTGTAAAGTCAAGCCACAGTATTACTAAAATGAAGCTTACGACACAGCGGTAAGGTTCATAATAATGTTGCCCATGCCGGCATGGTCAATATCACACTAGAAAAAATCTGCAGTGTGCGATGTATACCTCACAAAGAGTGATCACTACAAGCTTTATTTGTTTGCAATTTTAATTAATATACATAAAAAATCGACCATGATTTGATTTCACATAAAAAAAAATTAATACTCTAATTACCAAAAAACCATGTAATTTTTTCTTAACAAGCGTCGCTAAAATAGTGATCCGCTAATAATATTGAACTCAAAGGAACGTAAAACAGAACTGGAGTTCCTCGGTCGTGGTCGCGGGCAGAGCAATGGCCCTGCACTGATTTAAAATAATATGCTTAACTAAAAATAATAATTTAATATAGACTCTACATTGACAACAATGTAACAATAATGTAATTAAAAGTAATTATAAATGCCTTTTCTTTTACATGCAGCCTAATTGAAACTTATCGTTAGCCGTAATCGTACCAATCATTTCTACGAGAAAATAGTAAAACTTTTACACTCAGTTCCTACAAAAAATATACATAATAGGACGCAGCCCACTCCAAGCAAAGTAAAGAGAATACGTCGTTATCACTACATAAATAAACCGTCGATCATGATCACTTAACCTACTTACTCTTTATAAAAGGCATCACTTGATACTTCTGTCAAAAAAAACATAAGTAGCAATTAAATTTCCAAAGGAATCTACGCCAAATCACGCGACATAGCAACACAAACCTGCGGACGACTCATACAAAATGGCGTCACTACGCTATTTGCACCGGGAACGTTTTGTACTAGCAATAGGGTCGACTACGCGAGCCTCGCGGCTACCTAAATTAACTTTGGTGTTGATCGTGGGGTGTCACTTGTTCGGCACCTGGAGCTTCTTGGAGCGGAAGTCGTAGATCTTGCGGCAGAAGAGCACGAGGTCGGGGGAGACGCTGGCGGGCAGGCGCGAGTCGTTGGTGGCGACGGCGGCGGAGACGTCGGCGGCCGGCATCGGCGGCACGATGGAGGCCGCCACCGCCACGCCCTCCTCCACCGCTCGCCGCCGCTTCCTGTACCTGCCAACCGGGATAATGCCTTACCTTAGTACACTTGTTTATAAATACCAAAACCGCAGATCGACGGAGATTCTAATTACAATTTCCAAGGTTCAACGAGTACCTACTGATTTAAGAGCAATGCCTAGCTGAGCAACTTTTCGACGCAATGTTTCTGTCGCGTTGCTGTGGGCCGAGTTCGTGCGATAACATAACTGCAGCTCGGACTAAAAATCTCACGCAAAAAACTAAAAAATCGAGGTTTCGCTCTCGACTGTTTCCTCCTCCAAAACGCAACCAATCATTATAAAATTTTGAGAACTGCAAGAAGAAGAAATAATATACGCCGCTATGTTTTGTTTCTTCTTGATATTTGTTGTCATATTTGTATACTGCGCCTTTTTTGGCAGCCAATTCAATCAAGCCGTTTTGCGATTTTAGAATAGAATAGAATAGCATTTACTCAGGTAACAACACATCACAAGTAACATTTACAAATACATCAAGAAGTAGATCACTACTGTGTGTGTGTGTGTGTGTGTGTGTGTTTTATTAGCATCCTGATGGATGTGGACCTGAAATGGCCTCCACTCAGCAATGCAGTTGGCACGGCTAGCGTGATCAACGGCGCTGGTTTTCTGTGGAGCCAGCGGGGTGTGCGGGACAGCGTACTGTGAGACTTGTGTCAAGTTCAAGGTGCTATAAGTTTCTTTAAAATAAAAATATCTAAAAAAAGCAAAACATAGCGGCATCGATATTGATGATATTGATCTTATTTGAAAAATTAATTGCTTATGTTCAAAAACCAGAGAGGAAACAGTTGAGAGCGTTTGTATGGGAAAATCACAGGTAGGCATTCCTCTTAATGTAAACCCCGATTTTATGTTTGTAACGAACTAACACATATGGGTCCAAAAACCTGAAATAAAAGAAATTGAAATAACTCCTACAGACTTTTAAAATCTCACAATTCTCATTCTTCTATTTCTGGACGCTTTGATTGCTTTTATACGGGTCGGGTAAGTTTGCTGTTGACCCATCCTTGATAGACTAGGCGATTCGAGAGTGCACATGTTAGGCTACAAAGAAGGGTTATTTGGACTATGAAAGATAGGATGGATTTTCTATGCATATTTTCTATACAAAAAAAATCTAACAACCGATGATTGACGGCAAAAACACTAAATTATGGCATTCCATTCTATCGCATAGCACGTGCTTTTTCGTCTATTAGAATGATTTCGTTTGAGTGTCATACTTAGTCGTGGTACGGTAGAGTTTTCCAATATAAACATACTATCTTTATAAAATATCTATGCGTATTCAAAAGTTATGGAGAACTCGACTGTAAAACGTCTGTGAATCGGTCCCGGGAAAATTGCATCTCTGCGTTTGGTGCAAACACCGAGATCCGCCGAAGCGGTTATAAGTAGCCTCACGTAAGTAGGTAGCCTGATCTGTTCTGCTTCCATGATATGTAACTCACCGACATTGAGTTAGTATTACTACGTATAGACTGGCCACCTAGTTAGAACATTTTTCTCGACGTCTTCCATCAGGCCGTCACCTTGGTATTCTTCACTATTTAGCAGGGACCGAAAAATACCGGTATAATTAATAACCGATATGACGTCATATCGGTTTTCAAAATAGCGGTTTCGGTAGCGGAACATTTATATTTCGCTACCGGTATAACGGTAACCTTAACGTTTTTCGGTACTGTAACCGCTTTTTAAAGGTAACCGATATTTTGGCGTCGTTTCAAACCGCCGGCGCTGCCGTTCCTTTCGACGCATAATTCCAAAAACGCAATTTTGTCATTTCGCGTACTGAAAAAAAAAACACGCATAACGCCAAATACGCTGTATACCAAAAACGCTTTATGCCAAAAAACGCATAATACCAAAAACGCATTACGCCATTTTGTCATTTCGAGTATTGAAGAAAAACATCCCCCATAATGCCAAAAACGAAGAATGACAAAACAGCTAAACATAATTAAAGGAAGAATTTGTACTCGTAATTTTGCACTAAAATGTAAGTTGTTGCTCAGTACTTTTTATCTAGTAGTGGCATAGATATATATGTCGCAGTACGATATATAAAGCCGTTATATAGTTATCACTCTAGGGATATAATTATATATCGTAACATAGTCATACGAAAGCGATTCATTACTATCTTACTGGGAAACCTAAACCTAACCTTATCGCCAGCGTGTCGACGTCACCCTACAATGGTATTCCTACCAAGATACTATCTATAGGTTTATAGGTTAGGTTTGGATTCGCTTGTGTCCCTTAGAGCGGAAATAGGCACCCCGCAAAGCGGGGTCACGTCGACACGCTGCGATTAGGTTACATTTAAAGTCTATTTTTTTATTCCGATGACTAAAATGACAACCACAAATGTCAAACGTAGAAATAATGTGACCAGCTATATACACACAGTGCAGATCTTTGACATCGGTTTGTGAATAACCGATAAAATCTTGAATTAATTTTAGATTCAAAATAGACAATAAATAAAAACTACTCACAAAATGATACGAAATAAACAATAAATGAAATTTTCTCACTACTAATGTACTCAAACATTTAAAATGATATTGACGTATCGCCGACCTGACGCGACGCCATTTTTGTTTACGTACTTGGCATTCGTTATTTTACTCGTACAGTGATCGGATGTTTTCAGTGCATGTTCTCTCATGGATTATCCATTAATTGTGTTACAGATGCTTCATCAACAAATATAAGTACCTCCCAATCGTTTATTTTCGGTTAGTACCGGGTGTAGCACATCACTACTTATAAGACGTAAAAATCTAGCAATACATGAAATGTCATTTCAGTCTACGGAATAAAAAAATAGACTATAGGTTAGGTTAAAATAATTAACGTGTGTGAAAAATAAAATAATTAATATTGACATTATGCGTATTTACCTTTTGGCATTGTGCGTATTTAGCTTTTATAAAGTTTTGGCATTTGGCGTATTTGGTATTTCTACAGATTTGGTATTATGCGTATTTGGCATTAAGAGAATTTTGTCTATTGCGTTTTTGGCGTTTAGCGTATGAATGGCGTTTTGCGTTTTTGGCTTTATGCGTCGAAAGGCTGCCGTTTTGTCTTTCAGTTTTGTCGGTTCTCTTCTGATACTTTTCTGATTCGTTCGTTCGTTGCTATTGGAAGAAGTTGTCTGTGTAAGTGTAAGCTCGGCTATTTTTTCGGTAACGTTTATAATACCGGTTTTGAACCGGTATTGCAAAGGTTTAGGTTACCTCTAAATCGAATACCGGTAACCGATATTTCAAAACGGTTACGGTACCGATATGTTAGCGCGGCGCACGTGACCTTTACACCATAACGGTACCGTAATGGAATACCGGTTTTATTTCCGTAACCAAAATCAGTCCCTGCTATTTAGGGACCGCCCGCCTGCCCCCGACTATGCAAAGGTACCATGCGACCGTTAGTACCACACCATCATGTAACTCACCGGCAGTACTCGTTGAACGTGAGCACATAGCACTTGTCCTCGATGCACGCGACGGAGTTGGCGTCCCGGTGTCGCGACGCGAACACCTCGTCCGGCGCGTCGTCCGGCTGCCGTCCGGCGTGCGTGTGCTCGGGCCGGTAGTACCACACTAGGGACACCATCATTTCACCTGGAACAAGAACAGTCAATACATGAGATAAATGCAAACGAACAAGTTTCTTAAACCAAATGCTAGAGGAATACGAAAACAAAGTTTGTCATAAAGGGTATATTGTCAGCTGTCACTTTAATAAGACACTCGAAAAAGTCAAAAAAAAGACCGCTTGTGACTGCAGCCAGTTGTTCAACGAAATTCTCAGGGCTAGGCCACTGGGCGGCGGCGGCAGCGGCCGGGTTCTATACGTGGGGAGGGAGCAGACCCCGCTCCGGTCCCTCGTTTATACGTGTGGCGCATCGATGTCGCTTGATGTCGTGGCTTAGCCAACGTTATTCGCTCGTGCGTCATGCGCTAATGCGCCGCAGCCTCCACAACACTCACCGTCGTCGGGGTTCTCCCAGAGGCGCGCCACGCGAGCCACGAAGGGCTGCGCGCGCGCGGGCGAGGCGCGCAGCAGCACGCAGTCGCCGCAGCCTCCACAACACTCACCGTCGTCGGGGTTCTCCCAGAGGCGCGCCACGCGAGCCACGAAGGGCTGCGCGCGCGCGGGCGAGGCGCGCAGCAGCACGCAGTCGCCGCAGCCTCCACAACACTCACCGTCGTCGGGGTTCTCCCAGAGGCGCGCCACGCGAGCCACGAAGGGCTGCGCGCGCGCGGGCGAGGCGCGCAGCAGCACGCAGTCGCCGCAGCCTCCACAACACTCACCGTCGTCGGGGTTCTCCCAGAGGCGCGCCACGCGAGCCACGAAGGGCTGCGCGCGCGCGGGCGAGGCGCGCAGCAGCACGCAGTCGCCGCAGCCTCCACAACACTCACCGTCGTCGGGGTTCTCCCAGAGGCGCGCCACGCGAGCCACGAAGGGCTGCGCGCGCGCGGGCGAGGCGCGCAGCAGCACGCAGTCGCCGCAGCCTCCACAACACTCACCGTCGTCGGGGTTCTCCCAGAGGCGCGCCACGCGAGCCACGAAGGGCTGCGCGCGCGCGGGCGAGGCGCGCAGCAGCACGCAGTCGCCGCAGCCTCCACAACACTCACCGTCGTCGGGGTTCTCCCAGAGGCGCGCCACGCGAGCCACGAAGGGCTGCGCGCGCGCGGGCGAGGCGCGCAGCAGCACGCAGTCGCCGCAGCCTCCACAACACTCACCGTCGTCGGGGTTCTCCCAGAGGCGCGCCACGCGAGCCACGAAGGGCTGCGCGCGCGCGGGCGAGGCGCGCAGCAGCACGCAGTCGCCGCAGCCTCCACAACACTCACCGTCGTCGGGGTTCTCCCAGAGGCGCGCCACGCGAGCCACGAAGGGCTGCGCGCGCGCGGGCGAGGCGCGCAGCAGCACGCAGTCGCCGCAGCCTCCACAACACTCACCGTCGTCGGGGTTCTCCCAGAGGCGCGCCACGCGAGCCACGAAGGGCTGCGCGCGCGCGGGCGAGGCGCGCAGCAGCACGCAGTCGCCGCAGCCTCCACAACACTCACCGTCGTCGGGGTTCTCCCAGAGGCGCGCCACGCGAGCCACGAAGGGCTGCGCGCGCGCGGGCGAGGCGCGCAGCAGCACGCAGTCGCCGCAGCCTCCACAACACTCACCGTCGTCGGGGTTCTCCCAGAGGCGCGCCACGCGAGCCACGAAGGGCTGCGCGCGCGCGGGCGAGGCGCGCAGCAGCACGCAGTCGCCGCAGCCTCCACAACACTCACCGTCGTCGGGGTTCTCCCAGAGGCGCGCCACGCGAGCCACGAAGGGCTGCGCGCGCGCGGGCGAGGCGCGCAGCAGCACGCAGTCGCCGCAGCCTCCACAACACTCACCGTCGTCGGGGTTCTCCCAGAGGCGCGCCACGCGAGCCACGAAGGGCTGCGCGCGCGCGGGCGAGGCGCGCAGCAGCACGCAGTCGCCGCAGCCTCCACAACACTCACCGTCGTCGGGGTTCTCCCAGAGGCGCGCCACGCGAGCCACGAAGGGCTGCGCGCGCGCGGGCGAGGCGCGCAGCAGCACGCAGTCGCCGCGCGCCACGCGGTCGCCACTCGCGTGCGTCATGCGCGACCAGCAGCGCGCCGTGCGGTCCAAGCGGCTGTCATTCTGGAAATTAATATTTTTTTTCAGCAATCATTGGGGCTTGACAGATGCAGACATAGACAGCTAACGAAGTGATCTTAGACACATTACTGAACCTTAAAAATGGTAAATATATAAAAAAATCTTCCTATATAAATAAATAAATAAATAAATGGAGTGGTCGCAATCGCAAGTAGAATGACATGACTCACATTGAGGTAGACTTTAGAGATGTGGTTCTCGCCGTCCCACGTCCAGCCGTTGCTCCACCGTGGCGGCGCGCGCGGCTCGGGCGCGGCGGCGGGCGGCGGCGGCGCGCGGGGGCGGCGGCGGCCGGGCGCCGAGCGGCGGCGGCGCGGCCGAGCGCGCCCGGCCCCGGCGCCGGCTAGCGGCGTGGGCGACGCGCACGCATCCTCCACCAGCAGGGCTGCCTCGTCGGTCTTGAGGACGGGCTTCTTCGCGAATAGCTTCACTTTCTCGGCCGCCTTGTCGACGAGCTTGCAGCGCTTCACTGGCTTCGGGACTGTCGCGACGCTGGCGGGTTCCGCTTCTTTCGGGTCCTCCTTGGATTTTGGAACTTTAGATTTGAGCTCGGTTTTATTACTGACCGCGTCCTTGGCGGCTTCGCTTTTGTCCCTAGTTTCCGCCGGCTCGCTCTCGCCGGAGACGACCGTACTGTTCCCGTTCTCACACTTCGTTGGCACTTTAGCGTCCTCCTCGTAATCCGACTTTTCGGTGGGTTTTAATACTGTTTTTAAATTGTGCGTTATTTTCGAGTCGATTTTCTCCACTTTACACGCGGTCTTGGTTGCTAACTTTTTCCCTACTTGACTGACGGGCGCGCCGGCATTCGTCCGGACGCCGTCCACAATGTTATTATTGATATTTAGTGTCTTTTTTGTTTGTGCAATATTTTCGCTCGGCGAAAAGAATAGCTCGGCGGGATTGATCTCCTTGTCGGAGCCGTATCCCTTCGCATCCAACCTATCAATACTGTTTTTCCTTAACAAATTATCAAGCAGCACGGCACTTTTAGTCTTGGGTTTCCCGGCGACGGTGTCCTCGGGGAGAGCGGCCACATTCTTGAGTCGCGGGTCGTCCGCGACCGGCGATTGTTCCACAACGGCCCTCTTCGTTTCGGGCTCCTCCACCGACTTATCCGTCTTTCTCTTGAGAGATTTCCTCTCCGCTGCGGACGTCTTGGGCGTCCGCCTCGGCTTCGGGGCCTTCCTCTTGGGCTCCCTGGTGACGGTCTCGACTCGGGCGACCTCGGGCTGCTCGCTCGACACCTTCCTGCGTTTTTGGAGTTTGACGTGCTCGCCGATGCCGTTGGTCCGGCACGGGTCCTCGAGCTCCGCGTCCTTCATCTCGATCTCCAGCTTCGGCCGCGAGTACCTCCGCTTGACGGCGCCGGGGGCCTCGGGCGCCGCCGCCGTCTCCGCCACGTTGTGGTCGCGCAGGGCGAGCGCGTCGGTCTTCCGCGGCGGAGAGTACGTCGAAGGCTCGTTCTCCTTCTTGACATCGACGAGAGGCGTCGAGCGCTCATCAGAGGAGGAGAGGTCGATGGGCAGGCAGGGGGGAGGCGAGATGGCGCGCACATCGTCGTCGCTGTGGGAGGCGGCGGGCTGGAGCATGAGCGCGGTGTCGTCGCGCGCGAGGGAGCGGCGCGCCATGGCCTTGCCGAGTCTTGCGCGACGGGGCGCGGAGGCGGAGGTGGGGGCGGGGGCGGGGGCGGGGGCGGGGGGCTGCGGCGCGCAGGCGCCGGCCGAGCCGCGCGCGGGGGAGGGCGGGCCGGGGGAGGGCCCGCGCGCCGGCGGCCGCAGCGCGTCGCGCGGGTCGAACTCGCGCTTGGGCGAGGCTCCGCCGATGGCCGGCACGGGGCACGGGTGCGGCGCGTCCGCCGCGGCCGGCGGCTCCGGTTCCAGCGGTGGATCCTGTAAGAACGTTAAAACTTTAAGGGTGAGTTGCACCAACCTACGAATAAAGACCGATCAACGTTTAATATGGCGCCGGCAGCTGGCTGTCATGGAACTTGTCAAACTTTCCATACATTCAGAATTTAGGATCCTGTAAGAACATTAATACCTACTTTAAGAAACGCCGAGATACATACGTGGTACATCAAGATCACTAAACAGGTGATCGCTTGCTTAATATCGGAATAGGAGTGTAGACTCGAAAATTATTATTACTCCAAAAGAAAGAAGGCAAAAATATATGCCCAGTGACGAAAATCCAGATATATCAAAGAATTACCAAGCTACAACCGTTTTAATATTGCTTGTTAGAGAGAGAAAACGCAAACAGTGTGTGACGTCAGGTTACGGGGGGCTGCCAGGGGGTCGCGTTGACGGCGGTGCCGAACACGATGGGACACGGCACGTTGCCGTCCATTAGTGACGTCACAATCTTCAAGCGTCATCGTTTCATATGAAGTTCCGTTTTGCGAAAAAAGGACAACACAACTTCTTAAAAATTTGGACACTATAAATTTTAAACGAAAGGAAAAATTAAAAAATGTAATGCTCCGAGCCGGATTCGAACCGGCGACCACAGGCATTCATGGCCCGTCGCTACTAACCAACTGAGCTATCGGAACAATCTGGTTCGGGCACCAAATCCTTCAATCAGTTCCTTCATACAACGCCTTAGAGAGGCGTGTAGCGACATCTACCAGAAGACTTAGGCTTCTTAACGGCACCAACGTCTCAAATTATGTTGAGAAATCGTCAGTAACGATGCGCCACCCCATACTAAATTAATTTTTGTTTTTAAGCAGTAACGCTGCGAACGGAAATTATAAATTTTAAATGAAAGGAAAAATTGAAAAATTTAATGCTCCGAGCCAATTTGGACACTCATAACTTCTTGATTATTTAACCTTTTGCATTGATTTTATCTCCATTTGACTACATTGTTAATAATTTTTCGAGAAAATATGACATAATTGATAATTTTATTTAGTGTCTACACCCCTATTGTCGCGAAAGACATGCAGACATTTCAGATCCATCGGAAGGTTTCGATGTTGCTTACCTTTCCACTGCCGTGAGTGTCTGACACGGCGTCCAGCACGCACGCCCGCACCTTCGCTCGGAAGGCGGCCCCGGGCGGCGCGAGGGCAGGGGACACTTCTGCCGGGCCGCCACCGGTAGGGGCTTTACCAGTAGCGGGCCCAATAAGGACGTTTTTTGGACACGCGTTCATTGGGCAAGGGCATCCGCGGTATTCTGGAAATAAATATTATTACTTTGAGTACAAACTTGATCTGAAATAAATGTTGTAAATTAGGTTCAGTTCGGTTACGTTACCTGAATATACCTAGTTCAGTAGGTACGAGTATGTTCAGGTAACGTGTTTACGAAAGTAAACGGAGTTTATCTTAAGTAGGTACTTCAACCGGTCAAAAGCACCGTTTCTAAGCGTGTGGAATTGTCAAAAAGCTACCAAATGTATTATCATCGGACAGGCATAATGTTGCTTCCAAGTGAGTGAAAATAATTCCCATGACCCTAGAGTATTTATTGTAAATACTCGGATGAGTTGGAACAGCTCCGTACTTAGATAAGGATTGCAAGTGATTCACTGGTCAATTGTTGGTGAATTGCCAATGAGCCATCAACTGAATTGCATAGGTATTGCAATCGGATAAAGTACCTATATAAAGGCAGAGACAAACTGCAAGCAGATCAGCGAAGTTATGACAATAATACGCTTGATAGTATTTTCCACAGAGCGGGAACCTTCCAATCGTTCGATGTAAACAGCAGGTCGATCACGTAACGCATTGTACGCGCGTAGATCTAAACGTCACTTTTAGTATGGAAAAATTACAGTTGAGTTGTACCAACGTACGCTCGGAACGTTACGTGAATACCCCTCTGGTCTCAACATAGCGGCGATTGCTCAGATGATCTTGATGCTGAATCCCGATGGCTTAGTGGTAAGTATTCTTACTGAAGATTCCAGCCAAATTACTACATGCCCTGCATGGTTGGGGCTGAGCTACAAGCTACCAACGGGTTCACAGGTGACGCATAGTGAACGGCCATCAGATATGGTGGTTATAGCTGCGAATATAACGAATAAGCAGTCCCCAATCAAGCAGCGACAGGGTTAACAGGTCGTAATAGGGTGGACGGTGGGACGGACTTCTCAATAAAAGCTACACAGGCCTTATGACAAACTTGCGACATGGCGAGTAAACGCCGCCATCAAATAAGCATTCCCCTAGTTCAAGTTTAGTATAAAATAAAAAATCTTGGGACACTTTTTTCTCCTATTAGGTTGGAAAGAGCTCTCGAATCCGAGTAGGAAAGACTCATTTATATCAACATAAAAAAGTCGAGTGTACAGCTTTCCGTAAAATGGCCCACCTAAACGTCCGATTACAAAAAAAATTTCATCCGTGTATAAAAATGGACTTTCTTGATGGACATTGGTTCCAGGCAGGTTTAGACGAAGCCAGTGCTGGCTTGTTATTGTTTGTAAAACACTGGCTGCCAGCAATGGCGGGAACAGCGCGCCGGCCTAATTTTCAAGCCAGTGAGCCAGCACGGCTTCTAAACCTAGCTTTAGTTCATCCCGCGCACCGCTACTTTGCATTCTTTGCAATACGCGCGCAAAGCAGCTCGGGCCGCCAGGTTGCATTCTTTGCAATACGCGCGCAAAGCAGCTCGGGCCGCTACTTTGCATTCTTTGCAATACGCGCAAAAAGCCGCTCGCACCGCTACTTTGTATTATTTGCAATACGCGCGCAAAGCCGCTCGGCCCGCTAGTTTATCATCTGTTGATACTGACCGACATATGGTATCCTCTGCGGCGAGTGTTGGTAGCACGGCGGTTGGCCGTAGTACTGTGGCGGAGGATACGAATCGCTGCCGACTCCGACCATCTGCAAGATAATTCACTAATTTTTGCATCATGTTACAATGAGTTGTAACCGGGCTTCTTTCGGGGCACAACCGGGAATAACGCTAGGAGATGATGTTACAATAACTTGTGCAAAATATAAATAGTGAGAATAGATGCTCGGTTGAAGTAAGGTGGGGATATATTCTGCCCATTAGCCAAGTTAAAACATGACGTTATAGAAACATAGGTACAGTCACCAGCAATAAGATCTGCCACAACATAGCACGCATAAATATCTGACACGCCTCTATGTCTAATGCCATAAGGACGTGTCAGATATTTTTACTGGCTTTGTTTCGGCAGATATTGATGCCGGTGACTGTACATAATTTTTACCCACATGTATGCTATAGGTGGCACTCTGCCTTCCCGTTTTGGGAATGTAGGCGTGAATCTATGTATGTACATAGTAATTTAGATTTTTTAAATCTTTAGTGCAGAAAAGATGAACTTAAAGTTCAAAAGGCGGATTGAATGCTTAAAAACATTCTCTACCAGTTAATCTTAAGGCAAAGCAGATATAATGTATGAATGCAGAACGAACGCCCCAACTCATCGTTTACCAAGTAATAACTGCGATCGTAATATGGAAGTTTACACATTCACTGCCAGGAACCCGCCTAGCGGGAGCTCTGTTCGTAGGTGCTCTCCTCTCCTTAGCGGGAAACCGACGACATCGTCAACAAGCGTAGCGCTACAAAATCGTGTTATCGGCATAACATGCGAAAACCGTTTGTAGAGGAAAGCGCCTACAGCGGGTTCCTCGCACTGAGAGTGTTAACCTACGATATGAAACTTTAGCTACCTACCGGTGAGTCGGGCTGTGGTGGTGGCAGGTGGTAGCGCCCCGGCGGTCGGTAGTACTGGTAGCAAAGGTCGGCAGATGGGTAGTACGGTCCATACTGCTGCAGTACCTGGTGGCAAAGGTGAAAATATTTTAACTATACTAATTACAAACTTAAGTAAGTAAGTAGGTACCAGACCTTTGGAATACTACATACTCGTCCATGGATACAAAAAGAGAAAACGTTTTTCCACTTCTAAATATTTTCCAATCTCAATGATTCTTTAGTACGTTATTGACACAATGAGAGCCAAGGTTTATAGGATTTCCTTTATACAAAATTTTCTAAAAAATAAAAATATAGGCACCTAAAATTAAAAAAGCGCAACCTATAAACCTAGACATTATTACTCGTATGCTGAAGCGATCGACATCAAAAACAAATAGACCAAGAAATAAAGCGTAACCTAGACATAATTCGATAACTCGTTGTTTTTATTATTTTATTGGATATTATTATTAAGTACCAAATATAAATTAGATATATTATGTAAAAAATCCGCGGTCGTAACTGTATTAAAAAAAAAACATGAATATCGTACACTTCCTAACTTTGTCCTAAAAGGAAAATAGGTAACCAAATACCTTGTTAGTATAATTTTGTGGTGCATTCGAATGCGATAACTTAATAGCAAAATTAAACTGAAACAAAATTTGCATCTAAGTTATTTTTCATAGTTTTCATCTGACCTCAATATCTAGATAAGCCCAAATAATAACCATGATTTTTGTATCTGTTTAGGCTATATTGCGTCTTTTTAGATATTTAAGTCTAAAATTAAACATTTAAATTAACGGTTTCAATAATACTATATTTCTCAGTAGTTAAAAATCGTAACCGTGAAATTTTTGTTTAATGATAGCTTTTTGTGTACTATAATCATGTTTTCATCAAAATTAAACATGTTAATGGCACGCTTAACAAATTGAAAATACACGCTAATATAATCGCTCCAGAATTTTAAAAAAATGTGTCCCCCCCCCTCTAACTTTTGAACCATAAGTTTTAAAAATATGAAAAAAATCTCGAATGTAGAAATTTATAAAAACTTTCTAGGAAAATTATTTTGAAATTGATAGGTTGCCGAGATGAATAGGTACTAGAATCGCTCGCAAGTCGCGACTCGCGACAGCACGGTCGGGAGTTGAGGCACAAAGAAATGACGACCTTATGGTGCAAGAAATAACGTTCATATTGAAACGTAAGTAAGAAAAAATATCAATTTATTAGTTTAACGTGGTTTTTTTTTGCTTAAGTTGTTTCTTATAGTACTAATAATATATTAATGGCATAAACTAAACACTTTTGAAGTAGTTATGAATTTTGGTTTTCCAAAAATGACCAATATTTGAGATTTTGCATATACGCAAAGAGAATCAGTTTAATTTTTGATAATTTATCAACATACATTATATTCTATTCAGAATAAGTTGTTGAATTACAGTTATCTATTATTTCTGGTAAGATTTGCCAGAAAATGTATCACTTACTGAACCTTATTTAGTAATGATAGTCCCAATTGATGAAGTAGTTTAATTTAGTGTTCTTTAACTGGAATGCAAGCGTCATATCATAATACAGGTACCTTTACAAAGTTATTTATTATGATGTACTTATAAAATCAAAATATGTTTAAAATCTAGTATTTCGTTTTTTTTATAATGACGCGCAGCCTTAAAATGTTTAATTCGTTTTATTTTAACTGTAACTAACCATACTTTATAACATAGAAAAAGAAAATTACAGTTATCGAATTATGTCTAGGTTACGCTTTATTTCTTGGTCTAAAGTGATTTGTTAAGATTTAGTTGATGGAAAACGTTTTCTCCCGAACAGTAATTTCATATAAAAAAGTATCTAAATATTGTCAGTCGCGAGCTGCTAGCTATGCTTGCCTCTTAAGAACACATGGACTCGAGACATCTGAATGAGAGATATAGAAATCGTTATTTAATAATCTATTCTTCGGGTTTCTCGTCCAAAATAATCGATTTCTTTCATAAAATTTGCTTATCGATTACTTATACTTATAAAGGTCTCATCTCACCAAAGGCGGTTACACAAGGTGACTTCTTCCAGCGATTTTTGGCGCGGCACTAGCCATAGAATACTTGGCATACTCGTAACTACAAATTAGAAAAGTTGAAAAACCCCAAACATTTTCATTTCAAATTCCAATATCTCAAAAACGGCTGAACAGATTTTGATGAAACATGACTAAGAATACTCGGGATAAAATTATCTATGACACAAAATAAAACATTCAAATCAGTCCATCCGTTTGGCAGCTACGATACCACAGAGAGATACACAGATACACAGACAGACACGTTAAACTTATAACACCGCTCTTTTTTCGTCGGGGGTTAAAAATCACCTGCATCAACAGGTAGGTACCTACTTTATCGCGTTTGTAGTACTTTGTAGCACTGCAAAAAGTCACCGTATGTAACCGTAACCTTTTTTCTAGGAGGCGTAAAGACATTTTAGCTAAGGAGCCCCGGACCAGACGGTACATATTTATTGGTTTTATACTAAGATCGCATGGTGGATGGCTGGCCCCTCGCAAGAGATCGGCGGACCGCAGCTCGCAGGTGGAGCATAGCTGCTTACCGCTCATATTATTCCTGCATCACACTGGCGAGGCCAGCGGTGGCGGTAAATTTGACAGCTCGTGACAAGTTTTCCATTGATCGCCGCGGTCTGGCTTGGGCAGGTCTGTGAGAGGCCTAAAGCGCCCATTAAATCCGGACACTCACTAGAGAATAAATAAGTCTCGCCACACGTGTCGGCGTAGACGTCAGGAGTCAAGACTAATTCGCGCTACTTGACACGTGGAGCTATCACGTGTATTATATAGCGAGAAGAGTATTTGCGTCACCTTATTAAACGTTAGGATACCTATGCGAGTATATACAAGACCTACCTTCTATGACGATATTCTGTCTCTAAGTATTTCATTTTGCGTGCGAAAGCTTGAGTGTCCCACATAGAAAATGTGCAAGTAAATATATTTGCTCACAAAAGTTTTATCACCAAAAGCATCAATGATCATACAGATGATGCTTTATACCACTGTACTAATATATTATCCAAGAGGTAAAGTTCGTATGTTGGAGACAATCTTAGAAACGACCTGCTCATCCGATTTTGAAACATCTTTCACACTACATTATATTATAGAATTGACTTAGGAAGGACATAGGCTAAATTCGATTTTCTATAAATAACAGATAGACAAGTAGGTATACAATAAAATGCGAACATCACGGATTAATGCTAATACACTAGCTAGTACAATGTACCTGTGTATTGTAACCTCGTATTCTCTGTGCAGTTATTTGTGCAAACGTTGAACAGTGTTAATTTTAATTAGATATTGCTACTAATTGTGAACGATAACATAAGCATAATTACAGTAAAACTGTTGAAAGCTAATTCACAGTGCATATTCGTCCAGTATTACGACATACATGCGTGCAAACGGCGGCTCGACATGTAAACGCCATTGGAATGAATTTCAAGATGTACCAGTTTATGTAATGAGTTTAATGGATATTTCAAGGCATCTAATCCTATTTTACAGTTGCGTTTCTATACGACCTATAGGAACTGGCGGCAACTCCCAACTTGCAGCGGGTTTTAAAAGCCATTTCAAGCTGCTCCGGCCGTCAAATTGGTTGGTGTCAGGGCCGACGCCTGTCAAATGTAAGATAAGATAAGATAAATTGTCATACCCCTGCACCCACGCGCCGAGCAGGCGAGGACTCAGTTAAACGGTCTAACTATACCTTCCGACATCTGATATCGTGCCGGGCATTGAAAGAGATAAGTACGTAATTCATACATTCTACTAGCTCCGATATAGTGTCGAAGCAGCGTAAAATGGGTCTAAATGTGTAATTCCATGCATCGCAGCCGCGCGCGATCGATTGTGTGCGACTGACGAGCGCGGAATGACACCTTTACGCAGCCTCCTTACAATGGCGCGCTGAATAGAGCTAATCTAAGCTTGTAAGAAGTCAAAGTACTGGTTACTCTTAGTATTGGCACGCACTCGCCGACAATTTAATCCGTAGGTTTCCCCAACCGTGCCCACGGGCCCTATTCACATCACAGGCGACTCCGCAGGGAGCCCGGGGCGTTTCAGCGCTAATTAGCTTTGTGTAATGTTAATTGTCGTAATTAATACTACGTTTTGTTAACAGGTGCTCGGGTTTGGTTTCATTTGTGACGTTTCGGTAAATTGAGGAATTGCTTGATAAGAGGACGGACACTCGGTT
Organism: Epinotia demarniana; assembly: GCA_945867215.1. Taxonomy (NCBI): domain Eukaryota; kingdom Metazoa; phylum Arthropoda; class Insecta; order Lepidoptera; family Tortricidae; genus Epinotia; species Epinotia demarniana. Next base: position 9,258,771 of record OX244274.1, read on the forward strand.
TTTAGCTTTCGTGTGTCACATCACACACATCATCAGCCTATATACGTCCCACTGCTGGGCACAGGCCTCCTCTCATGTATGAGAGGGAACGGGCAGTAGTCCCCACGCTGGCCCAGTGCGGATTGGGGACTTCACATACACCTTTGAATTTCTTCGCAGATGTATGCAGGTTTCCTCATGTTTGTTGATGATGTTGTTCGTGTGTATATACTTATATAAAAATAGTAAAGACGCTTCGGAGTATTATTTTGTATTGAACAGAAAATACGATAGAGCGATACTTATTTGAAATAAAGAATATAACCTGCTTCTCTCTAGTTTGTTATATAAATAAAATTTTATAAAATGAAGTCAATCACACAATGTCTTCGCTGAAACTTTCAGTTACAATAAATCCATTGTCAAGATACTTTTGAACGCGTTATTTAAACTAATAGTATAAAGAGGAAAAGTCCATGAGATTGTAGCTTTGTAAGTATGCATGTTGTAATGGGTAATCTCAGGTACCACAGGACCGATTGGAAAAATTATTTAACCTGCATATAGAACGAACTTTCTGAAAGGACATCGGCTATGTTTTATCCCTCAGGTTTTCCTTTGTGCAGATATAAAATAATGACAGTCATAGAGAAATGCTATCCGATATGAATGTACATATATTTACAAAATACATGTGATCTGTAGAGTGAAGAGTCAATTTCAAGATATTTTAGAGCGCGCCATAGCTAAGCAAATTTAACACAATTGTTTTAAATCAATAAGCTTAAATATTACGTCCTTGGATAAAGAAATCAGTAAAGATTAGTTTACCGTTCACAGCTTTCACTATAAAGAAACATAAAGAGTTAGTGTACCTACTCAAAGTTGTTGTTTATGTGTAATAGCTTTATCAATAATGGCTTAACGATTTCGATAAATGGTTATGGCGTTTGTTGGGTTGTAAACAATTTGATCCAGCGTCGAATATCGTTTACATTCCACCCGAGCACCGACGTATTGATTTAATGAATATATTAATAGAGGCCCTTAAAAGACAGATTAACAAAAATACTAAATTCAAATCTCATAGTATCCGTCCCTTTTCGTCAGCGGTGTAAGAAAGAGATAAATGCTTTATGCTACCACTATCACTCGATAAACATGATAAATAATAAAAAGCATCTACGGCTGAATAAAATAACGTGTTGATATATTTTATCTTGTGATAAACGACAACCATGAGCATGATACTGATCCTGCCTGCTGATAACAAATTTCACGTCAACCGGAAATTATTTATGTTTCAACTAAGTATTTGTATATTCACATTAGAATTAAAATCTCTTTCAGTTTCACCCCGTATGGCAGTTGCAGTCTGTGTGGTAGAGTGACGTCAAAGGCTTGTCTGAGCAAACTGACAACACTACATAACACGGTTTCAGGCTTTACGTCATCGCACAGCGAATAATGTGTGGTCGGTGTGACGTCACTCTTCTATGACGTATGATATGAACTTCAGGCCGATAATCGACTTCAAGGTCACGGTTCTATCGCATTCGCACACGATAACAATCCATACAAATATTATAAATGTGAAAGTGTGTCTGTCTGTTATCTCTTCACGCTTCAAGCGAACCGATTTATATGAATTTCGGTATAGACATAGTTTGAGACCCGGGGACGGACATATGATAGTTTTTATCCCGGAAATTATCCCCTAATGCAGCGAAATAGGGGGTGAAAGTTTGTACAGAGCTGCGGTATAAACTTCCACGCGGACGGAGTCGCGGGAAGAAGCTAGTTAGTTATAAACGTATTGTGTCTTGTTTTAGGACTCTATACGTCTCTAAACTGCAGAGTCCTGTGATGGTCGCGTTTGTCGCATGACAAAAAGAAGATAAAGCATTCTGCTTTTTCGTTACACATAACTGAACATCCAAAATGATAACCATTTTAGTTCCTACCAGCGACCCGCCCCGGCTTCGCACGGGTACTATATTGTACATATAAACCTTCCTCTTGAATCACTCTATCTATTAAAAAAACCGCATCATAATCCGTTGCGTAGTTTTAAAGATCTAAGCATACGTAGGGACAGACAGCGGGAAGCGACTTTGTTTTATACTATGTAGTGATGATGATGATGATATTGATGATGTAGGTTATCGAAATGATCATCTAATAAAAAGAATAATATGATATGCGAGTCCGTACCTTACTAGCAAGTTTGTATGTAAAGTGATCAAGTGATCATGGTAACTAGGCTTTCCTACTACGGTGGCAAACAAGCAGTACCGTAAGCAGGCAAGCGCGTTGCCAACTCTTTATTGATTTAAGGATTCGCTGTGTAGACAACTAGAGACAAATGCAGGTTCTTCACTCTCAACACAATAAAATATATATTTTAAACCGAACAGACTGATACGACAAAACAACACTTAAGAGGCATTTAACTTATCAGGGGATTATTCTCAAAGCGTGCGTCACCACGGAATAGATACTCGACGTTCGGCACGTTTGATCGGCACGACTGCCGTGTATAAACTATGAGGTCGCGGTGTCAAAGCTTTGGGGACGATTAATATGTATAAACAACTTGAAATTTACGAGCGACAATGTGTTTGATACATAAATAGGTGCTTTATCTTTGTGCCGTTTATATTCAACTTTTGTATTCCTAGGGACTATCTACGTGATACATTTATTGTAAACTCGAAGCAGTCGGAAGACACAAATAGATCATCCCAACCCAGATGATATAGGCGAACAAAACAGGCGCATTGTGAAACTCTTTTCCTCTTAGCAGTGAATGCACTGTCAAGATTCGCTACGGGCTTTGGTCGTAGACAATCCCGTGGCTTTCCCGCTAAGTAGCGGGCAGTGGTTACGGCGAAGGCGCCCGCTAGACAGGTTCCTAGAAGTGAAACTGTAAACACATTCACTGCGCAGATGAGTAGCCGATCCCGTGGCTTTCCCGCTAAGTAGCGGAAAGCGCTTACGGAGTAGGCTTAATGTGTTAAGGTATGTTCAGAAGTTGCAACTCACCGGTGGGTGTGGGGCGTGGTAATGCGGGGGAGGGTGGTACCTCGCGAGCGCACGTTCTGTTTCACCGGGTGACTCCTTGATGAGCGGCCCGGCTGGTTGGTAGTATCCTGGGGACAAATATATACACTCGTTAATTCTATGAACACGGACACGCCAGGCAAGAACCCGGTAGCCTGGAAAAACTCATTGTTGTGGGACACGAGGATAGAAAAAGGAAATGCGGAAGATCGTCACGGGTTGGACCGACGCAGTGATGGGAATCTGCAGAGGAAAGCTGCAGACGTCTATCCGGATGGCCGAACACCGATTGGCCCGGAGAGTATTTAAATTTAGTGCGCAAAGCAACGACCTCTAATACAAATTGGTTACCTATAGGCTAAAAAAGTGCGACTCGCATTCGGCCGGTTTCTTACGCTAACTTAGAAGTTTGTTTATTTCACAGCTTCATGGTTTTAATTTCAACTCGGTACCCTCCACGCGTTCTCGAGATAGAGTCTTGACAGACGTCAAAGTGATCCTATAAATTAATTTTCAGTTACCTACGGAATCCTAAAAATGTGGTTCCGAACTCTCATGAGCAGGACTTTTATATGGGTTTTTCCGGTTTTTCATTTATTTATTTATCGTATGGCATAGGTACACATTTCTAGTGAATACCTTTTTCATTATTTGTAGATTTATCCATGCTATTGGGAAATTACAAAGGTCAAGTATCTATAAAGGCAATGTCACTCAGCCAGATATGATTAAGGCGCCGTAGGTTCATGGTCCTTTCTCCCTCTCATTGAGATCGGAAGCGCGGATATCATCTATTTTAATTTTTTGGCCGTTCAAATAAATAAAAAAGTAATCACTGAATACTCTCAAACATGATATTGCCGATTTTTAGAATCCAATTTAATATTTTTAGGTTTTGTGCATAATTTGTTACGAATGTTTTAAGTGTATTTTAGACCCTTTTAGACCAATCATCGTGATTTTTTTCTATCGAGCGAAAATTGCTTAATCATGTTTCGAATCACTGATCTCCCTGTAGAAAAGCCTCAAGATTACTATTCGTATTTTTTTGAAACAATATTATTATTATTATAAACAGACGCATTATATTGCTTCAAAAACTCTGTTCGCTTAACTTCGCTGAACCTACGGCGCCTTAAGTTACCCAACGATCCACAGGTGAGATGGCTGAGCGTAAACAGTTTGAAGAGTAAATGGCACATTAAACTATGTGTCTTTATAAATCCGACATCTTTTCTCGTAAACAGTAAAGAACCATGGCTCTAACGTTTCAAGCTTTCCATTAGTTCACTCAGGATGTGGTTAGCGATACGGTTTCGTGTTTTTTCATAATACTCCCCACCACTTTTCATAATTTCCTCCTTGTCCTAAATCGTATCACATTTTAGAGTTCAAAACAGGTTTCGTTTACTACAAGCTGATGGTGGATGATTAAAAGCACCTAAAAAAATGTTAATGGTTGTTTATTTAACTGAAAGTCTTAAATTATTACACATCAGCTTGATCCGTTCGGTATGAGGGTTGGGTAAAAGAAGAGAGCGAGGACGAGTGGAAAAAAAATAATTAAGAAATATCATTCTATATGTCAGTCGGTCTGTCACTCGTTTAGAAATAATGAATTAACATTTTACGAATTATTTCGCTCAGAAACAAAATCTATAGGTACACGAATACAGCTCAATAATACACGCGTTACTTATTATACTCAAGCAATATTAGTGCTTCCATTCAACATCCATTAAAACTGTTATTAATTGTATGATTAAGTTCCTTTGTCGTTCGATTACCTACTTATGTCTGTTCCATATTGTGTACTTATCGAATATTTTTTACGAGTTTGTTTTTGAACAATTTTGTTTCTGAGTGACGCTGATGAAGCAAACAAAAGTTTTATCTATGAAATCCATTGAACTCGTTTATTTTTCCGACAAATTAAAATTTTTTTTTCGTTACATGAAAGAGTATTTGTATTGTATTGAATTTTGTGTTTGTGAGAAAGTAACATAACATATTTCATTTGATTAAAAAGGGATATGTTAAGTTTTATGTCTATCCACAATAAATGTAAATAAAACAAATGGTTAGTTCATTTGTTTCAAATGTCACTTCGCCAACTGTTGCGCGGATGCGGCGACGATACGGTTCCGCGTATTTCGGTAATAGTTCCCCAACAGTAGATAAAAGTTTGCGGTTAGAACCACTTCCGGTCGAAACGAGCCCGTACTCTGCGCTGATATTCACAACGTATACCGACGAGTGTAACTAGGGAAACCAGTGCATGGCTGGTTTCCTATTCGGCGTAGTTGTTAGGGATTTGGGGGTCAAGATATTATGGGTGATGGAGGTGGGCGAGTGGTGGGGTGATTCGATATAGCTTGTGAATCGTAGCTGATTTCGGTTTGACCCGGTTTTTATGAGAATGGCAGTTATTATTGTTCTACACTATTCGTTACCATAATAACAATACTTGCGATAGCTGTTCGATTCCTTGTTTGTTATGCATCAGATAGGACCAATGCAAGTAGTTATTCATGCATAAAATTATTATTATTCAAAAACAACAATACAAGTAGCTTGATGACAAAGCGCTATTCACACATAATTACATATTAAAACCAAATCTGAATTGATTAAAATAAACTAACCCGATTTTAATTATTAATTAGGTACTCGCGCCGATGAATGCCATGAGCCATTATTAAGTCCGCATTGTGTACTGTTTTATAAATTAAATAAATAAATGACTAACTGATGATAAATATTGAATGATAAAACCTAGTTATACCTAAGGGTGTAATCCACCAGAGATGGCAAAGATTTGTTTTGTGAACAGCTAGGTTTCGCACAACTCTGGTGGACATTTGGACAATTGACCCTCAAGGGCCGATTTCAGTAAACTGAAATAATTACTTAAAATAGTCCCCAGGGACCTCGAGTCTGGTTCTCATTTTAAAACGGCGTGATGTAATTACATGAAACTTTGTATATAATACACAACCTGCACATCTAGATCGGAAACAAAATCTGTTGCTAGAAATTAATATGATAGTAAAAAACCGAGAGAAAATAAGTTAATTATGAAAAGCTTCTACTCTGGCATAAGAGCATTTCACCTAGCCAGCGGAAAGTTTTTTACAATCTGTACAACAATACCTACTACGGCTAGTACCGTACTCGTGAGTGTACCAGTAAGTACCGTTACGCGGAGGCGGTACCATTGGACTCCCACTCACCGCCTCTGCCTCTGTTGGTTATCTAACTCGTTAGGATTTTTCCCCGGGCATTGTATTTATTTTCCCTACAAATCGTAATTGCTCATTGTAATGTTAAGATTTACTAAATAAAAAGATGTAGGCGTTGAGAAGGAGAAAATTAATAAAAATTGCAGTGGAGCAAGCCTCTTGATGTCATTTTACCAGTGAGTAACTTAGTCGGGAGGGGTGGGAAGGTTAGCGGATTAGCAATCCCAGTAATTTCTTGATCGGTAACTCTTGTACTCAGTTTGTCACATGATAATGAATGTGCCAGTGTACTTTATTAGATTTATTGGATTTTATCGTGATATTGACGATTTTATTACATGTTAATATGTCTCCAATTTTTCCGTCTGTAATTTAATGGAGTCCTTACAAGTATCACAACTTGAAGGTACTATGACATTATCTTTTTTTCACGGTTAATTTATTTTGAAAAACTGCATTGACACAAAAACTATATAATTACCTAGTGCTCACAAAATTCCACGAGAGCGGTCGGAGACGTACGAAATATTTTTGCCCAACTGAGAGTAGGCGATTACGAGCTGTCATATAAATACATAAAATACAGCTCCAGTTAATTAAAACTTCGGCAAATGTCACCAGAACATAAACACACGTAAGCACAAGATTCGTAACGCAACAATATCAAAGGCACTAGATTTATATTACACTCGCATATATCCGCGCGCGATAAATAACAAATTGGCAATCACTTACTCGTTATTTATCGGCATTTGCATATTAATAAGCGGTATCGATTGCGAACAATGTATCGCATCGTATATATCGTGAAATACCATCTTAATCTCGACTTTAAATTGTTTAAAGGGCACTAGTAATTGGTCGCCGGTCCTACGTTCACTTACAATTATTTTATCCGCTTTCCTTCTTCGAATTTAACTTGCTATACAATAAATCCAGCCGCACGCTTCATAACTCTTAAGCTGCTGTACAGATTTTGTGTGACATTTAACGATAAACAGTGATATATGATTGCTACTGCATTACAGTAGATATATTATTAAACGTCTACATAATAACACCGATATTATCTTTTACTTGCGCATTATTTCTATGTTTATCTATTACATCATTAAAATAAATCAGATAATATACATTTATGTGCGTATATTTAGAAATTTGCCATTAAATCTGCGCCGCGTTTGAGGGCTCTGATAATCATGTGAGGTCTATAAAATACGCGATATGCAGGAAACGAGATAGCTTTACGTCGAGATGAGCGTGATAGACAGTGATAGAGAGTTAACGCAGGTGCATCTACAATGATACAAATCGACTCTCAAGCTGTTGCTTTCCTTATCGTTTTAAAAATGTGAACTCAACTTTGCTTCCAATAAGATTGCGTTTACAAGCTATATTAAATGGATCTCCATTTAATATTTAATATACGAGGTTAAAAAAGTAAGCAGGTGAAATAAGGGCCACAATTAAAAGCGTTCGTTGTTTGAATTTTAAGGGCACTTAATTAAACGCTCACGAAATTGTCACGAATGCTGCCCTAATAATTTAGTTACGCGTCGGCCATTCACTTGTTTCACACGAATGTCAAGTAGGCGGAGCCTATTTCCGATTTATTGACGTGTTTCTTGTTGTTTGTGGTATTCAGATGCCATCGCAATAGTCATAACTAAAGTTTAGGCTATTTTATATAAACCGGATGACGCAACCACAATGCACTAATTCAAGACACGTCATCAATTAAGTTAAACTCCGAAACAAGAATTTCATCGCCGAGGACGTTCAAAAGAGCAAATGGGAATAAATTAGTTCCCCAACGGCCAGTGTCTTCACAGATTATTTTCCTTCCAAAAGACAAACGGAGGCTTCGAAACTCGAATCGAGTGTTCATTGCCGGCACTTGGACTGAAACTTTACACTAGGCCGAGCTCGAGTCACTTTTAGTAGGAAAATAATAAAAAACTCTCAATTTGCGTTGCAAAACGTGGCCTAAAGAAGCGGGCGGTTTGCCTTGAGAGCGCAGCTGCTATCCTATAGGGGGCTATTTCTGAAACCACTTTTTGCGCTCATTTATTTATTTACCGGTTCCATTGTAACTAGGGACAGTACAAGACGAACTGTACTTACAAAACTTTGTCCGTTCGGTTGCGAGTGACGAACTGTTAGGACTGGGCTCATTGTTTTCTGTCTGCGAATCTTTTAATCTGGCAAAGCTAGCGCGCTGACCTCGGGATATTAAATTTCGGCAAAAAATTTGCTGGAATATTGAATGACTGCGCGAAACTGTTTGTGTATCATTTAAGGTTTTCATTCAGTTTTAAGAGCCATGGTAATAATGTAAATAAAAATCATGATTTTTAATCAAAGCCACACAAGCGTACGGCCTTTCTGATGGTGTTAGGCATGACTACAATATATATATATATATATATAACCTAATATGGATGTTTGCGACATCAGGAGAGTAAATAGCTCGTTGCCAACCCTTCATTGGCTTGGATTGGTGGAAATCGGGCCCCTATTTACCAACTTGAAGATTGTCACCTGACGAATGGTAATTCAACATAGATTGCTGGGTCTACAAGTAAAGATCGCTACTGGACGATATCGTTTCATATCGAGCCAGTGATGTAAGTCGCGGCCGGAAGAATACTGTCTACACGTCAATAATAATAAAGTCAGTACTCATTGTCATGGTACCAAGCGATTCTATGAATATCCCCTGGCCGTAGTGCCAACACATTATAGACAATAATGGAGTTTTTATTGCCTTTTCAGTCATAAACTTGTAAATATGTAGTGCGTTTGCGTTTTGGCGGCCGCGGTAGTAAACAGTGGGTACTGTGGGTACTCATTAGTCATTACTCACGGCATTGCTCTTTAATTAATAAGATATAATAATTATATGAATAAGAGGAACATGTGTCTTTATTAACTTCTATGCGCATTTTTGCCCTTGCTGGATTATTGATAGCTCATTAACCTGCCGGCACTTTATTAACGCTTAACAACGTATTTACAGCATTAATACACATTACACACGACACCTGACACAATTATTATAATATATATATATATATATATATATATATCTATTCATTATTTGACGATAATAATGTAAATTTATTTCATTAAATAAAGAAATCGGATCTAATTGACTTTAGTTAACAGTCGCATTTTTTTGTCGTTTTTAAAACTCTAAATGTAATGTAAATGTAACGTTTCAGACATGGTTTTGGTAGAACAACGCATTGTTTTTTTTTGTATTCATATTCAGTTTAACTTATTTTAAGTACATAGGCTAATTACTATCATAGTCATAGCAATAAGATTTTATTTGGCAAAAAAATACTGACTAATGAGGTTTATGTTTATACATTATCTGTATAAATATAATAAAACCGTAAAAATTCGTGTTTGTGCACAAATAAAAACAAAGTCACTGACCAAAGTGGTCATTTTCATAGAAATAAATAATAATAGGTATTAGAACTTCATATTATGAAACAAATATGCGCAACTTCGAGAGTTATGCGAAACGTCCAAGCCAAGGGAAAAACTAATTATGTTATACATTAGCGTCCTTGTTCAACTGCCATAAAAAGTAATTTCGTTTGTATTTATCTGTCTGTCACTTCGACATTTGTGTTTGTAAGAAATGGACTAAACTTAATTTAGTTAGTAGAGGCTTAATAAAGATAGTATCATTGTTGAAACAGAGTATTTGAACATTTAGTATCCATAAGTCGGAGCTATAACCACGAACTTCGAAAGCCGATGTTTGGGTATTTCCATCTCTATCGCACTTATATTACTCGATTGACATGGATGCATGTATACGAACTTCGACATTCGATGTTCGTGGTACCGCCGCATGTCTAATTAACTAGCGAAATGATAATATTGTTGACAGATTTTAATTCATACAACATCAGCCAACATTTTCGCCGTGTTTGAGTGACTGCCTAATTACAATAGACCCGTCATGGAAGACAACATACAGTGCAAATAGTGTGAATACAACATTCGATTGTGACCTCTAGCTGTAATGTAACAGCCGGTTAAAATCAAAAGTAGAATGAAACGTTACGTTTCAGACGTGTTGCCACGTTAACAGCCTGGAAGATTTGAGACATTCTACTTTTATTATTTACTATAAGTAGATCTCCCCGCGCGGCAATCTAAGGCATACTAGAGGCCTCGGCAGAGAGTACAACTTTGTACCTTTTGGCGTCGAGATCCTCGGTCCATGGGGTCCCAGTGCGCAAAAGCTATTTGCGGAAATCGCGAAACGTCTGGTTGACGTAACTGGTGACCGAAGAGCTGGCGGCTTTCTCGCGCAACGTATCAGCATTGCAATTCAGCGAGGAAATGCCGCCAGCATCCTCGTTACAATGCCTCGAGGCCTTTTTTTAGATTTAACTTAGCTTTAATTTAATTTAGTTAATGTTACAGTTATCATCTTGTATATACCTACTTTAGAAAATAAATTGTACATTTTATCCATAATAATAATCATCATAACAAATCTTATAAATACATATCTAATAAAAGGCATACTTCTTACCAGATAGATTACAATATGTACCACGGGTTCCTAACATTAGCTCGGTGCACGTATAAGTCAGTCGTGCAAAACACGTTGAACTCAAATTGAAATGTTAAATATCTCAGATTGACTCCCCGTTAATAGTTTAATGTATAAGGTAAGGGGTAGAGATCTTCAATAAAAAAATAATGTAATTTCGGTCTATTTGTGATTCTTCCTCAATTTAGTTTATTTTCATTGCGGTTCAATCCACTGTATAAAAAGTAAGAACCTGACCGAAATTAAATAAAAATAAATACGTCCCACTGCTGGGCAAAGCCTCGGAATAAAATAATTGACATGTATTTGTAGACCTTGCACAGAGTACCTATCCCACCTAAACACAATTAAAACGAATCCATTCCCACCGGAATAACTCTTAAATCCAACCCTGAGAAAATTTCACTCCTCCAAGGGCACATTAATATTCTGCATGCGTTAGAAAAAACAAACAGATGCATCAAACCACATAATTTTAATCGTTTAGCAAACACAGCCTACCACTTACCAACATGACGCGGTATCACAAAATGTCAATACGACCAAGAATTTAGCACTGCAATATACGATCTTTCGCACCTGGCAGGGTAGTTAGTTAGTTAGTTAGTATACTGGGCTCTTTTCCGCAAATCGACATCCAGCGTGCCTATTTTGCGTGAAATGGGGTAGCGCTACTCCAACCACCCCAGCTCCTCCAGAAAGTTCGTGAGTGCCTTTGTGTTTTTGACTGCGTCCCGGAGTGTTTCCGGGGACCCTAGGTGCTTTTCCCTGTATACTTCTACCTGCTTGCAGTCCAGTAGAATATGTTTGGTCGTTTCCTCCGCCTCCATGCACGCTCTGCACATGGGGCTGTCCGTGATACCTATGTTGTAGAGGTGTTTGTTCAGAGTGTTGTGTCCTGTTATAATTCCAAATATCTTGCGTAGTTGGTTTCTATGTGTCCTCAGTAGTGTGGTTGTGAGTTTGTTGTCGCGTTTTGCCAGAATCTCTTTGGTCTGTCTGCATGTGTCTATCTCCTCCCAGTGTCTTTGGTGTAGGTTTTTGGTGTATAGGTCAAGTTGGTTGTATATGTAGCTTTGTGGCAGGGGCAAGATTGGTTCGGGTCCGTATGCCATTGTTTCTGAGCCTTTCCTGGCCAGTTCGTCCGCTGCATCGTTGCCTCTTGAGCCACTGTGCCCCTTGATCCATTGTACAGTGACGGTGTTTTTGTCTGCGCACACCTCCGTTAGATTTTGGTGGCATTCGTATATCAAGCTAGATGTGAAGTTGTCACTGCTCAGTGCTTGTAGTACCGATTTACTGTCTGAGAGTATTCGTATGTTTGTGTTCTCAACTTTTCGTCTCTTTATGGCATTGCAGGCTTCGATTATCCCTACGCATTCAGCCTGGAATACCGTGTTTTGTTCGCCCAATGGTTTGGATATGTGTATGTTTAAGTCCTCTGAGAACACTCCACATCCCGTTCCCGTGTTTGTTTTCGAACCATCTGTGAAGATCCTAAGGTCTGTTTGGTTTAGCCCCTCTCTCGAGTCTTCTGTTAGTGATATGCCGTAGTCTTTCTTGAAGACTGCAGTTCTTGGTATTTTGTCGATTGTAGCCTCCAGGATAGGGAGGCTGGTGATCGGTATGTTATGAATCTTAGTGTGTAGTGTGTTCAGTTTTGTCCATAGGTTGAGGCTTTTTAGGCGTATTGCCGTCGCAGCCGCTTCCTTTTGTATATGCATGTGTAAAGGTAGGAGTCCTAGCATTATTTCTAGTGCTGCCGTTGGGGTGGTTCTCATACATCCTGTGGCCGCTACACATGCTAGTCTTTGTGTTTTCTGGATTTTGGTAATTGCGCTCGTGGTTTGGGTGCGGGGCCACCATACTATGGCACCATAGCTTATCATTGGTACTATCACCGTTTTGTATAGCCACAGTATGATGTGGGGGGCCAGGCCCCATCTCTTTCCCACCATCCTTCTGCATTGCCAGAAGGCTACTGTTGCTTTGTTTAGTCTATTGTCTAGGTGTTTGCTCCAATTAAGTTTGTCATCTAGTATTATACCTAGGTATTTCACCTCCTTCGAGAGTGTTAGTTTAGTGCCAAAGAGTGTTGGCATTTCGTAAGTACCCAGTTTTCGTTTATTTGTGAAGAGAATTGTGTCGGTTTTCTTTGGGTTTACCGATAGGTCATTCTCCTTGCACCATTTCTCTATTATTTTCAGTGCTGATTGTGTGACCTGGCAGGGTAGCAGGCATGTTGTATCACAAAAGTAAGAGGACGTAAAGCTATAGCTACGTAAAGCTATAGAGACATCTTACAACTATAAGGCCTTTTACATTACCCAAGTGGTAGATAACCGTTCAATTAGCGACACGGAGAGCGCAATTAGGCCCACCGCAAAAAGTACCGCGCCCCATCTAGCGGAATATTAATAAAACGTTAATTAAAGTCCGATGTCGTCGGCAACTTTTTTAAATTAGCACGGCATCGGTAAAAACGGGATCGCCTCGGCTATGAGAATCGCGGCCATAACTCGACATCTATGCTATTTAAGTGCTCCGTGGCGGGAATATTGATTTATGGTATTTCAATAAGCTCCTAATGCGGCTCCTAATGAGATATGTATCTTTTTGCAAACGTTCGTTAATTGAACGAATTTAGGTTTTGTTTCGAAGGCGAGCGCAGTGTTTATTGATGGCTGTCCGCGATCTTCAATCGCATGCCTGTCCGTTTTGACAGTTGAATATCGGCCCAGATTCTTACACATTATAATCCTACTAAAACTCCTCGCTACGTCTAATTGGAGCCTTATTCAAGTTATCATAGAATTGATTGTACTTTAAAATCTATATAGGAGTTAGATACTTTTTTGTTTCATGTTACGCTTACGAATGGCCAGTCGGTAGCCGAGACCACCGCAGGTTCGCCTGCCTCGGGGCCAGTTTTTACTGCAAATATATTGGATACGGTAGATCGGACCATTGATATTGCATAAATTATCAGCATTTATAAAGCAAATTGATCTATTGCGAAATTTACTGGCAGAGTCAACAAATTGGATCTAATAAAAGCCGGATTCCCTTGATTTTATTGTTAACATTAACTTTTTATTTATTCTAATTGACGAATCCACAAAACGTCTTTATACTCTTTATAATAGGACAGTTTAATGTTTATTGAAATTAGGCCTTGAATCACTATACATCCACCATTTCAGTCTAAGTGTAGTACAGAATTACCGTACCAACTACCAAGCGTTTCCAGTTTTAGACAAATCATGCTTGTATGTTAAGAATTTGTCAATTCGAACAGTATAAATGTTCACTTAGGTACTGTTAATTTACACATAGCCATAACAGGAATACTACAAAGACAGTAATACACTTTATTATTATTATTATAGTATTTAGTTTTATTTTTACTAAGCGTTTTAGAAAAGCGCTTTTTTTTGTAAATTTACAAGTATTACCTAGTTAGTAGGTAGGTATCTACGCGTATCTTATCACGTCAATTAAATATGCTTACACACGCTTATGTAGTACCAATTACTATATATTTTCGTTAATACTCGATGTTCGCCTTCACACCAACCCGTTCTTTTGCAAATTTAAAATGTAGCCCAACGTAGTAACGTTCAGATTCAGAATGCATAATTAAACTGAAAAGGAGATCCTGAAAGTAACTATTCGAATTACATTGTAGTGCGGCTTTTGTCAGTAGTAATTTCTTTTTTGTAACGGTGTTGGGGTGTTCCCACGGGCTTTGGAGCGAGACCGGTAAACCTTTCTACCTAATAACTGTTACGTTGCATGTTAAATTTGTAAAACTCGGTAGAATTGCCCTATTTACTCGTATTTAATCAAGGTGTAGTGTCTATATCAACATTGTCTGTATAACTTTTTATTACGTCAACGTTTAAATGGATTTGAATTAGCGACCATAATCCGTTTTTTTAGGATTAGAAATACGGTAAACAAAGAAGCAGTCGTCGTCAACCTTTTCTGCTTAGGACAAATATTAGATGTTACCCGGAAATTCATCCTTGCTGCAAAGTTCAAACACCAACTTGCCAACGTTAACCACCATATGTTTCTCATTTGTTGTTAACTGTGTTTGTCTCTTTGCTTTTGGTGAAGGCAAAACGTTCAGGGGAAACCGAGTCGGTCTTTTTTGTAAGCCACTTGGGCCTGCCTCTGGTAGCTCCATCGCTGTCCGCACACCACCACACACAGCGAAAAATTAAATCTTAATATTAGCTAACAAATAGATACTCGTATAATACTCTCGTAATCTGAATTCAAAAATTTATTGATTACCTTGAAAACAAGAAAAAGTACATGATACGATTGACAATTTTAACAGTGTCAATAGCGAAAAAAACGAACCGATCGTTTCAAACCTCTTCTTCTTCAGGTTTTTTATTATCTAACCTTTCCAGAACTGAATGACGAAATTCAAAATAACAGAGTCAACAAACAAATACTTTCAAAATAAATATGTTGTTGTAAGTATTATTTAGATAAATGTAAATAATGAAAACACTTCTATAATTTTAGGGTCTTCAATAATAATGTAAGTCTTTTTTAATGGCTGTTTGAGATACTTTGAGAGTTGTGTGGCATAAAGTGTCTTATATAAAAGAACTCGTGCTACGTGCTTTATCCTTCTTTCTTATGCTAAAAAAAACGCACTATAATAAAAAGTCAAAAGTCTATATTAAGTGAATCGCCGGATAAATATATGTTGCAAATTTACGACGGTAGGACGGACGCTAGCAAGTCGTAACATCCGAATAATTATATAATCGTTCTAAGTAAATAAGTTCTGTCGGTCTGTCTGCTGCCAATAATCAAAGGAAAATGCGAATGTTTACAAGCTATAAAGACAAAACCTGAAAAAGGATGAGTTATAACCAACATAGTAAAAGCGGCCAGGCATATGAAACGTACTAAATAACGAAACTAATCCTATAGAACGGCCATAAAATAATTTTCACGAGTAAACATCATTGAATAATGACGCAAAGTATAGATTCGGTATTTCTCTTTTGGGGCAAGCGGCGGTCGTCGACCCGCGGGGCAACGGCCACGGCATAATGATTCTAGTGCGAATATTACCAACACAAAACAGGATATCTATGAGAAAAGTAAGCTTTTGATACCGGGGTTTTTACGACTTCTTCAGCCGTTTTATTGCTAGTGCCGAAAGACGTACTATACTTACTTAGTAGATCAGAATATTGGATGCCAAGGGCGGTTAGCACTTTTCCGGCAGCTATAATATATTCGCAATAAAATTACGTAACGAGAGAAGTAAAGCCGGCCGCAAAATGACTTCACTCTATTGTTATTGAATTAACAGGTAGGTAATCACGGTATTACAACATATGCGCCGAAGCATAAAACTTTTTGTTTTACTGTGATAATTAATTTAATACAAAAGGCATAACAGGAAAATCAACATTCTGTATTAATTTCGTAGAACCCGCTTCATTTTTGTTTCACGGATTATCAACAAAGCTAATCACTGCGAAATTCGTAAATGACCAAAAATATTGTTGAGATATTATTATTTGTTTGGCTTTGACTGCCTATTAGGCCTTACTTGTTTTTGTTGTACCTAATATCTTTTGTTTCTTAAATAATGATATCGATTACTTATCTCCCTACATTATTTGACTAACTAAAGCTTATTTAGGAAACTACAACGTAACCCAGCCACCTCATTAAAAACTGTAATTGACGTCAATAATAAGTGAACCACAGACCATATAACCTATAATCACATATAATCACAGCGCACTTAGACGTCCCCCGCGCTCCGCAAGTTTGGCAGCTTTGTTTGTAAGTAAAAATTAGGCTAAGCGGGGTCTTTAGGTTATATGGTCTGTGAAGTGAACATAAACCTTTAAATAATTACATACTCATTATCATTAACCAATCTAGACCTAATTGTGCATCAGAACACAAATCTCCTTTATCACACCTAACAATGAAATGCTACAGAAAATTACGAGATATACAGGTCAGAATAACATGGTTTGAAGTCAATCAGGGCTAATCCTTAGCATTACAAAAGAACGCAAGTGTGCTCAGTCCTAAAGCACGTCAAGGCTTTTGAATTCGCACTGCATAATATCCCAAAGGGCGCTGAAAGGCCAAAGGTCAACGGAAGCCTATTCTCAAGCCGGTGAAACGCGGATCGCGGGTCACTGGCCCGAGATTAGTGAGACACGGCGATTCGTTCGTGTCGTTTTTATCTCGGCTTTTTGTCGCTTGCTCGTGCGTTACCCTCTATACCTACATACTCGTACAGTATACCGTCAGTCTGTTCGGTTCCTAATTGGTACATTAGATAGATAATCGTAAGTAATTTACCAACTATAAAAAAAAAACAATTTGGATATTTTAGAATTAAGAGATGCATCGTTTTAGTGACGTCACCGAGAAAAGTAAAAAAAAACTATTTCGTTATCAAAATTAACAATACTATTTTTATTACAAATAAAAGTTACAAAATGTAACATTTAACCCTAGAGGAGCCTGGAGGGGTATTCACGTAACGTTCCGAACGCGCGTTGGACAATCAACCTGTAATTTTTTCACGTCAAAAGTGACATTTAGATCTACCTGACACGCGTACACTGCGTTAAGTGATTGACCAGCAGGGTCCGCTTTGGAATGTAATACCAAGACTTGGTGTAGGCACCGTTTTTACGAAAGCGACGGCATTTGACCTTGCAAACCACAGGGTAAAATAGACCATTTTAGGGTTACACCGGTTGCGGCGCCAAACAATTGAATCATCATCATCATCATATCAGCCGAAAGACGTCCACTGCTGGACATAGGCCTCCCCCAAAGAGTGCCAAAGTGACCGATCCCGCGCCACCCGCATCCAGCGGACTCCCGCAACCTTTACCAGGTCATCAGTCCACCTTGTCGGGGGCCTACCCACGCTGCGCCTTCCGGTACGTGGTCGCCACTCGAGAACCTTTCCGCCCCAACGGCCATCG
Organism: Epinotia demarniana; assembly: GCA_945867215.1. NCBI lineage: Eukaryota > Metazoa > Arthropoda > Insecta > Lepidoptera > Tortricidae > Epinotia > Epinotia demarniana. Next base: position 9,276,641 of record OX244274.1, read on the forward strand.
GTTCTACGTGCTATGTGCCCCGCCCACTGCCACTTAAGTTTAACGATCCGGAGGGCTATATCGGTTACCTTGGTTCTGCTGCGGATAGCCTCATTTCTGATGCGGTTACGCAGCGAAACTCCCAACATGGCCAGCCATTGCCCTTTGGGTGACTTTGAGCCTTCTTATGAGGCCCATAGTAAGCGACCACGTTTCAGTGCCATATGTCATCACTGGCAACACACACTGGTCAAAGACTTTCGTCTTGAGACACTGCGGAATATTGGACGAAAAGATTTGCCGTAGCTTCCCGAACGCTGTCCAGCCGAGTCGGATTCGACGATTGACCTCTTTCTCGAACAATTGAATACCATAACTTTAACTTAAAAATGGTTTAAGTGAAAAATGTTTATGTTTATATAATTAGCTGCTACGTAAGTATAGATACCTACCTATATTACCTTTGATGGTTGGTTTTGTAAATAACGTCGTACTGGACCTAACTAACTACTGATACTAATGCAAATTTGCTTTACCTACACAATTATTCGTGATAAGTAAACATTTTTTTTCCTCGTTTAAATAAGGTGATCGTCATTAACTAATAGATCAGATAATCAGAATTCCAATTTAAGCACAAAAGGTCTCTTTTAATGTTTCCCTTTTCAAACAGAATATGTATTTTATTTCAATGCCTTTTTCCGTTTTCCTCGTGTATTTGTAGGAGTTGTATAATCGCATGGACGACTCTTCGTTAGGCGTAACTAAATGAAAGGTTGACGCGCGACATAAATTATCGATCAAATGATTGATTTGGAGTTTAGGAAATAACACCCAGGATAGCTCCATAGCTCTCTTTGGGTAATGCAAAAATGAGCTTAACGTGGAGCGAGTAACGTCGAATATGCAAGCGTGCGAAGTATAGCGAGATACGCTTGTGAAAGTGTTGACTCGATATAAGGATGTGGCATTCTAAAAGGGCGGATGTGCGTTGGATTAGCAACTCTACAAATGTGTTTTTGAATTGTACTTAACCTCTAATACGCTTATACGCGGAGCGCTGACCACTCACGCGTTGGCGTTGCGCTAGAGGCGGCACTAATTTGGACTGGTGTGAAACTTCGAACGGACTGAAGCGTTGAAATTAAATTGTGACGAGGTTTAATTTATTTGTGGCTTCCAAGTACCTAAATGTGTAGGGGGTTAATGGTGAGTTAGAAAGTTAAAATGAGTCTATTCAGGTTTCGGGATCTCTCAAGGTGTAAACTACTTCATTATATGTGGGTTCCGATTATTATCATATCATACATACAGTGGGTTAAGTAATACAAAGTTTATAATTTGTTTGTTTATGGGAAAAGAGAATTCATTAAGTAGATCTTGATTTCAACAAACCAGCAAATGAGGTTAAATAAAAGCCGTTAAAAACAAAAACTACTAAAACGAGAACAAACGTTAAACTCCAAATCCCTAATCTAGCTCCCCTAATAGGTAGCGCTAAAAAAGAACACGGAAAGAGTAAAACTAAACATAAAAGCTCACTGAAATACAGCCAGAATATAAACATGCCGCACAAATTCATTGTTTCGGCACAAGAGCTTCCGGGAAAAACGGAAAAAAGGTAGAAAAACAAGGTGGCGGAGTCCCGACGGCAAAGCACAAGCTAAACCTTGCTTTTTGCTAACTTTATTTAGTGCCCGTGGTCGCTAAGCGAGGTTTTAGTACAAACCGCCGGGCAGGTGAACTATTATGAATTCGATTATGAATAAAATAGTGAAAGATGAGATCAAAGAAATTAAAAAGTCGAGACATGTATAGAGAAAACTTTGCATTGGATTACTGCAACAATATGAAGTGAGTGCCAAGAAAAGTTGAGATATTCATTTTCGTTTGAGAATTGGAAGTGAGTCAGCACGTTCACAACTCATGTGAATAAATATTTAAAATGCCACGCTATGCCTGTAATAATGAGATTGATGCAATACATTTTCCAACCAGTTACTTAATACGAATACGCGTACTGTGTCACTACAAACTAAAGCAGAACCAATTGCCGTATACATGCAACAACACATGCACAAAGACGTTTCATGTGAGCATAAAACACACAATTAGACTAGACAAATCGTCGTCCTATTTATACCCGTACACGTCGCTATAGATGCGGGTTAAAATAGCCCGGGCACATAAATAAAACTCAAATCGGATAGCTCACCCTTCGACCTTGAACGTTAGGGTTGGCCCCTCGGCTCGGCTCTGTAGGTGCACAGCGTATAGGGGCGCTAATGTTGTGAAGTTGTTGTAATTGAAGGATATTGCAGTTCCACGTCAGCGGATCGTAGGTGTTGTTTATCGAGTTTGATTAAACTCCGTCGGTAAGCGTATGCTGAATTCAAAGTGAAGCTAGTCCTCGCTTTGAGCAACGTCTCATTAATTATTCGGCTAATGCTCTATAAACTATTTGGGACCGGAGTTTCTCTGATTATGTGAATAGACGCCGCGGTTTGCTTTGATTTTCGACCTTTCACGGGATTTTAAAGTAAATTGTGATTTGTGTGTAGATGGTAAATTAAATACCGTAGTTGCGGGGGTTTTCGGTGCCTTTGTATAGGTACTTGTATTAATAGCACAGCTGATTTAAGTAAATATTTCTCAGCGATAACCTGATACATATTCGTTTGCGCTGAGTTCATAATGAAGCCAGCTCCCACACAAAAATCTAAAATATTAGACTGATAGAAGTTTGCGATTCACAATGTCCAAATATGATGTAATGTCACAAAAACGCTTTAAACAGCATTTTTTTATCAAGAGATACAGTTATTTGAATAAATCGGAGCGCTTTTTGTGATGTGAGTCATCGTGACAATATTAGATTAGGTACAGTTAACACAAAGAGCGAATTCGTAAACGTATTGCTAGCGGGAGAAATGGTTGCAGTGAAGAGATGAATAGGCGACATAGAAAGGCGAATTAGGCCAACGTTCTGATCAGAAATGTAAAGGTTTGCGGACGGCATGGTCTCGTTTGGGGGCAGTAATCTGATGATTACAGTCCTATTGTTCATACCTAAAGCGGCCTCTCGACTTTATACTGTTAGCTGCCGGCGCATTCTATCCACTAATTACAGTTGCACCATCCTGAAAGTGTAGGTACCTTATATATACACACGTGTTAATGTCATTTTTATTTAACGGACGAATAGTTCTATATAGACTATGACCACCCTTAAGGTTTACATATACTGGTAAAAGTGTTTTTTTTAGCTATATAGGCTATGAATCACCCTCCTGAAAGTTTACTCTACATACTGGTAAAACTGGTTTTATTTAACAGATGTGTGTACATAATGGTAAGTGTTTTTTTTTAAGGGACGTGTATTTCTATGTAGCCTTTGACCATCCTGAAAGTTTACTCTACATACTGGTAAAAGTGTTATTTGTAACCGATGAGCAGTTCTGTAGATTACTCCTTCCTTATCTACAGTCAAGTGCTAAAATATGTATCGATTTAATCCTCTCATAAATATATACCTAAACACTATTATAAATAAATAAATATAAGGGGACAATCTTACACAAATCGACCTAGTCCCATAGTAAGCTCAGTAAGACTTGTGTTATAGGTACTAGACGACGATATACACCCCAGGCCAAAAGTATGGAAACAAGCTTACATGGCCATACAAATCCGAGATTTTCAAACACAAAAAGCTAAATTAAGTAAAAAATATTATCGAAAAATTTTACTATTTCTGTTACAGTGGTAACAGAAATACAGCCTCTTAAGTTTTAAGATATATACTAATAAGATACTACTGTGATTTTGCACAAAATTCCTAATATAATTGTTTTAGATTGCTTGCCTCGCGTCAGTTCTTTAGTTTAGAATTCTAGATGGTACGAAAGTTACATAGCAGCACGTATATACGGTATCATAAATGCAACACTACTAGGTAAATACTTTATGACTATTAGAAACTACGAATATTCATATCTAAAGTAGTTTTTCGGACCCATAAGCGGAAAATCCATTTAGCCGAGCTACGATCGACACTTCAACGCGATAATGGCTCAGCTTAGGCACCCATACCAGACTATATATAAAAAAAAACAATTATAAATAGAAATCTATAAACAATGTAGTTAACTGCATGCAATCATTGGCAATTTTCACTATCTGCATTAACCTATGGACCACGAAGCTAAGTTGCAAAACTGCAAAAACGTGGCACACTTATCTCCGTGCAAGCGTTTGTGAGATTTTCGAGATATTTCGTAGTAAGCGTTCCCAGAGTTGGAGTTATTTTGAGCTATGATAACATACTAAATTAATTCTTGGAATGGGTTCGACTCACACGGGTTTAGGACGGTGAAAAGCGCCGTCATAATTGGAAATAAAGCGTATATATTATTATAGATCAGTTTAGAATATATTACAGACCCTCCGGTCCTGTGGCGTATAATTTGATTATCTATACGTACAGCTTTCAAAATACTTATTACTACGTGTACGATTTGTATTCAGTTAAGGAGCGTTCAGCGTGCCTAAGGCGGGTCCGCCGCTTCGGCGCTGTACCACTGATCAGCCTATCTATTCACTAAACATCGCCACTCGCCTAGAAGCATATCCTTAATATACGATTCTGATACATGTAACAACAATGCCTAGACGGAGTTCAGTGTTAAACTGGTTTGTCTGAGACGCCGAAGTCGGTAGCTATTGTGAATGTGTCCAGACTGATCCGTCTGGATGTGGACACGCACTAATAGATTGCCATGTCGCTCCGGTATATGAAAAACTCTGGCAGTAGCTATGAGAAGCGCGCGTCGTTAAGATGCCGAAGTTATTAACGTTCCTAGACTACCGATGTTTTCAGTAGGGCAAAGGTTATGTTTGTCGTTTTAACCTTAGGAGATTGAATACCTGCTAATCTTTGGTGCTGTTGTCTGAACTTTAGCTAAAATCAGATATTGATATAAGTAATTCTTCACTTGAACACATGAAATTAACACCTTTTCGCATATATTGCTTATGTAATATCGGTACACCTAACTATACATATATTATGGAATTTAAATGTAGCGATCACACTGCCAATGCGTGTTTGTAACAATACCCGTCATGAATACATTTGAAATTAATTAATTAAAATATCTGACATTAAGACTGACTGACCTACCGACATTCGGTCGGGGTTTTAAGTAATTTATATTTTCATTCCGCGTTTTGCCCATTGTTTGACAATCAAAATGTATAAATTGCTAACGTCAAGGTCACCAACACTTTAAAATACACCTGTGCAAACATTGCGAATATGAATGCCAAATTATTCCGCCAACCGACGACCTTCGGGGAAAAAGTTAAGATAATTATTCCTTTTTGCGCGTTAAAGAAAATTACTATCTTATCAAAATGATATAACCTGATTTTAAATGAAGATACACATACAAAGATATAAATATGTGCATAATGCTCACTTTTATATCAACTTTTAATTAGAGATACGATATCAAAGTATTTATTTACATGACAAAGGTCACGAACTGCGATGATCATTTGTGTAATTTTATCCCATCGCATTGCCCGCGTCGCTAGGAATTTTTGTGTATCCATAAAAACTTTTCTCGGTATATACGCAATCTTGTTTTTCGGTCCATAAGCTACATTCAATATCTAATGCAAGAAGTAGATCGTTAACGCAGTTTTTCATGATACGCGCAAGGGCAAACACAAGATAAGATAGTTGTAATTTTTACGACTCTACCTCCTAAAAATAAAAACCAGCATGTTCTTTGCCGTCGATATAATGGAATTCCATCAAATATTTATCACAACAATATCTGTTTCACAAACATTTGGTATCATTAGCGTGTGTTGCCGTTATGTTAAAGGAACATAAACGAACGTTACACCTACTGTTTTAGATAAAATCAAATCTGTTTGCGCCCGCAACACAAATATCGCGAACCGTATTGTGAGTTCGGAGTGGCTTTAACATCGAGCTCAAGCCATCATCGAAGAAAGTTGAAAGAGTAGCGCGGGAATGTCGCAGTTAATCATATCACGAGCTGTAAACGCGATGCTTCGAAGTGTGTGTGGGCTGTTTGACAGGAGTTTATAGTCAGAGTACTGGTTATTTTATGTATACTGTGTAGCAAGGCAAGAAGGCGTAATAGCGGTAGCATTAATAACCCAGCATGGGAAGTGTTAGTAATTAGAGTTCCGCAATCTGTACAAATTTAATAATGCCTTTCACCGCCCCGATCCGTGATGACGATATTTAAATGTCAATCTTCAGCGCGAACTTGATCTGAAATTCTGTTTATTAATCGTGCATTAAGTATATAACGTGTATATAACATTTTAATGACTTGGAATAAAAAGGAATGTTAAACATCAAGTTTGATTTTCAATTAAGTGACACCGACTTCTTTAGCTCTTTAAACGTCTGTAGTCGTCTAAATATCGTCTCAACAGTAAAAAACGAACGGCTAAATATGTGGATGTAAAGTAATTACCATCCGCCCAGTGAATATTTCCATTGAAATATAAAACCGACTGAAAGCTAATGAAAAACGCCCTTCGAACATACTTGACCGAGCGCGGTTGAGGCGAGGGCGTCGTTCCACTTGTATTGGTGTTAGCGGGCCGCTGCCAGGGGGGCTCGCTGTCAAAATGGAACCCACCCGAGCCCCATAAAGGCCGCTATAGCGCTACAACGGGCAATTGTCAGATTACTGCTAAACTAGCAGGGTAAACAATGAACACATTGTCGGTGCCTCTCCAATTATTGGCACGTTCAGTTTTATTTCGAGGTAAAGTGTCAATGCCTGATACTTTGGCTGCTGTTAAATAGGTTGTTTGCCGCACATACGTAGCATATTTAGAAAATAATAACTTCTCATTCACAAAAATCAGGAACATGTTAAATATAATGGTCGAAGAGAGTAAAATGTTTTGCCTACGAATGTTTTAAAGAAATGGAAGCATATCATAATCTCTCATTAATATCATAAATTCTAAAACCGACTACATTGTCTTATAGCGCTTGTACATACGATTTAAAGGGATTTATAGGTGCCAAATCGGGCCCCGAGCTCGAATAGGACACTACCGGGAAAAACGCTAGGAACTTATGAATAATGAAATAACTAGACTCTACGCCTTCAAATATTTACAGAAGGATAACGGCAAGTTCACAGAATTTCCGCTTTCCCTCTCAACAGATTACGCTACAAACATGTTATTTTCATGTACCGCATACGATTTGGAGCTCTTCATTTGTTTTGGCACGCGACGTCCACAAAATCTAGTCACGCACGGGAAAAATAAGACGACGGCCTCCAGAAAAATGTACTTGCCTAAAATCCGGGAAGGGCGTTGGCCGGGTTATTATGGTTTGTGCAATAACAAGATGTTCCCGAACGCCTACTTTGCTCTCTAGGGCAGGATGACTTTTGCGAGACTCGGTACACGTTCCATCCCCTGTTGCGTTGTTGTGGCGATGTTGGCGCGGTTAGGCGAAGTAGTTGGAAGATTAGATGATTCTCGTTTTACTTTTGACCTAAATAAATACCGCCAGTTTGCTCCACTACTTCAGCAAGTAGAAAGATGTAAAATTACAAAAGCCAACTCATACAATAATCTTATTTTGAACTAAGATAGGGATAATCATGTAGCTTATGAGAGGTTCATAAGTTATAAGCTATTTGATAGAACTCGCCTTATACAATATATGTTAATTCGGCAATCCTACTGCAAGATCTCATCTTATTAATCTAGTAGTTTTATTTCTATCCAAACTCGCAAAAATCAGAGACACGTCAAACTCATCGAAAACAAGACGGAGGCTAAGCCATTATAAATTCCGAGCTCGCGCCGAAGTGCCAAATCCCTGGCGGTCCGCGAATGTTAAATAACACCCGGCTATTGATAGTTTGCAACGTGTCGTATTTTATTCGACATTTGGTAAAAACATGGAGTCGCAAAAAAATAAAACATACCAATGAATTGAGAACCCCGGTGAATATTCAGCGTTTTTTCGTCATTGTCGTCAACAGCAAATATTATAAAGAGACGAATATCACTGTCAACTTTTGATGAAAACAAAAGCCAATACCGGTATTAAGTTTTTTTTAATGATGTTTTCGCAGTATATTTTACCTCGGCGCTAATAGTCGTGGCCGACAGTGACGATAGAACCAGCGAACGGTTCAAGCCCTAGGAGAATCGCACACCTCCTTTTTTACGGTCGTTAAATAAAACACGCAATAAATACAAATACGTAGTAAGTAACGTATAAGGGTCTCCCCACACCTATCGACGCGGAATCGGCTTTCGCCGAGTGGTTTGTACCACATTCCTCGTGTTTTGTTCGTAATCCCGTCGATGGACGTCGATTCGCGTCGGCCGAGCCGATCGACGTCTTTTTCGCTCTTATTGCGTGGACATAAAGACCAATCAACTGCCATTTCCCATGCACCCACCTGAAGTCCTTATTTATGGGTGTTTTGAATAAAGGAACTTTTTGACAGTCAGTGAAAGATCAAAGTTAGTCTTCCGGGTCTCAGGAGGTTAGAGAACTACCTAACCTACGTACAAACTGTTACGTAACCAACGAGAACCAGTGGGACTAATATTTATGTAAAGAAATCAAGAATCTCACATCATTGACAGGGCACATCATACAGCTGTGTAAGCGGACGTCACAAATTAAGGCGTTTTTCGAGTGAAAACTTGAACCCAAATGGAATGTCAACACCGCATGGCATTTATGAAGCGCGGGTGGCACAATAAAACACTGCGCGTTTGTAAAGTTTACAACCCACCGCGTGGTTAACACGCTGTAAAGTTGGCGCCCCATTTCATTTATAAAATTAATAACGTTTATCGTCCCAATATTAAGTAAGGGAAGGGTGCTTGAGCCACTATTTCCAAATGTGTTTTGGGAGTTATATTATACGATTTTTAGCGGGTAGGTATAGTTTGATTTACTTAACATGACGGAAATGCACTTCACATCACAGGGGATGTTACAACATCTTTTGTTGCTAAATATGAAAGAAAAAGATAACAAGGATACGTCATAAAACTGACCGAAGCGTGGCACGTGTAGGAGTATGTACTGTTTGTTCTATTGTTTATTCGTACTTTTTTAATTGTTTTACAACCTAAAGGCCGAAACACAGAACTATATCAAGATAGAAGGAAAGAGTGTATGTACTTCGCGTGGCGAAAAGAAGCCGAAACGGCTTCTTTGCTCGCCGCGAACATTAGTCCGCTCCCGACCGCGGCCCGCGTGCGACGTCAGGTTATAAAAACAAAATGACTCGTTGTGCGATAGTGAATTGTTCGAACACCTCCGATAAAGGTGAGGCAGTTAATCGTGGGATTTCCTTTCATGGGTAAGTACTATTTGTCCTAAAATACCTGTTAATAATTAAAAAAACAATTTATTTATTGCTCTGTATTACCTTCATCAACACAGATTGTGTCCAACACTAGTTTTCCATTGCGGCTTCAATTTGAGGAGACAGACTTGGCGTGCGTTCAAAACAAGCGATGTAAATCTAAGCTATTCAAACTGTCGAGTCGCGTTCGAGGTCGATTTCTCATTTTTTCTGTCAAACGTAAGAATAGTGATGTACCACATTGCTGTACGCTGCGATTTTCTTACTCGATTAAAATCAAATTTGAAACCAGAGGAAATGATAATTACGTTTTTATATTATTATTTAGCTATATAATGTAGGTTACATAGTGAAAAGCAAATATTATTAACAAACAGGTTATGGTTGCTTCTATATTGCAATTTTATTTCAGTTTCCCGAATGATCCTCTGGTTAAAAATAAATGGATTGAAGCAACGGGTCGTAAACAATGGTTTCCAAAAAAACACAGTCGGATTTGTTCAGTACATTTCCACGAAGACTCCTTTACTGGCCCATCGAAGTACCGACGACTGATCAGTAAAGCTTATCCGACTACTGATGTAGTGATGATGTCAAATGATGAAAAGGTACCTACACATTATTAACGTAAGGATAAAGATTAATTTAAAAAAATGTGACTGCGTGCGAGCGTGTGAGTAGTGTAATTAATTTAATACAATTTGTAAAACAGATAAAAGGTCAATCTTCTTCAGAGAAGGACTCTAAGAACAATACGCCCCAGAAGAGAAAGCTCGAAATGGTGAGTGTTATTTATACATTATCAGAAGATATTTTGTTTTTAAAATTGTGTTTGTCATCTTCAATTTTGTATTGAATATTATATTTTAACGTGTATTACAGGATATTAATGAACCATCCACATCAGACCAGATTCCAATACATACGCCAAAGATGAAAAAAAAATTAAAGCAACTGAATAATCCAAGGCAAATGATAAAACAGAAAGACAAACAAATTAAACGCCTGAAGGGACAAAACCGTCGAAAAGTAAAAAGAATACTTACCCTAGTGGCATTACTGGGGTGCTTAAAAAAGAATACCTTGATCAGTGACGAAGAAGCTGACAACTTAAAAACAACAAATGTTACGACTAATGAACTTTATTCTAGACAAATAGCAAATGAAGAATACAAAAGAATCAGCCACAATAACATCGTAATACTCACCAGCACTACGGAGTTTTGAATTAACGTTTCACTATTATTCGAGCAAAGCATATAACTACGTTAGAAAGATTTTCAATTTGAGCTTGCCACATCTTGTCACTATCCGGAATCGGTACAAAGTGATTGACGCGAGTTATTTCCTTCTATATTGTAAAAAAAAACTAAGACCTTTTTAAAACTATTTATCATTTCCTCTGTTGAATCTAATTTTCATTTCCTCTGTCGGTTCTTATCGATATTTTGAATCGATACAAAATAAACCTACAAGTTATTACAACTACCGCGTGCGAATCGATGTGACGAATCGATGTCGCGCGGCTTATGTTTCCCGTCACTAAATTACGCTCGTGACGTCAAAATACCTACGCAAAATGTTACACGCTCGGTTCCCATACTAATTGACGAGGACTTTCCTTCTATCTTGATATAGTTCTGTGGGCCGAAACAAACTGACAGCGGTGGCGGAGCGGCGCGGTGAGGCGCGGAGGCGGTACCGGTTGTAATGTTCGAGCTAATATGCGATCCGCACAGAGGGGCGCGGCGCGGCGCGGTTTTCTGTGCGGACCCTTCCGTATTAGCTCTAACATTACGACCGGTACCGCCTCCGCACCGCGCAGCGCCGCCCCGCCACCGCTCTCTGTAAGTTTGCAGCTTTACTTGAAGATAAGAATTAAACGAAATATGTCGGTAATGGCTGGTTTTAAGTCCTTCTTGTATGTAATTTTAAGTAAAACAAACTATACGTAACGCTTCATAACCGTGGGAAAGAGCATTCACTAATCCCTTTGCCCTGATGACCGATGGATCGCTCGCCCACAAGCAGGGTTAATAAACGAAGTTAATGGAATTGAATATCGATTAACATAGCACTTACGTTGATTATTTACGTTAACTCTTGTTCACGGTAACACGGTCGACTCTGCACCGTCGTTCCGGGATTCACGGAAATCCCATTAAAGTTCTCATTTTAGACTATCCTGTGATAAAGCAAACTATTCGTTGAAAGAATTCCAATCAAGCGTGATAGTGTCCTCGTAACACAATTACTTTGACCTAAAAATGAATTCCAAATAATGCCGTATAGATAAGCAATAGGTATTGAATATGAATATGTAATTATATGAATTCTGATATGAATGTGTAATTACTTAGGTGGCTTTTAGTTGTTTATTTAAGAAAAGGGTTGTGAAACAACGGATGTAATCTATAAATTTTAAATGAAAGGAAAAATTGAAAAATTTAATGCTCCGAGCCGGATTCGAACCGGCGACCACAGGCATTCATGGCCCGTCGCAACTAACCAACCGGATGTAATCTATGCCAGAGACGTATGTATTCATAAAGTTATAAAGCGTAAACTGTCTACTTCTAGAGCCCAAGCACTTGGAAATTTGGAAATAATTCATAACAGCAGCTTTTTGTGTGTAACGGACATATTACCATTTTAGTAATTACGTAGAGTCAAAATCCACCAAAATATTAGTCATAAACAAAACGATATTTAACCAATTCCTGAAAAAAGAATAAAAATATTAATATATATTTTAATTTTTGTTTTGGTTTATTTACAGCTCTTCAAGAATAATAAATGAATCTCACAAAAAACATAATGGATGTGTCATTTATTTTTATATATTTACTTCCCGATGGAAATTTTGGTGGATTCTTGGATAAGGCATCTTAGAATATCATTTGAAAATTAAACAAACAAAAAAACGCTGTTATAAATTAACGTTTGAAAAAAAACTTAATATTGTAGGGTATTCACATCACATCACATCATCAGCCTATATACGTCCCACTGCTGGGCACAGGCCTCCTCTCATGTATGAGAGGGAACGGGCAGTAGTCCCCACGCTGGCCCAGTGCGGATTGGGGACTTCACATACACCTTTGAATTTCTTCGCAGATGTATGCAGGTTTCCTCACGATGTTTTTCCTTCACCGAAAAGCTAACGGTAAATATGATATCATATTCCGTACATAAGTTCCGAAAAACTCATTGGTACGAGCCGGGATTCCAACCCACGACCGCCGTAGGGTATTAATTTGATTCAAACAACCAAGAATACCTACACTACATCATAGTTTAAGTTTAAGTGTAGGCATATTTTGACATTTAATCACGGGTTAAATTCGTTTTCAGTTAGCATAAATAGGGCCCGTGGGCGTTATAAAATAGTTCATGAAAATGCTCAGCCCACTAAATAAAACCATACAACAAATATCTTATTGACAAACTCACAAAGACGTATTACATTTAGGTACATAAATTATGAGGGAATAATGACCCTGAGATTTTGTGCAATTATTGATGTGTTATTGTGTTGTTGTGGTATATTATTGTGTACCGTAACCTGGATGGAGTAAAAGACCTTCAAGACTACTAAAAAAGCTATATTTAAATACTTGATTGCAACTCGATTCAGGGCCGAGGGACTGAAAAGTAGGAAGCGAAGGAATTGCGAAGGAAGCCTGCGCGAAGGCCGGCGATGAATAACGTCTGGAAACTTAAAATACGAGAAATACACCCGAGATTGTTGCGAAACCCACTCATTTTTCTGCTACAGAAAAGCCACAAATAGGTCTTGGGTTTTAATATGCGCATGGAGTTCATCCATCAGTTAACTACATATATTTTCTGTTAAGCAGAAATACTGATTCATTCATAACTGAACAAAACACTTACTATGTACAAATGGCGAGTGTAATGCCAAATGGCATTTTAACAGTTTCAATCATAACAATAAAAACATGTTAACATTGTTCAAAATAAGGCGTACTTAATCATTGAAACTGAAAACGGACCCTCCGCAAAAAAAAAACTATCGTTAAAAGTCAAAACATAAATATCGATAATCACTTACTAGCCAATTGTTTTTTCCACATGTTCCGCTACACTGAACAAGAGTCACGCAAATGTCATGGATCCTGTCAGGACCGAAGACCGAACAGCAATAAATATCATGAAGCAGTTAGGTACTGCGTGTGCGCATATCATATTCATCATATCACAATGATAAACACGAGGTCAACTTGGTTTTCGCGAGGTCTCAACTCGACCTTCGCAAAAATTAGCACGATTTACATATTGTAAAGCATATTTACATTATCATGAGGCGCGCGGATATTGATAAGATGCCGCGCGATAACGATGTGAGATCACTCCTAACGAAACACAATCAGGAAGCCAATAATTTTAATAGCCACATAAAATTCGGCCTTGCAACACCAAATGTTTGAGTTTCATCAGTCGAGTTTTCAGATTTGGTGATAAGCTCGCAATGACGCAGCTTCGTTTTATAACTACATATAGCCGATGTAATAAAAATTGTAATAGACTTTTTATACTGGCAGTCGAGTAATAAAAATCGAACGATTACTCTTGCGTCCAGATTCTAACCTAAACACAAGGGTCGGGGACGTGGGTGGCGTATCTCGAACGCGATTTAGAAACACCTATACGTCTAATTATAACGACAATCAATCGAGAAAGTGTCGCGCGAGACACGAATAGCCGGCGTTGTAGTGGTTAAAATATTAGTACATACGTTACACGGTGTGAGATAGTCGCGACGCGGCCCAGACGCCTGTTAATATTATTAATGTACGCATGCGGGCGCGCCACGCTTTCGCAGTATCACTTATTAATTATTTGATGAAACCAAGTGACAAAGAGCCCCGCTTTAGGGCGCTGCACAGAGGGAGGCAAACGGCGCGTAGTTCCTGGTGTGGTATTCATACAAAGTTTAACGACAGGCGTAATTCTCACCTTCGATTGCGCAATCTTTTCATGATATTCAGACATTCAATACCAGCACGGCTATCACAGCCCCCCTATTCTGTAACTTGTTTTAAGCTCGCCTCAACGCTCACCCACAAATTTTGACACCGCAATGGGTAGTAACTGAGCGTCGGCAGAGGTCTAGTTGCGTGACCGGTGAGTGGCGGGGTGAGCCGCTTTAGCGCGTAGCGAATAACAGCCCAGGACGGCCCTTGAGCTGAGTCGCGGGAGATAGACAATCCGTCTCTTTCTAAGCGTTAAAATTAGAAAGAGCCGCCGAAAGGCCGCCCTGTGATAGCCGGTGCAGGGAGAGAGGCACGGTGAGTCAAGGCAGGTTGTGAATCGCCTAGACGGGTTGAAAAGCCCAGTCTTAAGTGACGAAATTTAATTGGCGTCCTTGGCCGCGCCAATTAGGGAGCGGGATTATTGAGCTAGACTGGATGGTAAATTAATACCGCGCCAGACTGATTGAGATGAGGGGAAACATGACACGTATTGCCTCTGAAGGCTAGTCGAGTCCAATGTGCTTGCAACGTAAGGACATAATTGATTGTTTACTCGTAATCACAAAGGCTACTATTTATAGCTGTCATAGTAATCGTAAGTTAATAAATGTTAATCTCTTTACACCTAGTTGGAACGATACCACAGCCAGGAGTACAACCACACTCATTAAATTTAAACTCGTTTTTAGCTAGAGACAACAGCTCGCAATCTAGTTCAAAAAATAAATCCTCGTTTGACGGAACGACAGCTTGATTTGTGAAAATGAATTTCAAATCGGCGAGAGCGCTCAATTTTATTCAAACGACTCTCATCATTGTACCCCAGTTTATTCTACAGTCCATAGAAATTGAATGGAATGACCGTATCTTGTATAATAGAGGGTAAAATGTTATGTTGTGAATAATATATTATGGGAACTCGTCGCGTCGGGCGCGCGGTGGGAGTATACGGGATCGGAGGGAGACGGGGCGACCTGGTGACCCACTCACCAGGGCCCACTTGATTACTGCACCGAGAATTCAATTGGACAAATACTGATGAAAACACGGTTAACATGATTACACTCGTATTCATGCCGGACCGCAGAGAAATATGTCCGACGCTGAATGTGAAATATGCTTCTCAATTTACAATTCTAGCAGCTTCGTAATGTAATGCTCGAAATAGCAGTGTAAGATTATATTGTGGAAAGACAAAGAAAATTTGATATTGCAGCGATAGGTTGCTAGCCCATAACATACTATACGACCCTACAAGAATTTGCTAGAATTGCCCCTTCGTCTAGTGAGACGTTTCGTTTAGTTAGAGCTCTTACTTCGTTACGTTCCCGGTTGTGCCTGAAAGGATCCCGGGGTCCGCTAGTCACCTACTCCCAACATTTGTCTTAGACACTAGTTGTGAGTTTGATTCGAGTTCGATTAATCGCGTGCGTCTGGCGCGCGCGGCTGATGCGACAATAGTCAGTAATATGAAAAAAATACAATCGAATTGACAACCTCCTCCTTTTTGAATTCGGTTAGTAAGTATATGGCGCCGCTTCCGAATTCTGCGACAGACGCGTGCGGCATTTTCATACACTGATTATCGGCCGCGATGCACGGAATTAAACCTTTACGAAAGCGACTCCCATCTGAACTTCCAACTGAGAGGGAGAACTAGACGAATGACAAGCGAGTAGTGACGTAGTACAATTACGAAATAGGAAAAAAAATATATCGCTTGGAAATTCAGCTACTAATTGAGAACCATTTTTCCCTACATGCAACTGAAAAATAAATTTCGTGTGCTCTGCCTACCCCTTGGGAGTGCACGCGTGATTTTAGCTATGCATAAAGTTAATAATAGGTCTGCTATGCTTACCGTATGGTGGAATATATGGCATCGCGTCGCACAAATTGCACGGGCAGGGCGGCTTACCTGAAACAAGCAGAACACATTCGTTAACCGTGGAAAGGAGTTGATAAACTGTGATTAAACACAATAATAACCGTAATAATACAGTCGTAAAAATAAAATCGCAGTTGGTTAATGCGAAATGTCGGCGCGGAGCGCACTACGCGAGTTATGATGTCAATAATACGACGACGACCGCGGCCGATGACAATACGATAAATTATTCAACACTATCAAGCCTTTATGAATTTCGTCAATAAATAAAAAGTATCACAGCAAAGTTTCACCTCAGTTCGGCCGGTTATGAAAACTTGCGTGTTTCTTTAAATTATAAAACTAAAATGCTTGCGCCACTTCATCGTTAACTGTTTTTTTTATGATAAACGCGTCATGCGTTGTTTTATTAAATGTTTATTTATTTAATTAATGTAGTTATAACTCCCATAGGGAGTTTATAATCATTAGAATCCGTAACTGACTTTTTATATTTAATCATTAGTGTGCATTATACATGAGGTCCTACGTCGATAAGTAAGTACCGGAAACAATAATAAAGTAAACATGTTTTTACCACAGCGATTAAATAGGTGTATATACCTAACTAATTAACCAAGTTAAACTTTTTATTTTCCGTAGGTACATTTGTTTCCTATAAACGAATTTTTGTTATAAACGGATTTAAGATACCTATAGTAGTAGTACAAGGTAGTCTTAATTACCAATTGTTCTGGGCACAAATTCTAATAAATCCTGAGCCCGTATTATATTGCCGCTGTTTATTATAAATTATAATTAGGCAACTAAATATAACAAATAGGGGTTAAAAGTGGACTTAAGGGCGGTTTTAAGCGTCTATGCACACCGCATTTTTTAAACGCACCGTCGACGCGCTTTTGTATCGAATCAAGTGTGAACGCGTCCACGGCGCGTTTAAAAATCGCGGTGTACGTAATGGTGGGTACACACCAAGCCAACGAACGGCTATGTATCTCACTCTAGCAAATAGCTGTCACATAAATGCTTCGCGTTCGTTGGTCGTTCTCTTGCTCAGTGTGTACCCACCATAACGAATAAAGCATCGGACACAATGCGGACAGGACAGGGGCTGTGGCCGTGTTGGCGACAGTTTAAAGATGTAAGTTTTTTTAAAGAAAGATTAGTAGTAGCACATTCACAAGTCCAACCAAAAATAATAAACACATTTACTCAAAATCGCGTCGACCGATTTGGAAAATTCTCTTTTGTTAGGGATATCGAGGGAACTCTCCAAATTTTATAGGCACACTTAAGGCGATTTTGGTACCTATACTGTACTGTTTTGAAGTCGGTTATTAGCAAAAAATATTAATATTTTTACATTACTTCCCGACATAAGGTCTATCGGAATTATAAAACCGCGTGTTATTGACTAGAGAAGGATATGCTTTCGTCATCGCCCCACCCATGCAGCCCTCCTATTTTGTAACTTGTTTTAAGCTCACCTCAACGCTCACCCACAAATATATCTTGACACCGCGATGCGTAGTTAATAAGCGTAGGTATAGGTCTAGATTCGTGACGGGTGAACGGCGGGGTGAGCCGCATTAGCGCGTAGCGAATAGCAGCCTAGCTACCTCACGTAGCCGACCGAGCAGAATGAAGTCATCCACGTAGACGAAGCCAAACGAGTCAAACAAAGAAGCGCAGCGACCTTAACGGTTACGCTTCACAAACATGGAGAGCGCGACTTCGGTTACGTAGCTGCTAGTTTGACACGACCCCTTCTTAGGGTTCCGTACCCAGGGGGTAAAAACGGGACCCTATTACTAAGACGTCGCTGTTCGTCTGTCACCAGGCTGTATATCAAAATCGTGATAGTCAGACAGTTGAAATTTTCACAGATGATATCTGTTGCCGCTATAATAAACCAATGATAATAAACAGAATAAAATATATATTTATGGGGGCATACAACAAACGTGATTTGTTTGCCGTTTTTTAAAGATAACAGTACGGAACCCTTCGTGCGCGAGTCCGATTCGCACTTGGCCGGTTTTATGATAATTTACTTTAAAAACTAAGTTTTCACCGAATCGAAATCAGTAGCCAAATCGCTTCAAGTGTGCATATAACATTCGAAAAGTTCCCTCGATTTATCCAGGATCCCATCATGAGATCCTGATGACCCTGGGACCACATGGAAAGGATACCCTTTCAAAAAAACAAGAATTTTTCTTTCACCACCACGAATAAGACTAATCTAACACCTCAAAAACAATCCAGCCCTCTGGCCCGAAAATAGTTCATTACTACAGCGGCCGGGAAATAGGGGTTGCCGGCCGTGTACACATAGACGGCCGAGCGTAGGTTAGTTATGCTCACAAATACCTGAACACGTCTTTATTGCTGAGGTATTAGACATGTTCATCGGTACTAAACTACTAAAGTGATCATTTACTTTTGCTGTTAACTACTTATACATACAAACGCTCGAAAAACAAATGTCCTTCTAAAGCAGTTAAGGTTAAAAGTGGTCCGGCAGTCTAATTGTGTGCGATCTGTTTTTTACACTAAAGAGAGTGGAGATTGTCCCATTATACATTGCATAAAGCTGGTTTTCCACCGGAGGGGCGAGACGAGACGAGACGAGGCGATAATTGAAATCGTATGAGACTATCGTTAATTTAGTCATTAACGCAATGCATTTGTATTACCACTTTAAAAGGACTGTATGAAGGAAAGAATAGCCGGAACAGTGCATAATCCTATAATAATATTAGTAGCAGTGTCTTTCTGTCTGTTTGTTACCTTTTCACACTGCTGAACAGATTGGGATGCAGATATAAAAAAACGACTAAGCGGGCGCCGAAAAGCTAGTAAATGTATATTTCCATATTTCTTTTACCTTGCGCTTAAACAGCTGGACCGATTTAGACGAAATTTAGTAAGTATATAGATAGTTTGAGTCCCAGGGAAGGCCGTAGAATAGTTTGGAAGGTGAAACTTTGTATACGATATAAACGGACGGAGTCGTGGGCAGAAACTATAGTTATAAATAAATGCATATATTAATAGCTATACTAGTAGTTAAATCTAACAGAAAAACTGAAATGGAATGATAAGAATTAACTAAATCACTTGACCTTTCGCTCGCACAATTTAGTGCTCTACGAGTGATTTTCCTGCAAACTTCGACTTAGTTTAAGCCTACGTGACCTTTGCTTGGCTTTTGTAAAACCTACATTTCGTACTGTAACATTATGTTAGGTTAGATCGTAAAATGTTACTTTGTCTAGCGTATAATGAAACTCCTGATGACTTGGCGGTTTCACAGCTATATGTGAGTAATATTTAATGTTCTTAGAACTTGTGACTTGTTCACATTAACTTTTCCAGGGGATTTGATGGTGAGTTTCACAAGGCGCCGCTGGTGTCAAATTCGCCTGATCATCATTCTCCTAGCGTTATTCCCGGTTGTGCCCCTAAAGGAGCCCAGGGTCCGCTTTGACACCTAATCCCCAAGATTTGGCATAGGCACTAGTTTTACGAAAGCGACTGCCATCTGACCTTCCAACCCAGACGGAAAACTAGACCTTATTGGGATTAGACCGTTCCTGTTTCCTGTTCCGTTTCCTCACGATGTTTTCCTTCACCGAAAAGCTAACGGTAAATATTCCGTACATAAGTTCCGAAAAACTCATTGGTACGAGCCGGGATTCGAACCCCCGACCGCCGCTTGACAGCCGCATGCCTGAACCACTAGGCTACCGTAGCTTACGTCAAATTCGCCTGATCATCCGATGTAAATAAGAAAAAACCAATTAATATACTATTCGAGTGTTTGGTACCTATTCAATAATAAACAATATCACTCCACTAGTCGTGAACAAAATAAAAACATGATATCTTTATAATTATCACTCATATCCTGTAAATGAAACAACATTAGTAATTATTTAAGGAAATAAACCACTATCTCACGTTTTATCTCACAAGGAACTCCTGTTCCAAAAATATATTTTTACATTCATACCGATGCGAGCGGGTTCGGTGCATTTATTTACGTTTCAAATAAGGGGAGGCACTGACGCGCTACATATTTAAAATGTCGTATCTATGTATTGAGTAGGACACCACTTGCGTCTTTCCGACAAATAGTGTATACTAAAGGCCCCGCTCCACTGATTATTGTTTTACTTCACTTTTTATAGCTCTCAACCGACGCCCTTGCGAAGGGCATGTATTGGTTACGACACCACGTTCCGGTGTTTATTGTTGAATTATGTTTATAGTATTACATAGTTTTAACAATTTGGGACTTTTAGAATAATGATTAATCAGTTATTTGATTCATGTTATTGGTTTTAACAGTTTAGGCACCTAGGTACACTAATTTTAGAACTCGTATCTTCAACGTCAAAGTTATTTAGGTATTATTAAATTCAGGCATATAGAATGTCGATAAACTATATATACCGCGGGTAAGGGAAGGAAACCTCTGCTACCACAAGAACAGGCGTAATACTAGTTTTATTCAAATATACGTATGTATACATAATATCTATAGCGTTTTCGCTTTAGTTAGGTAGGTACATATTACGAATGCAATCATAAGCCTTAGGAACAGTAATTTACCAAACAAACTTTTAATAATTTCTCCAAAACCCATATGAATCCGAAATCTTCTGTAACAATTCACACACTGCGTACCGACGCATTTAATCAGTCAACTGAAAAGCAAATACAATTAAAAAAGCAATAAAGAGCAGTTATTATCCCGCCAACGAAAGAATCGGAAAAGCTCATTGATGTAGAGATAACAATACTGACGAACGTTCTCGAACTTCCCGGTCCATTCTATTCGTTGGAACATGGGGCCCGTTTGGAACAATCCAGACGGCGGGCGGTCGGTAGTCGGTACGAGTATGTTCAAGAAGTGCGTACGTGCTAGCGAGCTCGACCGCGGCGGCGGCACTAACTTGGACTGGATGCGTCGCAGTCGCAGCCAATTCACAAAGTTCGTGTGGATTGAAATGAATGCTTGCATTACTGTAAAACATACTTAGGTACGTATGCATCGTTTATATAAG
The DNA here is from genome assembly GCA_945867215.1 of Epinotia demarniana. Taxonomy (NCBI): domain Eukaryota; kingdom Metazoa; phylum Arthropoda; class Insecta; order Lepidoptera; family Tortricidae; genus Epinotia; species Epinotia demarniana. The sequence continues at coordinate 9,297,993 of OX244274.1, forward strand.
TCTTGTCAGTTTTAGTACCTACTATCTTGATTTTTAGTTAGCACGTAGATAGTAAAAATATCTAGAGGTTTTGTAAGATCAATTTGCGCAAATGGGAATGAATGACCATTTATTAGCTTGGTATATAGATATTATAACTCCTACTTGAAATGATACAAATTTCAGGAAAATTGGCAGACATCAGATGCGTACTTACTTACCTACACTTACATGCCCAAGTTTAAATAAGTAGTAATTTTAGACCATCACACTTACTCGTATGCCTAAGTAAAGCTATTGCAATCTACTGAGACATTAATAATACCCTTAACACTGTTAAACGTTGAACCATTTCACACTTCCCTAAATTGATTCACCAAACTCCCCCTCGCAATCTGACTAAGCGGTATCGGAGATTTCATGAGTCACGAGGAGAACCCGTGACGTCACTCGCAGCACTAGTGCACAAACCTCTATTGTTGGCCTGTTATTGTTATAATCAACCGATCCATTGAGGTCGTATAACCACTGGTATAACGCTGACACTACTTTGTAAGTATATCTAAGAGTAGAGAAGGTATAAGTGACGATAATTACTTCCTAGGAACTACTCGATCGTTTACAATTTTATATTTTGTGTTGTGTGTGGCAAGTATTAAATTAATAGGAATATGAAGGGACGTTTTTGAATACATAGTTTTTAAAGATTGATTATCAGCTCGAACAATTGCAAAATCGTTTTTAGTTAGTTTATCCTCAGTTTTGTTGTGTATTAATGTTAATAACTATTTCGGAATATTGCAAGCCCAATTTGTGTTAATATATAAACTGCGGAACTATTTATCTTTAAAGGCTATTCGAAACATTGTAGATACAATTTACGTCCATGGTTCATTTTCAAACAGACATAAAGGGACAATTGGCTTTTGTTGAATAAACTAGAATCATTTGTATAATACATATCGGAACATATTGCTTAAATAGTGATCTTATATCCAATGAAGTTCAAGCCAAACGTCTATTAATATATGCGAAGGTGAAGGTGTATTGCGGTAGGTACAAACGCCAACACAGTTTACTGACCATCCTGTACTTATAAAGAATCTTATTATAATGCACCTAAAGGGCACGGATGGTCAGTTAGCTGTGTTGTCGATGGTATAAAAGAAGCCTAATTCAGCGCATAAATCTAGACGGAGACATTAAGGATCCGGATTCAATCACGGATCTACGCAAGGCCGCCCGACTGTCATTTGTTCTGCATAAAATTGGAATAAAACAGAATAAAACTAATTTACAAGCATGGTCTTATAGCAATTGCAATTTCTAGGAGAATATATCAGTTTTTACTCAATACAAATAGGATCAAATAGTGTTAGAATATAATTCAGTAGGATTACAATTACCTAAATACAGATGCTATATTTTAGCCTCTTGGAACCAGTATAAAACTCGGTTTTGAGGGGGATCTCTTAGTATATTTCCTAAATCTTGGGATTAGGTGTCAAAGCGGTCCTGGGCTCCTTTAGGCTAGAACTGGGAAAAACGCTAGGAGGATGATGGTTGATAAATAATTATGAAACGACGAAACTTTAGTTCATTCATAAGTTTAGTTGATCAAACAATGTCTTCGAGAACCGTCTTCCAGAGTCTCAAAAATTCTTGATATAAAACTTGAGTACACTACACATTTGTAAATAGCCGTCAAACGCGTGCGTGCGTACAAGTTATTCCTGGTGCTAATATACATGATCTTATATGGCACTCATACACACATGTAGGTATAAGTAAAATAAAATAGTACCTGGGTAAGGCCGTTGAGATTGTTACTTATAACACAAAAATAACACAGTCACTTTTGTGATACCATAACACAAATGCAACACAAAAGTAACACATTTTTTTGTAAAGATTGTTTCATACTAGTATTAAAATAAAGGGTAAGGAAAATAAATCTTTTTTTTACGTATTTTAATATATTTATTATGACAACATTTTAGATGTGATCGAATGGTATTTGACTAAATCAGTATTTTTTAAGGTAAAAGGTAAGTATCTTTTCTGTATAAAAAAACAGATCATCATAAAAAATATAACAAATTGAGCAATTTTCTAGGAAACAAATAAGTTTTAAGAATTCTTGCAACACACCACAGGTTGCACCAGTCTATGATGAGAGGCTTAACATTAAGAGCTGACATTTTAAATATAATGGCAGCATTGAAAAACTTTTCTCTATAGGAGTTTTTCCGCTCTTTTATAAAAAAAACATAACCACGAACACGGCGGCGATCTTCTAACATAACGTAAATATCGATCTGAGAGAAAAAGTTTAAAGAATAAACCATGCTTATTTTTACGTATATTTACGATAAGAAAAGAAAATTTAAAATACTTATAAAAAAAAACAAGTCCTAAAACCGGCGACCTTTTTATTATACCCCAACCGTCGCATGCCGCGCGTCGCAGGCGATCGATCGCGCGCGGCTGCGATAGCCGCGATTCACGGAATTACACCTTAAGAGTCTTAAGACCTAATTCAAGTTTGATCGAATGCGGCATCACTGGTGTACCTACATCGTCCGGTGATAACCTAAACTATCTAATAAGAAGTAATAGGTAAGTACATGAAAACACGACCTATACTACGTTAACACACTTGATATAATTTGTTTTTTTCTGCAAATGCACTAAATAGTGAGTTTTGGTCGTCACCCGACGACCCTTACTGCAAGAGTAATACGTTTAGTTAGACTATTAAAATTTAAGTAACAATTCGAATTAATCTTACGATAATAATAAAATGTTTTTCTTTACTATTACAGTATTCTCAATTTGCATGACTCTTTACACTTGTTTTGTGTTACTGAATACAAAATTAGTGTTATGGTTAACACAAAAGCAACACAAAAGCGCCATATATATAACACAAAAGCAGTTTTTTACAAACGTTTTAGGTTATAAAACGAAATTCAGTTAAACTAGACGCAATACGAAAACAACCATACTAAAGTGAACTTCTGAAACGCTTACTTACGAGAGATATACATAAACACAAATTTTGACGAAAATATGCCACTCACCTTAAACGGTTCTCATAGACAAACTAATAATGACAGTTTCTTTTTTTAAATATTGATTGAGACCTCAAGGTGTTGCCGTGCCAAAATACGTATTTCCCCAGTTTTCTGTTAATATTTAGGGGTAATTATGCATAACACAAAATTTTGTGTCACAAAAGCCAAAACTCTGCCCACTAATCTAAAGATCTATAAAATACGCAAATCAAAGTATTTAAACACCGTTCTTGTACTAACAGAAAGTAATGTGTCTAATCTTTCAAACGTATTTAAACGTTTCTTTGTAAATGTTCAAATATGAAAATAATTCATAGTTTAAAAGTACTCGGAAAAAAGCGACACGGCATTTTCGATCAAAATTAGGGGGGTTTGGTGAACATAAATGCAAGTATTTTATAGAAACAACTACTTTTACTCACTGGGCGAAATGGGGAAACAAGCTCAATAATTGCTTTATAGAATGAACTAACAATAACGGCGGTAGTGCTTACACAAGTGGAGAAAACGAACTGGAAAGTTTTGTTCAGACCAAAAGTAGCAATGTCGGCGGCCTTACCCACCTATCTTTTGTTGCGATTGACGCAAACAGCGCGATTTGTCACCGCTTCTGTGGTCCACCGCGTTTGGTGGTTTACATGGATTTTCATAACAAGTAATAAGTTACACGCATTTTATCTTTGGTTAACATAATAAAAATGCGAAATATACACATTTTGTAAAATTTCCAGGAAATACAAATAAAGGAACGTAAATAAACATACTTATACGTTGTAAAACTGAGTGAACAAGCTTAACAATATTTGAGCATTACGCGACAGTCATGCAATAACAAAAAATTAAGACTTAAGATTGATTTGTGTGCTACTAAAATTAAATAATTAGTATTACCAACCCAAAAATCACCAGGAAGTGTTAACCGTATTGTCCAACTAAGGTTTAGTGTTAGGATAGGAAACTAAACAGGCAGTGTGCACGATACTCACCGACCGCGCGCTCGTGAAGCGTATTCAAGGAATAGTCACCTAGTTTGAGCAGGTAGGCTGACAGCAGCACTGCATCATGCCGGGGCTCCGCCCGCTCCCGAGGCCGCGGGGCCCGCGCCTGCCCCGGCCTCGTCTGCATCAGGCTCGATATAGAAAAATCCGTCGGCCTCGCCGGCGCTACCCAACCGCTCACACTACACAACTTACACTCCTCCTTCATCTTAACTAATAAATATCCGTATAATCTATCCGTTTTTTTTTGTACTCGGTTTGTACTGGGCACTAGTAAATCACATATAAAAATATCTTCACTCACATCACAAGATTATCACAGCAGTGTTCGTCTGCCTGGAAAATTAAGTTGATTAAACAAACATTTCATTATTCACATGCCGTAATCGCCGCTATCTTTAAACACTCACGTGCGAATATATTATCTCGTTATCTGATATGTTTGCGAATTTTTAGGACGGCTATTGATCAATTTGATTCTTAACACATTACTTCGATCTATTGCATTAAAAGGTCAGCTAGAGAGGTGAACCGAAATCGTAAATAAATATTGCAATTGGTTACACAATACCCCTTACGTTATAATCGTAAAGAAAAGGGATTCGCATTAATATCTTAAAGTACATACGTACCTAACTCATTAGGTAGGTGCGTTATTAATAGCCTGTGGTCAAGTTAATTTACCTACTGGGTTTCCCAGCCTGCAGATCTATTTTGTTCGTGGCAATCCCAATAACATTCAATTTGTTTCGCGCGATTGCTTCCACGCGCGGCCAGCTAACGTGTCAGAACGAGGAAGCGATACATATTGAAAATAGATTGAGATGTGAAAAAGAAAAGGAACGGACTTGAGGCATCGTTTTGCGTTTAGCTTCGCCGATAGAAAGTCTTTCATGCCACTTTTAATTCATTTCGTGAAAAACAAAAGAAAGACATGTTACGCATTTTTTCTTGTAAATTCAATAGCTTAGCCCCCCTTCGCCATTTGTGGACTTCATAGGCTCCCAAGTGAGGTGCACCTCACAGTTAGGATCTATAAACAAAGGTTAAAGTTATTGTAGTGAATGTTAGCGTGAGTGGGTTGAGAGATAGCCGGCAATTATGCATGTGGTGGTACGGTGTGGTGTCAGCGCTGCATTGCGGCTCGGGTCAAAGGTGCCGCGCGGCTCTAGTTCTTTAGCGATGCACTATTGTTTAATGTCCTTTACGAGACTTAAACTTAATATTGATACTGGCCATGAGTATTGTAAGTAATTGGAGCAATTTAGCCGTCAGTAGAAGCTGCGATTAAACTAAATACTGATATCATTAACTGAATGAATTAATCAGTCGATGGGAAAGATACGTCACAAGCCTAAATCACTGTAGAAATAACAGACCAAGGTATAAAAATACTACGGATTTCGCCACAATTTTAGCGCATGTGTTCATAGATTTTCTCTCGTCGTGTCTCGTTTTAAACATTATGGAATGTGTTACTTTCAGAATCGGACTAAGCGGGGTTTATTGTTAATTCCCACTTCCGTTTTTATTACATTTTCCTCATATTTATTTTTTATAAATATTTGCTTTCACATAGCTAACAATATATCAGTGCGGTGTCTGACGTCAATCGCACACACAAGTACATAGTACCTTCTTCAAGCTGCTTCTTTTCAATTGAGAATCACATATGGAATAAGTAATTTGGTTTAAGAGCGAAATTCAGTAAAAGTTGTATTGACTTATTGTTACATTGTTTACCAGAATGTTTTTACAATTGTGCTTTTAGCTACTGGATAATTTGGCGTTCAAAAGGTCGTTGCATCATGTATCATAATAAATTATTCACCTAATGATATTTACATAAGGAGTTTGTATTGGCATACTGAGCTACATTCTTAATTTCCAAGATAAACGATGATTCATGAGACTAGATTGTTTACATCTAAACATCGCTATGACCGTCTGTTTCTAAACTAACGGTTATTTTTGTTCTGTTATCTTATGCCACTCTAAATCTTGGATAGATTTAGAGTGGCATAAGATAACAGACTTGGGTTGAAATGTGGTATCAAAATGCTCGTTATATGATTGAATATGTAGAGTAATAAGGTAATTAATCATTTGCAATTTGGGCCTCACTTGGCACTATTGAACCAAGATTTCTTTCGTTGTATACCGTAAATATGAAATGTGATAAGATAAACTCTCTTTATCGCTTTCCGATTTCATTCTTCTAAGAAATAATGTTGTATTAGGTTTTTTTCATTTTCTAGTTTATGATAAACTAACTGCTGGACAGAGGCCTCCCCCTAAGAGTGCTACAATGACCGGTCCTGCGCCAGCCGCATTTTAAATTAAAGCGGATTTCCGCGACCTGTCTACCAGGCCTTCAATCTACTTAACTAGTACGACCCTGTGTCCTGCCATGCCACCCTATATTATACGAGTATCTACTAAATTGCTATTTCTGAGAGACAAGTGTTTACTGGGGCTCATTTCACGAAGCTATAAGACCCAAGTTTAAACCACCAAAATACGGGTAATTTTCTTGCATCACAATTTTGACACTAAGTCCTTAGTCCCAAATCCAATTTGGTTATACTGGTCCTTCTTCAAAAATCATAATATCCATATCGTATTTGAGTACATAAATTGCCGGCCATTTGATCCCTGCAGCGCTGCACGGCACACGTGACGTTGTTTACCCGCGCTCAAGGCCGCCATACTGCGACGTTATCCAACAATGCCAGGAACGGAGAACCATTAAACTAATCGTGAAAAACTATTGATCGCTTCCAGTAAATACTCGATGGTTGAAGTGCGAATCGTGTGATAGACTTATTGATTGCTGATTAGCCTTGGTATAAAAAAAGAATTTTGCTGTCTACAGAAATCTCACACTTTGGTTTAAGTGCGGTGCAGTTGTATTGCAATTACACAGTTCTCACAAGTAAATATTTACGTTTTTCTTCTGTAAGAAAAATGCTACTCAATAAGTTCTATTAACTATCTACTACCTACGATTTTCATTGTGATTATTGTGAATAACTAGATTGAACGTCTACAGAGTGCCAATGAATGTAAAATATTTCCTACATCGTAAAACTCAACTGACATCACGATTAGTTAAAATGCAATTTGTAATTTTCTAGAAAAGATCGTTGAGATAAAAAAAGGTTACGTAAAAGGGCCAGGTGACGTAATGAATCCTTTTCGTCTTCCAAAATACGTTACGTCTTTAATGAAAAAAATGGTTCTTTAATAATAGGCGGGCAGCACGTGCGATCGCGCCGGCAGCTGTCGTGACAGCTGTTGTCGACGGAAGACCCTCCCCTCCCCCCGCGAGCCTGATTAACCCCCCTCACCTGTACTGCCACGCTACCTGACGCTCAAACCACCGCACTACTTAACTTGCATTCAAACAATCCACATAAATATCACCTCTTTAATTACTAAAACCGTTAATTGCCATAATTATGGGTCATGATAGTAAATTAAGACGTAACAAATACAGCAAATAAACGTCTGCACGGCAAGTTATAACTAAGAAGACATAATTAACGGTTGCTTAAAGTTCGTTTAAGGCTGGGACGTTATCACTTATTAGCGTTAAATTATTGGGCGGAGTGTCAACAGCGAGGCATACTTAACTCCATTCGGAAGTTCGCTTCGTAACGTGCGGGTATGGCGAAAACGCGGCAAATATTTGGCAATGTTTTCTGGCGTATACCCAGTTGCACAGCGAGTGCATAATACTGTTGAAATAAGTATCAAGTGCAGTTTGAATACAGTAAGTTAAGAGAGCATAATGGACCGGGCTGGTTCTCCTAAAATATTTGATTTGGTTAGACCAAATTAATACACAATGACTGCCGAAGGCTTGGCTTGGCAAACGCTCCGGCCAACCACGTCACTCTCCGTGCATTTGTAATGAATGCACTTTTAAAACTCGCCTTCACGCAAGGACTGTTCTAATTAGCATCTAATACAGTTTCGAAGTCGTAAACGGTTAAACTGATAATATCAATCGTTTGTAAGGGCTGCTCCCTTCGATGCACTTGGCAAGCGGAGCTGGCGTCGGCCCAATTTGTACCAAGTCCGGCCCCACTAGACTAACATCGACCTAATAATTGTGATGGATTGTTGGAGCAGTATGGGCACATCTAATATAAATTTAATATGTTCTCCGTCACGCGAGATGTAAGCTCCTAGTTTACTTCGGTTCTTGTCGTGTGCGCGTATTACAAAGCTAAATAGAACTCGATGATAACATGGAAATCTTTTGTTAGGTGAGAGCGCTGTCTTATCGCAGATTAGGCTTATCGATACCTGCCCATTACCATATCGTGACAGTGCTGTAGCTTGACAGGTTTTATTTAATTACGTTCCATTTTCAGTTTCAGTCAGATTTCAATTTAAGATCTACGCGGTCGTCGACATCAGGTTTTCCCCAGAAAATGACCGTCGACTAGTGAAAATCTGGTGTAGGTGTGTGTTAGAAACCACGCCCGTCGACAATGATAGTGGCCATTTAGAATTCACAACGTTAAAACCCTGTTTGCGGCAACGCTGCAAAATGTCTGATAAACATTGGTCGAGCGAGGCACCATTGAAATTTAATTTTCAGACTGAATATGCTCTTAGATTCTCTGAGAGCTTTTGTAGATATCTCTAAAGCACTTCATAACTTAGTCCTCTATTATCAGCGAAATATAAAATTTACTTTAATAAATTCTAAGACGGAGATGGCGGGACGACCTGGACGCATTTTGTAGCGATTGGCCAGAGATTGCTCAAATCCGGGACGAGTGGAAGTCGAGAGGGGAGGCCTTTTACCAGCAGTGGGATACTCTATAGGCTTCGAAAAAAAAAATCTTCAAAGAATACTTCTTGGCGATAACGTTAGATATTAACTACAAACTAAGAGCAACGGGCTTAAATCGTTTAACTTTTGATAAAGTTACCAATGATTTTCTGTCGCAACTTCATCACGCACTCATTACATATTACAAATTTGCCGATACCGTCTATGTAATACGAGCAACGAAAGCACACGGAGGTTTCACAAGAACTAACTGCTTACATAACCCCTTGCGAAACCCACTTAGGTGAGCTCGCTTGTAAGTTAGCTTTAAGTTTACCGTGCGAAATAACAAATCAATTGTTTATCCACGTTTACATAGACAAAACGCGGTCTTATTCAACGTATTAGAAAGCGGTAATCTCACCGCAGTAAATTACTGGGCAATGGAATAAATTGGAGACGAACAAAGCAATTCGTGTCGACCCACATACGTCGAGCTATGAAAAAAGCTCGGATGTTGGGCGAGTAACGGGCCTCGGGCTAATTCGTGCTGATGATGAGACCAGCCATATTTCAAACGGAACTGTTGTGTCGAGCTGTTTTATTAGCTAGCCGTCGTAGTGTGCTAAATATGCGCGATGTTTGCTATTCCTAAGCGCAATAATTCTAACTGCCGTGATCGACTAATGCAAGAGTGATATCGGTAATCGTAGTATAAAAATTGAGTCATATTATAGCTCTTTCAATGAAGATCAAGGTGATTTATGCCCGAATTTAATATGTGAATTTGTCACAAAAAAATGCATAAAAGGCATTCGTTTCGCATCCCAAGAAAATCTATATAAGATACTATTTTATACACAATGTGTCACCTAGCATACCTACCAGTAAAATGTCAGGGATAGGTATAAAGCATGTTTCACATCAACACAAAGTTCAGAACTGTATGATGCCGTACAATTTTGTAGATCGGCACATTGTTAAAGACCTAAAGGCCACATTCGATTACTTACATGTTTATAAACAAGCCACTGGCACAAATTCTAAATTCAATTATTAATATATAATAGGTATGCTATTGTTAGTATTTTATTACTGATAGACGAATAAAAAATATACTATATTTTCTATGAATAAATATTTTAAATATCTCAATCTGAATAAGATGCTGGTTATCTAGAATAGAACACTCTCGATATTTCGAATATTTCGATATTGACATATACCCCAGGAATATTACGTTTTTTTCAAACATTAATTTATAACAGCGTTTTTTTTTTTTGTTTGTTTAATTTTCAAATGTTATTCTAAGATGCCTTCGGGAAGTAAATATATAAAAATAAATAACACATCCATTATGTTATTTGTGTGATTCATTTATTATTCTTAAATTAACCAAAACAAAAATTAGAGTATCTATGTAATATGTTTCCTCTTTTTTTTTCAGGAATTGGTTAAATATCGTTTTTTTTGATGACTAATATTTTGGTAGATTTTGAGTCTACGTAATTACTCAAATGATAATATATCAGTTACACACAAAAAACCTGCTGTTATGAATTATTTCCAAATTATTATTTTTTCCATACTAATGAAAATAAAGTGCTTGGGCTAATAAGTTTAAGGTTGATAAGACTTCAACATGCGTCGTAAACATTCGATTTAATTGAACTTTATAAACAACGAAATTGTGTACAAGTAGCGCACTTTCCAATCTTTCCATTACCATAGATAAGATAAAGCGCCGAGGTGAAAGAGAAACGTTTTCCAAATTTGTAGGCCACAATGGTACCTAGTCTACAAAAAGCCTTCGAAAAGTTTGCAAGATATTACTATAATATTAGTGAAATATGAAAAGCATTACTAGTATCGTTTATATAAGAAGGGCGGGAGAAAGTGAACCTTTCACTCGGCTTACAAGGCTTCGCGGCTAATTTCAACTATTGTACGTAAGCCGTGTTTCATTGTTGCCCTATTAACCGACAGACCAGCGGCAGACCAAACAATGTTGCTTTCAGTGCAGTCACCAGACCATGGCTGGTGCAAACATGGCAATTACACTACAAATTGTTGCAATAATAAATATAATCCTAGGTTTTGTTGATTTTTTCGCTAACATCGTTAGAAAAGAAGACCTGGATAATATCGACCGACTAATGGTCTCTAGAATAGTTGGCGGCTAACTACCTGCAGGCGTAGCTTTAACTAGATGGACAGACCAGCACCAGGATAACTACATAACTTTAATAACGCGCGTTAGAAATTTTGCAAGCCTGACAAGAGAAGCCTCATCATCATCATATCAGCCGAAAGACGTCCACTGCTGGACATAGTCCTCCCCCAAAGAGTGCCACAATGACCGGTCCTAAGAAGAAGAAAGCTGTTGCAAGCAAGTTGTGTCAAACATGAAATATTTATCAAAACTTTTGTGAAGGTGAATATGGCCTAACGCCTTAACGCTTGTTCGAAAAGTTACGCTATTACCCTGCAGGACCGCAAACCCTGGATAGCTTCATGATGCTCAGAACAGTAATGAATGGCGGTAAATATAACGCGCGCAGATAAACAATGGATGAATTAACTGTGTGAGTATAGACAGCGATAGGGTGTGAGCGAGATAGCATGCGAGCGGACGCCATTTTCAGATCCATTCTTTAGCTGCAGACGCACAGAGAGCGGTGGCGGAGCGGCGCGGAGGCGGTACTGGTTGTAATGTTCGATCTTATATTGAAGGGGCCGCACAGAAAACCGCGCCGCAGTTATACGTGTTGTTAAGCACAACATTATTCCACGATGCATTAATTACTATGCCCAGCAATGAGGGAGTTATTTAAAAAAAGTTATCGTCTACAGATCCAATCAGACAAGACTGGTGCATAGGTAATATCTATATAAGGAATTAATGGCTTAAGCCAAAGCAATCAGCTTATTCGTGTAATTACCGGTGCACTTTGTCATCCTACTATATTAGATACCATTACGTGTTCGATAATGCAAATTGAAATGTTAAAGTGATACCTAATGTTTACAAAATTAAGTAAAGACTTGTTACTTTCGCAGTTAAAGCGAGCTACCTAAGTAAGATTAATACCTAACTTGCAAGTTTGAATTGGGTGTGTGAGGCGAAGTTATAAGAACAAAGGTGAAGTTTGAGTGCAGCCCGCAAGACCGCAGCTCGGGGCACAAAGGGTTAATGAATAACAATAATGTAGTACAATTATAATATGTATACGCCTAGAACTTAACTGAGATGGGACAAAAGGCGTCCAACGCAAGGATAACTTTGATAGGTATTTCTTCTATGTAATAACAAAACCTTCGGTTTACGAGCACTGTAAAGCTGCAAACGCACAGAGAGCGGTGGCGGGGCGGCGCGGCGCGGTGCGGAGGCGGTACCGGTTGTAATGTTCGAGCTAATACGAAAGGGTCCGCACAGAAAACCGCGCCGCGCCGCGCCGCTCTGTGCGGATCATTTTATATTAGCTCGAACATTACAACCGGTACCGCCTCCGCACCGCGCCGCGCCGCCCTGCCACCGCTCTCTGTGCGTTTGCAGCTTATTTGACCTCTTCTATTAATAGTGTGAATTTGCAATGACCATACAACTTAATGTGTCGTTAATTGGATTTAATTCCTTGATTTTCTCCGCGTTCCTGATCTTGCTTGCCAGCCACTTAACTTGGTTAATTAATTAAATATATACAGACGATATCGCAACCACATGATAAGGTCATATCACTGTTGAATCTCGTAGTGTCCCAAGTCCCAACACCATTATTATTGACCAAGATAGGTAGGTATAACGCGATAAAACATTCTAATTTCTAGGCTTCCCTGCAATCCGAGTTGGTTGGAGGCGAAGTTGTGGCGGCAAACAGGCGAAGTCAAGTTATGGGGGCATGTTTGCCGCCTTTTGTCTACAACTGGGGCACTACCTCGGATCTCGATGGCATTCATTGATAGCATTGACGACTGCGCGGATTCCGCGAGGATTTGCCTAGCTCGGGAATACCATGTCTACGAATTCATGAAGCGAATGAGTGCACTGGAAGTTTCCATTTCGTTCTGCCCAAATCTAAATTTGTTTTGCACCAGCACTTCAACACACTCCAACACTTACTACCTATTCGCTGGAATTCCCCAAAAGCTTTCTTCGAGTTGCCAGCAAAAAAAAACAAAACATACAAATAGTTAAAGTTTTAAGGCTGCTAGTTAAGGTTTTACACGTAAACCCTATTAAATCGAAACAAATTTAGTTTCATATTGATACGCTGATATGTATGCCGCACAGATATATATCGCGTGAAAATAGGCATTCAAAGTATCCATAGAGCATGACCGGCAGCTGCGCACTTTAACTCGGTCGTAAACTAGAAGCCTCCTTGTTTACGGCAGCGAAATCTACTACAGTTATCTCATCAGCTTTCAATAATTAAAAAGGTTATGTACTGACCAAATGAATATTTAAATGTTTGCCGTTACGTGAAAATGGTAATACGACACCCGTAGGCTGTCTCCATTTACGTCGTCATAGTCTGACAATCCCAGTTCGCGATCGGGAGCCCAGTATCGCATAGAAAGCCGGCCGGCAGTAGCTCTGTATGTAGATTCGGTAGCTTCAGCGACCTCGGTCAGCCGAGGAACCCGTTTCGCACAATACCACAATTTCTTTGCGCGGACACCACACCGGTACATACGTGACACTAGTGACATTTATTTACATGTATAGCAAGTTCTGCAGTTCACAATCCACACGTGTTACAGATGGCACAACACGACACTGAGCGCGGCTGAATTCAGGTTATGTCGCGAACGGAAGCGCTGTACGGTTGCTGCGTCGTGTTTACAGTTGGCGCGGCGCTTTCGAGCGAGCATGTGACACATCCGTTCGCGTTTGCGGTTGACAGTCGACTGGCGAAGCGGCACGGAACGAAAGCTGCGTCGTAGCCGGCGGGGGGAGGGCGGGCGCGGGGGAGGGGCGCACCTGCGGCGGGACGAGGGAGACTCATATGTAGGGATGCCATTTGTTTGTCTCAAAATACCACATATTGACAATTGGAACGGTTTCATTTGTGGAGGGAGTGCACTGGACTAGGTTTTACGACCATTTATGTCATTATTAAAGGTAGTTGCTTACATAGATAGGGAAATAAACACCGTTCTTTTTCGTGAATGATTGTGTGATGGGTGATAGGTAGGGCATGTTTTGTATTATGTTTTATTAGGTTCCTACTGCAGCTTTGTGAACATTGGAGATTAGTCGACGTTTTTTGCTCTTACTATTATTCTGAAATTATACCTGGCAGAAGCTAATAAAATTATGCAAACACTAGCTAGGGTCACATTGATATTGTGATGATTATGATACGAGTTATTTATATCGCAATATACAATTTCACTTAAAACTATTACACTTAATCAATCTTAGGAATCGAATTTTGTAAATGATTTAGGTGGGTTTTGGTACCTACCCTAAACCTTCCTATAGTTATGTAATGGACACTAAAGATAATAGAGAAGTTAATAGTGAATAAAAATAATTAATAATTAAAAGCTGAATAAATTTGCGAAAAGTGTTTCACATGGCAACCCTTGTAATCTTTGCTTCGGCCTCTTCGGCTATGCAATAGACGCTCAATAAACTTTCTCATTATTAGGTGCGCCCAACAGTGCGAACGTAGAAATCACTTAAAGTACTAAATCCCTTTAGTAGGTACCTGTCTACATAACCTCATTGAGCAGAAAACGTATCGCAGGAGTTTTTTAAACGGTAACAGACGACGAATTTGGAAAATGTTTCACATGGCAACACCGAGACTACGACCTTGCTACTGCGCAATAAAAGCTCGATAAACTTTTTCAGAGTACCTGTAGGTACTGAATTCTTAGGTCAAATGATGATGGGCCGTGGGACTCGTAGGTTGAAGACGCTTTCTGAAAATTGAAGAGAGAAGTGTTACCAGTTTCTGAGTATTCGTTGACGTAGCGAACACAGCACGGACGAATGACTTTTAACCAACTTTAAAGAGAGGTTATTTTTCTAAAAGTTATAACCTTGTCAAGATGTCGCAGTCTAGTCGACTGGTTCATTATTAAAAGGTTATGGCTGCGAAAACGTCGGAAACAAATCTTCTTCTTCTTGAATATGCATTACTCATTACAGAAGCTAGACCGTGACCGTAAACCGAACGCATAAAACACTTGTTGTATTGACTCCTTACTCCCTACCCTACTTAACACAGAAGTATCTACATGACCTCTGTGAATAAATAAAGCTAGCCAACAGCCACGCTTTAAAATAACTGAAAAGACTACCCGCGACGGGGCCGCAAGTTGCGAAAACTCTTCACATGGCATGGGAACACCGTGGCTTCGTCGTTTCTTCGCAATTAACTTTTCATAAACTTTCTCATTAGGCACCCCGCCCTTAACCGTGCGACTTTAAATAAAAAAAAACTAAACCACTTTGAATCCCTACAGACCAATTAGGTACAAAATCTCCGTGAACAATATAACCTAGATAATGGCGACGCGTCTAAAACCTTTCAAACTGAAAGGACTTCCCGCGACGGGCCGAAATCGCGAAATCTCCTTACGTAGTATGGCAACACCATGGCTTCCTCGCTACTACGCAATAAGCATTCGATGAACTTTCTCATTAGCCGCGTCTGACGGCGCGACTACTGTAAGCTCGCTAGATGTAGCCTGGGGCATGTCGCGAGCTTCGAGATTTTTGCGTACGCGCAGTGGTGATTTATTTTCCATCGTGCGCATTAAGGGGATACTTACTAACAGTAGTTTATGCAACTGATACATAATGAGAGGCCTTAAAACACGGGTGTGGTTTTATGAAATGGCGGCAAATTCGATCCCCGTCAAGACGAAAGTTTTTTAAATCGTAGACAAACGAATGAAGTCCCTATTCTCAAGTCACTCGAGATCAAATGTCATCCGGTTTATATTAAAAAACATACTGGAATTGACAGCTGTTTTAATATCTATGGATACTAGAATAAAGACCCACTTGGGTTTTTACATCTGTTCCAAATTTAAACTCATAAACTTACAAAAATCGGTACTGTTATAACATTAAAGTACATATGTTATCTACTAGTTACCCACAGACAAAAAAGTTCTCATTGTATAATTGGTTGTAATAATGCTGGTCATTTCCTACGGTTTCTGAATGCATTTTAGAGCACTAATAATGATATTGTGCCTAGATAAAATACTAAACCGGTCGCTCGGTCCATACAAACAAGGAAAAATACAAGATTCGACTTTCTACTGATTTCAACAATTCTGTCTATGAAACGATGTATGTTTATTATTGTTACGCGATTACTTCGCCAATAATTTGATGATACCTTTTTATGTACAAAATTTGTGTCTCTCTGTTTGGCATCCATCACTGAAATGGGTCGCACAAGCCCCTAAAGCATTGAGAAAATAACACAGAATTCGGTTTTCTAGGTTATGAAACGAAAATGTTACTTTACATTAGATCCTGCCTGTTTTTATGTATAATAGGATAGTTGAACAAATTGGATTCCTTTTCGGCTCTATTTCATTATTTTGTGGGACTCTTTCAATATATTACCCAGTAAATAATACTTACTGAGTTACTATTGAGATAGAAATATAATTAATTGACACACAAATTAAACAGCTACAGAAATATTACACAATTTACATAAAAACACCATTTCTTGCACCAATAGGCATGATGACACATTTTGAAAAACTGTTCTATAATGTTTAGAAACATTTATTATGTACAACGAATAAGATTTTTCAAGAGAATATAAAAGTTAAGTAGGAAATAAACGCATTTTAGTTTTTAAATTTCAAATTGGCGCTAAAACGCTTGTCAGTGTCATGGCGTCCCGACTAGTCCCGAGTGACGTCACGTTTGTATAAACAGAACGCAGACCTTTGACATTTGCTACCTAGATCGCTCAATTGCTCATTGAATGAACATAAATTAAAAAGTTTACAAGTCTTGCGCGGCCGTGCGAGCGAGAAAGCGGGACAACGACGTATGAAGATCTGACAGATAACATGGTTCTATCCCTGTCTTACTATTCGTTCAGTACCTAAGTTTTCTCTGTAATCTGTGGTAATGGCCTTTATGGGTATTTTTTTATACAAACGTGACGTCATGCGCTCTGATTGGTGTTTAACATATCATGGCGGGCGTCCGTACTTTTCGGTTTAATTTTATCAAAATAAATAATAATCTCTAACTTAATAAAAAAATATGAGCATTTTTCGAATTCTATGATTAAAATTTCACTAAGAAAATACCATATTTTAGTGATTTTCAATTACTGTCATCATGCCAATTGCACAACAAAGAGTAATCCTCATCAAACGATCCCCACAGATGAAAAAGGCAACAACACGCAACACATCAATTTTATTGCATTTTCATTTGCAACGCCCTCTCGTATTGAACAAGCGTAACTATTTATAGATAACAGTCGTTGATACGTCCTTTTTGAATGGAGTGGTGTCCGGTGACTAAGCAGCGATCCTTCTTTACGTAATACGTACGTACCTATTCCCATGGAAAATTTCATTCAGCCACGTCATTTGATGTTAGTCGCGCAATAGTAGGATAAAGTAAATATTTAACTTACCAATGTAAAAAAAACAATGATATATTTGAAAGCGGTTGTTGTTCTGACAAATTGATAGACCGTGTATAGAACCGTTAGAACGCTTACGTACGTATAGATAACTATATTCAGTCCGAGATTTTCTTCTGGTGTGTTTTAATTTCACGGTTATACAAGTTTACTTCAGGAGAGTCTTGGAGTTCTATTTAAGTAATACAAAGTCGATTTAGATGAATTAGGTCCCTTTCATTAATTATAGAGTTAGTAGTTAAAGTTCGAAGTTACCTACCCACAACCTGTAAAGGAAATAATGTTGGGGCCTATTCCAGGCATTTAAAACATGCCACATGACAATGCGATGTGACATCTCAATACCATGCATTTTATGCTAACTATATTCAGTTCTTTTATTTGTTGTTTCATCTTTTGTTTACTAAATTAGACTACATGCCATAAATCATTCTACACCAATCAACCTTCAGGCAAAGCATACATTATTATTATGTTGTGTTAGTACCTAAGTAGTATTTGTTATTATCAGTGCTTTTTTACATTGTAAATTTGATATTTTGAAAGTGCTTAAATTATAGTCGTAGAAACTTAATAGAATAATGATTTCAAACACTAAATATGAAAACGAAAACTAATTAAAAAACTACTCAAATTAATATTTTCAAAACTCTAAAAATAAACTTTCTAACTAAAAACATCTATTTATAATTTATTTATTCACGAAGTAAACTTATTTCTATTAACATTTTCTTCTGCCAAACCACAATGCGGTTTGTTTGGCAGACGATGCTCCAGTTTATGCACAAATATATGTTTACAGTCGCGACATTATGTAGGTATGTAAGTTAGTAAGTATTAGGTGTAAGTAATTTATAGCACAAACAAAGTTTATAGAATGTCTAAAATGTTTGTAGAATTGTCTAAATAGGGAGCCTTATTATATAGCCTCATAAATTGATATACCTACAGATTAATGTATACTATGAATAAATGAACATCGAATAGCGAGTCAGGAATTGATATCACCGCCATGACACAAAATCCGTGTCATATACCACATGTAATATTACAAAATGACAGTACGCGCAGCAACGCATGCACCTATTCTGCATTTTTTAGCAAAGTAGGACCGTTATACGGTGTTACAAATTATTCACTATTTGAAACATCGACAATGCCCCTGGCTTCAGATTACCTTCATCTAGTCTTATTTAAATGCGAAAATAAATCGGGTCGATTTTTCAGTGACAGACAAGGTTGTATAGCGGCCGGCCAAACAAATTGGTACATCTATCATTATCTAATATGCAGCCTTTTTAGGGTTCCGTAGGAAATAAAACGGAACCCTTATAGGATCACTTTGTTGTCCGTCTGTCTGCCCGTCTGTCAATACCCTTTATCTTGGGAACGCGTCCGGTATCGAGTTGAAATTAAAACCATATACTCAGTTCTACAATCCAATGAAATCGTAAAAAAAAACAAACTTCGAAGTCAATGTAAAAAATAAGATACGGCCGTTTACGTCGAAAAAAAAAAACAATATTTACAGGGTACTTTCCCTTGATCTTTGGTAAGTAATATCGTCCTAGGGTGAGTGACCAAACCGTCTGTAATCGTAAGCGGTGTTCGTTAAAATCTGAATGTATGGAACGTTTGACAAGTTTCTATGGACTGACAGCTGTCAGCGCCATATTTAACGTTGATCGGTCTGTAATCGTAAGTCGGTGCAACCCCTTATACTACAAGTACGGGGAAAAAATGTAAACTATGCATTTGTAATTAAATAAAGTACGTAATCAATCTTTGTATGGAGCCCTCGGTGGGCGATTCCGATTCGCACTTGTCCGGTTTTTATAGACATGGGCGAACTTGTGACCTCTAGAAGAGCAATTGCAAGACGATTTCCAGTTGAAGTATTCTGATCAGAGCTCGTTACATTACCCCAGGGGCCTGATAAATGGCTTTAAGGAGATACGTGAAAGTATGCAGTTACACTTTTACTTGGTCTAGCTTAGACCAGACACCTAATACTAGAAAATTTCTTAATGTCCATTTTTTACATTCAAACCTACGATACAACTCCTTGTGCCAAATGCCACCCTTCCCTTCTTGTAGTATGTATTTCAAGGAAACGAAGTTGCTAGCTGTTCTAATATTCCCGTTGAAATAATTCGCAATCACATTGGAAACTACTGGAGTTTGAACACAGAGTACCTAATAGTTTTTGGATGGAAATGGTTAATTTCCACGAGGCTTTAATATGTATCAATGTAATGTAAGCAGATTTGAGACTACAAGTTGGCCACCAATGCCTAGTGATGAGTATATGAAAATGACATTTTCGAAGCACATATCGTTTAAAATAAGCAATCCGAATAAATGCGGTAACATTTCAGAAAAAATATTAAACTGTGCAACTTACTATAAAATTAAAACATTAAAAAGAATTTGAGTTATCATCGAAATTAAAGTTATATTATAAGTAACAGAAATAAACTTCTCATTTCGAGTGTTATTTTAAGCACATTTTTCATTGAAGCTTTCATAAACTGTAAACTTTTATTTGATTTATATTTCACGCAATTCAAGTTAATGTCAAGCTCGATTTAGATTTTCTAACTGAAAAAAAGGTTATAGCAACTTTATAATTTATTATATAATGCGAAATGGCGGCAAGACTATAAGATACTAAGAAGACACTGTAACCGAATGTGAATGTGATGTCGCTCATACTGTTCATAGCAACAGACAAATACCATATCTGTGTTCAGGGCTGTTATTCGCTACGCGCTAATGCGGTTCACCCCACCGGTCACCCGTCACGAAACTAGACCTCTACCTTCGCTTAGTTAATACGCATCGCGGATTCAAGATATATTTGTAGGTGAGCGTTGAGGTGAGCTTAATAGTATATTACGTAACTAGGGCGTTGAATTCGTGAATGCCCCAGATCGCAGGTGTTTGTGGCCAAAACCGAAGGTGAGGGCCATAAATATGAGCTCTGGGGCTTTACGAATTACCGCCCGTGTTGAGTACAAAATTTAACGTCTTCACCTGGCCACAATTCGAGTTTTCCCGTACGCGCAGCGTGCAGTAAAACTCTGATTATGGCCACGTGTGACGTAAAACAAGTTACAGTATAGGGGGAGTAGAGTTCTGGCAGCGGCAAGGGTGGGCGAGCTCACTCCGTTATGCCGTCGCGCCGCTACAGGTACCAGGTAACGCTTGCGTTCCGTAGCAGCGCTACAGTAGCGCTGCTACGGAACGCACGCGTTCTATTACCGCACCACGTTAGTCTATAGATTTGCATGCGTGTAGAAAAGAAGTCATAACCACAGTGACCTCGTTTCGAGGTGTCTCAACGAATGAATGTCATGTGAAATATTCTCGAGGTTATGGACGCCTGTACTCATTTCCTAATCCTACAATTTTGTAGTTGACAAGGTCATGGACAGACGTACCCATAATTTCAAATTCAAATAAACAAACGAATATTATAATGCAGATACCGAAGTACGAGGTGAAAAGTGTATTTGTTATCTTATGAAGCTCCACCAAACCACTTTCGATGAAGTTTGGTAGAGAGGTAGTGTGAATTGCGGAGAAGGGTTATTTTCAGGGGAGGGACCGTAGAAGAAGAGAAATACCCGTATTGCGGTTCGCCGCTCTCCCTATCTTCTGCGGCCGAGGCGGGATCGCAGGGAGGGAGGCCAGTTGATATAACGGTGCGCCACTCTCCTTACCCCCTGCGAACTTGACGGGGCCGTTCCGCTGAAACGGCATTGCTGGGACCGCAGAGTATACAGGAATGCATCACGATGCGCCGCGTTCTCTATCCTCTGCGGCCGAGACGTAGACGTGGTCAATGGCGGAACCACAGCAGACCAGATCCGCCACCGGGTGCTGGATTTTCCGCACCCACTCTCCACGACTCAGGGGGGCCGCTATTGAACAGGTGGAGATCGAGGAGGCAGCTTCACGTGGAGGGCCCGCGTGCTCCGGGCAGCCGCGAAGAGCCGCTTGTGAGGCTGCCGCCGGCGGGGTCGCGGATGTGTGTGCAAGCGTTCCCGGCAAATGGGGGGTTTTTAGTGGGTACACCGTTGGGCCTCATGAGCTCATACGAGAGCCCCACATAACCACTCGGGTCACCCCCTGCGCCCGGGTTGTATGCGCAACGCATTTCCCCCCAAAATTGCCAGCAGTATAGGTCCTTATTGCTGACAACAATGCCGACCGTTGCCGGCAATTTTCAGGATCATTGGAAAATTTCATTGCATCACCACGCTATAAGAAGGTTGTAGGGGCGACACACAATACTCCTAATAGTTGCTGTACAGTACAACTATTAGGAGTATTGTATTGTTACAGTACAGTACAGTATTATGCTTAGCTGCTCCTGTTGATGATTGCACCGTCAATCAACATGTTGCATTGTTGTTTAGGGTTCCGTACCCAAAGCGAAAAAACGGGACCCTATTACTAAGGCTCCGCTGTCTGTCTGTCTGTCAGGCTGTATCTCATTGACAGTTGAAATTTTCACAGATGATGTATTTCTGTTTCCGCTATAACAACAAGTACTAAAAAACCAGCCAAGTGCGTGTCAGAGTGTGGCTCCCATACAACAGACATGATTTGTAATGCCGTTTTTATAGATAACGCTACGGAGCCCTTCGTAGGCGAGTCCTACTCGCACTTGGCCGGTTTTTTTTAAGAGATAAGGTACCTATAAATTTTAAATCAAAGGAAAAATTGAAAAATTTAATGCTCCGAGCCGGATTCCACGGCCGCGCCATGAATGCCTGTGGTCGCCAGTTCGAATCCGGCTCGGAGCATTAAATTTTTTCAGTTTTTCCTTTGATTTAAATTTTATAATTTTTGTTAGCAGCGTTAATGCTTAAAAACAAAAATTAAGATAAGGTACCTATTTGTCACCTTCGCATATTATAATTAGTCACAATACTTACCCCATTTTAATGCTGGCTAGTACCTACTAGGAAATAGCCAGCGATGGAAACGGTCGTAAAACATCACGCTGCGCCACACGTGGACTGACACGTGGTCCGGTGCACGGGTAAACAACACTGTGTAGGTATAAACATTACAGCAGGTTCACTCTGCACAGAGACTGCATGAATCATTCGGCTTCGCGCCATGCCGGGGCGTCGAACGGTTCCCATTTTATGGGGGGGGGGGGGGGGGGGAGCGGCGTTGTGCACGTCAAACGTCAAGACAGTCGTTGCTCGAGACGCGTAAGTTGCATCAATCTGCGTGGCGCTTAGGACCTTTTTCTCACGGCCATTTACTGTGCGCGAGCTGCGATGGACGTCAACAGAGTTAAGAAACTGAACCTTAATTGTAGTGCGCTAGGTCAAAACATCCTTTTTTGATTTTGTCGTTAAAATACATACAGAATGCATGCATGCATGATTGCATGTAAAACTCCTATAACTAGTGATATTGAGCTTTTAAGGTGT
Source organism: Epinotia demarniana (assembly GCA_945867215.1). NCBI lineage: Eukaryota > Metazoa > Arthropoda > Insecta > Lepidoptera > Tortricidae > Epinotia > Epinotia demarniana. Next base: position 9,320,943 of record OX244274.1, read on the forward strand.
GTCTGAGTTTTCACTTCTACCGGCACTCCTGGAGTGCAACCCGGTCTTTTTTTCATTTAAGGATCACCAACAGATAATACATCAATATGCTAAAAAACTAACCTAGTGCAAAATGCATTGCAATATGCTTAGCCACTTACAAACTCCGTATCATGGTCGGCCTTATCACGCGATAGTGACAAGATAGAGCGCCCGTCACTTGCTGACACCGTTTGATAGAACGAGACTGACGCTCAGGTGACCAAAGCTCACACACGTTTAGGCACGGGGAAAATTGTATTGAATGGGAAATTCCGAATGTCGTGGAACCTGTAATCCCGCAACTTTTCAAACACGCGGTAAGGAAAATGACAGCGGTAGAGGTCAATTAATAGTAAACTTGACAATTACTGTCAAGTTTTCTATTGACCGCCAATGCAGGCCGCGCCAATGATATTCAGGACTAACGCTTTTTAAAAGTTATGCATTTACCCTGATGAAATGGCAACTTCATATAATCTCTATTTATGCAATAAACAAATAAATCCCTCTTCAACAATCTGGTTCGAAACGCATATTACTTTTATATGGAAATCCTGCAGCGATAACGCTAAATGGAAATTCTTAGTTAACTTTAACGCGTCGTTATTTTTTTATAGTGCCAGGTCAGGGAGCGACCTCGACTCATTATCATGTGACCCGATAAGTCTATTCTGTTGTCTTCTTCACACTAACCAAGTTACCTCTGGAGCAAGAAGGACAGGCGATCGCACGTACCGTACTATATGGTCGTTTGGTTCTAACAAGGCTCTTGATTTCCCACGTCGTGGAAGTAAAATGTAAAGTTAATTGCATTCGTACTTTATCGTTTTGGGGTAGTTTTCCGGGAATCCTTATCAGTTTATCACGTTTTCACTACGAGTAAAATGAAACAAGTCAATTAGTTCACGTTTATTAACTTCTCTTTATTCGGCAATGATTACTTAAAAGCTATTTTGTTCTTCATTCTGCAATATAATTAATAATTTAGTTTTAGCACGATTTTCCGAATAAATCTCCTAGACTGAGCATAACTTAACCTTAACTTTGCAAATTGCCTTAAACTTTATTGTTAAACGACTTCAAAAAAACCGGCCAAGAGCGTGTCGGGCCACGCTCAGTGTAGGGTTCCGTAGTTTTCTGTCCGTCACAGTAAGTGTCCCCACTTAAGCGTTAAACAAGCAATACTTAGCGAACAATACAAGCAATACTTAACGAACAATTTTATTATTATTAGACAACGAACGACCAAAGACAACTAAGACAATTCGAGCACGACAAATTTTCGACCTAATGTATGCACCTGCTCCGACCCCATTAAATCAGGAAAAATCTTTAGAGTCCGCAGTAAGCACGATTCTCCATACAAACGTAGTTACGCTCTCATTTTAAAACTACGTGTTGGATTGTAACGAAACTTTACATGTTCAATGAAATGAGGTATGTCTATGTCTGAAATTAGTTTACGACGTTTACGTAGCTTTAGATACCATAATAAAAAAGATACAGCGAATTTAAGTTTTTCATACAAAACTAGTTTTTGCTGTATTTACTTTGTTTCATAAATTGGAACCATATAAACTAAATACAGACATAGATATACCTCATGTCATTGTATATGCAAAGTTTCGTCACAATCCAACACGTAGTTTTAAAATGAGAGCGTAACTACTTTTGTATGGGAAGGTGAAATTCGGCCGAGCTTACTGCGGCCTCTTAACACCGCCATGTACGATATGAGAGTTCCGCGTATAGCGACATCTATCGGCAACTTAAGTAAACTATTGCGCGCGAGCTTAAAGTATGGAAGATGATTTTTATGGGATAATTCTTTATTGTGTTAACCGATTTTCACCGTTTCTACTTGTAGTGTAGTAGTAGTACCGTGTAGGGTAGGTACCCTAATAAAACATTTTTATTTTACCACTTTGTCGGCGTGATTGATATACATATTAGTAACAAATTTCAGCTTTCTAGTGCTAATCGTTACTGAGTTTATCCGCGGACGGACGGACAGACATGGTGAAAATATAAGGGTTCCTAGTCGACCTCGGAACCCTAAAAAGGAGGTTCTCAGTTTGACCTGTATGTATGTATGTTTATCCGCGATTATCTCGCGTTTGGCTGAAACGATTTTTAGGCAGTTTTCATTGAAAGTAAGAACGACAGATGCAACTACAGTTACTTGTGGAAGTGGTTATTATGTTCCCTTTACACGCCACCATTATAATGTTTCAAAAAGATTGTAGCGCGATGCCTCCTGAATGTAACTCGCAAGGAGTGTACCTATACTGTAGTATTCACGGGGACTTGAAAGTCCTTCAACTCCGCTCCAGATCAACCTCGCGGTCAAATTTAACGACGTATAGGTACGACTACCGGTGTTAGGAAAGCCAGTAGCGAGTTCCCATTTTTATCATCATATACATATAAAGGTGGCAGTAATTATCGCCAGTGATCTGCCAAATATTGCAATTCAAAGCGCATTAAGTCCGATGAAGTGGACATATTCATCTCATTTTTATGTGGTACTAGGTAGTATTACGATTTAAATAAGTGACTTTAGCTTTCCTTTATTTCCGCCGTCTTGTATTCTTCATAAGACCGCTAGAAACCTACTTGAACAAGTTCATGATTCCTATAAAGCCATAAGAACCTCGAGTGTCACCTAAACGTAATATAGAAGTATCAGTGAGGTGAAGTCGAAGTGCAATAAAGACTCCGTAACTTATTCAACTTAATCGTACGCGACGTGAGAACTGAGAATATCCAAGCAAATATCTTGAGAAGTTGCATAGCCAGCTGTAATACTGGAGCATCGCCGAAGTGGGTCAACAGTTCAATACGTTTGGCATCACGGAAACATCATCCGTCGTTTAACTTTTACATTGATATCAGATTTGAAATTGGATAACGTGACTCTGTTCCAGCTTGTGACTGCAGGGATTATAGGACTGATAGTTGCTTTTAGTTGAATAGGTACGGTACTGATGGTTCATGGGACATTTTAGTGGAGGTACGTAAAATGTTTTTTATAGCCTGTCATAATCATAACACAATGCTTGCATCACTCGCGTCATGCGCCCGTCGTTTTATTTGGGACCGCGCCCGGGTTTTACCCCTTAGCTACACAAACAATTCCTTTCATTAGGCATTTCCGTACGTTTCGTAGAAATACTCATTCAATTGGTTGAAGTTAATTTAATGTACTGCTTTCTAGCCTACTAAACACCTATATTTTATTGTGACGACACAGCTAGTTGCTATTCCAATGAAGACTATGGTAATGTATGCGTACAAAAAAGGAATTTGCTTCAGTATCTAAGGTGACATGCAAGTTGACATCGGCGAGTTGCCGACAGCTCTTTTTGTTGGCGACACATCGCACCAGTAATTTATCGCCCCCAGCTATGAGACGTAGATGCCACTTAATGTGTTCATTATCTACGATCTACTAGGGGCGTACCGTGCCGTCACACCAGATGAGATAATTTGAGGGATGATTACGGCTTATTGATTTTAATTGGTAATAACGATGGTCGTAAAATTGTTGAAGGTGAAGCTCGTACCAACAATTTAAGTTCCGTCGGGAGACCACTTATATGTTAATACTATTAAATGTTAATTGTCAGAAGCGCAGTTCTTGTACACTGCTTTGAGCTGCTAGCCAACGATCAATTATGGACTTGTACGTACAAGCAATGTTAATTAGGATTAATATTTTTTTCCAAAAGTTATTACCACAAATAACAGGGCCAACAGTGGCAGTGGCAGACGCATATAATTTAACGGCATTATAAATCGACGTGTTTGCTTCATTAACATTTTCCGTTCCCTTTACGGCAACAGGCACGGGCTGATCCGAGTGAAACCGCGCGAAACGAACTTCTTTTTGTCTGAGAAAAAGAACAAAAACACAAAAGTTCCAGCCAGCTGCGCCCGAGCATCCTGTCAACGTCACTACACCTTTTTGCATCCATTGATCACGGCGACATACTTCCGTCCCTTGCCAGCGTCCGCGTGAGTCCCGCGGGAGAAAGAGATGACAAGTAAAGAAGAGCTGCTGCTGTGATAATAACCATAATAGTGGTTAAGTGCGGCAGGCTTCCGCAAAGCGCCGTGTTCGTTGATAATGTATTTTGTAGTAAGGACGAGCTTGTTGATTTTTACTTGTATGGATGGAAGGCCCCGGGCGCGACGGCAGCCCGAGAAGGGCGCCCGATTGTCGATAAATTGTTTTTGTTGTGACACAATAACTTAACGCTTGGGTTTCCCAAACGGCTGTTACGACTTAATACGAAGAATCACCCAGAAGCCCAGAATACACTAGCATGTTCTACGCGTAGATAAGCAATTTGATTCGCAACAATTTTAAATAATGGAATAAACAGTTGCCCGAGCTTTATCTGAAGACAAGGGGAGTAATCTCTTTGCTTTTAGATACTTTTTTAAACTTATTCATTCCTAATATCTGTAGATCATTAAACAACTAGGTAACTAATTAATTAATTGCATTATATTATAAACTACTAATAAAATCTTGTTTTCAACAAATTATGATGAGATTGATGAGTTACGAAATAAGAACATAAAACACGTTCTTATCTCTTTTTGTTATTCTTTTTTTATCTCCAAGTTATCTTTCAGTTAAAATCGAGCCGCAGTTCTCCGGCTCGATTTTAACTGACTCAATATTGACGGCTGCAGCCGATATAGATAAATATATTCGATAGATAAACAGTGTGAAGCGGTTAAGGTCAGTCGTTATCGGTGAACACGACGTATCGCCGGAGGAATCCGACTGCGAGCAGATTCCGGAACGGACACATACCGGAAACTCACACCAAGGCTTGTTCCGCGAAGATCAAGTGGGTAATAACTTGTCAACATTGATCAATTGATCATGCTTCCGGTTTTTGTGAGATAATAGATTGTTATTGTTTATTTCATAAATAAAATAGTTTTCTAATAAGTAATAACGTTCGCAGTATTTTATAGAACTTAAGCTTAGGTCAATCAATCCAGTAATTTTTATTTGCAGAATTTGAACTAATTTTCATTAAATTTCAAAAACGGAGGAGAAAAAAAAAAAAAAAATCACAAGTTATTATCAATATTCCTTAAAAAACTTGTTTGATAGAAAAAAATACAAATAATATTTTTCTGACGCCAAAGAGTCTCTTCGATTACAAAGCGCACATGGCTATGCACGTACCTAACCTAGTTCAACAATCACAGTAAGGTATAACTTGACTTCATGCTTTATTCTTATCTGTGTCGGCAAGCATACTCCCCTTTCACCCACTTTAATTTAAATAAAAGCTCGTAATAACAAGATAAAACGACAAATAATAAGATTTAAAAAGCGTCTAAAGCAGGAAGCTGCAGTCTCGTATCTCGGTACAAATGGTTTTATGCCGCGATATGCACGGAACCAGTTTAACGGTCGCGGTACGGACCGTTAACTGCGAAATCGTTCGGAACAAGGAGCTAAACTTACTGGACGTCGCCAAATTAACCTCTATCCTTCACATACAAACCAGAGTATTTACGGTCCTAATCTATCATAACCGTATCCTAATTTGTTGTTTCTGTAACGCGTAAACCTAAATCGACAACTTTTATTCTAGTTAATTTGCAGAAATCTAAATATAATTGAATAATATTCAGCCAATATACCAATTTATATTGCTCACTCCCTTAGAGACGCGACGAGACTTGTGTTTTTGTCTCAAATAGAGAACCACTCTATTCCATTTTATTCAATTATATTCTATAATTTTGATTTCTGGAAATTAACTACAATAAAAGTTGTCGATTTAGATTTACGCGTTACAGGAACAACAAATTAGGACGTCAATATTACGTCCCGTGTGGTGTCGGGTTAGGATAGCACCACCCCCTTTCTTCCTGAGGGTGTCGTAAGAGTCGACTAAGGGAATAGGGTTGAAATATGTTGTGGGCGATGGGCTAGCAACCTGTCACTGCGATATCACATTTTGTCGATCTTCTATACCCATATTTATGCTAAAAGTAGTACTGGAACCCAAGTTTTATGTGCTCTGCCTACCCCTTTTAGGGAAGTCAGGGTCAAATATAATTTAATAGTTTAATACCAATTTGTGACACGCAGTTGTTTTTACAATGAATAGGTAAAATAGTCTTGTCGCAGTCTGACATGTTTTTAATCGAAAAAAAAACATTTATTTCAAAAAACTGGTAGCTTTTGCAATTAGGGTCACTTGCTATACGAGTATGAGTTTGGGTTAAGATTGTAAAACTTAAGAACTCTTTTATCGGCTTTTTAAATAAAATATGAAGCCAAAGAGCACTTCAAAGTTTACCCGAAAAGATAACAAATTATTATTCTGAAGATAAAAAAATCTTGAAAGTATTACATAAATGGAACAATAATTCCAGATAAGCATCAGTTCAATGAATACGAGGATACTTTCGCGAAGAAATACAACACGATGATAACGGCGCAGGTGCCAATATTCCGATTATATCTGTGCTCTGCGGCCGCGTCTGTATGTCGGTATGTTCGAATGAAGCTGGGAAACTACTGCACCGATTTTGAAGCGATTTTCGCATGTAGTTTAATCCTCGGGGATAAATAACGTAATGTTGCCGCGTAATTGAATCTAGTGGGTTCAACTATTGTTTGATAGGCTCTATCATCTATCTATCCATACTACTTTATAAGTGTGTATTTCTGTCTGTTTGTCTGTCTTTCTGTCATTTGGTAAGTATAGTGATAGTTTACGTCCCGGGGAAGGACATAGCATAGTTTTTATCCCGGAAATCATCCCTTAAGGGGGTGAAATGGGAGGGTGAAAGTTTGTATGGAGCTACGATATATAAAAGTTACACGCGAACGGAGGTCACGGGCAGAATTTATAATTCATATTATATGCGTGTGTGTGTGTATACCCACTGGTGCGAACCACGGAGCGAATGATTAGTCTGATTGTGATGATTAAGCCCGTCACAGACCTAGCTATAATATATATTAATATACCAAAATATAAAATTATAGCTAGGCATCTTACGATATATTTTCCGTAGGTACTAGTTGACAGAGTCCACACACGCAGATATAATATATATTTCGGTATCTTACGGTATATTAATATATATTATAGCTACGTCTGTGACGGGCTTTACGATGATTCTTAATTCGTGATCAGGAATAATTTTTTCTAATTCTGTAATTGATACCAAACACGATCAACTCGAAGTTACCTAAAACAGACGTTCTTTTTTTCTGAATTAAACTGAATAAGGAATCACTTTATAATTCAAAATCATTGTCACCCTAACGGAAGTTTGCAAACATTTGACGTATGTGTGTTTGACGTATCTACTTAACTTCAAGAAATGTAGGGTGACCAAACATTCAGTGGATATTAGTTTATCATTAAATTTAATTAACTAAACAGTGATTTAATTGCATGAGACCTTTGTTTTGGCTGTTTATCAATATTTTTCGACTCCTGATCACGGATTAAGAATCATCGTGTATAGTGGAATAAAACAAACTATTGGTAGTGATCGCCATTAAGGGTGGGTTGCACCAAATCGTCCGTAATCGTAAGCGGTGCTCGTTAAAATCTGAACGTATGGGACGTTTGACAAGTTTCTATGGAATGACAGCTGCCGGAGCCATATTTAACGTTGATCACCTGTAATCGTAAGTTTACCCGTCATTAGTAATAAAGATAACAATTCAAATTCGCCCCTGGTGTCAATAGATGTCACACTACCTACTCCCTCTTTTCACTCGTCTAGTGTGCTTTAAAAATGTATATTGTGATTGGGCTTCGATCAATTTGTGTCTGGTTGAGATTATTTAATATGATGTGGCTGATTTTTTATAAAACTGTAATTGAATTGGAATCTTGTACCTTGGACGCTATAGAGTTGCTTTTTGTATGGAATAGTTACATGCAATTCAGCCCACTCACCTCTGTCTATCTTTTGTTTTTTGTTTCTACATGGTTATTACTTGACCATAATTAGATAAGGACCATTCCAGGTGACGGTATTGCCATTTAATTGCGTTAAAATGCGTATGAACGGACAGCTAGCTATATCCCATTTCCAAATCTATCACGGCCGAAAAATACGTGTCGAAATTGAACGGCACTCAAATATTTTTGCATTCATGAGTCCGTGAACAACAACGGCAGAAAAGCCTGATTTCTCATTTTGCAAGTGCATATCTAGATTATGCAACACTTTATATCATTTATAATGCATGTTTTCATCCGTTCCGTCTATGCAACTCATTTAACACTTTTATATAGGAATTCTTGCTGGTCTGACTTGCACAAATGTATCATGTGTCGTGGGTTGTGGGATGGGGGGATTAGGTATGGTATATTTAAATATGTGTTTGAGTGTTAATAAACACTTTCACTGCCGGGAATACCCGCGTAGCGGGAAAACCACGCGGTCGCTCGCTACGAGCTAGGCTCGTAGCCAATCCCGTGATTTTTCCTGTACCTATGTAACGGAAAGCGACTACGCCGCCTGCTAGGCGGGGTTCCTGACCGTGAAAGTGTAACAGTGATATATCTAAGTCTATCATACTTGAAATCGATTGGATATATTAATTAGTTAGTTAACCAGTGATGTGATATAATAAATAAATAAACAAATATGACAGGTACTTTATGACAAGTTTATATAATTGTTAGGTTTAAGATAGAGGGTAGCTTTGAGAATCGAACGCCAGCCGGCTGCGCCCGGCGCCATGACAAGGTAGTCGGAATATAGCACCTCGATGTACGCCCGTGTCTCATTTCTCGGCCCCTTTTCCCTCCAAAATAACAGTGGCGACGGGTGGATTACGATCTTAACGCGTGTTTTAGTGATTTTTACGTGCAGTGTTAATGGCCAAAATGTCGGTTGGATTTTTGAGCGTGTTTAATCACGAAGAACAGGAGTGGTTATTGTATAAGGGTCGCCTTGAACAGTGGTTTTTAGCTAATGACATCAATCAGGATACGGACAAATCGGGGGCTAAACGTCGGGCTATTTTGTTAAGTAGCTTAGCGGAGCCGACGTACCGACTCGTGTCAAATCTTGCGCTCCCCGCGGAGGTGGGATCGCTTGACTATGGCAAAGTAACGAACTTTCTCGACGGCCATTTTAAAACGAAAAAGTGCGGGTTTGCTGAACGTTTTAAGTTTTATAGTGCCGTACAGTTTTCGGGCGAGTCGTTAGCCGATTGGGCGGCACGCGTTCGTGGTCTATCAATGCACTGCAATTTCGTGGCGGCAAGCCTCGAGGAGTCGCTGCGAGATCGGTTCGTGCTGGGGATGGCCAGCGGTCCAGAGCGGGACCGCTTGTTCAGCGAGGCCATGGAGGGGCTTACGCTCACGAAGGCGCTGCAGGTGGCGGAGAGCATCCTCTGCGCCAGAGAAGGGTCGCAGCAGGCGGCGGCGAGCGGGCCGGCGGCGGCCGCGCCCGCGCCGCTGCTCGACGTGCACAAGTTATCGGCGCGAGCGCCGGGCCCGCCGCCGCGCACAGCACGGCAGTATGGGGTTCCGCAAGCCAGCACCTCGCGGGACCAGAGGAATGCAGTACAGTGTTCAGCGTGCGGTTATTTTGGTCATGACGTAAAAAAGTGCCGGTTTAAGAATGCGCTGTGTAGATCATGCGGAGTGAAAGGTCATTTGATGCGCGTCTGTAATGCTAAGAGTAGCCCGGCTAATCACCATTTCTTACAATGTTGCTCGGATGAAGGCGATGATGGTAAGCGATTAGTTTTTAATATTCGTTCTCATCGAGGAGAACCGATGTGGGAGTCGGTGGTGGTGGATGATATTCAATTAACTTTTGAGGTGGACACCGGTTCGGCCGTGACGGCTATTTCGGAATCCGTGTATTTACAATACTTTTCTTGCCATCCGTTACGGGAGAGCACTAAAGTACTTCGTAGTTATAATGGGGGTACTATTGACTTCGTGGGCACCATGACATTACCCTTTGCCTACAAAGGGCGATCGGAGTTACTAGACGTGTTCGTAGTAAAGGCTGGGGGACCTCCGTTACTCGGGAGAGATTTTATTGCGAAGTTTAACTTACAAATTAGTGCGGCCGTATATAATTGTAATTTAAACGATGAATGTAATAAAATTGTGACAAATTACGCACATTTGTTTTCCGAAAAGTTAGGGTGCTGCAATGATGTGGAAGTAAAATTACATCTAAAACCGGATGCAATTCCGATATTTTCGAAAGCTAGACCGGTGCCTTTTGCCATTCGTCCCAAATTGGAAACAGAGTTGAATCGCTTGTTAGAGCTAGGTATTATTGAACCCGTTTCATTCTCTGATTTCGCGAGCCCCATTGTCCCCGTGTTGAAGCATGACAATACGATTAGGCTGTGTGCAGACTATTCGGCCACCCTCAACAAACAGCTGGTTATCGAGAAATACCCGCTGCCGCGTATTGACGAGTTATTCTCGAAACTTCATGGTGGACTTCAATTCACGAAATTAGATTTGTCCGGGGCGTATAATCAGATAAAATTACATCCCGATTCCCAGCCGCTGACATGCATTAACACGCACAAAGGATTATATATTTATAAAAGGTTGGTCTTTGGACTTTCGAGCGCCCCCTGTATTTTTCAGCGTACCCTAGAGAAGATCCTTTCAGGAGTAGATGGGGTTTTACAGTTTCTAGATGACATTTTAATCACGGGGAAAACAAGAGAAGAGCATGTTGCTAGGTTGCAAGAAGTGTTCAAGCGGCTTGAGAACGCGGGATTAGTATTAAAAAAAGAAAAATGTAGCTTTTTCCAGGATTCCATATCCTACTTAGGGTTCGTTATTGACAGGCATGGCTTGCACAAGTCCCCAGAGAAGGTAAAAGCTATTTTAAATGCGAAAGAACCGAGTAATATAACGGAATTAAAATCGTTTTTAGGTCTCGTGAATTACTACAGAGGTTTTATAAAGAACGCATCCACCATCTTACATCCCTTACATGTATTGTTACAAAAAAATGTAAAATGGCAATGGCTACGGGAGCAGGAGGTAGCGTTTACTGCGATTAAAAGCGCGTTGTCATCAGATAAAACGCTAGCGCATTTTAACCCAGATGCACGAATATTTCTTACGGTGGATGCGTCACCATTCGGGTTAGGTGCGATTTTATCGCAACTTGGAGATAATGGGGTAGAACAACCTATATCATTCATGTCTAGGAGCTTAAACGCTGCGGAAAAGAGATATAGTCAAATTCAAAAAGAGGCTACGGCGATTATTTTTGGAGTTCGCAAATACCATCAATATTTATATGGCAGAGCGTCACCGTTTGTTTTGCGTACAGACCATAAACCTCTGTTATCGATTTTTAATCCCGCTAAAGGGATACCGGAAGTGTCCGCTAACCGGCTCCAGCGGTACGCATTATTTTTAGCAGCCTACAATTATACTATAGAATATGTGAGCAGTGCGCACAACGCGGCAGATTTTCTTAGTCGCTCCATGGCGCCTACGTCATCATTACCGAGCGAGCGCTGCAGCGGCAAGGCGGCGCCGGCGGCGGGTGAGTCAGACCTCGCGTCGTATGTTCACTTCGTTGTGGAAACCGGTTCGCCGCCGACTTTCGTAGGGGACGTGCGCCTCGCTACAGGAAAAGATGCTGTGTTGTCGCAAGTAGTTCATTTTACGTTAAACGGTTGGCCAAATAAATTAAGAGACAAAGCGATGAAACCGTATTTCGACTGCAGGCTCGAACTTTCAGTAGAAAATGGCTGTTTGATGAGGGGTGCCAGATTAGTAGTACCTCACACCCTTCGTAGCCAGGTGATTACGGAGTTGCATCGAGGTCATTTAGGGGTGGCTAAAATGAAAGCGGCAGCGCGCGAACGGTTCTGGTGGCCCGAGCAGGGCGCAAGTGTGGAGCGCGCGGCGGCCACGTGCGCGGCGTGCGCGCAGTTGCGCCCCGCCCCGCGCCGCGCCCCGCTGACGCCATGGGAATTTCCTCCAGATTTTTTTTATAGAGTACATCTCGATTTTGCGGGCCCTATTAACAACAGCATGTTTTTAATAGCAGTTGACGCGTATTCGAAATGGGTTGAAGTTTTTGACGTAAGTAGTGGTTACGGATCGGGTGTAGTGATCAATTGTTTGTATGAGTTAATGTCGAGGTTTGGTTTAATACACACAATTTGTACGGATAATGGGACGTCCTTCACGTCATCCGAGTTTACGGCTTTTTGTAATCGTAACGGTATCTCTCATGTGACGACGCCTCCATACAACCCGGCTAGTAACGGCCAAGCCGAAAGTTATGTCAAGATCTTTAAGAAAGGGTTAAAAGCAATATTACTAAGCGGGGTTCAAAAGAAGGATCTAAAAAGTAAAATACACGAATTCCTTTTTCATTACCGAAATTCTAAACATTCGTCCACGAACCGTTCTCCTGCGGAGGTTTTATTCGGAAGGAACTTACGTTGTAGATTAGACTTAATGAACCCGTTAGCGAAGCCTTCACCCGACCCAACATTGTCTGAAACCGTGAGGAAACACCAGTGTTCGCAGATGCAGCATTACCGTGGGAATAGGAATGTAAATTTTAATACAAATGACATGGTGTTAGTTAAAGTGTACCAGGGACAGAAAGCGTTCTGGGCTAAAGCCATAGTAAAACAAATACTAGGAAAATCAACATATTTACTACAAACTGAGCAATCGGGACGACTAATAAAAAGACATAAAAACCAAATGTATAAGTTTACGGGGGAGGAAGATGATGTGGTAACCAAAACCAAGCCCGAGCACATCGAGATTACCCGGCCGAGAGAAGGAGTCCCGTCTGGGGTGATGTCAGCGGTGGGGATAACGTCTGCCCTTCAAGAACCAGCGACGCCAGAGGAGCCGCCAGAGCCCGCGGTGCCGCTTCCTCCGGGTTTGACAGGGGAACCCAACACACCGCCTACTTCCCTGCTAGAGCCAGCGACGCCAGAGGAAACGCGAGAACCAGCGATGCTGTTTCCTCCGGATTTGCCAGAGGTACCCAACACACCTACTGCTGTGCCTGGGGTACCCGATAGACCAGCATCGATATCGGAGTCCACGGCGACGGCCACCGTAACGGCTCCCGAACCCGATGAATGGACCGATTGCCCTGAACCTGAGGAGCCGGTTAGTACAAGTGAACCAGAACCGCCAAGTGCGCTTTTACCGAGACCGCATCCTGCTGAGGCGGGAGAAGCCGGCACGCAAGCGGCAAAACCCAAACGCGCTCGGAACCTGGTCAATTATAGACAGTTCTTTTAAATTGAATGTTCTTCCTTAAGAGGGCAAGGTTAAAAACTATTGGTGGAGGGATGTTAGGTTTAAGATAGAGGGTAGCTTTGAGAATCGAACGCCAGCCGGCTGCGCCCGGCGCCATGACAAGGTAGTCGGAATATAGCACCTCGATGTACGCCCGTGTCTCATTTCTCGGCCCCTTTTCCCTCCAAAATAACAATAATATAGTACTTTTAAATCTCCTATATCGTTCCAAAGCCCCGACCAATAAACTGAGCAAATTACAAAAAACCGAACACCGCCTGTAGGTATGGAATGTCGAATGTACCTACTTTATTTATATGATACTGACAGAAGTGTGGACTAAGACTAACAGTACCTATTATATATATTAATAAAATATAGCGAATAGAACGTTTTGCATACAAAGTCACAAATTTCTTAATTTTTTTCTATTATATTATAATTTATAGCAACAGAAAGTTGTTATCGACCTAGATATGGTGGATCATGTTATTCTGCTTGATATTTAAATAATTTAAAAATAAATGGTGCAAGTACATAAAAAATATCTGCGGACATTCTTACACAAATCGACCTAGTCCCAAACATAACAAACCTTTTAGTGGTACTAGCCGACGATAAACAAACATTCAAATACATAGAAACCAGCCATGACTCAAGAAAAAGTACTTTACAAATAGTAACATTAAGAAACAATGATACATGATAACCTAATGTACTTGATTGTGTCTGTTGTTGTGTTGTGTTGTGTCTAGACATGCGCGCCGCCGCTATTAGAAGACAGCGCGCCGCCGCCGCCGCCGCTAGTTTGAATTTCGCGCCGAAGTTTTACACGGTGTGTTAGAAATGCTCGAAAGTATGGCGCATTGTTGGAATAGGAACCCAATAAATAACATTTTACGTAGGACTGGGCAAGATGATCTCAAAATTACCTCAGCGGAATGGAATTTGTTAGAGGATTTATGCAATTTTCTGAGCAAGTTCCGCCAAACTATTGAAATTTTATCAGCCGCATTATTATTAGACTGTAGGTTTATGAGGCTTCAAGAAGTTGACCTCTACCTGACTGCCAATGAAATAACTCCAGCCAGTTTTTTGGTAGACTATGCAAAGGAAGTAAAATCTCAGTACTTATGAGCTGTATGAGCAAGATCAACCTTTGCTAAACCATGAAGGCGAGAGCCCAAGTAGGTACAAGTTAACCTTCATTACTAACTCAACTGCCGGGCGCGACCATGCGTACAGAGTGGAGGGATCTCCAAAAAAGTATAAATGTATAATAAAAGTATAGTATGCAACAGAGTTCACATGCTGCCGATGGTGAAATTGACCAAGACGTGTGGAAATACCTTGCAACTACTGATCTAGCAGAACTTGAAAATTGAGACATTTTAGCACACTGTCAAAGAAAAACGGCCTACCTTCGTCTTTCATCCATGACACGGGCGTTATTATACATTCCAGTAACTAGTACACCCAGTGTAAGGGTGTTTTGGGTTGCTGGATTGCTTTTAACGGTCAAAAGATGTGGAGTAGACTTAGCCCTTTGAGGGTCAACAAAATTATATTTGTGCATGACAATTACAAAATCATATTTTTTGTAAGAAAGTCATAAGAGACTGTCATGAAATGTTTAATTAATGTTCATTTATGAACGGTTTTTCATTATTATTTAACCCCATGAAAGCGATATTTAAAAAGCTGAAAAATTTCACGCCGCCGCCGAGGATTTTTTCGTAGCGCGCCGCCGCCTGGTTTTTTCTGACCGGCGCGCATCTCTAGACTTGTGTCATGTAATGAGGGTATCGGTCTCGGTTACATAGGCGCTTTGACAGGAACCTGGACTTGACGTCTCACGTGCCGAAACGTACCTGCTCTATTTAACTTTCAGTAATTAGGTTTCGGGTGATAATAATATTTGAAAGGTTTTAGAAAACAAGGATTATGAAGTTAAACTAACATTTCGGCTTTATGAGGTTATCTATTCTAAAGGTTTTTGTCCAGGGTACCCCTCCCCTTGTGTGACCTAATATGAAAATGAAAATGAAAAATTATGAAATTGGACTAAAATAATAATACGAGTATAATATTGATTGTCCTAAAATCTTTGGGCCGAACATTATTGGTATAACGTTGAATGGCAGATTTACATTTAACATAATCTATTTTTTTCATAATTGTTGCTTGTCCTAATTCTTATTGCTCCTAATACTAAACACTCGAAAATCTAAATCGCTAAAACTTATTACGCCTATTACTATATTGTATAAAACATGTCTGGCCTAATACTGTTATTACTAACATTGCAATGCCTAAAATATATAAGTATCTACTAAAATAGGTGCGGTGTTAGAAAGAACCTCCACCTGCCAGCACACAATTTATTGAACACAAAAGGGTTTATATCGAGTGGCCTAAAAATTGTTGAATATAATATTTTTTCGCCAAATACCGCATAACACCGTTTGTCCTAATTACTGTTGTGCATAATATTTATAATGTCGAGCATCGAATTATCGAACCTCATAATTGCTAATATTAGATGTACTAATGATGTTTGGACTACAGTTCATAATTCATATACCAGCGAGGATTATGTATATAGACCCTTTTGTCGGAAAACTATGCCAGTCAATGAACTGACAACTTGTATGGAAAAGTTGACAATATTGGAAATAATTTGCAAAAGCTTATTTTTTATGAGTAACCCGACAAAATTTCAGACATCAAAAAAATCATAAATTAACTAGTGAGCGCCTGAAAAGTCAGAAATATATTTTTGTCTTTATTTTGGTTCTTTTACATTTGTTCTATAATTT
Source organism: Epinotia demarniana (assembly GCA_945867215.1). Classification (NCBI taxonomy): domain Eukaryota; kingdom Metazoa; phylum Arthropoda; class Insecta; order Lepidoptera; family Tortricidae; genus Epinotia; species Epinotia demarniana. The sequence continues at coordinate 9,337,078 of OX244274.1, forward strand.
TCAAAATAAATCATACAAAAAGGTTCATTTAAATCTACGCAATTACTTCCGGATGGAAAGTTTGTCGGAGTCTTGAATAAAGCATCTTAGAATAACATTTTAAAATAAAGTCAATAAAAAAACGCTATTATAAATTAATAGTTTTCATAACCGTATTTTTCCTGGAGTATACGGCAGAGCCGAAAGAAAGGGCTTTTTAGCGGTCTATGTTTGTATTTATGTGTGTTCCATTGTAGCGTTGAAGATACTGAACCGAATTTGATAACTGAAGTGTCAATCGATTCGAAATTAGGCTCAGGGTGTCATTTTGTATAATTTTCGATTTAGTTTCGTTTCTTTTCCGTAGGCGTGGTACAGTGTTTTGAACTCTTTATGTTTGTTCACAATTATGCATGCACTTGCAGTTACATAATATATATGTATAAAGCCTTACTCCATAACTCTTGCAATTATAAGTAGCTTTTATTGTTGTAATTTGAAATGAATTATTCTCCAGTAACAATTGTCTAGTTATAAAAATGTACAATCACCTTAAAAGTGTGGTCACTGTTGTTTGAGTTTTGGATGAAACGTCTGGTTAGTCTGCGTGACTCAACTAGGAGGGATGTGTTTTTATTCCTCATTGTGACGCACAAAGGGGCAACAATCGAGCATTCACTCACTACGGTTTACACAAGGGTTGTCTCGTGTCAGTCACACACATATACATTTTTTTTAAAGTCGTGTTTTAATACAAATGTCAGAATAAACACTACACTAATAGCGTAGGTATATGACGATAAAATACTTATACATATATATTATGAGAATGGGACATACATACATACATTTCCTGTGGTCAATATTTAAGAGCTTCCGTGCATATGAAAAATAATTTGATTACATGAAAATGTACAAGGCGAGACGCCGCCGCCGTTTATGCGTTTTAAGACTTTGGCAATGTCGACAGAAGAGACACGAACCTAAATCTTTTTATGACCCATATACTTTTATAAAATAACGTCATTTTATAAGAATATTGTTTCCTTCCCCCGTGTGGTGTCAGGTTAGAATTTTACTGCACCCTTTCTTTCCGTGTCGTGAAAGTCGACCAAGGGAGCATGGATGAGGTGTGTTGTGGGCGATGATCAGCTAGCAACCTATCACTGCGATATCACATTTTGTTGATCTTTTACGTCAAAATTAATGCTCCGGTACATGTGCGTACGTTCCATGTGCTCTGCCTGGGATTCTCTTAACTGGGCTAATAACTTTTTGCCTAATTTCAGTTTGTCTGACATCTTTCACTATAATTTGTTCCTGGTATTAACATTGATTTGAGTGTTCACTTATTGGAGCGTTCCTTTGTTTGCGTTACACCAATATTCCCACTGGCTATCATAAGACTACTCAATCGCTGAAATATCGTCGCTGCAGCCCTACTACAGACTACATTTCAATAGCTGACGATAGAGCATCGTCAGTTACAAAGCTGCCCCGGATATTCCAACGTTCTCGGACAAATACGATGATAAAAAAAAATGCTTCATGCGACGCCTAATAATGGACGAGCCCGGCGTTATTAAGATTGAACATTTACGTAATCGCCTAGGGTATTTTTGCAAAGATACCTATGCCAGTTTTACTTAAGGAAAATACACTATGACCAACATTTCAAATGCTCTCTATTGACGAAGGTAACAACGATTAATTGCTTCACTTCCTCTCAAACCTATCCATATTAACCTAAATATTGTTACAGTTTCTCCGCAGATGTATATCCTATTTTGTGTGTGTTCGTTCTCCACCATTCTTTCCGTCTGCGATCAGCTATGTAATATAGTTGTCATCCATATTGAGGAATGCCTTGATGATAGGAATTGAAGTTGACTAGTAGGTTAAGTTGTTAAAAGATTAAATATATCTATAATAGGTAATCGATTGCAAATTATGAACCATAATCAAAGAACGAACGTTTCACAAGGCGCTAAAGCCTATTGTTACCAATATTTGCTATCAGACCAAAGACAGTGAAATACCGAAACCAGATAAACCGCTTTTATTTCTTATTTATTATGATTATTTATTGAGTGATTTAGAATTGTTATGATTTCCCAATTTTATGACCTGCTTTATTAGATCACACAGAATAGTATAGTATCTCAATAATAACAGTAACATTTCAAAGTATTTCTAGGACTATAAGAAAAGATATTCCTCTGTTGTTGCCGTTTTACGAGTAGATTAGACGTGTGTTTGATGTTCAAGCCCTTTGCGAATCGTGTATCGTGAGTATCATTTTAATAGGCATCATAAATAAGCAATATAATAATGCAAACATTATACACCGTGGACGTGAATAACCCGAAAGATTTTAACCACGCATTCCTGAGGTCATTAGGAGTAAGAAATATTATATGAACCCCAACAAAAATTCAGCAAAAAAATTATTTTTTTTTGCTTGTTTTGTCGGTTTCTGTAAATAAAACTTGGATAACTATCGCTTTTCTATGGAAATTATCCCTTTTAATAAAACGGTAACGATTATTTTTTCAAAAAAGGTTAAATTTAGTGAGTGGTAGCTGGCACTTTGATATCTGTCAATAGCGACTCAAAACTGGCCAACATCGGTAGCAACGTCGCAATCAAAAGAGCTAAATGCACGTTAGTAATCAAAATAAAAAGTTTACATGAAAATTGATAATATCTTCAAAACTAAGCCGGCAGTGACTGGGGTTCACATAACATTTTTTGCTCCTAATGACCTAAGGAATGCGTGGTTAAAATCTTTCGGGTTATTCACGTCCACGGTGTATATATGTTTAAAGTAAAACTTAGTCTGTGCGTAATCTTAGTATATGAATACTTAATACATCATTCTTCGTCCCATTCGTTCATTGTAAAATTCTGTACCTACTCATCTCTGGTAATCACTACTACATTCGTCGCATTCGTTATTCATCACTCGCAGTTAGGTCACTTCCGGTGTGTCACTTTGATTTTTAGAATATGATAAGTTCAGACGATAAACGTATATACATTAAAGTAATATAAGTAAAGGTTACGTTTCAGGTGTTTCAACTGGTTTTTAACCCTGTTGTTTTAGGCTCAGTTCATTATACTGTCCTATTAGTATAGTAGGCGTGGGTGGGTTATGTGGATCATTATTCGGAAGGTCATTCATGTTTAACCGTCTAATAAAATAAAATGAACATTCTTTAGCTATCTGCCGTTTGTGATACAATTTTCATCATCAGCATTTGCTTGCCCGTATCCCACTTGGAGTCAACCGCAATATGTTATTTAGCAGTTAAGTATTTCAAAATTTACTCTGTGGCTTCTTCATCCCGGTTTCAGTCAGGGTACTCTTTCCTACTCCTTTTCCTCCACTTTACACGTTTGAGTATCATCTTTTGTGTTCCCCCCTTTTTCGTTCATGTTGACCTGCCCGATATACAACCTACTTCTTTGGACTAAATACTGCGAGTAGCGGGCCGTCGAGAACGATTATTTTGATTTAATGATTTATTATGATTTATAATTAGTAAAACAAACCAGGGGGCCTAGACAAGGTTACAATCGACAAGCGCTAACGCCAATAGAAAACTAATAAAATGTACAGTATGGGAATAACAGATGTTAACGAAAAGTGTTTCGTCGGCATCTGTAATTCCCATACATTTTATTATTTTCTATTGGCGTTAGCGCTTGTCGATTGTAAGCTTGTCTACGGCCCCTGATAGATCTTACTGACGAAGCCACAGAGTTGCTTAAATCTCTCAATACAAATTTGTACCGAACTGTACTGTACCGTACTATGCCATACGAATAAATTAAGCAAAACAAAACTCGCCCTTCCAGTGGACAATAGGTAGGTATATAAAGACTTCTGTAGATAAAAAAAATGTTTTGATTGCATGAAATTTTATGTTGATAAAATTATTATGATTCCCATTTGGTTGCTTGGTTCGGTTATGAAAAGGGCTATCATTAGATTTGATTTTAGCTCCTGAACAAATGTATACGAGTCGCTGACCTATAAATTTGGTAGAAAACTAAGTACATTTGAAGTTGAAAATGGCAATTTAAAGAAGCTGCATTAATTACAACCCATATTTATTTATTAAAGAAAAAAAAACTGCAACCTCTGTAAAATTTCCGAATAAAAAAGCTTGAATAGGTATAAATATTGCCGTCGGCGATAGGTGCGGTACGTTTGTGCTCGACTCGGCATCGCCACATCAAGCATCACAAGCATGCCTACAATGTTGAGTCGGCTCGACGTATTACGAACTTTCATTTTGACTCTTTACCGTACCTTATTCAATCGTGTAATTGCAATAGCGACCTTGCACTGTGTAAGCTTAAGTTCACATGTCGAAATAATGCTAAGGAGAGAAATCGGGTTTAGTAAAAACAACGGATTTCGCAGTAACGTGTCAGTATATTTTAATATACTGGAAACGGCAGACAGGTTCTTATGTGTTTATCGCCAAAAAGAGTACCTAATATGAGATTAACAGTATTTTATGTGTATGTCATTCTAGAATATTTGAAAAAAGTACGAGTATTTTTGAGTTAGGAATGCGATCAAAGTGAAATTGAATAAAACATTTCTTAGGTACCTAGTCCGTGCTTACTGCTGAATTCTAGTTGCTAAATATAGCTTCCCTGACCCAGTTGACCCAGGTGTAATAATCAGCGGGTAAATTGAATGTTGACTTTGCCAAGGACCTCCCATGTTGGTAATAAAATCGCAGCTTTAGCACGGTACGCTTTTAATTATATGCTCCACGTGATTAAAAACAATCGCAGATCTTATCTCAATACACGAGGCGCGTCTGCATTTAATTGATATTTTATTGGAACATAAAAAATCAGATTAAACCAAATTAAGATAGCCGGGCACAATTTACTAATTTGCGCCATAAAATGCTCGATGTTTCGTTGCAAAACAAAACAGGTATTTCCTTGTAAAACAGCCCCGAAGGCATTTTGCGGGGCGTTCCAAGCATAATCTTCAAATTACGACCCGGATAAGTTAAATAATCACTCAAACCAACAATTCTTGATGAAATGTTTATTTATCTACATTCCAGCTTTGTAATTGGCGAGATTCGTCGGATCCGACGATAACAAGGGGCACCCGCGTAATAACTTCATAAGAATAATTAACATTGAATAGTCCAACCGACAAAGCTGTTAATCTAGTCATTATTAATGTTTTATTTTGTTTAAACAGCTTTTATTATTTAACACCAATCTTTTACCGCTTATCTCTCACTTATAATAAATCTCTAATTTGAAAATGGAATCAGCCAGTATCAAACTAAGCATTTACGTGTCCCGAATGATCTCGGCTTCCCATGAACGGAAAAACATGTAGATTTTTTCATAAGTACATTATTACTCTAGCTTCCGTTTAGGATAGTTTTTATCCAACTGCGACAGTTAATAATTTTCGGAAACATTTGACCTCATTACATTATTCAGTTCTTCTGCTTGAAATCATAGCCGCCATAGCCGTCAACTGTCACTGACGTCAAAATGGCGGACTTGCCATATCTAACTAACAGTAATAATTTCGATCCGGTGTTGTGATAGACCTTCACAAAACGCATATTAAATTCTAAAGCATAAAAAAATATTCGATTCTGATATGGAAACTTATATGCGCTAAATTCGTATTGAAGCGTAATTTCAATAAATGTATCAACAAATTTCAACAAAATAACGTCAAAAGTGTGACTTCCTTTTTTTTTCATGGCATGGCCTAGTGTTGTCTCGCGTTCAGCCAAAACGTCTAGGTTTATGAGTTTCTGCAAGATTACACGCTGAGTATTTGTCACGATACTTAACGGCTATCACAAGATGGCGCGGGAGCTCTCTCGATTTTTCTCGCACAATAGTACGTCTCTTTCTAAGTTGTCTATTACGAGAGAGACGGATAGTTCGAAAAAAATAGAGAGAGCTCGCGCGCGCCGTCTTGTGATAGCCGTGCTGGTTTGTCAGTATTTATATAAATAGCAATAAACAGTAAAACTATATTAAAACAGTATAGAGCGGGCCCCTTTTATTAAAAACATTAATTATCAAGCGCGTCAGTTCAGTAGGTATTAAGGCGGTATTTTACTTCGTACTTCGCGCCTTCAAGTTGACATTCAGCCTATACATATAGAGACACAGGAATCGGCCAACATACAGATAAAACTTTTATCATAAAGCCTGCAAGACACATTCCTTAAGTTGAAAATGGCGGGAACATACAGATAATCGGCAGAATGTGATAGTGCGATCTGAAACATTGCAATATGAAAAAATAAACATATTAAGTACTTTAATATTTTTAATAATTACATTAATTACCTGTAGGCACTCGGACTCGCGTTATGGTTCTAGCTAGAACTTAGTTAGTGGTTAGGTATAGCTTGTAAAATATAAATTCAGACGTTAAAAAAGAGATCTTTTGTTCCGCGTAAACTCTTACCGGTCAATGGGGTACCTACTCCGGGTACTCGAAAGGATTATTAAATCTATTTATTAATTCTATACACATCTTTACCTCAGAGTCGGAGTGACTCAAGATGATTTCCGTCATCACGTTTGTATTTATTTAATGTAAAACAGTGTTATATTATAAATATGTAGAGAAGAAGTTAAATAAACATTTAATGCTGCAGCCTGTCTCCTACCTGTTGGATCTATAGCCACAAACATCTCCTAAACTATTACCCCATAAAACGAGTTTTGTCCTTTTCTTACTAATTTAAACATCAAAGAAAAGAATTTTAACGGCATTTTAGCTAAAATAGGTTTGTTCAACGTTTTACTTGAAAGGTTAAATAGAACTGCATGTGTCCTATGTCCAAAATAAGAAATTCGTTAACTCCCACCACGTTACCATGCAAACGAAGTCGCAGGTACAGTCAAGTGCAAAAATATGTATCGATAACATCCTCTCATAAATAAGTACCACAACCTTAATCCGCTGACATAAGAGTTATGGGACATATTTATGAGTAAGTTGTATGCACCCATATTTTTACACTTGACTGTACAGCTAGTTAGTTATAAATGTTGTTATAGACCGTCTAAGTTGTACTACAGTGTTTGATGGCTAGATTTTTTGAAATTTCATACAATAGAACCATTACAACTATATATGTATATATAGTTATGGTTCAAATACCCATGTCTATGTATTCCTACACTTACCATATAAGTGGCAATCCAATTCACCTTGGAAACGGCATCAAATATCGGTTCTTTCATAGATTCTTACCTGAAAAAAGAAAAAAATACATATAACACAAAATAAGAATAATTTTTTTACTTCAAACTACTCATCAAAAACAATAGGATATATTTATAAACACGGTAACCAAAAGGACGCATTAGGAGGTGCAGAATTCAGATCTACAGTCAATCTCTAATCGAAGATGATTTCAGTTTCATATCGACACTATCGATGGATTTCAGTCGGTCTGAACCCATGAATACCGATGTATTCCATGTCGCCAAATGAGAGTGACAGAGATCAAAGAATAGGTACGTCGGGGACCTCTCATAAACGCACAAATAACATTTGATATAAAATAACACGTGTATCTAGGTAAAGACAAACATGGTACTAGTTTTATCTATTTCGAAGATTAACGACTTTTCAAACATACACTACTATTTTGTTTCGTTACAAAACGCACGTTGCTAATCTTATATGATCATTCAAAAACTCATACAGCTGACGTAGCTCCACAGCCGCCAAACATAAATGGAACTGTTCCGGGCACATCGTCCGCATGCCAGAAGCCTTATGGTCTACAATTACCACCAAGTGGGTCCTCCTACCTAATATTTACGAAGTCGCGGTACACCTCGTAGGGGGACGACGAGACGAGCTTGACGTCTTTGATCAAGACTGGTGGGAGCCTGCCCAGGACGGACCAACGCTTAAACTAAACTACTAGAGCCTTTGCCCAGCATTGGGACACTTAAGGTTCTTAATAAATAATGAATAGAATAGAATAGAAATGTTTGTTTGCAAGAATACGTAAGTACAAGGTTTTACATAGTTTTTACATGGTTTCAGTATTCAGCCAAAGCAGCATGCAAATGTTTAAGAACACAATTTCCGTCCCTCACTGTGGCAACATGTACAGCCCGTCCATAGTATTCTAGGTTCATGCCGCCACCGCAGGTCACGCCAGTGTGTGGCAGGACTAACGCCACAACGCCTGCAAATAGCTAAGCATTAAAAAACTATTAGCTAGTTGTGTGTTTATACAAAACCATGTAAACTAATGTGATTTTTTAAGATTAGTACAAATAAAAAAATATACCTTGTCCTGTTTTATTATTGTATTTTGAATGTACAGTTAGACAACCAGTAGCTACTTCTGCATATTCTGTTTGAACATATTAAGTTTAAAGTCTTTACTATAATATTATAACTGAGAAAGCTCTGTCAATATGTATGTCTGTGTGTTACCATTTCACGCTTTAATCGCTGAAACGATTGAGATGAAAGTTGGTATGGTGATAGATTAAATCCTTTTGAAGGACATAGGTAGCTTAGTTTTATAGAAAGAGAAATGGGGACGAATTTTGGATGCAAATTTGTTTTCACCATATTTTCACCCGAGCTGAGCTCGGTCACCCAAGCACTATCTATTTTAAGTAGGTAGGTACCTATTAGAACCTTAGAGCATTAAACCAACCGGAGCCGCCATTGACAGGCGTTCCCCTCTGCCAAATGTATTTGACCAGTGGTCATACACATTGTATGGACTGACATTTATCTGACGTAGCTATTTTCACGTTACGCATACATTTGACGTTCCCCTCCCCCGCAAAAATCTGCAGACTTTTTTAGATAGAAATGTGAACGCGTGTCGTCTCCGGTTGGTTTAATGCTCTAAGATTAGAACAAACAGACAATTTGTTTCGTCTTAATAAGATGCTTCGTAAGAAAATATCGTATAATGTACAAATTGTACAATAAACCCTTAAAATTCGGTCAATACATCGTTGTAATAAACCTTTGTGGTAAACGATTTTTTAATGAGCTCAACATCAAATAATGTAAACCGACTAAGTGCAAGGTTAGTTGGATTCCCATATTTCACGTATTCGTATGTGACACCTTACGACCTTCCTATTTTTGTCGTGTATGTCCGAGCGGGCCGAGCACGAGCCGGGACCGGGCTGATGAACAGCGGAGCGTTGTGATAGATCAACAGGCCGCGTCCGGGCCGGGCCGGGACCGAGTGTCGTCCGAGCCTCGGTTGTAATAGGTAGATCGGCCGTCAAACGTTGATGTGATATATAAGCGGACGAGCCGTGCCGACACCGAGCCGCTTCCGAGCCTCGGCCGTAGCACGGCCGGGCTTGGACCGCGCAAAAACGCCGTCGTTTTTCTGAGAAAACGGCCCGGGCCGGACACGGCCCGTTCTAGCGTGAATCATCCTTTACATAGGTACATTTTGAGTCTACTTATAATTATAAATAATATTTATTTGTCATCATTTTGCTTTCATATATTCCTTTACGGAGTAATAACAATGTTCCTGAAGCCATTTTGTCAATTTCCTCTTAAATCATGCAACAACTTAATGCTATCAGGAAATTTATTAAAAATTTGTATATAACTGTTGCAGGCGTTTCGTTTATAAATATCAGCAGAATGAAATAAAATATGAATCATCCTATAGCGTTATTCCATGGTGTGCCCTAACCGAGCCGCGGGGCTTTTTAAATGTTCCTGCAGTGTCGTGACCCTTGAAACGCCAACTTTCCCCTAATTAGCTGTTTTGTTAGGAAATGTTCTTAGAACTGGGGCACATTGGAAATAGTTTGGACTCATTAGGTTAGTACCTAACGTGAACGAGTAGAAGACAACTTAAACTGGAGACCTGCGAACACAGCTTTGGCACGTTAAGCTGTTGATCCCGGTTACTGTCTATCAGGGGCGGCGAGTGAAAATTTTCGATAGGCAACCCCAAAAATCAATTTGAGGCAAGCTGGTGGGAATCAGCTTGTATGGGCACCCCGCCACTGCTGTCTATGGCAAAAGTCGTTGAGCTGAGTAAGGCTTTTGGGCAGCCTGATTAATTCTAGCATTCAAGAGGCTCACTCACTTGAGAAAGGCTTAATCCGAATAAGATTTAGATTCGCTTCTGGGTTGAAAGGGCCAATTGTGGTCACTTCTGCAAAAACGAATGCCTACGCCTATTCCGGGATTAGGAAGACAGGACTTCTTCGTGATGCAGACGGGAAAACGCTAAGATGAAGACGAGCACAAATCCATAAAATATCTCTTGTAAGTAAATAAACTATCAATAAAGACAAAACCGAGTGCTGATGCTTGTGAGAACTCACTAATATGGAAGAATTGAATACCTACGTAAGATGTAGTCTCTCCATATATATTGCTCGGTCTGTCCGAAACCGTCCGTAGCTAACGAAATATGTGCTATTATGTAACTTTTTTAAAATAAGCGTTGATGTGAAAATTTCCAAAGCGACGGCTAATGACCCGCTGTATTACATTACCGCTAGTCGTATTGAAGAACGATTAGCGCCGAACACATTCGAGCTGATTTTCATTCAGCGGAAATCCAATTCGCCTGATCGTCAACCCGCCGTATTAAGAAACAGACACAACCACATCTTAGTGTGGCCGTACGGTTAATGTCCATTATCGCGATAATTAATGGCATTTCTCGTTAGTGTGGCCCCAGCATTAGACTCTCTGGATAACCATGACTCACGACGTATTGTCCCAACCCCGAAACACCGCGTCTACTTATTGAACATCCTGCGCGTGGATAACCCGTAATGTTGCTGGTAAGTTGATGAAGCCATTTTAATAAAATAACTGTATAATGGCCAAATATCACAAATATTGTATGTGAAACAATTCACCATTATGTACCGACCTAAGGCATAAGTCTTTTACAAGCTTTATATTAACTTGCAATGTTATGCTCCTAACTACATCCTATACTATTAAACGAGCAATATTTGTATATACAACGTGTCCCAAAACTCAACGATAAGCCGGCACCAGAGGATGGAGCTGCTTATGATTAGTCGAGAAAAAATAAGGAAAAAAATATATCTCATTTTTTTTTTTGATTATTGATTTTTTTGATTATTTTTTGTGTAAAAACTACATGTATTATGATATTTTTAAGAACTGTGTTAGATAGCAGGGCTACTTAAGTTTCCAAAAACAAAAAAAAAAACAGTAACGTTTGAATATTTGTCGATTTGCGATGAATTTCATTTTTTTTCTGTAATTTCTAAAATAATTGAGATATATTTTTTTCCTTATTTTTTCTCGACTAATCATAAGCAGCTCCATCCTCTGGTGCCGGCTTATCGTTGAGTTTTGGGACACGTTGTATACCTATGTATTTGTAATCACGTTCTCGAAAACGGCTCAAACGATTGCGATGAGATTTGGCACACAGGGGTTTATGGGGGAGAAAAAGTGATCTAGCTAAGCTAGTCTGGGAAAATTCATTTTCTCCGTATTTTCTATTTTCCTCCGAGCAGAGCTCGGTTGCCCAGGGACTTTGTAACTATGTTTGTTCGGGTGGAGTCTTGCAAATCAATTTCTAAGAATATATCATCAATCGATTAAGCTGAAATTTTGGGAAAAGGTATAGTTTGGATGACAATTCAATACGTATCATGGTACCATCAAGCCAAGCCAAGGTGGACATACTGTATCAGTACTAAACCGACCTAACCCCAGGTCAGGTACCTACATACATACATACAGAAAAGTAAAGTTGGCAATAAAAGCTTGTACCAAAAATGAATTTTTTGATAGAAACTTATTTAATTACATTGGTGGCAAGGCGAACGAAGACATATTTTTGCATTAACGAATAACGAACGTATGTACGGTCAAGATAATGTTATGTTATAGGCTAGGTATATCTGAGGGCCCTACATTAAATTTGCCTATTGCTGTAAACAAAACGAATCCTCAAATTAATAATGTTCGAGGACGAGAGCGCTTTAGACTAATTTTGAGTCACGCCTTATGCCCACGGTTACGATAGCTGCTTTAATCATTACACAGGTCGTAGGTATACTTATTTGCCACCATTGAAGTATTAAAAGGGTGACAAATAAACTGATCCATGTATTTTTTTTACTGTAGGTATAAGTTAAAGGCCTTCACCCACCGGACGCGTGTGCTGCGCGGCGCGTGTGCTGCGCGGCACACGCGCAAGTTGTAGCATTGCAACTACACTTCAAACACACATCGAACGCGGCACACGCGCAGCACCCGCGCAGCTGCAGCGCAGCACACGCGCAGCACACGCGTCCGGTGGGTGGAGGCCTTTAGGCTCAAACGCACAGAGAGCGGTACCGCCTCCGCACCGCGCCGCGCCGCCCCGCCACCGCTCTCTGTGCGTTTGTAGCTTTAGGGCTCGCAAAAGTAGAAGTCCTTAAGTGATTTTTGACTAATAGATGATTTAAGTAAGTACCTACTTACTTAACAATGTCCTAAGCAAGCCAGTGTTCGATCGCTTTACAAATACGTACCTAGTCACCAACCCTATGCATGATTCACATCCAGTTACGATGACGATAGATTTGCCTACATTCTGCAACGATTATTACTGCTGCAGCCTTCACGCCAGTTAGACAATCGATTGACACCTCACCTCACCTAGAGATCTAGAGTTACATTGCCACGAGGCAATGTGTACTTGAAATATGTCAGTGTGATGTGATATGAAAAGCCTTGAATTAAACGTATATTATATAAAAGGAGGAAATCGGCAAGATTTCAATGATCTAATTAGGTCAAGGAAATGGGTAACAAAAATTTGTATAGATAAAACCATTATGATAGTTGATAAACATATAAATACAGTCAATTATTAATGTGTATATTTATCCTCAGGAAAGTAAAGCATTGTATTGTAAGAAATAATTGGTAGAATTTTGCGATATTATTTAGGTCTATTAGGTATGCTGGTGGTTGGAGATTACGGTTGTTAACAAAAGACTATCTACCTATTTCGCCATCTGGATAATTCTCTGGCGAAATGTTCTCCAAATAATTGCCTTTATTATAGTACTATTTCACCTTGTTATTTTATTACCAGTGCGCTCCTGCCTCCCGAAACTAGCACTGGAAATAAAACCTAATAAATCTGTTAACCCACGTCGAAACAAAATGTTTTTCTTGAAGCTCTCACAGTATACAAAATACAAACGTCAAATAAAGGAATTTCCCGCAACGCTGGTAGTCTACTGCGTCGTTTTCTTATTACACGGCTTAAGTTAGGACTACATTCACGGGGCGTGTTATCCGAGAATCCCTGTCCAATCGCATTCGGTCGAGTTGCCACGACAGGGATGCCGGTGTTCCGGCATTTGAGGCTCTTTGAAAATCACAATAAATATTTTTACACAGGTGACTGTTTAGCGCCGCTCGTTGGTTCTTTTTTGTGGACTTTCTACTGTTTGTTGATGATTACGTTACGGTTACGCGCGTTAACTTTAATTTATCTGCAAAAATACGTTCACCGACTCTAGTACCTAAAACAACTGTGAAAACTCCCGTATTTATAAATATTTATAATACCAGTTAGATGTATATAACCTTAGTATTTACAATGAAATAATTAGAAACTTCACTGTATGACGGCTTTTCTAAATACATGGTTGCCTTTTGTAAACAATTCTAAAATCGTTGAAAACGAACTAACTTATTGATTTGGCACATAGAATTGAGAACTGTAACCCTTACTAATAATACTAATACTTGTGGACAGCTTTGAGTGGCAATGCGATCAAAGGAAAAATTAGGTGTATTTCAAGATGAATCTATACTATTTTAACGTTTAATTTATTCTCATTACGTCCGATTCTAGCATCTCATTACGTTCATTATTTCCATGCATTTCAGAACACAATTCCATATCGATTAGTAATTAATATAAGAAGATAAGAAGTATATACACTAACGAAGGCGAAGTCAGTAAAGGAACCGCACGCCATTATCAATTTGCTGCAAAATTGCAACAAACAAATTGTCAATTTGGTAACGCAAATAAGTCAACGTACCTGTATTCCGGCTCTCTGCCGGTTCTTGCATCTCATTGTTTTATGAAGTCTCGATGAAATTTGCTGAAACCACAACTTGGGAGTATCTTCAAAACTAAAGCTCACAACACTGTTGAAATTTCAACCATAACTTGTTTCGCATACGGTTTAAAATGAAATACATTATGCTGATGAAGCGCGCGTATTTTGTTTTCAACTACTCCCGACTGCCGCTAAATGTGGCCTCCTGACTGGCACATGATTCACAAATAATGAAATCAATAGCAATTTTTAAATTGAAGTCGTCTCTTTCTAGCTTGACGACTACGTCAATTATATATTGTATTCGTAAGCACCTACTGTACAGATAAACCCCGCTACGTTTCCGAGAATTCACTCGCTTGTTGGTTTGTTTTGTTGGGTAGATAGTCCATTGAATGAGTCCCTCCAAGGGGGGTCTAGAGTGCGTGAGTTAGTAACGTAAGATGTTTCTTCGGAAACATGTCAAGAGTCCCTAGGTAATAAACATACTAAAACCCCGGGACACTAGGAGGAGCCCCGGAGTGGGGGGAGGGGGGGAAAGGGTCCATTTTTTCATTTTTCGCTTAAATCTCAAAAACGGTACATGTTAGAGAAAAACTTTCAAGGAAAAGTTGAAAGGCCATAAAATTATCTACAAGTTGTACCTAAATCATTTTTTTCTATTCGCAGCCGTTTTCGAGCTACATCCCATGAAAGGTGAAAAATTCGAAAACTTTTTATTTTACCAACTTAGGGTGCCCGCAGACGACCGTTTTTTTCTCCGTTTTTGTTGTGGATTGTAAGAAATGACGATCATGATAATGATGATGATGATGACGATGATGATGACTACTTTTTCATCCTTTTGGGTTGGGACGGTCCTGTTAAGAGTTCTTCTTCTATTATTTGTTCATCCTCAGATGTAGGTGATTCATGGTGAAGCTCTTCGTCATCACCATCACCATCATCATCATCTTCCTGAATGGATACGCTGTTAAGGCATTTCCCTTGGCAATGAAGGCATGCCGCTGAACATTTGAGCATTGCTTTTCGGCATCCACATTTGCCGCTAGCACAATCTTTAGTGCAACGGCAAAATATGGTCTGTAGTAAGGCCTCTGGTGCTGGTGGATCTTCGGTTTTTATGGGCTCCAGGGTGTTTCCTACAGACTGCCATCCCCACTCTTGTGGAGGCAGCTCATTCCCAAGCCACTGTTGTACTTGATAGTAAGTGCGCCGGGAATGCTGTTTTGCCGCACTTTCCGTGGGTGGGAGAGAGCTTATGTCTGGCTTTAGTTTGGCTACTGACCTCATAAAGGACTGGAAGCGGTATTGGTTGAGAGAGATGACTTTAGTTGGTGCTCCATACCATTTTAAGAAGCAAATTTTCCCAGCCTCTTCAACGTCACTTTGAGTGGAGGAGGGGTTGTAAAAGATCATCGATGCTTTTTTTATGACGTCACATTTTAAATATTGCTTTGTGAAAGCCATCTTGCTTTTTCTAAACGTCGCAGATGTCGTATCGCAGCCAGTAAAAGAATGTAAAAATAGGATATGATTAAATCCTTGTTGCTGCATCTCTTGGCTGGATAAAACAATACTTTTATTTTTTCCTCTGCCAGGTTTTAGCAGCAGGATGTCATTTGCAGGAGGATTGGAAGCTATCCGGAGTTTGAGAAGTACCGGCTGTGGCGCAGTCCACAGCATCATCATTTGCCACTCGTGTACCAACATGAGGGTTGGCGCCCTCATGCCCCCCTAGCATTAAGTCCTCCGGTCGGGGCCCGGATGGACATCCCTCAGCAGGTTGGGTAAGCCCCTGCTGAGGCAAAGTGGCGCCATGGGTCTGTAGCGGCTCCATGGTGCCTCGCCCCCGTTTCTCTAGTTCACACGGATGAGCATGGGGTTTAAGCATAAGCTTAACGAGGGCGGACCCCTTCCCATGCTACGTGTGAACCTTCATCGAAAAAATCCGAACAACGGATAATGTTGGGACATTGATGTCATATGAGAGGCACTAGAGGAAAAAAAATAAAAAGTTCAAGTATCGTAACTACCCTAATAAAATTCAATTCCTCCTAAACGCCTCCATGGTGGAATCTGGTTTTTTTATCAATGATACGAGTAGACCTAATTATGAGCAATCTATCAGTACCGGTCACAAGTTGCACTTTTGAGCTTTTCGGAAGAAAAAAAATAAAAAGGTCAAGTTGCGTAACTACCCTAATATAATATTTTGACAATCAATTCCTCCTAAAGGCTTCCATGGAGGAATGTGTTTTTTTTACCAATGATAGACCTAATTATGAGCAATCTATCTGTACCGGTCACAAGTTGCACTTTTGAGTTTTTTTGGAAGAAAAAATAAAAAGATCAAGTTCAGTAACTCAAAATACCCTAATATAATATTTTGACAATCGATTCCTCCTAAAGGCTTCCATGGAGGAATGTGTTTTTTTTACCGATGATAGACCTAATTAAGAGCAATCTATCAGTACCGGTCACAAGTTGCACTTTTGAGTTTTTTGGAAGAAAAAAATAAAAAGATCAAGTTCAGTAACTCAAACTACCCTTATATAATATTTTGACAATCGATTCCTCCTAAAGGCTTCCATGGAGGAATGTGTTTTTTTTACCAATTATGGACCTAATTAAGAGCAATCTATCAGTACCGGTCACAAGTTGCACTTTTGAGCTTTTTGGAAGAAAAAAAATAAAAAGGTCAAGTTGCGTAACTACTCTAATATAATATTTTGACAATCAATTCCTCCTAAAGGCTTCCATGGAGGAATGTGTTTTTTTTACCAATGATAGACCTAATTAAGAGCAATCTATCAGTACCGGTCACAAGTTGCACTTTTGAGCTTTTTGGAAGAAAAAAAATAAAAAGTTCAAGTATCGTAACTACCCTAATAAAATTCAATTCCCCGTAAACGCCTCCGTGGTGGAATCTGGTATTTTTATCAATGATAGACCTAATTATGAGCAATCTATCTGTACCGGTCACAAGTTGCACTTTTGAGTTTTTTTGGAAGAAAAAATAAAAAGATCAAGTTCAGTAACTCAAAATACCCTAATATAATATTTTGACAATCGATTCCTCCTAAAGGCTTCCATGGAGGAATGTGTTTACTTTACCAATTATAGACCTAATTAAGAGCAATCTATCAGTACCGGTCACAAGTTGCACATTTGAGTTATTTGGAAGAAAGAAATATTTTTTGATCGATTGATGTGATAAACATGGGTATGTAGTATGGGGAAATTGTTTGAGCCAAAATCATTTTTTACTGCGTGTAACTCAGAAACGGTAGGATATAGGAAAAAAATATTTAGGTACAACTTGTAGATAATTTTATGGCCTTTCAACTTTTCCTTGAAAGTTTTTCTCTAACATGTACCGTTTTTGAGATTTAAGTGAATAATGAAAAAATGGACCCTTTCCCCCCCTCCCCCCACTCCGGGGCTCCTCCTAGTGTCCCGGGGTTTTAGTATGTTTATTACCTAGGGACTCTTGACATGTTTCCGAAGAAACATCTTACGTTACTAACTCACGCACTCTAGAACTTTTTATTCAATGGACTAAGATTAATTATACATTTTGTCAGGATTAGGTAGGCAATCGAATAACAATAACAGTGAACAGATAAGTGCTTAATATAAATATTTAAGTACTGAAGTTTCCTTATATGTATTAACATAATTGTTAGCTGATTTATACTCCAACGTAATTTTTTTGTACTAGAAAGATATGTAATATGTAAGTTATTTAAGTAGTTTTAATAAGAATGTCTTATCATTTTCAATTTCGGTACATCATCGACCTTACTCGTTAAGAGAGGTCCAAATGTTCCAATGAGGCGAAACAGTCTTGTCTTTAGTAGTTTAGGAGTTGCCATGACTACCTCTTGTCTCTATCACCGGATAAGCTCGGTGGTGGCATAATATTGCGTTATTACTTTTTTTTGTTGGTTGGACGCATAATCCGCGCAGGTTTCCTCTGATATATAAATCTGTGTCATTCAATAATAAATAATAGGAAAGAAAACATTTGTATTTTATAAGCTTTTATTTAAATTGTAATGTATGTTTGTCCGGGTAGAATCTTGCAACTGAAATTTAAAGCAGATATCTTCAACCGATTCAGCTGAAATTTTAGGTAATGGTATAGTTTAGATGACAATTCAATATTATGGTACCATCGACCTGATCTGATGATGGAGACAGAAGGTGGCCATGGGAATTCAATACTTAACCAACGTAACCCCGTTGAGATTGGGTTCGTTAGAATCGTCGCAATGAGTAATTGATGACAGTAAACAGAAAAGTATAGTCGGTAAAGCTTGTATCACAAATGAAATTTTTGACAGAAACTTGATGACTATAACAATCTATGAGGCCGTCAAATCTTTCAGATTCTTGTTATAAATGTGCTCGCCATGCTGCCAATATAAAATATATCGGTGAAGAAGGATATCCTGTGATCGTAAGCTTGTGAATGAAGACTATCCATTCATGTTGAATACTACATTCGGCTGACGAATACAACATCGAATTGAAACTGGCGGGCGATATGTTTCGAACTCTTCGGGAGTTCGTAGTGACATTCAATACGTGAGTTTAACCGTGTAATGAAAGTTTACCGCTACCGAAAATTAACCAATACAATTATATGTTAAATGGTTCTTCAGTTTGTATGGCTAACTACCGACTAATCAGGCTAACTACTAGCCAAGAATTTGGTCCTCACCCGTGCAATAAAGGAGTACCTACGATGCTTCCTAGTGGGTTAAAACTCTATATCTTCGTGATTAATTTGAAGGCAAGGGAAGACCCGCCAATATACTTCAGTAAGGTTTGCTTAAGCGATTAGCAAGAGCAACCGCGAGCCGACATTACATTACTTACAGTTACGCTTACAAGCATTATCTTGTTAGAGGGAACAATGGCCAATTTACCGCAGCGTAGCGCATCTCGTGATTCATACTGGGTGGTCTATTTGAATTCATACTATCAAAGTTGTAATGTGTATTGCGCGCTCGATTCCTCTCGTGCTAGGCTAACTAGTTAGAACGAAAGCGAAATATTAAAATGTGACTGGGATGTGAAAGAGATGAACTGAATTGAGGCGAATGCTATTCACAACCGACTCACCCCACCACTCATCGCTAGACTTACCTAGGCCGCACTGTTGGTCTTGGAGCCAAATCACGTCGCCTACTTACATTATGTATGAAAACGTTTTGAAGCGGCATCATGCCTGCGCTGCGCCTGCGCCGCGCCTTCAAATTATGTACGATTCCCACCGAACGGGCCGGGCCGGGTTGCCTGACGCCGCGACGCAACCGGCGGCAGTCGACCGCGTTTTAATAGAGTCCAGTAGGCAAAAGCCGGACAGAGCCGGTCACATGTGACGACAGCTGAACACAGCCGTCCACGTCCGCGAGGAGCGGACCGGCCGCAAGTATATTCAAATATGAAATGTAACGTCTATATTAAAGCTTCAAATTCCTTTGGCAACTTGCAGAAAACGCGCAGGCGCGCTCCCGCCCGGCCCGTTCGGTGGGAATCGTACATTACGCCGTCTCTGTATAATTCACGCCAAATGGATGGACGTAATATTTTGACTACATTCACGGGCGCGCCACGTAGCTGTCACTGGCTCGTGGTCTAGTGTGTAATTTCGACATTCGCTATCGCGACATTTGTCTCTGCGACATATGGATGGACGTTGACGTTTATGTTCCACCGTTTAATTTTTACATGCACGACCGCCCCAGTCGGATTGGATAAGAGCTACGGTAGCGTTTCAGGCATGCGGCTGTCAAGAGGCGGTCGTGGGTTCGAATCTCGGCTCGTGCCAATGAGTTTTTCGGAACTTATGAAAGTACGGAATATTTACCGTTAGCTTTTCGATGAAGAAAAACATCGTGAGGGAAACGGTCTAATCCCAATAAGTTGTTTGTTTGGATAACTTTCCCTCTGGGTTGGAAGGTCAGAGTGGCAGTCATTTTCGTAACACTAGTGTCTATGCTAAATCTTGAGATTAGGTGTCAAAGGGGGCCCCGGGCTCCTTTAGAGCAAAACTAAGGCGCTATATGTATCGCGCCTGCATTACTCCGCCACGGCTGATGATGTGGCGGAGTACGTTCGTCAGAAGACCGGCTCCTCGCTGAGGGTGTTCCAGCTGCTTTCGCGCCACCATGTGCACTTCAGCTCGTTTGTGGTGCGCGTGCCGCGGCCGCTGCAGGAGACCGTTGCATGTGCTGACTTCTGGCCGAAGGGTGTAAGTGTTTCGACAGTTCCGGGGCAATCTGCCGAATCCTACACCGGAGACGACGATGCAACGGGGCCACGCCGTTCGTCGCCTAAATAGTATTATTTGTTGTTTTGGTTTCGTGACGCATTGGTTATTACTGTAATGTCACGTAAATGTATATGCCACTAAATAAATAACCGGAGGATGATGATGACCGTTCCATTCGGATGATGATGACCGTTCAATTCGGATGAGGTGTTTAAGCGTTGTGCCACGTTTGAACATCCAACGGGCCGCGCCTACTATCTTTAAATTACTAATTAAACTTTAAACTGTATTGTGTTGACATTCATGGACATATTTTGGCGAGGTGCTGCTTGGATCGGCATGTTGGAGTGGTTGTAGAATAGGTAGGTACAGTCAGGGGTATTAATATACTGATATTAATAAGGACATAACCTGTACACACCTTTATGACATTGACAATATAGAGTCCTGTACAGATATTTATGACCTGACTGTACTTGGTCGGAGGTCAGATTAGACTGGTTCACATGAAAGGAATAGATGCTAAGTGTTGTGAATACCAGCCATACGGTCTATGGATCGCCTCGTCGCGCCGCTCGCGTTTACTGTGTACTAGCTTAAATGAATATTATGATACCTACATTTATTAGATGGTTATTTTATTGAATTCACGGAAATAGTTCAAAAATAAAGTGGTATAGTTACTTCGGCGCATATCGGCTGTTTACGATGTTCTAAGTTCATCTTAAAGTGGATCAAGCGCATCGAAAAGTTTTTTTAATGTATATGATTGCTTTGTGTCATAACAAACCCGTTCTATATAACACAAATGAACAGAAACAGTAATTTTTACATTACAGCTTTTTTACAATTTCATATTTTATTATAGAAAATTTGATTCATTATCACTACAAAGATCACAAAAAAATACTTGCACTTTGGACTAGACAAAACCATACGAAAATCATGACCAGCGAATCAATACGCCCCGGAAGACGTCAAGTGCGCTTTTAGAAAATGTATTACGAATGGATATACGAGCATAATAATAAGTAATGTATTCAAAAATAAACACCGTCCACGGGTAACAGCGTATATAAACCCATCATCCCATCAAATGTGTCAGCGCTATGATGTATCGGTCATAAAATACCTTTTGCGTCATCAGACGAGCACCGGACTACCTCAAGGACTACTAGTATTTAAGAGTCGCCTGTCAGGTCGTAAAATTTTTCTCTTTTACTAAAGGACTTGGAAACGAGGTTCGGCGCGATGAAACGTTTGAAGATTGGTTTACTCTAGTTTGTAAAGGTTTCCTTGAGACGCGGTTACGAAGTGGATTTCAACTGTAGTGGAATTAAAAACAAACTTCGTTGAACACGGCAAGCTAATACCTATTCAAACATTTCAAACTTAGGTACACATATTTCGAGTTCACGGTCAGTTTTAAACTTATAATTAAACCGACTTTGATAGATGGTGTTTACAATATGACCAGATTCAAATAGAAATGAATATCGCTTTGCATACTGTTTATATTCAAACGAAACTTGACAAAGAAATAGTTAATAACCCCAGTGTATCCGACGTGGGGTCCCAGTGGAGCACAAAGGTATTTTAATTGGAACTCGGAGTAGCCTCCGCACCGTTAAAGGAAATATGGTCCGTTTTTCACCGCCGTTAAGCGGCGGGAAGTGAACTGTGCAGACAAATGGACGGATAAATAACCAATTTATAAGGATTTTGTAACCAGTGAACTGGAAAAAGTGACGTAGTTCTTGACTAGCATTGTAAGCAGCCTTTTAAAAGGTTTTATTTTAATAGTCAGTCTGCGTAACTTTACAGCCTCTGCCAATAATCAGATTAACTAGAAAGTTACAATGGCTAGTTGGAAACATCTCAAAGGAGTTCATCGGTTTTAAGATTAAGTTGAGTGACATGGCTTGCCATTTAATCTTATTGCAACACCTACGTTATTTATAAAGGTATGTGGACATAAAATGATTGCTATGATCTCAATAAGTAGATAGAATAAACAAAACACTCGTGAGCTTTTCTAATACAGATTAGATCAATAAACACAAAGCATAACTACTAACTAGATTAGATAACGTTTACACAGCATGTTCGTGATCTAAAACAAGTAGTAAATTTTAGCAAGGTGTTTTGAAGGAGAGAAAGCAGTTGGACGCCGGCGGTGGGAACGTGCTTTATCGCCGACTTGGCAGGCGTGGCAGACGCGTGTATGGGGTTTACTCGTGTAGCTGTGTTTTAAGGTAAATAGGTATTTGATTACGTATGAACAGGTGAGTAAACAATGAACATGACTGAATATGAATGAACATCCCACATATCAGCCGAAAGACGTCTACTGCTGGACATAGGAAAAGCGTTCTACAAGGTGGACTGATGACCTGGTAAAGGTCGCGGGAGTCCGATGGATGCGGGTGGCGCAGGACCGTTCATGAACATTTACAAATAATTCCATAACCGCAATTGGATTCATCGCCACGACGTAAAAGAAAAAATCTGCAACGTAAGAATCTAAAGTGATATTCGTTATTCACTATTACAGTTTCTACGAGAGTTGCCATCTGTACGCCTATCTACATCTGTTTGTTCTCCAAATAAATAAAATAAAATAACTAAAAAAATGTATTGACACAATTACCTAATCGAACTCCAAGAAGCGTAAAGTTTGTCGTTGATTATACTAATGACTAAATGATCCATCGCCGCAAGTACATTAAATGAATCTTGACTAAAGAAAAACTGAAATTTAATTGAAATTGATAGTACGCGCAGTATGAAAACTCCGCCCCGGTTTGATTCCAAGATAGATTGGACAAGGAAGAATTGATTCCAAGTAGGCACGTAGACACACGTGGGAATCTTACGCAAGTGTCAGGCGAGGTGACCCCGGGTCACCGTGACGTGACAAACAACCATCCGTCTCCTTTCGAGTGGACGGCGATGCGAAGTGTGCATTCACGCTGTCTAGCGTTTGTTCCATTATGTATTGTATATGTCGTTTATTAGTAGTCTACTTGTTGTAAGTATTTTATTAGGTACAGTGTATACAACATTGTCATTGAATTAGATAATTAACTGTATCTACGTTTTGGTGTGTACAATTTCGAGGGTAATTGAAATTATTTCTGAAATGAAAAAGAAAATGTACTTTGATGAAATAAGCAGGTTTTTGACACAGCTCATTAGGTACAATTTTAATAAAATGCCCTGTTTATCTGATGATATATAAAATACGGATAGAAACACAGACATTCAGTTATTACAAGTCAACACTGAGACGAGTAATTAACAATATAGGTAGAGAAAATAAAAATAAATATAGTAAGGTGTAGTGCGTAGATTCAGGTTTAAGATCATTTATTCTCAAAAGAAGTTATTTACATCTTCACTTATATGAGAATTACAATTGTAGTTACATGAGTATAATTATCAATCTTAGTCTAGGCTGCTAATGCACACCTAACTAACATCGCATATATGCAAAATGTATAAGTAGGTATGTAGGAACATTAAATTGAACAAAAAGATGCATCATCACGTGCGCCCACGGGAGGGTAGATTTCGATTACGCGCCGTGTTGCGGCGCGTCGGCGAGCATTAGCAGCAGCAGGTCATGATAACTTAAATACCTATTACATGGCATGTGTAAGCGCAAAGTCTTAACATAAATATTAGGTAAAACAGGATGACGAACATGCATATGTGGGCAGAACTGCAGAGTCTTAAATGTGTTTGATAAGGTAAAACTGGCTATGATACTAGAATACAAAGATAATATAGAGAGACTAGATAGTTATAATAGACCGTCCAACCTTAGAAATTTACCCAACGAGCCCTATTTTAAAATACCAAAGAACAACAATGAATATGGCAAGCGGGTATGGACCTCTTACTTACCTTATATACTGAACGGCTTCCCTAGACATGTCATAGACGACATGAAAGGGAAACCTGAAAGTATCAAAAATATCACTAAGAAGGCACTCATTAATATGGCACATTAATATAGCTTAAATATAACTATAATAATAAATAATATAATATAATACAGATATTGAAAATGTTTAGATCTAGACTAACATAACATAGATAAGCACTTAATATTATCGCACTCCTTAGTTAAGCAAAATCTTAAAATGTAAAGATTACTTTAACTAAGATCTGTAAAAAACTATTCTTTTTTCTGAAAATAAACAGTTTAAATTTTTTTTTTTTTTTTTTTTTAAATGAAATAATTACTGTGTCGGTTTGAACTAAGGTCTTGAGTTGTATTTAATACTATATCACTGTCTTGGCACCATCGCTAAATAGATATTATAAAACGAAATCTCCGGCCACGTCTGTTGGTGTGTCTGTAAGTATGTTTGTAATAATCTAAATTATTTAATAATTACGTGGCAGATTTTAATGGTTTTTTTTTATTTGTTTATTTTTCCTATGATACCAGCTTTTTATACGTTACGTAGCTAACGAGCAAATTTGACTGTACCTACAGTCAAATAATTTATTTTATTTTATTTATTTGGAGATCCAACAGCTAAGACATAAACAATAACAATTTATGTAATGATTACTATTTATTTGGTTCGTAATGGATATCATTTGTTTCTAGGCTAGTCCTACTAGTATTATAATTGCGAAAGTTTAGAGGTTTGTTATCCAATCACGCTTAATAATTTCAAAATTTGGATGAAATTTTTCACGAAGATAATTGAAAAGCCTGGATTAAAATAAAGGATAGTTTTTATCCCGTGTCCACGCATACGAAGGCGCAGGCGAAAGCTAGTTTTGTATAAAACGAGATTTTGGGGTCAAACGGCCTATAATTCATTAATTACGTGGGATTTCAGTTTTTTCTTAAATACATTTAATGACACCGCGTTTCGTATTTCTTTAGGTAAGCAATTGTAAAGTTTAACTCCCTCGTAAGTAATATTTCTTTTTCCAAACTGGTTGGTGCGCACCTTCGGTAAAGATAGATCGCTTGCGCGACGGGTGTTTCGTAGACCCTTTTCAATATTGGTCTCGAACGATAATTGAGAGTGTTCACTCTCAATTATCGTTCGAGACCAAATCGTGTTTGTTTATAATTTTATTAATTAATATACAGGTACTATAAATATAATTTTGTTTTATTGTCATTATTTTAGTATCGCTGTATATTTTTTTCGTTGGTGTCAAATAATCATAATTGAATAAAGTTTTGATTATTTTATTTTGAGATCTTTGTAGTTTATCTATGTGAGATTTGGCTGCGTTTCCCCAAACCTCTACAAGATAGTCCAGATGGGATTTAACCATAGAGTTGTACACAATGTAACGTACAGGCCGAGGGATACAGCCAACCATTCGTCGCAACGCTCCATTAAGGGAAGACAGTTTAGATTTAATTTTTTGTATATGTGGTTGCCATGTTAAATTACTGTCGAGTATTAGTCCCAAATATTTTTCTTGTTTAGATTCATGTATTGTCTGTCCATCTATAGTCAAAGGTCCGTGATTGTCTGATTTTTTGTTCTTGGCCGAAAATTTGATGTAACTTGTTTTAGCGGTGTTAATAGTGAGAAGGTTCCTTTGGAACCACGTGTTTAATATATTTAGGTCTGATTGCGCCTGCTTTATTGTGTCAGAAAATGAATGACCGTAGTAAAATAAGCAGGTGTCATCAGCATATAGGGTTATATCCCCAGTTAAGCCCGCATTCGTTACATCATTGATGTAAATAGTGAACAATAAGGGGCCCAAAATGGATCCCTGTGGTACCCCGAAACCAATATCCCGTGGCTCACTGGTTATATTGCCTATTTTCACTATCTGCTGTCGATTTTTTAAGTAAGATCCAAAAATTTTAAGAGCTGCGCCTTGAATTCCTATGTTCACAAACTTCTTCAACAAGATGGAATGGCTGACTGTATCGAACGCCTTTTTTAGGTCTATAAATACACCTAACACCACTTTTTTATCATCAATATTGCTCTTTATTCTAGTCAGTAAATCTATAGTAGCTGTTAGTGTGTTTGATCTTTCTCGAAAACCATATTGCTTATCAGTTATGTAATTTATAGACGTTAAGTAGTTATTTAGGCGTGTAAAAAGTAGTTTCTCTAAAATTTTGAATAGTACGGGTAGAACCGATATTGGGCGATAGTTTTCTATCTCAGACTTTTTACCACATTTGAAGATAGGTGTAACCTTTGCAACTTTTAACGTGTCTGGGAATGCCCCCTTTCCGAAACAATCATTAAAACAGTTCTTTAAGTCATCTAAGATAAGGGTTTTAATACATTTTATACTTTTTGTATTTAAGCCATCAAGACCTGTACTGACATTTGGATCCAAGTTAACTATGATTTTGCTAATTTCATCACACGTACATGGTTGTATTGTGGTAAGTTGAATATTATAGAGGTTGTTTATTATATCGTCTGAGGGGGCTACTTTGCTAGAAGTTCGACTTAGTATTTGGTTGGCCAGTTCGCTGCCTATTGTTGAAAAATATTTATTAAAATGCTCACATATTTGTTTTTTATCAATAATTGCTTTACTGTCTATTATTAATTTCGAAGGTCCTCTATCACATGATTTAATTTTATTATTTGCTAAGGTGTTAATTAGGTTCCACATGGTCTTTGGTTTACTTTTAACACATTTCTGAAAAGCACCATAGTAGTATTTATTTTTGGCCGAGGTTATGCTGCTCATTCTCAGGGTCGTTTTTAAGGGTTTTCCATAATATGTTTCTTTTTGTGATTCCAGTCATAATTTCTTTATTTATCCAGTCATCTTGCGGGAGATTTTGTATTTTCTTCTTTATAATTTTACTTCTGTTAGATTAATCGATCAATCAGTTCATCTTTTAAAATGTTCTCTGGATTGAAAATACATTATCAAATTGCAATTTGTTTTCAATATTTCTCGCGTCAAAATACCTATGATGACTCTATTAAATTACGCTCATTATGAGCGCTTTATTTGTTAAGATTTTTTGGCAGACGGTGTCATCCTTTCGGAGCATTCATTTGAATTTCCATATTCTTTTGCTATAAAAAATAAAGTAGGTACTTATGCATTTACCTTCGTATGTTTCATCACATTATTTTGAACTCCCAACTCTATAATTAAATAAACAGTTTTGTAAAATTCTGTTTTACATCCGGGTTGAGCGCTAAGTGTATGTTTTCCCCGCGCTTTGCGTTGCCTTTATTTTCATTTTAGCGCATTAAACTATTCTCGAGTTAAAAGAATCAACATTTTATGCAACAAAACAGGCTGTTGATGTTTGGGAAGTGTTTTTATGTTCATTGCTAAATGGGAAAAGCTGAATAGTGAACTAACCCACGGTGCTCTATTTTTCTGTGGATATTGTCTACAATACATTTTAGTTACAGTACCTATATAATGTAATATATTATACCTTCATTTTCATAAATACAGTAAATGGATTTTTTCTGTGCAAATGGGAGCACAGAAAAATTCCAAAGAGACATTTGTTCGAAATCATCATTATTCCGAACTTTCAAATTCCAAAACGCTATTTTCCGCTAAACGAAAATTTGGATGAATATACTCGTATAAACAGGTTAGGTTGGTATCCTGAAAAATCTAAAAATCCTTCAGCGGAAAATGGTTTTGAGAATTATTAGATAATTTCATTCACATTTTTTTAAATATTGTCTTCTATAGAATTGTAGTATTTAGGTATATTATATTGATATGTTGGTGGCACAGAGTGAGCAATTTGAAATATACAGAACCTGTAATCTAACCAAAGTTTCTGTATTACATTAATATTGTAAAATAAGCTTTAAGGTAGGTACTTAGTACTAATAAGCGTGAGCCCAGGCAAACATTGCAATATACAAATAAATCATAATTCTTATAGCGTTCTTCCCGGTTGTTTAAGTACTAATGGAGCCAGGGGTCCGGTTTGGCACCTGATCCCAAGATTTGCCGTAGGCACTAGAGAAAACTAATAATAAATACTAATAGAATTCGTTTTTTAAAATTATATTCTAAAAGTGGAGTGAGCTGGAAAAAATATATTTTGTTTCAGAACTAAGAGGGTGTTGCCGCTGTGAATTAGGGAGGGTTAGTAAAAATAGCACGTCAGTAATACGCAGCCGCGTTGGTTAAGATTAGTTACCTAAAACTACTTCAGATATTCTAATTTATTATATTTTTATTTAAACCTTGACTATATTTTTACGACATAGATTGTATGCAAAGCAATTTTTGTACTTTTTTTTGCTTGAGTCAAATTCAGAATCAACTGTGAATCTCTATAGCTATAGCAAATTACGTTAGCAGTTTTGTACGATTTATTAACTTATTCGAGTTTGTGCGCATATTACAAAAAACCCAGGCTGAACCACGGGATAAAATATAGCCTGTGTCAATCTTGACGATCCATTCTTTATACCGGCGGAATAAATTTAAATCAGATGATTAGTTTCAGAGATTACCCCCTTGATACTAATCTAATAATGTATCATGAACCATGTCGTTGTTTAATTCAAAAGTAACAGATGTTAAATGCGACTTTGAAGTAAAATTTTAAACATGAATTTGGATTAAATGCTGCTCTCTGTCGAGTGCAGTGGGTTCTAAGCTTGTTTGCTCGAAACAGCTAAGCAGAGGCTTTTGCGTTAAATGAAAAGCCAGCGGTCGCGGCTATCAGGCTACGCCATTGCCCGTTGCATTTCGTTCGAATCAAGGCCTCCAGCCACCGAACGCGTGTCGTGCGCGGCGCGTGTCGGGCGCGGTTGAAGCGGTATATTCACACCGCAACGGGCGGCGGGCACGCGCTGCTGCTGCGCTGCTGCCGCGCTGCTGCCGCGCTGCTGCCGCGCGGGCCAGCACGTCATATCTCTCTCACTACCAACACATTTAATATGTATTTCACTATCTCTATCACACTCAGCAGCGCGGGCACGCGCGGGCGCATTTCAATTTTGTTTCAACGTAATTCGCGGTAACTGAACGCCGAGTTGACGCATCAAAAGAAGCACGCGAAGTAGCTACTTTCATCGAAATAATTGGAACACTTAATGTGCTTACATCTCAAATAGTTTCCTGGTGTATTGTTTTAAAACTAAAATACCCTTGTGTTTTTTATTATTATTTTTTATTTAGAAACTTATGAAAACATTTTGTACAAAAATTGAAAGAGCATCGTTAAACTGTTTGGTTTGTCTCGATGCTAGTATTAGATTGAAAGCAGTTGACATTTAAGCTGTTTTAAGTATAAAACCCCGTTGGACATCATTTTGGACGTTAAAAAGTTACTGAATAATATTTATTCATAAATAAATTATTATATCATTGTTTAATGTATTATATAGGTACTTACTGAAAACGTAAGTTTTATTCAAAGAAAATGTATAAGTAAGTACTTTTCAAGAAATGTTTACAAATTGTTCAGTACATTGAAATCAAAATTAGTTTAAAGAGCAATTCTAAAAACGACCATTTATAAAAACCAAGTATCTCTTGCACGCAAGTAATGGTTCAGCAATTGTAAATTGAGAGAATTAACAGATCTGTATTCCTTTCAAGTAAGGTAATGGTCGCTTGTTTTTGCTGGAGTTAAAAAAGATATCGATTCCAGCAACTAATTGTTGTAATCGCTCTATATGAGTCTCTAGTTAAATAGCACATTCGTTTTTACGAAAATACCCTTTAATGGTTAGGTAAAAACAAGAATCGTATAACTTGCACTTATACGATTCTTGTTTTCTACTTTGAAGTCGGAAGATACTCTACTTGTCTAGGTTAATTTGTATTCAAGTCGAACAACAAATTAGACATCCTAACGCGTTTCAATACGATCGTGTTTTATTATGAGTCTGTTTTTGTAGGCTTCCTTCCGTATGTTTGGGGTATAGGTGTAGAATGACAAGTACTTAGACATTATTACCTAAGTTATCAACTAGGTATTCACTCATCAATTATATTACGAGATTACGAGTATATCACTGTCAAAAAATACTAAATCCTACTACCTAATATTATAAATGCGAAAGTTTGGATGTTTGTCGATGACTTAATCACGCTTAGTAACAAAATATATTTTATATATACGATCGAGGCGTGAAAAAATAATGTACATAGTGTACTAACGCTCTTTACCATGTTTATTTTAAGTAATTTTTTTACGAGGGTAATAAGTTTCTGAAAAAACTGACACAAAGCATTACGAGTGAATGATTAAAGAATCATCAACTAGAATTACAGTAAATTCTGCTTTTTTGGTTTACATTATTCTTGTTAACCAGATTAATAAGGATTATTAATCTATTAATCCGCTTAAATTATGGACAATGTACATGTTAATTAGAAAGTTTTCAGAAAACATTTGGAAGTTCGCTACTTTGTGGTCGCGATCCGAGATTCAACGAGTTTTCTAAAAAACATTGTGTCGGACCATTAACTTTCGACTGGCTACTGTTATAGGAAACTGGGAGGGTCTGAGGTTGAACCGAATTTGCTTGTAGGGCGTAACTAAAACAGCGTAAACAGTTACTGATACCTTAGCTTGAGATTGGGGATCTTTGCCCCGGATGTTTTAAGTTAATTTGATAAACTAAGGACTATATATCTTTATAAACGGATCATATGTAGATTGAGTTTCAAATCTGTCTATCATGTGTCGCATGATTAAGATCTTGGTATATCAACTGAATACGAAATGAATGCCAAACCATGCAGAACCGTTTTATCTAATCTACTATGTTCAGGAATAGGGAAGTATTTTTTTGGTTTTCAGTCAGTATTTGATCGAAGCTGTCAAAACAATGATAGTCTAATTTGCGGATACTATCCACAATCTCATGTCAAGTGTATAAATGAGCGATTAAACGCTACCTATTCCAATATCTCGTGGTTTTTGTTTTTCGTTATATAGCATAACGTAGTCTATATCTAGAGCTGTTGAAAGCGTGTTCAATTGCTGGCAGGCTCGACCGGTTGAAATAAAACAGGGAACAAACAGACATCAGGTAAAATGAGCGCGTTCCTTTGCCGCAGCAATCGCAACGCGCGGCTGCTTTTTAATTTAGCCTCCTCTCTATTATTAAAAGCTACAACTTTTACTGTTCGCTTTTGAATAACAATAGATTCTTACGTAAGCCTAAGAAATTAAACAGAGTATCGTGAACGTTGTAAATGAGCCGTAAATTTTTGGAAAACGATCGAAATCTCGTTTATAATTTGGTATTCTCCAGCCAGTGCAGTCAGTTACATTACGGAGATACGAGTATACTTAATACTTATTACATTGCACTTACATAATAACATTATTATACGGAAAGTATACACATACGTATGTTAATTTGCGGTGTATATGTACTACTTCCCTAAGGAGATTAGTAATAACAAGGGATAGCAACAAATATAATAGAATAAATTAACTGAAATAATTTTCTGCTCATTCTACAGGTTGCCTGATTTCTTGTTCCTAATGAAATATTTGGAGTTGTAATTATATGAAAAATCTTTGTTAACACAAAACATTTCGGATTTACTTCACTACAGTATAGTACGCACTGTAGTAAATCACTGCGCCATTACTCCGAATGCTAATTCAAGTTTTTTTTTTTTTAAACTGATATATTAGGTACCATTAAAAATGGTGCTTCACATAGTGGTACTACCAGTGAATTCAAACAATCACCAGTGATTTTAAATAAAGAACTTGATTCAAGTGCCTTACTAAAAATAAATGCAATTTCGTCAATGTTGACATGAGGCAGTGATAACAATACATCTAAGTTAGATTTTTTGGTCCTGTATTAGCAGTCCCTAAAACAATAATTATTATAATAACACCTCACTACAAAACGATTAATATTCATATTCGTTAATTTACTTTGTGTATATGTTACGGGTTACTTGCAAGCGGATGTTACTCGAGCGAGACCACATGCTAGCACGTTGGCGGAAGCAGACTCGCTCGTTCCCTTATCAAACCTATTTGTCACAATAATTCCAATCCGTGTTTCGGCTAGCGTCTTGTGATAACCGTGATGGTCCTTCAAAGCAAGATTTCACCCAATTTCAATGGGTATAATATAAAATAAACTCTGGCTCTTCGTACATAATACATACATTATACTCACATAAATAATACCGTTACTTTATATATGATCAGTTTGATCTCAAATAAAACACTTATGAAATGGCACTCGTACCTAAGTCATCTTAATAAACTCATTTTACCATGTAGAACATGAACCGACACTGAAATAAATATAACTTTCAACGCCACAACGGCACTTTCTTAAGATACCTGTCAGAGATGTACCTACTTGATTACAGTAGACATAAATTGTGTTACTCACAGAGCATTCGCTGAAGGCATTAACGTGATCTTAGCATTCAACCTCTTTACTCCCTAAATCATACAATCTAGAAGATACGTTGTGATGTGAGATTAAAGTTCATATTCCAGAGCTATAGCAAAATGTGACATACGAGGTTACGAGAGAGACTAATTCACCAAAGCAGACAATCTAGAATATTCCTTGAGGTGTGCCACATAAAGTTCAAATCCCAAAGTAAAAATGTGAGAGACGTGTTTATGGGAGAACACACGATGAGCTGAACACTTTCTCTGTAAAGGCGTGTTGGTGATTGTTGCTAGACAGTGACAGGCGCTGGTATTGTTATTGACATTGGGATATGGCTTTATGTACATTGTATAGTAGAATGCAACAGCATAAGCAAGCTATGATCTTATTTGACCTGTTTTAAAGCCATACATTCATTATTTCAAGTGAATTTCATATCATTCGTAAGCAACGTAATCAAACGCTATCAATACATTTCCATTATCTTCCACCAAAGGAACATTGCTACTAAGCACGTTTTATAACTTCCATAAGAAAACTGAACACCGTTTTTTATGTGGCATACTAGCGTTCGACTTTCACGATAAAAGTCCGCAAGATGAAAAAAAGTGTATTAAAGACGAAACCGCAGCAGAAAAGTAAGCAACACTCAAAGCACCGGGATGTAGAAAGAATTAGGGAATAATTTATCGTCCAATTAACGAACGCTCCAAGAAAAAACGCGAAATCGAGTCTTCACAGGGCCGATAATTGCTTATTTAGGGACCCGCGCACAGGAGGTCAATCTGAGCCTTACATCTTGCACTCTAATATTTGTAATTTACTTTTTCCACAGGCCTAGTGAAACTCAATCTTGTGTGGATGTTGTTTAGGCTTTTGAAAGGGAAAAACTTTCCCTAAATCAACGTTTGTCGTGTACTCATTCTGACATGTAAACACGGCGCGCGTCGACAAGTAAAAACAAAATGCTAAGTTTAGTGTCAAATTGACCACATCGCTTTTTTTGCCAATATTCATTTATATAGTAAAAGCTTAACGGGGCCAGCGTCACGCTTCAACACTTTAGATCTTCATATTACTTTAGATTTAAGCTAGGAAAAAAGATGGTTTAGGTACTTTAGTATTAATTCAATAGATATAGATCAATCAGCAAATCGACACAAAATTAAGTTTGTAAAAAAATATTTTAGGTACTTATTAGTTATTATTGCAGGCAATCCGAAACAAAAAAAGGTAGGAAAGAGATTAGAGTACATCTATTAACTTGCACTTAAAAAAAGGGTTGCACTCCGGGAGTGCCGGCAGAAGTGAAAACTTGCGAATTGCTTTAATTATCAGTATAAAAGAAGCCGATGGGAATAGGCTTGCACGGGCGTTTCGCCACTGATATACCTAGTGAGAGTATTATTCCATTAAACGTAAACTCCTATGTCTGTGTGGTTAAGTTTAGAAGCTGCTGTGGCCATCTTCTGTTGTCTCCATCTCTGTTGTAAAATTGCGTTGTCACCAAATATAGGTTTTTACCAATTAGGTTACTTTTTAGGGTTCCGTACATCAAAAGGAAAAAACGAAACCCAAAATTACAAAAAATCAATCAAAAGGAATCACTTTGTTGTGCGTCCGTCCGTCCATCCGTCTGTCAAGACCCTTTTTCTCAGGAACGCGTGGAGGTATCAAGCTAAAATTTATACCAAATACTCAGGTCTACTGCCCCTTGGACCTGTGAAAAAAATCAAACTTCTAAGCCAATGCAATCAAAAGATACAGCCGTTTATGCCGCAAATTTTCGAAACTCGCAAGGGAATACTGGGTAAATTAAATACTTCCCGTGAGCTCAGAATTGGTACGAAGCAACGTCATATAGCACAGATAAAGGAAAATTGCGAAAACCGTAAATTTTTAGTTACATCATTTAGTAAAAATATTTTTAATAATTTTAAAGTTACTAAGTACCCCTTTCCTCATGAACGCGTAGAGGTATTAAATTGAAATTCATATCAAATACTTAGGTCTATAATACCTTTAATACCTACAGGTTTGTACGGAACCCTCGGTACGCGACTCCGACTCGCACTTGGCCGGTTTTTTTATACATATTACTGGGTTAATTTAATGTTTTATCAATTTCATGTAAATTATACTATTTCCATATTTAAATAAAAATAATAACACATTAAGTCAAAGGTAAAACACATATATCATCATCCCCACGACAGATACTGAAAATCATTTTGCATGTTTGGAACTCTGCTTCATTATGAATGAGTATGAACTAAGTATGATTCCGGCTAAAACTTCGCGAAGCTCAGCGAGCGAAGTTAGACAAATCAACCCACTAAAGTTATAGAATATCTACCGTGTACCTAATAGTTCAGAGTTGAATTAAAGGGGATCGATTTGACACTCACGTTCTCGGTTCCAATTCATATAAATATTTTTTGCACAGTCGGCGTGGCGGCAAGCGCGAGAAACACGTTGACATCAAACGTAAAGGGCAATACGAGGAAGCGAGAGGCCACGCTCCGATCTCTCCCTCGTACGTTTTAGAAGTCGTGGTCGAGACCTCAGGCCCGATTTTTATCTAAATGCTTCCAGTTATGTTCGTATTCACGAATAATACTTAATTAAATGTTTGTGTAACAACGTTAATTAGTAGGTACACAGTACAATTTTATTGGGTCGTTATCGCGTTTGAACACTTAAACAACATTTAATCAAATTATGTTCAAGCTTTATTATAACTATAAACACCAGTACTTTACATAGGAAAAGGGTTGACTAAGAATTTTTATAATTATGCAAATAAGAAATAACGAACTAACTAACCAGTTCTGTGCCTTGCCCTTATTTATAAACACATCCATTAAGCTTTTTTTAGGGTTCTGTAGCCAACATGGCCAAAACGAAAACCTTATAGATTTGTCATGTCAATTAATTTTCCTGTTAGCATTAACATATTCACTGCGAGACAAAGCAAACGGTTTAACGATGCTATTTTAATTTAAATACTACATTATTGTAATAAAACAAGTTTCTCAATAATAATAAAAAATATATGACAAAACGATTAACAAACATGAAACCAGGGATTTCATTTAGAATGCTACCTATCTTATCCCTACTAAATAACAGAAGGGAATGGTAAAAATGCACATAAACAGAATGCTATCAACATAAACATAATGGTGATTATGTGAGCAAGTTCTGCCGGGCCTTTGTGTTAAGCCTACGATAAGATAGCGATATCTGCCCACAGCTGTCTATGTGCCTATTATGCTGTCGATATCATAAGATTTGTTTGCTCTGCCTTATCGATTATAGATAATGTACAATAATATGACATTCGTCACGTGCGGTTTCACTTACATATGTAAAATAAATATCAATATAGTGAAAAGATTACTTTACACGGGTGTAATGCGATATTTATTGAAGTGAAAACTTCTTTAGCGGCGCTGTGCACTTTTTGGAATGGGGAAAAATTGTTAAACTCTCCACAGATTTCGAGCTGAGATTTATAATTTTTTTTATAAATATAAAATTCAAGTTTTCACTTCTGCCGGCCGGAGTGCAACCCGGTCATTTTTTACCTTTATTTCTGTCCGTGTCGTAACGTCAGAAATAAAGGCAAATAAATATCGCGGTAGAACGGTTATCTTTCAAAACTATGTAAAAGCGCAAGAATTTTTACTATTCACATAAAGGGCTAGTATAGATACTCTTCTTATGATTAAATATCTTCTTGTAGAACCCTGCATTATGCGCGGCTACACTTGTATTATGCAGTCTTGTAACGTGTCACAGTTCATTTATATTCCTTAAATTCGTAGCAATCATTTGTTTTTAACCTTTAGGAAAAGCCTACGAGTACTACTACTGCTCCTACTCAATCTTGTATGACTAAGGCAACGCATTAAAGTGTCAAAGGTTATGGACATTAAGAAATCGATAGTGACGACACTCTTACATCGTCCTTTTGTTTTGTCCCAAGTAGTGTATAGATTATGAAGGCCAATAAAGTATAAGAGATTATTAGTGAATCTATTGGAAGCCCGAAGCAAAGCTGAGAGGGTTTTAATGATCCGATACTAGCGATTACACACACATAAAATATAAGAAACTTTACACAAAATAGCAGATTCAACTCACAATAAAATCCTCCAGCTCGAGTAATGAGATCTTAGAGTCTAATAACATATTCGTATATAGGCGCGCTCGCGGGACCGACGTCAAATTACGATGTTTTAGGATTAAATTGGATGAAAAGTATTTATGAGCGAAATGCTCAGTCAGCAGGATTATTAAAGTAATATATTTGAACAGTATTTAATGTTATGTATAAAACAAAGCACCACTTTGTCGCCACTGGAACAGCTCTGCATATCATTTCTCACTCCAATTCCACCGTCTATATAATGACTTATTAGCTATAAATTATACATAAGCTATCAAGGCTCGCGGTTATTGTAATTTTACGAGTAAATGTGATCAAAAGTACCCGTTTAATAGCCGTTAGCAGACACATTACGAAGCTTATTAACCGAGCGAAGCGAGGTTTTACGTTTAACTAAGGGGCGGTTAGCGAATGGATGTGGTCTACGGTACTAAAGCCTCTTCGGAAACCGGCTTGTTCGGAAGGCTGTAAGTCATCTAGCCTGCGTACGAGACGATTTGTAAAGACCCGTAACAGCTTATAGAAGCAGAAGTGAAACGGGTCGGTACCTATCTATAGTTCTTCAGCAAGGTGTTGTCACCCTATCCACCGTATATAGGTTCCATGCCTTTGGCGAAGTCGAAAGTCCAAACCGGTCAAAAAAAACTTAAATAATGGAATGTTTGCTAGAATATTTTTAATGCGAACTACTTAGATGAAGTGTCACAGCGGACCCCGGGCTTCTTTAGGGGCACAACCCGAAATAACGCTAGGAGGATGATGATGCTGACTCTTTGGGGGAGGCAATGTCCAGCAGTGGACAGGAAAAGTCTGTGAGGTTGTATACAAGAGCTATAAGCTTTCTAACTTTGGATGTAGGAGGATCAGGAAGTTTCCGATTGCCAAAAATACATAATTCGTCTGCACTGTAATCATTATCACAGGACCGCGGCGTGATAGACTACCCATACCTTTCTAATTGCACCGCTTAGAAAGAGATGGATTGTCTACGCCGCGACAGAGCTCGCGGTCCGTCTTCTGATTGCCACCCTGTATATAATGGAACTTTCAGGATCTCTATACGTTCTATGTTCTTTGCAGTACCTACACGGGCGAAGCGAATAGTGCACAAGGTGCAGCAGTAGTCAACGCGAAGCCGAAAACGGGGTATAAATAAAGTCATAAGTGACATAAGTGTCATAATAGTTATAAAAATAAAACCGGCCAAGTGCGAGTCGGGCTCGCGCACAAAGGGTCCCTTACCATTATCTCTAAAAACGGCAAACAAATCCCGCTTGCTGTATGGGACCCCCCTTAAATATTTATTTTTCTGTTTGTTTTATTATTTGTTGTTATAGCGGCAACAGAAATACATCTGTGAAAATTTCAACTATCTAACTATCACGATTCACGAGATGCAGCCTGGTGACAGATGTACAGACGGACGGATGGACAGCGGAACCTTAGCAATGGGGTAATAGCATAATTTTTACCCTTTGGGTACGGAACTCTAAAAAACTTAGTCAAGTAATTACTTATTATTGAAAAAAATTGCTCGATGCTCAGACCCGACTTGACGTAGACTTTTGTGTTTGAGTAAACAGAAAAATATTCAGTAGGTACTTATTTAAAAAAGTTATTTATAAACCTAAGCCCCACTGAAACAGCTCCGTCTGCACTTCATTTCTCACATCAATTCCACCGTCTGACGGTTTATTGGCTGTTTATGATTCAGTCGCCTTTTTGCTTGCTTTGTCCTGTTAGTCATTTGTCAATGCCTCGTTTATCGTCAATGGTGAGTGAAAGAACGACACTCGTTGACCGCTTTGAAAGTCTAAGTATAATTTAGTGTACGCTTCAGCTCATTCGTAAGAAAGCCAAATTGTAATTAGATAATTGAACGAACGAGCGAAGCGAACGAAGCTCTCCGTTTTGGCTTGGGCCAGAATTCTTTCGTGTGTCCTGATGTTTCTTGAAATTTTATGAGCAGGTTCAATTATTAATATTATACTGTTTAGTTTGTCGATGAAATTTTTAGAAATTATAAAAATATAAAAAATACAAGTTTTAAAGTTAATTGCTGAGTAGGTTCAAGTAAGTACTTAAGTACAGTCGACGAAGCCACAATCATTAAGAGCATTTTCATTTCCTGTCGAATAACGGGTGCAATTTCATCTCAACTCACAACAACGGTGATCTAAGAACAAATTACAACTTCGATGAGACAACAGCCGTAGTTACCAGTAAATTAAATAGAGTAGAAGCCATTTACTATTCAATAGCCTCCTGCGTGCTTTGTCTTGCTGAGACATCTGCCACCCGTCACCGCCATGTCACATTGTAAGCAGCATAGCGTTAATTATCATTAAAAAAACAATTGCCACTTTGTGCAATCAATTAATTACAACCATCAATTACAATACTCTATGGGCGGGTTGCACAAACGATTTTACGATTAGCTGCAGACCGATCAACGATACATTTGGCGCCGTCAGCTATCATCCCATAGGACATTTTCAAAGTTTCTAGAGAATGAACAGCGACTTCCGATTACGATATCATACTGTTTGGTGTACAACCCACCCTAAACATGTACAATCTCAATTTGAACAAACGTAAATAGAGTTTACCCGAGTACATTTAACAATTTGCTTAATTCAGGCATAGCTCTGTGAATTCCACCCAGGTCCTTATTCCGGAACAGCGGTTACATATTCTCGGTTGAAAGTCTTAACACCATAATGTTTCAATCGGTACTAGAATTGGTCAATAAAAGTTTTTTATCAATTAACGAGGAAAAGTCTGTGAGATTGTAGCTTTAGAAGTTTGTATGTACCTAATGGGTAATCTCCGAAACCACTTATCCGATTTCAAAAATTCTTTAACCTGCGTGTAAAATGGACTTTCTGCCTGGCTATATATACTATCCCGCGGGTTTGCATGTGTTCTTTACAATATGCGGGTGAAGCCGCGCGGGCAGCTAGTACCCAGCAAATAAAAAGGTTTGGTCAAATCCACGTTTAGTTAAAATAACAACTTTTAATTATAAATAAATAACAACGTGTGTTTAGTTATTAGTACCTATTTTAATAAGATATGGTTCCCGACGTCGACTTCAAACATATATTACCACTAGCTTTTGCCCGCGGCTTCGCCCGCGTAGTAAAAGTAATTTTCCAATAATGATTGAATTGCTACGCCGCCTACTAACCTACTACTACTAACTTCCCCTACTAATAACCCTTCATCATAACCCATTATGGTAAATTAATTTTTATTTACTATTATATTTATGCCCGTGTGGTGGCGGGTTAGAATTTCACCACCCTCTTTCTTCCCGTGTGTGTCGTAAAAGTCGATTAAGAGAGCAGGGTTGAAGTGTGTCCTGGGTGATGGGCTAACAACCTAAGCAATATCACTTTTTGTCGATCTTTTATACCCACATTTATGCTAAAAGTGGCACTGGAACATAAAGTTCATGTGCTCTGCCTGCCCCTTTTGGGAATAAAGGCGTCAATGTATGTATGTATGTACGTATTTCTGTTATTAAATTTACAATCATGATTAATGAGAATCTGTCCTCTGAAATAAAAGCTACTTTATGTTCATGAACATTAATGTTGAAATACCAAAATATCTCCACGAATGTTAAGTCAAATTTGTGGCCTGGACATTGCTATAGGCTTGTTTCCTAAGATTTTTTTCCATGCTTTTCGAACCAGTATTTAACATAAATACCCAAAAATTTGTTTTAATTTAACGGCGGCCAAAATGCATAACTTACTAAGCAGATCTTCGTGCAGCACATTGAATGTACTTATTACGGATGCAGGCACTTTCCCAATGTCTCCTACCCTCCCGTCCCGCCGCGCCGCCCGCACTCGCCTAGGTACCGATTGCTGACGATCGACATGGCACCAAATACAAACTTTGAAACCTATAACCCTATATAACGCGGGTCTCGTTCCATACCTCAAAAGCAAAAATAGAACCCTTATTTATAGGATCACGTGTGGCTGTCTGTCAGTCCGTCTGTTACAACCGATTTGCTACGAAAAAAACTGGACCGAATGAATTGCAATTTGGCACAAATATTTTCATGAATTTTCATGTCCACAACATTACATTTCAAAATCTATGTGATTTTCGTTATTAACGTCCCAAAAAACCGTAATAACAACGCCCATATTAATATTTAGACGCCACGTTGGAATGTAAAATCGTTGTTGTTTTCCTAATCAGCGATCCGATAAACCATAGAAACAATAGATGCCGATGTTGATTTTCAGATTTTGTCACCACATGTCTCCTTTTAGGGGTTGAATTCTCAAAAAACCGGAAACACTTGTTTACTCATTTATCGTTAGGAATTATCCTGTGAATTCTCGAATAAAATTGACTAACTAATCTTTTTTCTCCATACAAACTTTGGACCTCCTTTTTAACCCCTTTCGGTATAATTATTTCAAAAACGCTGAAAGCACTTTATTTGTAAATTAATAAGTGTAGTAATCTGTCCACAAAGTTTTAAGTACGTAGTAGCTAAAAATAAGTTTCCCTTATACAAAATTTGGACCCTCATTTAACCCTCTTAGCGGTGGTATTTTATAAAACGCTAAAATTACTTTTTTTGTATCCTAATAAGTTATCTTCCTACAAAGTCTCAAGTCTCTAGTTCAATAAATATAGTTTCCCCTTCACAAACATTGCATCCCTATTGAACCCCCTTAGGGGAAGAATTTTATGAAACGCTGAAATTACTTTTTTGTATCTTAATAATGATATTCCTACAAAGTTTCAAGTCTCTAGTACAAAAAAATATGTTTCTCCCATACAAACTTTGCACCCCTATTTAACCCCCTTAGGGATAGAATTTCCAAAAATCCCGTCTTATCCCTTGCCTACGTCATAAAATGAAGTTCTGGTGTAAATTTCAAGTTTCTAGTCCCAGTAGCTTTGAATACGAACTTTGCACCCCTATTTTACCCCCTTAGGGGTGGAATTTTATATAAAGCTGAAAATCCTTTTTTTTGTATCCTAATAAGTAAAATACTTACCAAGTTTCAAGTCTCTAGTTCAATAAATAATGTTTCCCTTATACAAACATTGCACCCCTAATAAACCCCTTAAGGGTAGAATTTTCTAAAACGCTGAAAGAACTTTTTTTGTATCTTTATAAGTAATATCCCTACAAAGTTTCAAGTCTCTAGTACAAAAAAATATGTTTCTCCCATACAAACTTTGCACCCCTATTTAATCCCCTTAGGGATAGAATTTCCAAAAATCCCGTCTTATCCCTTGCCTATGTCATAATAGGAAAATCTGGTGTAAATTTTAAGTTTCTAGACACAATAGTTTTTAATTCAAACTTTGCACCCCTATTTAACCCCCTTAGGGATAGAATTTTATAAAACGCCAAAAGTACCTTTTTGGTATCAATAAGTAATCCGCCTACAAAGTTTTAAGTCTCCAGTTCAATAAATAATGTTCCCCCATACAAACTTTGGACCCCCATTTCACCCCCTTAGGAATAGCATTTCCAAAAATCATGTTCTATCCCCTGCCTACGTCATAAAAAGAAGTTCTGGTGTAATTTTCAAGTTCCTAGTCCCAGTAGTTTTGAATACAAAATTTGCACCCCTATTTAATCCCCTTAGGGGTGGAATTTTCTAAAACGCTGAAATAACTTTTTTTGTATCTTTATAAGTAATATCCCTACAAAGTTTCATGTCTCTAGAACAAAAAATAATGTTTCACCCATACAAACTTTGCACCCCTATTTAACACCCTTAGGGATGGAATTTTCTAAAACGCTGAAAGTGCTTTTTTTGTATCTTAATAAGTAATATCCCTACAAAGTTTCAAGTCTCTAGTATAAAAAAATATGTTTCTCCCATACAAACTTTGCACCCCTATTTAACCCCCTTAGGGATAGAATTTCCAAAAATCCCGTCTTATCCCTTGCCTACGTCATAAAAGGAAGTTCTGGTGTAAATTTCAAGTTTGTAGTCCCAGTTGTTTTGAATACAAACTTTGCACCCTTATTTAATCTCCTTAGGGGTGGAATTTTGAAAACGCTTAAGATATTTTTATTTGTATCCTAATAAGTAATTTTCCTACAAAGTTTCAAGTCTCTAGTTCAATAAATAATGTTTACCTCATACAAATATTGCACCCCTATTTGAACTCCTTTGGGGTAAAATTTTCTAAAACGCTGAAAGAACTTTTTTTGTATCCTAATAAGTAATATCCCTACAAAGTTTCAAGTCTCTAATACAAAAAATAATGTTTCTCCCATACAAACTTTGCACCCCTATTTAACACCCTTAGGGACAGAATTTCCTAAAATCCCGTCTTATCCCTTGCCTATGTCATAATAGGAAAATCTGGTGTAAATTTTAAGTTTCTAGACACAATAGTTTTTAATTCAAACTTTGCACCCCTATTTAACCCCCTTAGGGGTAGAATTTTATAAAACGCCAAAAGTACCTTTTTGGTATCAATAAGTAATCCGCCTACAAAGTTTTAAGTCTCCAGTTCAATAAATAATGTTCCCCCATACAAACTTTGGACCCCCATTTCACCCCCTTAGGAATAGCATTTCCAAAAATCATGTTCTATCCCCTGCCTACGTCATAAAAAGAAGTTCTGGTGTAATTTTCAAGTTCCTAGTCCCAGTAGTTTTGAATACAAAATTTGCACCCCTATTTAATCCCCTTAGGGG
Source organism: Epinotia demarniana (assembly GCA_945867215.1). Classification (NCBI taxonomy): domain Eukaryota; kingdom Metazoa; phylum Arthropoda; class Insecta; order Lepidoptera; family Tortricidae; genus Epinotia; species Epinotia demarniana. The sequence continues at coordinate 9,380,697 of OX244274.1, forward strand.
TGGAATTTTCTAAAACGCTGAAAGAACTTTTTTTGTATCTTTATAAGTAATATCCCTACAAAGTTTCATGTCTCTAGAACAAAAAATAATGTTTCACCCATACAAACTTTGCACCCCTATTTAACACCCTTAGGGATAGAATTTCCAAAAATCCCGTCTTATCCCTTGCCTACGTCAAAAAAGGAAGGTCTGGTGTAAATTTCAAGTTCCTAGTCCCAGTAGTTTTGTATACAAAATTTGCACCCCTATTTAATCCCCTTAGGGGTGGAATTTTCTAAAACGCTGAAAGTGCTTTTTTGTATCTTAATAAGTAACATCCCTACAAAGTTTCAAGTCTCTAGTACAAAAAATAATGTTTCACCCATACAAACTTTTCACCCCTATTTAACACCCTTAGGGATAGAATTTCCAAAAATCCCGTCCTATCCCTTGCCTACGTCATAAAAGGAAGGTCTGGTGTAAATTTCAAATTTGTAGTCCCAGTAGTTTTGAATACAAACTTTGCACCCCTATTTGACCCCCCCCCCCCCTTAGGGGTGGAATTTTGTAAAACGCTGAAAGTGCTTTTTTTGTATCTTAATAAGTAATCTTCCTACAAAGCTTTAAGTCTGTAGTTCAAAAAATAATGCTTCCCCCATACAAACTTTGGACCCCCGTTTTACCTCCTTAGGGGGTGAGTTTTGAAAAATCCTTTCTTAGTGCTCCCCTACACCTTATAAGGAACCTACGTGCCAAATTTTGAATCCGTAGACCCAGCGGTTTGGGCTGTGCGTTGATATGTCAGTCAGTCAGTCAGTCAGTCAGTCAGTCAGCTTCTTCTTTTATATATTTAGATAGATGTATATTGTTTTCGCTGTATTACAATAAAATGTTGAGATGTAAAAATGTAAATATATATTTGACGACGTCGATACTAGCAAAAATTAAACAGAGTTCATCATCATCCTCCTAGCGTTATTTCCGGTTGCGCCCCTAATGGTTCCGCTTTGACACCCCAATAATCCCAAGATTTGGCATAGGCACTAGTTTTACGAAAGCGTCTGCCATCTGCCTCTAAAATGAAATAAAATAAGCTAACTGAGTTTGATATTGATTCATAATTCAATTCTGCCCACTCGCTGGTCTTATCTCAATCGTTCTAGATGTCGTTACCGGCAACTTCACGCCTACTACACTTTCTCTCTACTTATATGAACGTGCAAAACTACTTTGCCAAATATGTAATATTACGCTGGAATTCATTAGCATACAATAATGGTCAGAAGGATTTGCAAATACATTATTCGAATTAACAATTAGAGTCACTACATGCCTCCTGAAGAAGGACGGCGGAGAGACATACATACATTACGTATAAAAATCGAATTCGTTCTATTAATGTTCCTAAATATGTAGGTTACAAGTTTACAAAATGAATGATTACTTGATTAAATTGAATATTGTATTGTAAAGGCGCTCGTTAAGTGGTGGCCCTACAAAGGCTTCTTTACATCATACTTTCATTGGCGGTACGGTAACGTAACTACCTATTAGAAACGTATGCAGAGTCCAAACGGTACAGAAAAACGTTTTGCATCGCGCTGCGTAATGTACATTGTCGTCATCAACGACGGATGACGCAAGTCGTATATTTGGAAACTTACACCCATACTGAGCACAAGAATAAATACTTGATAATAACTAACAAAAAAAACTACTGAGATGCGAAGATGACCCTGTGACAGCGAATAAATGCCGCTACTAAATAAGCATTTCCTTTATCCTGCGGGCGTAGCATGGATGCCATTTTATCACCTATCGCATCGCTGTGGATACGACATCCGTTACGTTGTGACAGATATGCGAGTGCGAGAGATCTCTTATCCACAACGACAAGTGATAAACGCCCGTTGCTTGGGCAGCAGCAGTATCAGTATTGGCAAAAGGTCGAAGAATGGACTTCTGGTAGAGCTTTTGCCTGAGGAGCGGGCCACCGCCTCTCAAACTGAGATGCAGAAAGTAATGGCAACCTACTGCAAGATCCTCCCTCTTGTAGCTGATAAATAGAGCTACATTAACAAAAGCTCCAACTCTTAAATTTATGACGATTAAAGGCCTCCACCCACCGGACGCGTCTGCTGCGCGTGTGCTGCGCTGCAGCTGCGCGGGTGCTGCGCGTGTGCCGCGTTCGATGTGTGTTTGAAGTGTAGTTTCAATGCTTTACAACTTGCGCGTGTGCTGCGCTGCAGCTGCGCGGGTGCTGCGCGTGTGCCGCGCGGGTGCTGCGCGTGTGCCGCGTTCGATGTGTGTTTGAAGTGTGGTTTCAATGCTTTACAACTTGCGCGTGTACCGCGCAGCACACGCGCCGCGCAGCACACGCGTCCGGTGGGTGGAGGCCTTGACTCACAATAAATTGTTGTTTATCCAACTTAGCGAGCCAAGTTAAATTTGATCACACGTTATAATCAGTTCTGGGGCAATGAGGACCGAAGTTACGTTAGCCGGAGTCCCGGCCGGGGGCCAAATAACTTCTGCGATATTCACCAACTTCAGCTTAAACTTATCCAAGTGATTTGGCAAACTCTACGGAACTCTTTCGAGCGTATTACATTTTAAGCAGGAAGTGCTCACGATAATAATTATTTAGATCTACCTAAGCTAGTTTGCTTAGGTATACATAGTTCAAGAGAAGCGGGGTGGTTTTGAAAAAAATATTATTTAACAGGAAAACAGGTAGGTAACAAAAGCATTATCACGATTTTTAAATGAGTAAAAACTCATAAAAATATAAAAAAAAATCTTTGCCAACTACATATTATCAAATAGTTTGAGGTTTCTAGTTTTGCCTCTTTTTTATAGTAGTTTATTACTAAAAGCTATGATTGTTTTAAATCGAGTCGTAATAATAAACTGAAGTTTAACTATGTATATATGGTTATAAAGATTTAAACACATAAGTTTGTTTATTTATACGATTATTGAGTGTAGTAGCGCTGTATGTGCTAAAATAATTTATACGACTTCAACTTGCTTACGATATGTTCTGATGTGTACGATATGTTCTACGGTAAAGTACTACGTAACGTAACGTAGTAGATAAAATAAAAATGTGACTTTAACAATTTTCCCTAAATTGTATAGCTAATAGCAAAACAATTTAGTAGCAAACGCAAAATCAAAACGGAATGGGCGAATTGAATGAAACCATAACGGAAAACCGCAAATGAAAACAAGTGCGTTCAGAAACCGTTCACATTGTTATAGCCCGCCGGAATAAATCGGGTGACCAAACGGCGGCAATCGGGCGTCATGGGTTCAGTAAAAGTTTCAGGGATAACCAATATCACAGGTGTTCTGACTCGGGAATAAGCGAACGCACGCCATGTTTCCGATGGTAATAATTTATTTGCCCGTCCGATATGTAAGTAATCTGTTTTAGAATTTCAAGTGAAAACCGACGCTATTTCACAGTTAATCTCTGCTGAACACGTCAGCTCATCACGGTGTCCTATCTATTCGTATATCATAATTTCAAAATGCAATAGTTCACGTTTTGTCTCTATTGCTCCCCTAACGTCGGTAAAGGACGCCAATACCCTTTATTTGCGTTCGAATTGGTTTTTCCGATTTGGCCGCCCGCTTTCAGTATCGGCAAACGATTTACCGGAATTAGGGCATGAAAATTTGAGGCTGCATTTTGATGCGTCGACATTGGTCGAGGTACAATTAGAATATATACTATTACCCATGTATATGCGTAATCCCAGCATAACAGCTAGCGGCGAGAGCACTTATAGAGTCTAATTAGGATCCGTCTGTTTTCCTTCACTAAAAGAAATGTGGAAAATATTAAATCATATTGAGTACAAAGTTTCGTTTCTAGAAACGCATTCAGAGGTTTACTTTATTCTGCTTTAAAAAAAGAAAGTCAACATGTTTTATAATTTACATTCTAGGTAAGTATCTCCAAAGTTTAGTGTTACTATACTATTTAAGTAGCATTTGCAATACTGTTTCTTGTTTTGAACCTCTGATTTGTATGTAGATTTAGTTCTTGTTTTGTGTCAATAAATTAATATATAAACCAAGAAATATTCATTACTTTGGTTGGTTTAACTCTCATACCATTTGCGGATTACGTCGGTGAAACTTTCGAGTTAGCCTGATTGTAATAGTGCTTCCTGAACATATTTACTTAATAGCAGTTTATTGGGTAGGTACCTGTTTTAGCTTTTGTCTTTCATAGACGGTGTATGTTTTTCAGTATATGCAAGTAAAGACCTGAAGGACTAGTTTAGATTTGATTATTATGTTCTGTTGTTTTAGACTACCTCGATAATACGATGATGAATAGGAAATTATCTTTTAAGGGTTTGAATAGCAGACCACTGAGGAAGAATCGAGTATAAATAATAGGTACTTTAATTATTTAGCTGAAGAGGGCCCATTAATTGCAACTTCAAATTGTAATGATACATAATTATGATCATACAATCCGTATTAGATACCGTAAAACAACCGAACATCATAGAAAGCTATGCGTTAAGCGTTTACATTTGCTATTAATTGAGACGTGTCTGGCTATTCTGCCAAGTGAAATTATGCCCTCAATCTTATAAGATTAAAGTCTGAACTAGCTTATCTCCGTAAGGTGGAGCCATGCAGTGTTAGATGCTATCGTTGAATAGAACAAGATCGGTTGTTCTCACGCTCTATTTGTAGTTCTCAAAGCGCTGTGGTCGTCAAATAAGGCACCAGTGAACATTCAACGTTTTGACACAGCAGCGACATGACATGCCTTCTCTAAACAAGAAATGCATTAAGTCCATAGCACGTTCGTGCATCGTGAAACCTTCGGTCTTTGGATGGTAGTCCGGTCCGAAACGATTGGCTACCTCAGGTTAACTCCGTTTACGTATTGGCTACCTCAGGTTAACTCCGTTTACGTAAACTTGTTAGAATTTATGTCGGCCTCCCTCTTATCTACTCGTAACATATATCCTACGACTATGGATTTATCAGATGATATCGCAAACTGTATGGATCACATGGTTTTATTGGAATAGATAACTGTGACGAGTTCTATCTAAATGAAGGTACGTAAAGGATCCGACTCCACCTGAGTTTTTTTTTTATACAACGACGGTGGCAAAAAAGCGTACGGCCCGCCTGGTGGTAAGCGGACACCCCAGCCTATAGACGCATGCAACTCCAAAAGAGTAACATGGTCGTTGTCGACCCTTGATATGTATGAAGATTCGCCGTGTTGATAGCTGTAGGAACAAATTCCCTTGCTCTCCACGCATCCTCGGGAGCTCTGGCGACCTTGCTCACCTCCAGGAACACAACACTACTACAGAGCAAGTAGTAAGTAGTGTTATTATTTGTGGCTGTGGTCTTCTGCAAGGCGGAGGCCAAGGCCTCTCTAAAAATAGGATAAGTAGGTATTAGAAAGTAACTAGTCCTAATTGTTGAAAAACTACTAACTATATCTATATAATATTTGAGAAATTGAGTCTAGTACTTACTCAATCAATACCTTTTGAATAATTAAATGGCGGTTGAAATGTACAAAGTAACACACGTTAAATTAATGACATATTAATTGTGCTCCCTTATATTAAGTATAAACGACGTGTTTAAAGTAAATTCTTGTTGTACATGTACCTAAGGATCATTTATTATACCTCCTCCTGTTTAATTACCTCTGATTACATAGCTATACGCCCGTAACACGCTGTAATGCATAACTAATAGAGATTATTATAAAGTTATTAAGCACCGGCGAACAGTTTGCTTTAGCTAGGGGCCTATCTAAGAAGTATATTTCGCATTCAAATTGGGTTTAAACGTTTTGATGAAAAAAGCCTATTTTTATTTCCTTGGCGAATTTTTTCGTCAGTATTGGACTGGGTAGGATGGCAGAACCTCGTGATTCTGGAATACCTGTATTCACGAAATGAAAACACGTATGGAATTTTGGTAACTTAAATATAAATTTTAATACAATACTTTAGGGTACATGTATGTTGTATTTAACAGAATCAAAAAATAATATAAAATTGATATGATATAAAATTAAATTATCCATAAATCAAATTGGAATGTGAGACGTACGTCTCGGTTTGATTTTCTGAATAAATGCCCAGACTATACTCGACAAAGTTTTGTCTTCATAAAATTCATTTCAATAGTACCATAATTATTATTACAATAGTATTAACAATTATGATTTCTACATTATTTCCCGGAAAAGAATATATAAATTATATAAGGTGCTTCCAAATTAGATGCCAATACTTTAAGAGATGTTGAGTTACATCAAAATAATTTACTTTAAATAGGAATTGAGAAAACTTTTTAAGTAAGTAAATGACATTTTTGTATTAATTTTTCGATTTCGAATATAAAATAATAATCTACCCAAACATAATAATCCTGCGCATTTAACTGACAAGGTGGTTATCACTTTCTGTCAAGTGAGCGTGCTTGTTTTTCATCGATGACATTGACGGGAATAATGATTTTCTAAGCTTTTCATAATTTTCAATAAGTACCAATCTTAGTTTTTTTTTAATTAATTTATTTAAGGTCTACCAGCAATTGTTGACAACGATACACACAAAACCTACAAGCAAATACAATGTTGGGATTGTTGTCACAATCATTATCATATATTATCTTAACATTGCATTTACAGAGTTACAACAAATGAAGGTAAATATTAAATTACTTTTATACGTATGTAAGTCTACTTCTCAGGACGAGTACTATCAGCTCTGAAAGTATTGGCATCTAATTTAGAAGCATCTTATATCTACTTATAAGGAAACCCTTCTATGTACCTACCTACTGTTATGCTTTTTACATGCTCATCAGATTTTATGACAATATTTTGCAAACTTTCCACCGAATGACAATTGCAATGTAAAATGTGTTGTCAGAATGAACAAAAAGCACAAACATTCACGAAAAAAAGGAAGACCTTTCAATGCTCTCCAGTTTTTGTAATGAACTACATATTAGCCGACGATAATACGTTTTACCGCTCTGTTGGTTTCTCTAGCTCGGTGTTTATGACACGCGCTTGTCGACTCAATGTTTATTATACTCGTACTTTATTCGCACTAGCCTTATCAACACTTTAATAGCGCAGTATACTGTTTACACGTATTTGTTTTTAATTTTTAACACTAGATACGGGAAAGTTAAATGCTGAGTGACTAATAGTTTAATATACGGCCACTCACGGGGCTGTTATAGCATTAACAATAGAGTAATGATTTTTTCAAGATTTTATCCCATCTATTTGTTGGCGTGATTTATTTATATAAGTACCCGAATGTCGAATTACAGCATTCTAGTAGTAATAAGGGTCACTGAGCTAATTTTAATTTGGTCCGTTAAAAGGTTAAAACATTTCATTCAGTTGCTTGCGATACATCAAATTACGGTTAAACAAAATGAATATGGATGTTTGGATGTTTGTTACTCAATCATGCTTAAACGGCTCAACGGATTTAGATGAAACTTTTCACGAAGATAGTTTGTAGCCTGGATTAAACTATAGGATAGTTTTTATCGCGGGTCCACGCAGACGAAGTCGCGGGCGGAAGCTAGTAATATATAAAAGGCGACTTTCCTGTGGTCATTAGTAACCTGCTCGTATTAAGCATTGAAGTTATATTTTGAATAGAGAAGCGCATTACGATTGCAACCAAAAATAAGGCATTATAGCCGTAAAATTCACTGTGTCACAATATAGATGCGAGAATAAATCTCGGAATGGTCCATTACCTAACATAAGTATATTATTCAAGGAGGTATACAGCTCGTTTCGATTTATTCGGAATAAAATGTAGCTGATCCCGCCCGCAGTCTCCGTCCCTTCAACATTCATATTTTCATAGATAATAAGATAACTTTCCCCTTTGTTCAGCTGCATTGTAAAGAAAGGAAAAACAACTGAAGTCGCTTTCCCGTCCATAAATATTGTTGTAAAGGTATATTTAGGAAGTGCAGTCAGATTGTCGTGCACCTGAAGGAATGGGCTTCGAGACGCTTGTATTTTAATGTAACTAGAACATTAGGGATATGTATTTTCATATAAGTAGGTAATTAGGAATGGGCTTTTTAAACGTCAATGAATTAGCATTTCAGTTGCTTCAGGAAATACAGCAATTATTCATATTTTTAGATATGTGAATTATAGTGGCATCTATGATCCCTACCGCCTCACATAGATAACTAAAGCATTAGAATTACTATTATAGAAAAGTGACTGTGGACGCAACATTTTACGCTTTACATGCACCTTAGCGAGTTTATCCAGCAGGAATGGCACAAACACATTAAATCAAACATTTATTCCGTCACTTTGCCGTAACAAAATAAGGGACCATAATCACGCAACCGGCTATAAGATGAAGAGCATATCATTACCCCGACCGGAAGTCGTCCATTCCTGACCCGCGGCCGACGTCTGCCAACCCTTGTGCGGCTCGTTCATGAACAGAGTTACGTGAAAAGTGATTTCCTTCATAGTCGGGTTGGCGTCTAATGGCGCGGCTAAAGAATTGTCGTCCGTATTTCCACTCTTTACTTCCACAAGTTCATATCACAATATCGCGAGCTTGAAATGTGAACTTTATTTTTTACACCGCAAGTTTTACTTTTCGATCCCGTAATTGGGTAATACGCGCTCGAGGAAATGAACAGTCGATTTCGTACCGCTTGTATCGAGTTCATGTTCGCTCTCTCCAAATAAATTACCGTTCAGATTGACCTAGAAAGCTACGATCTCGATGTTTGTTGAGAATCATAGACCAGTTTTATTTGTTTTTTATGGTCGCGTCGGATTCGGTTGAAATGGAATAGTAAAAGGCCTATAGGGGGTCTCTTTTGTCTCTTATGACTTGCACAATTTATGGCGGGTCTTGGCTTGGGTCTGATATACTTTGCGAGTTTTAACAGTGATGGGTTGTCACGCTCACGACGTAGCCTGTCATATCAATTGGACGCATTAGGCACTTGTCCCACCGACGGCGAGTAGCGAGTACTCTCATAGTAGTTCTTACTCGCATTTACTCGCGCGAGTAAGAATTACTATGAGTGTACTCGCACTTGCCGGCGGTGGGACAAGTGCCTTAACTTGTTAATTATTCAACAAAAAGAAAAAGTTCTATCACTGTTAAATTTAACAAAAGGTTTCAAACCCATCCCATCACAAACTCTGTAAAATGGAAGAACAAACGTTTTACGTCCTAAAATATTTTTCCCCTGGCTCATTGGCGGAAAAGACCCTCTTTTGGCACATCATGAGCCCACGCAGGAATGAAGGCTGTTAATTGAGGGTAACAAATTGTGTGGGACGAAAATTACCTGAATACCTTACATTATGCCCAGTCTCAACTAAATACCTAAAATTTAAAAATACGATGTTGATCATTTTAAAAATAGGAAGGTACCTAAGTAAGTCGATATTTTAAACAAAGAGTTTTGTTTATCTCTATATATCCAGGCAACTTATACCTAGCCGGGTTTACAAAAATAAGGCTCTCAGGATTAAGTATATTAAAGCGTGATACTTAGATATTCTTTATTACTTTAGAGAGACATCGTACAAATTAAACATTATATAGTTTATTTTCGCTTTTTTACAACTAATTTGATCGTAGACTACCAATTATTTGACGACCGGTTAGCCCAGTGGTAAGTGACGCTGCTGTTTGAATCCCAGGAAGGGCAAATGTCTGTGTGATGAGCATAAATATTTGTTTTTAAGTCTTAGATGTTTTCTATGTATTTGAGTATAATAAAATAGTACATTACTACAGAGGCCGGGAAGTAAGAGGTTGCCGGCTGAGTACATATCGGGCGGAACAACTCGAGAGATCTGTAAAGGAATTTCATACAAAATTGAAGGCCCAGACCGGGAAGTAATTTTTATTTATTTATATGTGGCATAGCATCACGGCGTTCGGCCACGACAGGAGGTTTGACATCTTGTTTTTTTTTATTGCATGTTTGAGAAAAGCACTACATGTATACATACCTCGGCGTGAAAAGTGTTGCCAGCCTCACAATCATAACTATCTGGCTTCGCTACGCTCGCCCGGGTATATGTACTCGACCGGCAACCTCTTACTTCCCGGCCTCTGTAGTAATGTAAGTGTCATGCAGTTTCTGTAACATTTTTTAGGTAATGATGGTTTAACTTACACTAACTATCAAATGAGCCATTACATTACTGAGTGGAGAATGACTAAAATAATAATAAATTTCTAATTAATAGAATGCGTAAAGGAAACATTATGTCACTTAAATGGCTAATAAATTGTCTATAATCAAACAGTTCTTCACTCCTCAGGTAGCAAGCTTAATGAATACGTTTCGTGAATGATGATTAGAATATAAGTCGACCGCCATATAGGGTTGATAATGAATGCAAGTAATATAAACATTACATAACATGTAGTCTTTACATGGGGTCAATAATCGCAGTGCCATTTTTTGGTGCCCGCAGCTTGAAACAGCTATGATTTATTTGATAATATCTAATAATGCGGTGTGAAAGAAAGATGGTCATTCTTACGGTTATGCAGTTTAATGTAGCGACCGTATGAGTACATATTGTCTGTTCAAGGAGTCCACACGGTTTACTGATAGTAAAAATGTATTATTTCAAAAGTTATGTGTATGTACTTCTAAAACAAGTAAAAAAATATCCATGTAACACTTTGCTCTGCTCAGATACAGAGAAAGCGGAGAAAGATTGCCTAATTTGGCCATATCCATCGACATGAAGAGTACGATCTATTGGAAATCATAATAGAAGGGAAAAAAGAGGGAAAACGGGGTAGGGGAAGAAAGCAGATGAACTGGCCAAAAACATAAAAAATGGACGGATATCAAGGTCGCCGCCACGCTCGCACGACTGGCCAAGAATAGGAAAGACTTTGCAAAGGTGGTCACCGTCACCAACGCCCGATGATAGGGCATGGCAGATAAAGAAGTAGAAGAATGCTTTGCTACATGAAATCTAACGTATTTTAGTGCATACAAACTTTGCTGCGCGTGCTTACGTTCACTCGGTTTTCACTTACCTGAAACAAGAAAATGTACATTTTTAACACAGGCATATAAGGCAGCTAAGATAGAATAATTAGTGACCTACGTACGGTATAAATACTCTATTATTCTCACAAAAATGTGCAACATCTGCTTAATATTATATGGGAACAATTTGAAGAAGTCAACTAGATAAACTGGATTAGATTTTGTTACAATTATATTAAATCACCAGCCCGCCGTATTATAGAAAATCAAGGCGGAGCCGCGGGGTAAAATATAGCGTATATCAAGTGTGAAAGACTATTCTATACCTTGGTGCAATAAACTTTTAGATCGGATGAGTAGTTCCGGTGAATACCCCCCTACACGCAAACTTATAAACTTCACAACTTTACCTTTTTATAATATTAATATTATTAATATCAAGACTAGTAATAGTAATGTAATAGATAATCAAATGGCGAAACCACCTACGGAAGTCAGAATAACGCAAAAGATTACGCAAGACGCTTCCGTTACGGAAATAAAAAAAATGTTTCTGTTTTTAATTGGTCGGCGGATACCCGAATAAGCTGTTGCCTAACGATTCCCCACCAGGAAAATGCTTGACGTTATAATGCCTGTATGTCAAGGGCCGATTAAACGACGTTTTGTCGATTGTACGTAACATGACGGCTGTATGGCTCGTGATAACAATGATCCGTGGGGCACACGGATCATTTGATCGGGAATAGAAAAAACCGATCGAAGATGTAACTTGATGAACGCTTTTGTATACAGAAGAAAGGCAAATTTACGTACTTTTCTGCCGAATTACAAAGTTCAAAACCTCAATCAGTCCCGGATAACGGGATATTTCAGGCTTAAAGTAATAGTTTCTTTATTTGCAACTAAAAATATATTATTAACTTCATCGAGTCGAGCATTTCTCTCACTTCTCGTTATTTAGGCCCGTCTCCCCTACTTAAAAATGACAACCATTAGAAAAACCTATATTTTTTACTTACCCATTAAGTACAATAAAGTACTTAATATCTACTTATTCCCAATTGCACTATGTCTATGTGGTCTGTGGTCACGTAAATCGTATGAAGCGCTTCTGTTTAATGGTTCGGCCTCACATTCGGCCGAGGCATTTGCGAAGAGGATTCGAATGCGTGGGATTTTCAATTGCGTCCATTTGTGTATTCGTTAGTGGTTAGTGGATGCTTCATCGAGGGGCACAATTACGAATACATATCGAAATGATAGTGCGTCCCACTCTTGCTCATTTAATTACGCGTGACGGAAGCGAGAACGTCGTTAGCAATCCAATACAAACTAGGAGAAATATTTAAAAGTGTTTTTTCAAAACATAAGGTATTGTAATGAGTTTACTGTTTCATAAAGTCAATCTATGCGTAAAGATAGACCCCAATAACGTAAACCAATAAACTTATATTTGCACAAAAGAATATATGAAATAACGTATGCAAATGACGTTCACCATCATGAGGCGGGTTTCATCCCCATATCCCCAATCATATAACATTGCGCGGGCCATAAACAAAGGGCTGACGTCATCGTTACGTCATCGTTTTAAGAGCAGGGCCGCGGCCGTCTGATTCCTCAATACATTGTTACAATGCGGTTAATATTATACGAAAATTTGCAAATACTGTTTAAAATTGAACCTTTTTGCTAATAGCGCAACGTGTATATTAGATTGAATCATTTTGTCATAAATGTTCATCTTAAACAATGTCAACTATGTATTAGTAGGCATTTTGTAATTATAGTGGTATGGTGACGTAACATGTTGCACAGTTTTTCTGTGGCGGCTGTTTTAAAAATGAAATAGAAAACTTGAGATTTTACGCAATTTGTGTACCTACTAGTAGGTATACGTTCCTTTTCATAGCTTTGTCTTAAAACAGTTTTATAAAAAGGTAAATAAAGTTTTGTTTAGTTATATAATTATTGTTACCTACCTGTTTACCCTAAGGACGAAACCTTTTTTTAATAAACGAGCACAAGTATCTTTTTTTTAACAATTATACTGTTCCTTGTAAATCATTTCATTTAATTTCTAGCCCGTACTGTCTCACTGCTGGGCAAACGCCTTCCTCTGATACTTCCACTTGTCTCTATCTACTGCTAAACAAAGACAGTATCTCTCAAAACGTTGACGTCATTCTGCCATCTCCGACTAGGTTTGCCTCTACGCTGAACTCTACTTGGTGGAATCTAGTCTGCAGTTTTCTCAGCCTAAAAGGCGTTTGGCATACTGCAGAGGTGTCCGGCTCAATCTTAAGACTAGCAGCTGGGTTACAGCTGGGGTTTTTTAAAGCGTAAGGTGAAGTTCTAATACGGCTGGTCAGTTTGACATTCATATTAGGTAATACGGTCTATGGAGTTTTGGTAAACCTTACTTGAAATAAATTGAGCATTAGTCATAGACCAAGTCTGACCCCTGACCCTGGAAACACAAAGTAAGAAGTAAGGTAGATATTATTTGAAGCTATGAATCCTTATGAGTGGCTTGTATAATTATAATTAACAGTATTTCATACATTTTATAATAATTTTGGGCTTAATCTTGCAGACGGGACCGAGATTCCTGGCTATAGCACCCATGTTATCTTGAGTCGATCTGCACGCTCACTAGTTTCACTACCAATACTGAAGTATTTTAAGCACTGTGACAATGAAAAAGTATTTGTAGCCTATATGTGTGAACTTTACTCGATTATTATTCCGCGTTGCACATTTCGGCCAACGCAAAGCTTTACTATACAAACAAACCTTTATATAACGTCGCAACCTGGTGAGCGGGCGGACGTCATACCGTCCCCCGCCCGCCCACCGTTGCATCGGAATTGAATTGAGTTTTAATATGTATCTTGTTCATTTATATACGGTTGTATGTAAGCGTTCTTGGTAATTTAATATCCTTATGCAAGTTTATGATGTTGGGACGGATATCGAATGAGGTTGGAAAAACAGCTTCACTGAAAGCTGTGTCTTTGTTCAATGTGTTCAGTACTTGTTTGTATACGTACATTTGGCAGACCTCGTCGGCGATGGCGAGACGAGCTAGAGTCCTTTTTAAAAGAATGGCGGAGACTGCTTAGAATTGTGAGCATTGAAGAAGGTGGGGGGAGGCCTATGCCCAGCAGTGGGACAGTATAGGCTCATAATAATAATAATTCTATGTACATAAGTACATGTAGGTTATGTATGTTACGCATACTTCTCCATTTCATTATTTAT